>JARWLC010000012.1:89855257-90495257 GCA_033318265.1 Phyllotis vaccarum
AGGAAAAGGGAAAAGCTTGTCACGGAAGCTGCAGTGTGACACGGTGAGTCACGCAGTAAACCCCTTTATCCGTACATTTTTACATGCAGATGTTCATCACAAAGAATCACGCACGGGTCTGGTTCAAGGCCCCTGGTTTCTGCTGCACCATTGATGCTGGGCCCTCATTGGGACTTTTCTTAGACATCCTGTTGCCGCTCTGTGCTGTGGAGATCCTGTAGCCCTGGGCTTACTGACCAACACAACCCCCACTCACCCACCTTTGGGTTCCAGCAGATCACAGATGGGGTAGATGTTGGGGTGAGCCAACGTATAAAGCTGGCTCTGAGCCTGGAGAGTGCCAAGGTTGGTCAGCCCGCCACCTCTTCCCTGTCTTTACCACCAGGGTGAGCTCTCCAGCATTACCCTGGCTGATTCACCCCTTGCAGTGATGAGCAGGGGAAGGACAAGTTCTTTCTTTATCAATATATATTGCCTCAAATTCATGGCAATCCTCCTGTCTCACACTACTTTTTCAAGTGTTAAGATTACAAGTAAGATTTAGAAGTTATCCTGCTGAAACTTCCTTTTTCCCTCCTAAGCCCCAAGAGTAATTCCCAGAAGATATTATGGACATTAGTATACTGGTATAGTTAAGAGTTTGGGCGCTAAGAATGATTTTTTAGCTAAAATGCAACCAAGAGTTTTCCTGAAGAAACAGAACACATGTTTACCTAAGATGGAAATAAAGAGTCTGTGGAAACACACTTTAAACCCCTGATAAAACAGATGCTAAGGCGTGGTTTCCAGTATAATTTATTTACCTTGTAGATCCAACCTTTGCTCTACCATAGGCCATTGTGAGCTTCCACTTCACTGGAAGTTTCTGGACAACATGCCCCAGAAAACAATGGGCATCACTAGAACTCAGGTGGGTACAACCTATTATCAAAGTCAGTAAATGAACAACCACATCAGCATGGCCTTGTCTTCAGAGTGGGGACAGGAGTGTCCCAGTACTCATATGCAGAAGAGTACTTTATTGTCTTACATGGTGTGGGGTGAGGGGATGATGATGTATGAAGCTTTGTAGATACATAAGCAGAACCAAGGAGACCCTTGTATGTCAAGTGGCTGCACATGTCAAATCTACACATACAGGTAATCGATGTGCCTCATGTCAAACTCACAAGAAATGTTGAAAAATCAAGTCAGTGTTTTCTCAACCCAGGCTACAGTCTCTACTAAAGAATGAGATACTGAGGTAATGAATGAGTGGTTACAATACAGCAGAATCTTGATCTGAGCTGTGGACGTTCATAGTTGCCTTTACTAAGCTCACCAAAATTTTGACCATGTTTTATCCTTAAACTAGGGATTATTATACTTAGTCACTTGACATCCACTGTCGGATATTTGAGCATGGACTCACAATGACATAGGGACCTAGTCTTTAAGGTAGTTAAGAAAGAGAGGACCGTAACTACTCACTGCACTGAGTGTTGAGGCTAGCTGCCTGAAAATAATACAGTGCATCAAATTGCTTAGCTCAGTACCTTCTGGCTAGCTATTTGAGGGTTTGTTTTTGTTGGTGCGTTTCTTTTTTTTTTTTTTTCTTTTTCTTTTTTTTCCTTTGAGAAGTGTCTGGGCTTGCTGCAGCCCTGTCCTAAGCAACGGAGTTGAGTCTCAGACTGATTTTGGTGCTCAATGGAAATTGAAAGGTTAGTCTAAAACAAGTGGCATTTCCACCATTAATGGCACTGGTCATCATCATAAAATGACCCCGCCTGTCTTTTGATATAATCAGTATGGGAGTGTGCATAATCCCAGACACTTGGCATTCATCTTTAGAAGGTTGAGGTATTTCTCATCGATAAGGCTAAAATACAAAGTCAGAGACCAGCTTAGCTTAAAATCTAAACCATAAACTCAAAACATTGCTTTGGAACCTGGAAGGTTTCTCCTCTCATGAAGGGAGCATTATTATTTTCAAATTAACGATGTCCAAGAAAATGTGATGCAGTGGCAAAAAGATGACCCAAGCTTGTATCCTCTTTCTGAACTCACATCCTTTGCCATGACCCTAGAGGAATCACCCTCTGCCCGCAACAGCACCAGTGGCTCTGTGTCTTTATTTGACCAACAAAATACTAGCAGGACCCAGAACAAGCAGGAGCTGTAAAAATACTCAAGACTCCTGGTACTTTTGCTATTGCTTCTCAAGTTTTGCCTTGAAAACACACTGGGTCTATCTAGCTTGCTGGAGAATGGGACATGGCCAAGAAGAACTGAGTTACCCCAGCGGCTCCATCCTGTACTCAAGGGCTACAATGAATCAGTCTATCCAAGGTCATAACAAGTGCCACATCAACAAAACTCATCGGTTGTGCATCATTGGTTATCTGTGTTGCTTATTATGCAGTATTATGATAGTGGATAAATGATAGACAATTCATGAAAATAAAATCCAACCCAAAGAAACAGAATATGATAACAGAACAAGGATACAAGGATGAAACAAACTTGAATTCTAAAAGAGCAGTAAAATAACTGCACTAAGTCTTACCTTTCAAAGGCTTTCCTAGGGGGAAAAAAAGGCCCGGAGAAATCATGCTTCCTTCTCGCCATGTTGCTTTGTGCAAGTCCCAAGGAAAGCTAGGAGGCTGTACAGTTATCTCCCTTGATGTAACTCTAAACTATACAACCTACTACCTCAACCTGGGAACATGCAGTCACAATGGCTGGAAAGTTACCATTTCTTAAGTTCTGCAATTTCAAGTTAGTCTTACAAAGGTCCTTCATGCTGTTGCCTACTTGGGCCATCCATAAGAAATAACACATTAGAGGGGACCAAGCAAAAAGGTGGAGAAAACACCACAGGAACTCGGGTTTGAGATTGCTCTCTAGTGGAAAGGGGGCAGATAATGGGAACTGGTGCCTGTGAAACTTCATATTCATAGAAATTATAGTAGTATTATCTAATGGTTATTCTGATCAATACAGCAGACTCAGATATCCATTGAAGCAACAGAAAAACTGATCGGTGTCTAAACTTAGGATAATTGGGAAGTTTTTGGGAAAAAATATGTTTCTTGTGAGGTTCTGCAATTTCTTAAGGGTTAGTAAAGAGGAGGGGACGGATAACGTCAAAACAGTGAGACAATTGAACACAGTGCTCTGAGCAAAGCAGAGAGAACATAGAAGCCATGTCAAACATGTACATATCTATAATACAACATTCTCCTGTTGATAAAATGTCCCCTTCCCCAGAGTTATTTCAGCATTTTATAATATTTCTTCCCCTGATTATTTAGCAGCTTGTGAAAACATGTGTCTGTCTTTCTCTTTATAGGGGAGTAAGGGAACCTTCTCCACTGGAATTTTGAGATTTTAAAGTTAATCTTTCCTTTTTCCTCAGCCCCAGTGGCATGCCTGCACAGGAGAAAGACTTATTCAAGTCAGGTGGCTCCCCAACTCCATGTCTACTACATTTGCTCTGATGTTTGGCCTGTGGCCACCTCTCCTCACTGCCTAGCTGAACTCTCATTTTAACGTATCATGACTGTGCTGGTGTGTCTGAGTGCACTGGGAGCCTAGCTCAGCCACACTGGTTCTGTCATGAATGTGCTGGTGTGTCTGAGTGCACTGGGAGCCTAGCTCAGCCACACTGGTTCTGTCATGAATGTGCTGGTGTGTCTGAATTCTCTGGGAGCCTAGCTCAGCCACACTGGTTCTGTCATGAATGTGCTGGTGTGTCTGAGTGCACTGGGAGCCTAGCTCAGCCACACTGGTTCTGTTCAAAGGACTACTCCATCCTAAGGACCAAATGGTGCTTATTTATGTGCTCCTCTTCTCAACTGTCATGACTCTTCTAATTTTTCTAACTTTAGACTCTTGTACAGCTTTCCAGAATAAAGCTGCTTTTTGAGGGGGGCGACTTTGCTGGATCAAAGCTATTTAGTTTCCTGGGTGGTGGTGGGGAAAACAGAGAAGTTATTTTTATCAAGGAAACTTTTATATATTCTTTCAAAGAATTATTTCTCTGTTTACCTCACAATTTCTAATCTAATCTTCGTATCACTTCCTTGCAATGTATCTGTTGAGTCATTTGTTGGATCTCTAGCCATACAGGTGATATCGGTAACATCTAATACTGCCATGGTGACTACCTAGCACATGGCAGAAGAGAATTGGCAAAAATACAGCTAAAAGATAGATGGACAAATATATGTATGTACATATGTGTGTGTTTGAATCCAAATCAAAGCAGGAATGTACATGTAAATAGATAAATACGAGTATTTTAAAAATCAAGAGATAAGGGCTGGGTGATTTTTATACCCAGCCCCTTATTGTTTTCCTAATACTGGAACATCATTCCTGGTGAGATGGATTTGCTATCCAGACTCCAAATGGGAATAAAATCACAATGAGTGAACTCATCCAAATCATGCCACTGGAATTCCCGAATCTCATATGGAAATTCACAAAGGATTCCTGTGGCTTCTGCCTCTAGCCATTCACTTCTGTAAAAAAAATTTAATAGTCACTTCATCCAAAAAGGAAAATAAAATTTTTGATTTTAGTTGCAGGGTTTTTCATTTATTTTGCATGGACAATTAAACTGATGATATAAACACAAGAAAGAAGCAGGCAGGTGAAGGGAAGAATTATTGGAAGAGGATGCAACATGAAAGGCAAAGCTCTCAAAGTTCTAAGGTGCTACAATGCTGGTAGGTTCTCTCATCTAATTCAGACAGTTTTATAAATACCTACAGATCAAAACATGATTTCCTTCATGTGCAGCCTTGTTCTGAAGTCAAAGACTCAAAGAAGCTGGTCGGAAAACATTAATGGTTTCCAATATTCTGCTCTTTGGGTTGTGTGGATTTTCATGTTTATTTGCACTGATTTTAGCCCATTATCATGTATTAGTGCAATTATAGTTCATTACATAATTAGTGTAAATATTTGCAGGCATGAAATAACAACATGCAATTAGGACATGGGATGTTGTTAAAAAAATCTTATTTAAAAGTGACAGTGAAAAATTAAATAGTATGCACAGCAGTTATTCATCTTTGGCTATAGCCTTTTATAGCCTGTAGCTTTTAAAAAGTATCTCTTATAGCTACTCTGAACACGTGGAACATTGATCCCAATGGACTAAATATTCAAGTCTTCATGGCTGACAGCATCTCAAACAATACAGACACTCTCCATTAGGAAGTGTGTGCTTTATCTGATTAGCTATTGGGAAGCTGAGCACAGGCTTTGACTAAACCGTGATTCATTAAGGGCTGTGTCTCTACAATACCCATACAACTCTGCAAAGGGTCAGGCAATCAGAGTCATGAAGAAGTTCAAGTCTTATGTTTGTCATTTAGCAAAGTGATGGACACAAAGTGAGCATCTATAAATGTCTGTTAAATGAGTGAATGAATTGATGATTGAACGAATGAATCCAAGTTGTTTTGCTAGCCTGTGGCTACAAAAAAAATAAAATGTAGCCTTTTTCAAATCACAGTTTATTAGTGCTCACGTGAGATATAGTATGTCCTTGAAAAAACACCAGGTTGACTACCATGCATAATCTTAGTGCCATCTACACTTATTTATAGAAGTAAGAGGCTATTGAAACTAGAAAGGCCAGGTGCTCGTTGAAGAAATGAGGTATCATAGTCATCAGACGTGGATTCAGAAGACTTAATAATATGAGGAATGACAGGGAAGCACATTGAAAAGAGAAACCACATTAACTTAAAATGTAAAGTGAACCATAGCACACCATGCCACTTTCTCCCCACGCTAAGAAACAAGGCAATATTTTGAAATAGAAATGAGAAATGCTTTGAAAGCCCTTGTCAGCTTACCTCCCCGCAAGCTTGTTGATACAAGGTGAGCTGTAGGATCAGATGCAGTTTTTAGAATAGGAATGATTTTTTTTTTTTACAAGTTTGAATAAAATGAGACTACACTTAAATATGATGTCTTCGTGGATGTATTTTAACAAGAGTTGGAGATTTTGCTGAGTTTGTTTCTTGCTAATTTGCCGCATGCCAAACTGGCTGTTGAAATATATTTTCAGAGCCTTTCTTTGGAGACGCTTGACATTATTTCACTTTCTGCTTCTTCCTATAGGATACTTAGTGCACTTAGGGGAGATCCCAGAGGAATAATTAGCATTGAGGAAAAACCATCCATTCATGAACATGGAAGAAGGAAAAAATACTGAATTTCATCATCATGTAAAATATTTAATATCCTGATTCTTGTGGGCAGTAGCCAGAGGCTTTGGGCTTCCTACTACAATATTTTCTAACCAGATAAATCAAATATTTGAGGCTTTTTAGAAATTTTGAGAGAGTAATGTCCCCCTCACTTGTGCTACTTGATTTACAAAACCTCCTTTAAAGAAGAAAAGAAAATTCCAGCAATCCACTTATATTATTGGAGATTATTCCTATACAAGCATCTCTGAGAGTTCGGGGTCCCTGTGGCCCCAATTCCCCCAGCCATGGTACACCTAACAACAGTAAGCTAAGGAGATGATGCATGCAGGTGTGATGCTGCTGCCTGTATCAACAAACAAGCATTTAGCTAGCAGAGGTGCAAGCTGAACCTGTGGGCACTTTCCTCATTCCAACCACTTCAAAGAGTCATGTAGACCAGGTCAAGTGGGTTGTTTGCAGAGTGGGTGGATAAAGGCCTGGGGCAGACGGTTCTGCAGGACACACAGCAGTAAGGACAGCCTTTCTTTTCTGGGTTAATGTCCCACCATTCCATTGGAAAGCCTTCTTGACAGATTAAAAGTCAAGTCCTATAGACAACAGATAATAAATAGTCCTCCATGCATAACAAAAACCAAAGCATGCATAGAAAGTGCACCATCTGTGTCTTGCACTTATATATCCTCATGTCTCACCCTCTATACATTCGTGAGCTACATCTAGTCATTCCAGATTCAGAAATACATATAGATTATATTATAATACATATATACTACAGAAGACTTCTAGCCATCTTTGAACAGTACAGCTCTTAAGAGGTGACAAAATGAGTTTCATATCAACTCTTTGTGTTGTTATTGCTGAGAGAGCCCACACTGAGAAACAAAGTTCTTAAGGAAATTCTTGATATCACGCTTGAGCAAAAATGAATGGGAAAGCACCAGAGCCATCTAGAATCTCATCAACTTTTCACCCTGGCTTCTGTTTAGACTCTCCAGCTCACATTGTTGGAATGAGGCAAATATAGCCAGTTTTGCTTTGATCTGTGGTCAGCTTGGCTTTCCAACCCTGGAACAATGGTGACATTTAAGAGAGAAAGGGATAGAATTTTTTTCATTCCAGCCTCTAAGCATGATAAAGACTTTGAAAACTGCTCTGGGATGAATTTGGATGTAAATAGAATATCTTCTGCTGTTGTTATTTTTGCTTTATAGAGTATTCTTTCCTTCCTTAAATTAAAAAGTTCTTCTTCCTTGCTGGGTATTTACAGAAGTATAAATAGGCGGGTCACCATGTCCATCCCCTTCAATCATCTTGTTTATTAAGGGACCCAATAGTCTGCGCTTGCTCAATGATGGGGGAGGGGATTGAAGCAAGGTGCAACCCACACCACAGCCAGACCCAGATCAGCACTGTCAGCCAATCTTTATCACTTTCTGAAAAAGATCACCATAACTTTGAGAACAATTAGGCTCCCAGAAAAACAAGCAGACCCTTGTGTGTGTGTGTGTTTACTCAGCACTGAGCAGTCAGCTGTCTGAATCCCTGAAATTCTTGCTGCCTCATTGCCAGCTCAGTCTCCTAATCTGACAGCTGAGACCAGTTAGAGGCAACAAGGGAGTCGAAGTGAGCCTCTTAACCTCATTCACAGGCACAAAATGTCTGTTTCCTCCTCTTCGGCCCCACCTTCCATATCTACCACTCCGAAAGGCAACCACAGGAGACAGAAGAGCAGAAGAAGGTGAGTGGGTGCCAGTGGTAAACAGACAAAGCCCGTGGACTGTGAGATTGCCTAACAGACACATACCTATAGACACAAGCTTGTGTGGGCGATCAGCACAAGTTCGGATCTACGGGTTTGTGGCAACAGGCTTCAGTGTCTTCTCTTGTGTAGGGGTTGACTTGTCTGAAGATAAAATGTTAAAACCATTAGTCCAACAAAGGGGTTTGTCACTGGGTCACTTAGTCCAACAACAGATTATGCTGTTGGGTCATTTCACGTCACAGATGGAAAGGGTTTCCACCTACTCTCCAAGGATGACCTTAGAGTAGGTCTTCTATTGTCTCTGTAAGACCTCCTGGTTTTTCATTCATTGATGCAGTGGGCCTCAGGTGAACTTCATTTTTTTACAAACTCATTTAGTCCAAACTACTATTGGTATGGCCAAATATCAGAGTGAGATCCTAAAATAGAGAACCAATACCCAGATGCAAGGTAATTCTTTTAACTTCTACAATTAGAGAGGATTCTGAGTAAAGGACCTCAGTAAAGGATTCTGAGGTTCCCTTTTAAATTTGCATGTCAGGAAAAAAAAAAGTATAATTAACAATCAAGCATTGCTAAATCTCTTGGAAGAGAGCTTTCCCAACACATCCCAGCAGAGACTTCACTATTCTAAACTGGAAAGTTCATCTTCAAGAAAAGTTGTGGCTTCCTGTTATTCCTTCCCAAATCAAATATGAACAACAATCTAATTTGAGTAAATTTTGAAAATTAAGCTATAAGGAGACATCTATCACTGCTACCCCTAAAACTATTGAAGGACATAATGTTGGCTTTCTTTCCTTATTATAAGAAGATTTCATTTGTCAACAAGCAATCAGTATTTCCACAAAGCTAAAGCTCCATAGGAAGAATGAACCTTCAAGATAATGGACTTTTATAAATGGCCTTTTCTGTGAGCTGTGTGTCAGACATGGTCCTAGCAAAAATCACTTTGTGGAAACCCACTGGACATTTAGACAATTCTTTCCAGTGACATCATGAAAAGTGTATACCTTGCACTTTTGAACAGCATAAATAGGCATTTTTAATTTCTGTTAGTTGGAGACTATGGAGCTTGGCCTCAAAAGGATCTCAGTGATCTTGTCAAGTAGACATTCACTTGCTGAGAGCCCATAAGATAAACTGAGGCTCCACTAACAACAATAGAAGCTGAAATGGGGAACTCTTCATAGAGCAGGTCAACCTTCATGAGTGCCGCTTAACAGGAAAAGAGGAGCCTAAGAAAACCAGGGGACCTGAGATGCTACCAAGGTGTTCCTTGTCAGGCCAATTCACTCCAGAGCTATGCCCACCAGTGTGCAGAGGTGGGTAATGATGCAGAGATTGCCAATCTGAGAACCATACCAAACAGTACCCAAACCAGGAATCCCCCCAAACAGTCTCTACATCATGTGTTTAAAAACGATCATTTCCTTTTTACAAACATGGGTATTTTACATAATTCTTGAGCTTCTAATTTTCCTTTGATCCCTTTGACAATGTAATGGGAACAGGGACATTAAAGTGGGCACTGAACATTGTGGAGGGTTGCTGAAATATGGAAATTGTGACTCCTATTGGCAGTCTGAGGGGATAGGCTCCACCTCCCATATTAATGAGAACTAATTTTTAATACAGGCTAAGTCATCCTCATCCAAATAATTAAAAAAAAACTATCTCCATCCCCCTTTGTTATAAAGGGTTTCGTTGTGTTGCCCAGACTGACCTGGAACTTGGGGAACAAGCTGGCTTCAAACTCACAGAGATTCACCTACATCTGCCTCCTAAATTGGGGATCAAAGAAGTGCACCACCGTGCCAGTTAAAACTCAAAACTTTTTGAGTGCTGACCTGATGGCTCAAGAAGAAAATTTCACATCTGATGCCAGGGAACCTGTTATAGTAACAGTAGCACTGAGAACCTTGCATAAAATACCTCCAGGCTACATATACATGATGTTCCTGAACATTAATAACTCTGTAATTAGACTTGGATCCCATTATCAAGCCACCTCAACATATTTGAAAACATTCTAATTATTTTTTAATAACAAATATGGAACACTTCTCAACCATTTCAGACAAGGAATATTCAAAGTACACCATGGCTAGTGAAACAATATGTATAATACTTGTCACCAATGGATTAATATCTAGCAAGTGGCACATTGTCTTCTTTGCACATTACCTACGTATTTCCAAGATACCAAGACCACAGAAATGAACTCAACGCCATATTTCTTCAGGATAGCCTTTCTTTTTGGCAAACACAAGATAGAACCTATGCAATCAAATATACTAAGATTAGCTGCCGAAAACCTAGCATTTTAAATTCAGAAATCAAAATAACAATCAAAAGATAAAAAGAAGAGTTTTAAATATTAATGTTAGGAGATAGCAAGTTTGTTTGCCTTCCCTGAAGTATCCAATGAATGCCTTCTCTGAGAAATTGTTTCGTGCTGAAGAAGAATATGGGGATTCTTCCCCCCCCTCCCCCCGCCAAAGGACATTTTGGATCATTCTATGAAGCTAGATTTTATACGGCTCTATCAAATAACAGCCAAATGGGAAAACATGAGGCTAGGATTTACCAATAAAGGGGAAAGTAATTTGTCAGACACAAGATCATGGGTGCCTATAAACCTTTCTAGTTGGCACAAAATACTTCAATGATATCAAAAGAAAGCTGCCTGGAATATGAGACTATGAGAGCAGGGTTCAATACCTACACATTCAGTGGTTATTGGAGTGTTCCAAAAAGTACTAATTTGTCACCAAGTCAAATGGAAATTAAAATATCAATAACAACCTTCTAAGATTTATATGAGCCCTGTATTGTGAAATTACACACACACATCCAAATAGCCACAGATTTCAAAAACAGTGCCTGCCATCTTTGAATGAATTCTGAACCCTAAAATAATGCTTTCAAAAGAAACAATAATTATTATAAAATTAATTTTAAAAACTCCAAATTCTATAGAATCAAGGACCAGTACAGATAAAATAAAATTAGTGATATTTAAAACATAAGTTTTCAATGCCCTAAATTTGCAGTATTTGAGGAAATGGAAGGTTTGGGGGTAAACAGAGAAAAATGCTATTACCTGGGAAAGCCAGCTTCTGGGAAATTCTAAAGCAGCCTCCATGTTGCCAGTGTCTTAAAATCAGTCACCCATGCCTGGAAAATAAGACATTTAAAATATTTTCGTAAGTTGATCAGGAACCAACTCACAAAACTTTGTTTTACAGTTGGTTTCTTTTGTCGCTCTATTCTTCTGTAATTCAAATCATAAGTAGTATCAGATCAAGGGTAAAAAGAAATATTAAAACACACACACTAAATTTATTCCTAAGGGGGGGGGAAGCAAACACTGGGACATGCCATGTTTATTTCTAGAGTAACCCACAATAAAAATGTTCTACAAATAAGTAACTTTCACAGCCCCCACCCCCTGGAAATTCCCTGGCTATCCATGGACTGTAAAAAGGATTTTTACCAGGAAAAAAAAATCATCAAATTGGAATGTGAAGCTTCAGAATATTTCCAAGTTCTGATGTTGTCTACCAGACCACTTGCTTAAGAAACATGGCAGAGAGGCCCCTAATAGTCAAGGATGGGAAGGCATCACACAGGATGATGATGATGATGGTGATGATCACTTGGCATGATGTAGTACTTCTGAGAGAACATTCTAACTTTATGATTGTGTGTGTGTGTGTGTGTGTGTGTGTGTGTGTGTGTGTGTGTGTGTGTGTGTGTGTGTGTAGATCCAGCTGCTTACAGTGGAAGAAAAACATCCAGCCAGGCAGTGGTAGTGCGCGCCTTTAATCCTAGCACCCAGGAAGCAGAGGCAAGTATCTCTATGAGTTTATGAATAGCCTGGTCTACAAAGTGAGTTCCAGAACAGCCAGGGCTGTTACACAGAAAAACCCTTTCTGGTAGGGGGGAGGGGTGTGGAAAAAAAAGTATTATAAAAGAAAAAGCACACCTATCAGTTGCTACTCCCAGGGTATTTCACTGACGCCCCACATCATGCTACACCACACTTTCCCCACCTCTGATATTGTCCCAAGCTCCCTAGACTGTGATGTGGGAAAACCTCCCAAGAAGGCAATGATAGTGAAGGCAGCCAACCACCTCAGGCTGAATTAAGTCTTTCCACAGGAAAATCTGAATTAAAAAAAGAAAAGGAGGGAACAGCTGGCCATGGCTCTCTTGTTCTCTCAAGCAAAACCAGATCAGACACTTCCATTTATAATCTTCTCACTATACACTCCTGTACCAAAAAAAAAAAAAAAAAGAGAGAGAGATAAATAAATAAGAAAAATGCAAACAACAGCGTGTATAGGTCAGCTAGAGAAACAAAGACATGAAAATGGTCTGATAGAATAAAGTCGGACGAAAAATAAGCTATCGGATTGTTTGAGTGGTGTGGTTCTATTTTCCGTAATTAAGGAAATGTCTGAACCTATTTAATGTTTTTCTGAAAACAGATGTAGAGCCGAGATCAAGAAGTGGAGAGTGGACACTAGGACCAAGTTTGCTTTTGACACAGTTGGTGGAACAAAGAGGAAGCAGCTTGGCCAGTCACAAGCTGCTTCGTGGGCAGCTGCCTATGAAGGACGGCTTTCACTTCAGGAAGGATCAACTTTGCTCACAATGAAAATCTTCCTTCCTTAAGATGCCCAGGTGCCAGCTCACAACTTCTTCTCTAGCTGTATTGTCCACAGAGCAAGGAAAGGGGATTCAGATGAGAAATAACAGGACTCTGATTCTGACACGGAAACGTTAGGCGCTTGTCATTTCTTTAATGCAAGTGAACTGTGTGCTGTACAAGTGTTCCCAGGAGGCTGGCCAACCTTAACACTTTCTATTCAAAGCCAGGTTTTGTTCTTGAGAAGGCATGGCACAATTAGACTAGCATGTGGGGGATGCTGAAGGAAAGATGAAGACCCTTGTACCCTGTAAGGAAGAGAATAAACCATCTATAAAGGGCCAGTACATCCTCAGACCTATGACTGTTACAGTCAGATCCCTGGCCTTGGGAAGATATAGAAAAGCCTGAAATCTCCGCAATGATGCCTTCAAAGAGAAGCAACCACCTAACCTCTCAGTGACTAGATCCTTATGAAGCAGAATGTCCTATGCTTACTGAAGAGTACAGACTCACTAACAGGGGCAGACATAGTTAACCTTACATACCTGCATTTCGCCCTGTCACCAAGAAAGTCTGATTTTCTTCTCATCTAGACTTCCTAATTTTTATATTTCCTTATTTAGAACAACAACCAGCTAAACAGATTACAAATTTATATAGTCTCTGACAAGTACAGTTTAGGAAGGCAAGACCCTGTGTTATCCACATCCCGAGCTCCACTTTCTAGGCAGATTCTCCTTCCTCTCTCTGTCTCTCAGTCTCTGTCTCTCTCTGTCTTTCTCTGTCTCTCTCTGTCTTTCTCTGTCTCTCTGTCTTTCTCTGTCTCTCTGTCTCTCTCTCTCTCTCTCTCTCTCTCTCTCTCTCTCTCTCTCTCACACACACACACACACACACACAGAGGCATATACACAATCTGTTGCCTGCTTAACCGTATCAGAATGACAAACAACATCTGTTTGTCAAAGAGCCAAAATCAAGCCTTAATTTCATTTCTCTTCTCCCCCTTCCCAATCCCAAAATCAGAGCGAGGAATAAAGAATAATGCTAAGATTTCATAGGTGTGGGCCCCAGGACAGGGTCACCCCACTCCTCCAGCCTGGAAGGCAGTGGTTTCCCTCAGTACAGCAGCAATTAAGGGTGTCTTCCAAGAGCATGCCCAGCCACACCAAAGCCAGCCAAGCAAAGCCCCCAAAGTCAGGCTCTGCCGGTAGCTTTCTAGTCATCTAATCAGAACTGCTGGGCCTTTGGCATTAGGATAAAAAAAAGAAAGGAAGACAGGGCAAAATGGGAAGGAGGGACTCTCACCCCCTCTTCTGTCACACAGGACCATTTCACACACGTCACATATGGGAGCATCCACCACGAGGGGCAGCTAGAGCCCTGGGTCTAACGCATGAAACTGGCCATAGGCAAGGGGCTCTGCTATCTGCACCTCCCACGGAGACCTGAATTTCTGGAAAGTCCCCAGTGATCCACAGATGCACAATGCAAAGAATCAGAGCTGTGTCCGTGGGGTGGGGGAGGGAGCAAGAGGCCAGTAATAGAAGGCCCTGCTCTTCAGCATAAAAGATTTTGCCCCAGCAGAAGGGAGAGAGGAGCCTGCTAAGACTCTCAATTCTCATCTCACTTGGGATTTGGAAGAAACCCACACACACCGAGGGGGAAATAAATCCAGACAAGTTGCTAAGGAGACTTGTGTAAACTCCAAGCACAGACATATTTCTTGGCCTTTCCCCTGCACGGCATCTCGTATTCCGAGCACGCAGCTCTGCAGCAGCCTTGCACCAACCTTCTGCATTAATCTTGGCCTTAGCTGAGCACACTGGCAGAGCTCACTGGCTGTACATATCACATTCCTCAAACTTAACAAGTTAAAGGTGTGTGTGTGTGTGTGTGTGTGTGTGTGTGTGTGTGTGTGTGTAAAAGAGAGAGAGAGAATGTGTATGTATGTTTGTGAGAGAGTGTGTACGTGTAAGATAGAGAGTATACATGCGTGTTTGTATGTGTGAGAGAGTGCGTTTGTGTGTATAGGAGAAAGAGGGGGAAGTGAGAGAGGGAGAGAGTTCAAATGTGTGTGAGAGTGTGTGTATGTGTGTCTCTGTGTGTGTGTGTGTGTGTGTGTATGTTTAGTTGTGAGGAGAAAACAGAAGAATATTAATTTGGAATTTTTAAAGTATCACTGTTGAACAAAGAATATTCACACTGTATTTCAGGAGCAGAGTGGAAATGGGTAGGTAAAGTGTGCAATTCTGGAAAATTCCCTTTGCCTATACATTTGGCTTTTCTCTTTGTTCCCAGACTTCCCCCTCCTGCATGTCCAGTTAAAATCCTGTCCCATTGCACATGTAAGCAGAACTTCTATCTCCATACAGGACAGTGTAGGGTCCTAGGTTTAGAACAAGCACAGTTTATCAAGTAGGACTGTGCCCTTCTGCCTTTCAGCTCTGCAGAGTCCCAGAGAGTTCAGCTCTTGCAAACACACTAGGACAATCCCACTGGCCTAGAACTCATCTTGTGAAAATATGATGCCAGCCAGCCTTTTGGGAGAGAGCTTTCAGACTGAGCACACCCTCTGAAACAGAGCACTTCTCCCAGAGTGACACATTTCCAATCACAGCTGTTGTCTGTCAACATTTGATTTAGGGGGAAATTAACATTTTCTTGTCAGACAGAGATGTTTGTGCTGTAGAAGTCAATATTTTTTTTCCCTCAAGCTCCTCTATTATAATTTCTGTGATTTTTCCCAGGACAGACAGAAAGTAGAAAAATAAAGCCCAGATTATTGTTCAGGGTGCAGAGTAAACATACATGTCCCAAAGTCTAGCCTGGGATATGTTATCTGCATGCATGTTCACATGCATGTGTTTATATATATGCTTTTGGATATATGTATGTAAGCAAGTGCTCAAGCTTGTGTGTGTGTGTGTGTGTGTGTGTGTGTAGCTATGTATGAGTCTGCATATATGAATGTGTGTCTTTTATGAATTTGTTTTGTGTCTGTTTAATATGTTTGTATATACTTGCATACTTGTGTGTTTTCTTGTGAGTACATTTGTACATGTCTATCTTGGTACGTGTGTACCATGAATTATGATATTAGTAAAACACACTCAAAGATAGCTGGGGATTGGACATCTGCTCAGGGACTCTCCAAACCAGGAAGGTTTACATTTGCCACCAACTGTAATAGATAAACCACAGCGAGGGGCAGCCAACCAAACACACTGATGTCACAATTTTGAGATGGGTGGCCATGGATGAGAGGCTGTTGAAAGAAGAGACAAAGTCCGCATTTGTGCAGAAGACTGGGTGCGTTTCTTTGTGTTCCACAAGGCTATGCTGCTCCCATCAGTTTACTTAGCCAACCTTCACTCAGCTTCTTCAAAACTAAGGCAAGTCACTGTGCCTCAATTGAAGTTGGGGGGCCAGGCAACTCTGAGACTGACTCTTAAGCTAGCAAAATGGAGAGTTTGCTCCTGTCATCCCAGAGCCCAGAGAAGACTGGGAACCAGCCCTGAGACTCCATGTGGCCAGATCTCTATCCTACAAAGTGTTTCTCCCTCAAATATCACCTGGCACTGTGCCATCAAGAATCAAAGTGAAAAATGAACTGGAGGATTTGATCAGGGTGGGCAGGCCTCAGCAGGTGATGGGACAATTGCCCGGAGTCCTGGCTAGTCTGGAGGCAGGAGGGAATATTTGCAATTTTTAAAATATTTTTTGAGATTATAATTATATCATTTCCCTTTCTTACCCCCCAACCTTATTCTCTTTCAAATTCATGACATCTTTTTCTTTCATTGTTGTTATGAATGCACACACACACACACACACACACACACACACACACACTTCTAAGTACATAAATACAATCTGCTCAGTTTATATAATATTACTTGTATGTATGTTTTCAGGGCTGACCATTGGATATCCAATGATAACCAATCGGTGTGCTCTTCCCTGAGAAAGACTGATTCTCACTCTCAGGATTGCTTAGTTGCCTGGAGTTCTTTGTCTGGGGCTGAGGCCTTGTGGGCTTTCTTGCTTCCATGTTACCATGTCTTTTGATATTCATCCCTTGTTCAGGTTGTGCTTAGGCAACCATGCACTTTTTTTTTTCCCCATTTGTCCTTGAGCTGCAGTGGCCAGAACCCCAGGAAATCCTGCCAGCAGCCTTAGCCCTTTGTCCCTCCTGCTGGGGCTGAGTGGATTGCTTCCCCTTAATGTGGAGAAATATTTGTCAGGAGTGCTGTGCAGACCAGCATCACTGAAGATAGAAAGATAGATTTACAAGAACAGCACAATCCCCATGTCTGGAGTGAGGTTTCTTTCCCATATGTATTGCCCCAAAATACCTTCCTTGGTAGCTTAGCTTATTACTTTCTAAAATTCCCCAAACAACAGAAAACATAGGAGATGCCATTTATTCTGCTACCCCCTGCTCTCCCCACAACTCTGTCAATCCTTTGTGGAAAAGATATTACTAAACACAAGATCAACGTGTCCAGGATAGCCTTAGGGGAAATCCCACTACATGTGTACACGGTGAAATCAGATATCTTTCAAATTTCAAAAAAGGCAGTTTTCACATTTCATTGGAAAATTATTTAAGAAAACCTTTGAAATGTGGGGGAAAACAAGAGACATATAAGCAGTAGCTGCCAAATTAAACTATTGTTCAGATGTATCTCAAAAGATAAAGTAACTCAACTTCTATTTTGAACATGGATATAAGTGCATATGTACATATATGTGCCATGATGGTTACAACTTAATAGAATCTAGAAACACTGGAAGATGGACTCCTGGGCATGTCTGTAGGGGATCACCATTTTTGAAAGATTTATTTTGAATTATGTGTATGCTTGTATTCTCTATGTGGGTGCGTGCAGACAAGGGTAGGTATCTGCAGAACCCGAAGGCATCAGATCCCCAGGAAGTGGAGTTACAGGCAGTTCTGAATCACTCAACATGGATGCTGGGGATTTAACTCGAGTCCTTTGTATGAGTAGCAAGAGCTGCTAACCACCATATCACATCTCTAGCCCCAGGATTACCATATGTTAACTGAGAGGAAGACTTGCCCCCTGTGGGTGGCGCCTTTCCCTGTATGGGATCCTGGACTATCTTCACAGAGAAAGAGAACTGAGCAGCTGCAAACATTCTTGGCTTTTTGCTTCTTGATTGCAGATGCAAAGTGACCAGCTACATCAAGTTTCTGCTCTGACCCCCTTGCTGTGATGGACTACATCTTGGGACTGTCAACCTTTCCTCTTTAAGTCATTTTTGTTGGGTTATTTTATCATAGCAACAGAAAAGAGACTAAAACCTATGCAGGTGTGTCAGTAGGCTTAAGGGCTTACGATCAAACCTGGCACTATTAACCTTGTGGTTAAAGACCACACTTTTTTACATTTTATACACCTACTGTTCTTTAGTCCATTGTGAGATTTCATCTCATGAGCTGGAGACAAAGGAAGAATGTTTCATTTTTCCAACTTATAAACTAATGTTCCACATCATCTAGCAATTCTCTCTTAAACCCAAAGACTCTGCACTGGGAAGGAATACACACACACACACACACACACACACACACACACACAAGCTGAGTCTTTCCAAAGCTTAGGCATTACAACTGTGGGATTCAAATTCCTAGGTATAGCCCAAAGAACCTGGGCACACGTCTTTGCTCATTCTGTTCCCTTGTTGGTCAACCATGGTAGGTCGCATGGAATCCCAGGGGACAGGACATACCTGCTGCCCTCATGTTGGGTAATGTCAAAGATGCTGACGTACCCAAATGGTCATAATGAGAACTGGCATCAGATACCAGTGAAGGCTGAACGTGGCCTCTGGCAGCATATTCTAGTCAACCCAGTGCCATTGTGCATGCCTCTCATTCTGACCATGAGTGACAGACAGTAAGTCGTAGGCTTACCAGTCTGGAAAGTGGAATGTGCTTGTCTGCTACACAAGGTGATTATCTATGCTAGCTGGGTTCTACTTGCTTTTGCACACAGGACAGAGAGCAAATTCAAGATGGAAAGAGAGGAGTACTCCAAGCCCAAAGTGTCCCCTAAAACATGTTTATTTGCTCTCTATATATACTTAATCAAGTTGTTATTAACATATAATTTAAAATTTTCTAGTTCCCCCAGTAAGAGTTCAAGTGTTATTCTTAGGCAGATTAAAGCCCTTATTATAGTCATGTATAAATAATGTATTGATGACATTTAATATGAACCAGACATCACCTCCTGGATGGCTTATAAAAGCAGGGTCATATTTCCATTTCCTATGCTGTAGTATTTTAGGGTTGGTAGACGAGAGTGGGTGACGTATGTGGGCAGAATGCTGGGCAGTAAATTCCTCTTGAAAACGTCTTCAGTGTAACCTGAACTCTGATGCCAACCTCTTTTTTTTTTTTTTTTTTTAAAGAAATTCACTTTTATCAATTTGGATTGACTTGAAGGAAGATTTTTGAGTGTAATCTCAGTAGGAACAATTTTTTTTATCAGAACTAGGTTATTCTATGCTGGAGGAAAAAGGGTGACAAGCATGAGATTTTGTCATTTCTAGTTAGCCCTAAACTTTCTTGTGTCACAATGTCTTTGTCTTTCTCATGACATGAGATGAGGGAAACATCCTGAACCTCTAATGGGAGACACTTTGAGATAGCTGAAAACAATTAATTTCACTACTCTATCATCGCCGGACATCCTACCTAATAAAGCACAATCTTATCTTACAAGTAACAAGTTTTAGAATGTTATTCACACAACCCTTAGAGTTCACAGTACACTATAGAGAAGCAAGTGTGTATATGAACAGCCAGACGATTCCCATTAGCACTGTGAGAAATATAGCTACTGATGGAAGCATTGATGCTGCCCAGCTTCTTCCTGCTAGAAGGATAGACCATAATGACAAGACAGAACACAAGGGCAGCAGGTTTGTCCTTTACAGAAGACGCTGTTACAGCATATTACCCAGGCTTCTCAGCCCTGAGAAACATTAGCCCTGGCAGACTGTCCCCAACAGGAAAGACATGAGTTCATTCATGGATTAGTGCCCTTAAAAGGAGGGAAAGTTGCTGCCAATGGTCAGTGGCAAAAGTCATGTTTTAGGCATCAATCCCTAAAACTGACCACACCAGAGACTTCATTATCATCTTAAGTTCCCCGGTGAACTCATCTTTGAAACATATCTTACAAAGAATAAAAGTGGATGGCCTTCACAGGGAGGTCAGGTATGGATATACCTGTGGGGTAAACAATTTTATTTCTACATTTCAAAAATGTGAAAGTCTTTTTTACTATTACGGTCCCTAATGAGCCAGTATCCTGTCTGTAAAGATGGAGCCCTTCTAGCAAACGGACCCTGGCCACCCATCCTTCTTTGACCAGGTTCGCAGGACCTCTGAAAGTTAGACCATCATCTCGCTCATCTCCTAGTCACTTGGGAAGGCTTCAAAGGTGTGCTACAGTTCCACTCCATTTTCAGTGCATGTGGCAAGTGGACACGAAGAGCTAGGGATACCAGATGTTCCTCGGTGACCTTTGTGTACACATCAAGTCACTGATGAGTTTTCCTTGTGGACCCAGAGCCCTGGGCAGAAGTGGTGACCACAGAAAACAGGAGCCTTTATCTCTACCACCACCAAATAGGGATTTTCAACAAGCCTTATAGACTTGATCTCCAGGGGGTAAACCTGGTTAGACACTGGAAATTAGATACAATAAAAACTCTGTCTAGAATAGGTTTATATAAGATCCCTTGAGGAAGAGAAATTATGAGAAATTCTATCCAGAGTTCAGCTGGACATTAGAACCTTCTTTACTTTCTGCACATCTGTAAATCCTATTAGTGCTTATGAAATAGGATTGCCTGCTGATGGATTGGGAGCTGCCCTCCCACTAAAGAGGCCATGAACACATGAACACTAACATATGGCTGCCTCGGCTCCCTGATCATAGCTTCTTTTGGTATGTGTGTGGGGGAGGAGCGGTAATATAAGCAAGTGAATGACAAAAATTCAGGATGTCCCCAGCCTAAATGACTACCCCATATGCATGCGCAGGTGCAAGAGTCTCTGTGTTTACAGCAATTGCAGTTAACATGTATCTGTTGCTATGTGGCTTCTCAACCCTAGAGCTGAATTTTCCTCTTAGCAGATCTTGGCCTTTTTAGACCCATGATTGACAGACAAAGGTATCACCAAATGTTTACCAAGATAGCATGAGAGCCCAGAGAGAAAAAAAAAAAATCTCCCATAACTGCCTTTATGGCATATGAAGGTAACAACATTCTTGCTTCAATATCTTAGTGGAGGGTTCTGGAATGATACTGTCTGCACTCCTTTCTTTCTATTAGACTTCTGGTGGACTAGATCCCCCCTTCCCTGAGCACATACATTCACAAATGGATAGGCTCCTAATCACAAAAATCATCTGGGAAATTAAATGTTAGAATACCCATTTTCCCACTTGAGACTGGGGCCTAGGCTGTCACCATGTCTATATGAGACCCAAGCTACCTTTTGAAGAAGGACCAATGCCATGGATCCAATATGAGTTTCCTGTTTTATGGCGTCTGTGTTTCTTTCCCAGAAAATGACTGCAGCTCAATTCAGCTTTGCTTCTGTTCTGACAGCTGCTATTAATACCTCCTATTTACAGAACACATACCTCAGAGGAGCTCAAAACATTTACAGAAATTAGCCAAGCCTTGTACCATCCTGTCAAGTGGGCAGGCACTAGATATTACTTTCTTCATTTAAAAGGAAGAAACCGAGCTATTAAAAGGGCAAATATCTTTGCTTTTTTTGCTTGCCACAGACATGGGACCTCATCACCCACTCACTTCCAGGGTTCTACCAATGCTGACAAATGGGGCATTTATTCCACTGTGTTCATTAGCTTAGAACTCTAATGGTTTTCAAGCACACATACAATGCTGTAGAAATCCTCACACCCAGATATCATGCCATCTTTCTTGGAATATCAAATATCACATACACACACACACACACACACACACACACACACACACACACACACACACACACACACACACACACACACACACACACCAAACTTTCTCCAGCAATAATTGGTGTGATTGATGCATTTGCAATCAGCCAACACCTCCTTCTAAAGCACTTTCTTTCCTCTATTCCCAGGCAGCTCTTAGATCCTGTTCAGGTGGCACTCTTAAAACGACCTTGAAGTCACAGAAGTCAGGATGTGGGGGTTTGTAATCGGCACAGGATCTACTCAGACTGTTACAATCACTAGAAGATGTGTGTGTGCGCGCGCGCGCGCGCGCGCGCGTGTGTGTGTGTGTGTGTGTGTGTGTGTGTGTGTGTGTGTGTGTGTGTGTGTGTGTGTACATGGGACTGCTGGTTTTGAGGCAGGTGGGGCTATGCTAGCATCCTAGCCCTGCCAGTGGAAGACCTTGGCAAGGTCACTAACTTTTCTCAATTTCACCGTCTTATAAAACGAGTGCTATATTTGTTTTGAAATTTATAAGGGGACTATTTGTAACATGCAATGTGATAGTGGCCAAAGACACAAGTGCCTGTACACTGGAATACTTCACAGCAAGTATGAAGAAAGCCTGGACCAAGCATGGGAGTTCAAGCTGTAATCTCAGAACTTTAGAGGCTGAGACAGAAGGACTGCCATGAGTTTGAGGCCAAACTAGGCTATGAAGGGAGTTCTGGGAAATCCTGGAACATACAAGCACTATTTAGATTTACAAAAGGAAAGAAAGAGCAACAAAAAGAGAGAAGACAGACACAAAGAACTGAACTGCTACAGAAATAGCTTTAAGATATATAGAGTGTACAGAGCTGAGATGAAGAGAATTTTATGATTCTCGGTGCCGGAAAACCCCTCAGATGATGTTCCTGTTCAGGACAGGTTACCAGAAGATAGAGGATGGAACAGGCCAATGAGATAAGCCAGATGAACCATGCAATAGAGGACAACTATCCTTGGTGTCACTGCTGTTTTGTGGGTTCAGTGGGGAGGGCTGGGATCCCTGTCTCTCCAGGCACACAGAAAAAGAGGCCAACTGACTGAGTGGAAGAAAATTGCTCAATGAATGACCTAACCAGGAATTAATTGTTGAGTCAGAAAATAAGGACACAAGTCTGAATCACAAAGAATCTTATGTATTGTTTGGACATTTGAATGTGGTGAGACCACATCATCCCTTGGGAAGAAACAAGGCTAGAAAGTTCCGAGGGTTAAATTCCAGAACAGTGTTTCTTCAAGTGCAGCCTCAGGACCACCCAGCCAAGTCCCCTGGGAAGCTGAGTAATCACTGAGATTCCTGGGACCCACCCAGATCTGAACTAGATTCTTTGGGATGGTTATTCAGAAATATGGATTGCCTATAAACACACACACTCTATCTTCCTGCCACTGATTTTATGAACTGTCTGTATTCAGAGTATATAACCCGATGTTCCGCTAGGTACATACACATAGTAAAATGACCAACACAAGCTAATTAACAGGTCTGTAACACAGTCGCCATCTGCTCCCTTCCTTCCTGTCTCTCTTCCCTCTGTCTCTCTCCTCTTATCCCTTCCCTTCCTTCTCTGTCCTTGCGTCCTCCACTCTCTCTGTGCCCCTCCGCTCTGCAACTCTGTCTCTCCTTCCCTCTCTCTCTTCTTTCCTTTTTTCTCTTTCTCCAGTTTTAGTGGAAAGAATACAAGAATTACCTATTTAGTAAATGAAAGAATACATTGAAAAATGAACTGAAAGATATAACACTACTAAAATGTTCACTGCACCCAAAGAGATCTGCAGATCAATGTAATCCTTATCCAATGGCATTCATCACAGGGAAAAAGGAAACCCTCAAAGTCACAAAGAAATACAAAAGACCCCAAATGCCCAAAGCCATACTGAGGGATTTTAAAACATGCTATAAAACTACAATGATCCAAACACTGTGATTCTACATGAAAACGTATAGCTAAATACACAAATGGAGCATGATAGAATACCCAGAAACCCATGTCTAACCATAGACTTATTTCCATGAGGTGGAAAGAACTCATAATGAAGAAAGACATGGCTTTTGTCTCCCAACCACTAGAGTTAGGAAATTTGTTTACACACATGCAAAAGAGTTCATTGAACCCTTATCACAAACTATATACAAAATCAACCCAAAACAAAACCTAGGTGTAACAGCTGGAACTATAAAGCCACAAAAAGAAAAAGGAGGAGGAAGAGGAGGAGGAGAAAGCTTTCAGTAGCTTGTTGAGGCCTGTATGATCACACACTGAAGAAATTCAAGATCTGGCCAACTTTTGAAAAGGATGCACACTGCTGATTCTCAGCAAACTTCATTCAGCCACAGAGCTTGTTCTGAAATGGGGCTTCCCTTTGTTTTAAGTTGTACTTGTGCCAAGGAGAGGAAGGCCTTGGGCAGCTCCATGTTTCTGCTCCTGGTGATTGACCCTAAGATGACCCTGTGTGTGGGTGGACTCCCTTCCTGGAGGCTGGGAGGTGTCGGGAAGGGTCACATGCTTGCTTCATCGGTGCAGTGATTCACCCTGTTGACGTTATAGAGGGAATCAAGGGCCAGGGGCTATATGTCTTGACTGACCCAGAGATCCTTGGGTAATTCACATTTTATGAAGGTCCTGGGCTTAGACTGTTTAGACCAAATGGAAATTATTATGACCATAGGAGGTGAATTTGGGTTTGAAATTCCTACTCTAACTACAGGGACGTTCATGTGTCCACAAGAAATTGTATATTACATTGCAGAAGAGAAGAGTGTGTAGAAACCAAGTATCAGAGCCTTCTTCCTCTCTGAAAGGACTCAGAGAACAATGGCAAGGGTCTGGAAGACAGAACACATGGGGACATCATTGCTGGCTGACAGCAGCCATGTTGGATCTGTATTCCAATTATCTAGGTGTAATATCCTTTGAAGATAAGTAATTATAAAACCAAAGAAAAGGCTTATGGATATTGGACTTGTCAATAAATGCTTGGCTGTGAAGTCAAAAGCTTATGCGACAAAAAGAAAAATAGGCAAGTGGTCTGTACTGGAGTGAAAACCTTAACCACACAGGACATGACCAACATAATAAACAGAAAATTAAGAGAATATTTTCAGGCTGCACATCTTGCATCTGCTGTGTGGTTTAGCTTCTTCCTGCCATAGGTAGTGAGTCTAAGGATGATGGAGTGAGTTCTCTTCTTGAGTCTGTTAGGACAATCATAATGTTTCTGGAATTTAGCTTCTTTGCTTTGATGTTGGGACTGCTTTTGAATGACACTTTCAATGATAGAGCTTTTTAGCCATGGCTGCTCCTGTTTCCTGACGTGAGGTACAAGGTGAACTGCTGAAGCCCTGGCTTGAGCTGTCCTGAAGTCGTTAGGTACCATCTGCACATCTTCACATTCAAAGGCTTCCTGTCATTTTGCTTTGCTGTACTGTTCTTTAGTTACTAAAATCAGTGAATAGGGATTCTCTTAGCATTGATTGTAAATGGTTATGCATATGGATTTTATATTTAATGTGTTGATATGTTTAATGCATTGATAGTTTAATTATAATATGTTATAACATAATAACTAGAATAACTCCCCTCTCTCTACATGAACACATACAGAGAGAGAGAGAGAGAGAGAGAGAGAGAGAGAGAGAGAGAGAGAGAGCCAAGAAAATATTTCTCTTCGGCCTTAGTGAGGGATAAAAATAACAAAAATTTATGCAGCTGTGTTCATGTAACTAACAGCCAAGAGAATATGGCAGGTCTGAGGGTGTGAGGATGTCAGGACCCAAAAGTGGCAAATGATAGTATCCTTAATAAATCCAAGCGTTAGAAGGCAAAATCCATCAGTCTTCTAATGGAGAAGAGCTTAAAGAAATGGAGAAGAGTCATAAACAGAAGGCTGTGATTCTCCACACAGAACTTCTGCAGGAGCTCAGCCAATGGAGAGGACTTTGAAGCTGGTGTATCAGGAACTGTCATCCTTACCTGATTTATTAAGAAAAGGGCTGGGTGACGTAGTCACCCAAAGCCCCAACTTCCTTGTGTTTAAAAGTGGGAAAGTAATAAATGGGGTCTCCCAAGGTTAAGGAGACAACTGAATGAAATGGTCCAAGAGTCCGTAGGCGTGTGACTTGGATAGACCAAGAGTGAGTTTTAAAAGGTAACTTTCATACAGCGTAGTAAGCTGTCATCTGTGACCTATGGTCTTGCTTGTAGGTTCAAGACTGTGGTGTGGTGACGTGGTATTTAGGACTGCTCAGGACACTGTGCTTTTGGAGTCCTCAAAGTGTTTTAATTCTAGAGTCTCTGTGTTATTAGTGTGCTTTATATTACTATTCATAGCTAAAACCAAACTTTAGACATAGGTGGTGAGTCTTTTGATTCTTTCAAAGATGCCTTAAATCTACCCTATTTTTTAAGGCCAAAATTATTGACAGAAATAAAAGTTAAGTGGCTAGAACTGTTGAATTTCTAGGGTCTAGGACACTGCATAGTAAGTGCCACATAAGTAAATGCTGCCTGAATGCATGGCTGATGTGTCTATCCATTGAAACATAGAAGCAGACCTTTCACCAAAAAATTTGGCAGAGCATGAATGGACATCATTGGTCAGAGTTAAGATGAGAAATTGGACATGAGTTGTCCTTCCCACAGTAACTTATATGTGAGAATGATTTTATCATCATTTTGCAAAGCACATTGCTACAGTTTATAATGCTGCCTATAAACCTCATGTGCCACCAACGGGATAGTATTGAGAGGTGGGGAAAGGGGACTTCAGGAGGTGAGTTAAGTCATGAGGTTTCCTTGGTGTGAACAGGACCAGGTTTCACAGAAGAGGCTTCATATAGCACATGATCTCTTGGTCTGCTTTTTGTCACATAAAGGCACTTGTTCCTCTGTATAGCCTTTCCCTCCCTGGGAAGGAAGTCCTTAATCTCCAAAGCAGTAAGAGATGACTTTGAATTTTATAAAGAACTCAGACTGGGCTTGGAGAGATGGCTCAGTGGTTAAGACCATTCGTTGTTCTTACAAAGAAACTGAGTTTGGATCCCAGCACCCTTTTTGGGTGACTTATACCTATCTACCTATCACTCCAGCTCCAGTAGATCAGAAACCCTCTCTAGGCACCTGTACTTATATGTATAGACACATATATACAAATACTTAAAAATTAAAAATAACTCTTAAAAATATAAATAAGTAAATAACTCAGACTGTGCTATTCTGTTATAGAAGCCCAACACAAGACACATCCATCACTCTGATGGTATCTTGCTTTTTCAAATATCTAAGGGAGAAAGTTAAAATGTCTTAAGTAGTGGTCATTGGCATCATAGATCTAGAAGCAGAGGACCAATGTGAATCTCCTGGATATCATCTCCTATTCATTGTCCCCTATTTCTTTCCTTCCATGTTCACCTCTGCTTCTGCTCACACCTACTCACCCTCCTGTTCTGCCATGTACTAGTGGCTTGCACAGGCATTAGAAATTTACTGCCAAGTGCTAAGCCCTAGAATAATATTGGGCATAAGGATATGGATATATATGTGTGTGTTTAGTATTAGCCGAGAGAATCAGAGGTATTTCATACAAGGAAGAAAAAAATCTGTTGCTTCATCTGTGCAAGAATTCCTATCCATTTCCAGTCCACATCTTATTTCTTTTTTGCTGATTAGACTTTGTATTTTTATGTATTTGTGCATTTAGTTATTTGCTTCCCTATGAGCTGTGAAGGCCTCAAAATTGAGGAGAATCTATTTCTCCCTTGTCTGTTGCAGGATATTTGTACGCTCTGTGAAGATGTGTTGCTGTGACTGTCATAATAAAAAGCTGAACAGCCAATAGCTAGGCAGGAGGTATAAGCAGGATTCCTGGGAGTCGGAAAAGGAGGAGACATCTGGGCATGCAGGAGATGCCAGGACACAGAAAGGAAGCAGGAGGTGCAAGATGGAAGAGAGGTAATGCCATGTGATAAAACAGATTAATAGAAATGGGTTAAGTTATAAGAACTAGTTATGAAACCTAAGCTGTAGGCTGAGACTTTGTAATTAACAAGAAGTCTCTGTGTCATTATTGGAGCTGGCTTGTAGGATAGAGATTATACTTGTCTCCTCCCTCAAGGAGTCATTTGAAGGCTCCACCCACTGTGGTTGTGATTGCCAAGCATGACTGATAGTCTCATGACCAATATGATGAGGGCAACTCTCTCTGAGCTTCCTATGACAGAGAACCTATTACAGCACAGCTGTATCTCAATCATTCAGCATCTAGAGCAGTGTCCAGGACTTTGTACACACTCAGGGAATCTTATAGCCAAGAAGCAAAATGAAGGAATGTTATTGAGTATACCACAAACTGATCAAATATGCTTTTCTACTGGTTCTACAAGGCTACCTTTATTGAACGCCACTTTGTTCCCATTACTGGGTCACATGCTAGTAACTTACACATGGGATGGAGCAGAAGAGGTGTGCAAGGAATCCACATTCAGGTGGAGAAAGTGGCCAGGTGCACATACCCATTGGCCTTGGGTATGTGCATAGAGAAGAGTAATGAATAGCCCCAAACTCACCTCTTCCTTCAACAAGGAACTTCTTACAAGGACAAACGGACTCTAGATACCTACTCATTCTTTAAGCTGATATCAGGCTTACTGTTTGGTCAGATTTTGCTATAGCAAACAGCCACCTTTCATGTAGGGTGATATCGACACCGCCAACCCAAAGCCTCAAAATTCTCATTTGATGGACTCACTGGACAGACTCAAAGGCCTGTGCTCAAGTGCAGGCTGACCTCCCTGACCTTGGCGTCAGCACCACTGGTATTTCAGTGTGTTTTAGTGAGTACTGGGAAACAATAAGCTTTTCTGTCATTTTTTCCCCTCACAACTAGCACTAATCATGCTTCTACCGCTCAGTGTAATATTTCACACCAGGGCTTGATGCTTTGCAAAGAAGCAAAGAGACGGTAATGAGGCAAGGCTTGAGAAGTTACCACCAAAGAAGCACGGAAACTTGAATAGCCAAGTAAAACTGCTTGGAAATGGAATATAAATGAGTTCCCTGTGTTGACATAAAACAAAAGCTTGAACTCCAGCACAGCGACCTTGAACGTCAAGGTGGGTAAGAAGACAAGCAAGGTACTCCTGTTTATAACTGCCCACATCTCTTTGGTCTGACAGTCAATTCTCTTCTACATTTTTTACATACAATGACCACGCTGGTCATGCAAGAGGTGTGGCCACAGAGCATGACCTTCTCATCTGGGAACCAGTGGTTTTGTTAAAGGACAGTTGGGAAAGTTCAAGAGCTCCCATGTGTGGACTCATGAGGACCCTCCCCATGTTAGTCTGTTTAAAAGAGGAGTGTTAGGCGGCAAGAAGAAAAGCCTGCAAACAGAGTCAGCAGCCCGCATATTCTGTCCGCGAACCTCCCGGAATGGACTCTGCCTGGGGGTGTGTAGAAACACACAGCCATTGCCATGGGGCTGAATCCACTCCTGCCCAGGAGGTGGGGGTGGGGAGCAGCCCTATATGAACTACTCCACTTCATCGTGCTTAGTCTTTCTTATCCAGAAAAGCTGGCTTAAAAAGCAAGTAGAGTTCCACCGTACTAGAGAGAAGCAGGTCTCTCTGTCTTGACTTGACCTTTTGTGGTCTTAAGTAAGATAGGCCAAGGCCATTCTGGTTTCGATTCAATTTCTGTTTTTACTAGGAAAGATAAAATTTGAGGTAGAGAAAGAACAAAAAACCCCAGCTGTTTCGGGCTGGGCTTCTAGGGAATAGTTCTATGTTGGTGGATGCAATTGCAAAAGCTAAGCAACAATTCACACACACAAAAGCCCACTAAAAGCCTCACGCCTAGATCCTCTAATACATTTTACAATATTTTATTTTTATTTTAAGTTATGCGCATGCGTGTGTTTCAGTGTCTGGGTATGTACATGTAAATACAGCCTTTTTTATGGAGGCTAGAAAAGGTGTGGGGCTTCCTTGAGCTAGAAGTACAGGAAGCCATGAACTATCCAAGGTTGGGTGCTGGAAACCAAACCTGGGTCCTCTGAAAGAGAGCATGTGCTCTCAATTCCAAGCCATTTCCTCAGCCTTGTTCTAAAACTTTTTGTTCATCACAAAAACTGATGTAGAAGGCATTTTCTTTCAGTGACCTGTCAATCAGCTGAGCCTCAGAAATGTGCTCAGTACAAAATTACACGATGTGTCACAGTGGAGCATTCCCATTATCCGCATACTATAAATGACATTATTTTATTGTAATGTAAATATTATATGCATCCATATAACAAATGCTCATCTACCTTTTCTAGATTTGGCAGTGAGCTAGACCGCACATACATGGAAAGAATTTTTTTATATTCCCTTAAATAGCATTTACTGATGAAATCAAGATATGGATTTTTACAAATACACAGTAATCTCACTGTCAAGTTTGGATAGCATACCACATTGAGTTTCATAACTTAAAACTTTCATTATTAATGTACACTCTCCATTGCTTCTTAACCTATAAGAATGAGATCCCCTGTTACAATTTTATACTTACTATGAAAGTGTGGGTTTCTTCTAGCTGCCCCCATGTGACCCCTTCAAGAAAAGAGCCAACAGAAAAGAAGAAAGATAAAGGAGGCATTTAGGGAATTCCCAAAGCCAGTAACAGAACAGCTGGAATTTACTAAGGAAGAGGTGAATAACATACCGGAAAGAAGTGAGCCCAAGGGCTGGGACTAGCTCAGCAGGGAGAGTTTTTCTCTAGCATTCAGGAGGTCTTGAGATCCATCCCAAGTACCACATAAAGTAGCTGCCATGGGCCATGGCTGCAGTCACACCACTTTGGGAGGTGGAGGCAAGAGAATCAGAAGTTCAAGTTCCTTCTTCTGCTACATACTGAACGCGAGGTCAGCCGCAGCCACATGAGGCCCTGTCTCAGGAAAATATTGACAGGGCTCTAGGTAGTGACTCCTCAGCAGGGGTAAGGGGGGCACGTGCTTCATCCAAAAAGCAAAGGCAATGGTGAGAAGATGAGCCCCAAAGCCAGCTATAGGTTTTGGTGAGAAAGTCATTTCTTCTGCATATGGAGGAATAGCAGAGAAAAATCCCATTTTTAAAAAATTTTTTACATTTTATTTTAAAAATATTTTTCCATACCCACTACCGCTCCCTCTCCTCTCCCTTCTTCCGGTCCTCCCCACCTCACCCTCCTCCGGCCTTTCCCCTCCCCTCCCATTTCCCCCTTCACTGCCCTGCCTCCACTCCCCAGAAAAGGCAAGGCATCCCAAGGTGAGCCATTTCAGCCTGGCATATCCAGCTGGAGTAGGACTGAGTCCCTTCCAGTATCAAGGCTGAGAAAGGTGTTTCCCTTCTAGGCATGGGCTTTGAGGAGCCAGTTCATGGACCCAGGATAGACTCTGTCTGGTTCGATTGCATGAGGCTAAACAAACTGCCCACACCTTTCAACTGTCATCAACATTCAGAGGGTCCAGATCTTTTCCATGAAGCTTCGTCCGCTGTTATTTCAGAGTCTGTGAGCTCCCAACAGCACAGGACTGCCTACTCCACGGGTCTCCCCATCATGATCCTGATCCCTCCACTCATGCAATCTCTCCTCCTTCTCTCCAGCTGGACCAGTAGCTCAGCCTGGTGGATAGCTATGGATCTCTGCATCTGCCTCCATCAGTTGCTGGATGAAGGTTCTATAATGGCAACTGAGGTGGTCATTTATATAAGAGGGAAAGGCCAGTTTAGGCTCCCTCTCCACTATTGCTTGGGGTCTCAGCTGGGCTCATCCTGTGGGTCCTTGGGTGTTCCCTTGTACCAGGTTTCTAACCCCACCATGGCTCCCTCTATCAGGATGTCCACTTCTTTGCTCTCCCTCTCTGCTGTCACACCCCCAACATCTCATTTTCTCCGTTCTCTTCTCACCTCCCTTTGCTCTCCCTCCCTATGATCACAATTTTCTCAGGAGATCCTGTCTATTTCCCCTTCCAAAGGGCAATCTGTGGATGTCTCTCTTAACTGAGAAATCCCATTTTTGAGGACCACGAAAACTCAATTCATCTTCGACCTCTGCATCTCACTGTTTGGGGACCCAGCATGCTGTTACTTCAACTCAACATCTTTTCTCTGTCTGTGCTTTCTCCCTTTTTATTATTACTAGACTATCATTAAGATTTTTACTTTATCATTTAAAAACCATATCTGTATGTCCCTTCATAGTCTCATCAAATTTTATCTGCATGTTTGTCTTCATAACCGCAAATCTCCATTCATTTCTTTTATTCTTCCTTTTTATGCCCATATTCCTGTATTTGTTCTTTCCCTACACTTTTACTATTTTTCACTTTAGTCTATTTTTTAAAGTATGACTTTTATTTTTGTTCTCCTTCCTATGTGTATCAAATTTTATTTTTGAACCTTCTCATTATATGATATCTTTTTGGTATTTTTTAAAAGTTTCTTGTAACCTCTTGATCTTTTCTCTTCCCCTCTCTATGTATTTACCTTTTTTGTTTAAACTTGTTTCTTCTTTATTTCTATACTTTCTCTACCTCTATATTTACCTTGTTCGTTTCATATTTCTATGCTTGCCCTAAATAATTACTAAAGCTACTTTAACTGCATGTGCACATATTTTGTCTGTGTGTTTGGATGTGCACCACATGCATGCAGTGCCTTCAGAGGCCAGAAGAGGGCATCAGATCACCTAAAACTAGAGTTAGAGATGTGAGCTGCCATGCTTGTGTTGGGAACTGAACATTGATTCTTGGCAAATGGAGAATGTCTTCTTAATGCCTGAATGCCTGAGTCAACACTGTCCCCTACATAATTTTTAACTTCATAGCACACTGTGTGTTAGGTTTGCTGTATTATTGTCATTGGTAACAGGTGGTGGTCTTCTAACCCATTTTGTTCATTACTGCATTTCCTATGGTTTGATGTCGTTTTCTTCTCTCTAAGTGGTGCAGGAGATTGACCCCCGAGGGGAACAGGAAAGCATAGAAGGATATTGAGCTCTGAAAGTAAATAACGGTTAACCAAGATTCCTATACCCAACAAAACTACCTTTTAAGGTTGACAGAGAATCAATGATATCTAGAAAGAATTACAAACTAAGAGAAAATACTTAAGAAGATGCTAAACATAAAGGGAAACATGGAAACAGAGGGATTTTTTTTTTTTTAAAAAAAAGAAATAACTAGGCGGACAAAGGAGGGCTGGAAAATAAATACAAAACAAAAACCCACCATGTCCAGCACAGCAGTAACCAACAAACTTCTAGTACTAACAGGGAGAAAGGAAAAAAGAAACAAACTGTAAACAACCAACCTACAAGATAAGAACAACTCAAGACGGCTCTTAATGGCATTCAACTTAAACAGCTTCAACTTAACATCAGAAAGAGATGCAGAGATGCAGAGTAGCTGGCAGGATCAACCACAAATCCATCTCTTTGCTCTCTCCAGGAAACAGAGCTCACTGGCAAAGACACCCACAGAAGGAGAGACTAAGGACGGAAGGTAATCTACTAATACATGGAAACTGGTGCACGTATGATGATATCTGAGAAAATAGACTTCAAATCAAAATCGGCCAGGAGAGGTAAAGAAGCCAATGTTTGTTAACAAAGAGAACAGTTCGTCAAGAGCTACAACAACTCTAAATCTATATACCAAATGCTGGTATTCCTGATTTTATAAGACAAACACTAATGAGCATAATGAGAAACATATGTCCTGAGATAATAAAACAGAGTGACTTCAATAGCCCATTCTCATCATTACACAGGTCTTCAAATCTAAATTTGGAAGCTTGAGAGTTGAACAGAAGATCAAGCTGACTGAACAGACATCCATGACTCTTCAATCTAACAGACAGGAGATTCAATTTTTCTCAACATCCCATGGAATCTACTCTAAATACAACACGTTCTAAGTCACAGAGCAAGTACTCACAAACACAAAAGAATCTGAATGATTTATTGCATGCTATCAAATTGGGGGCATTAAATCTAGAAATCCACAGCAAGAAAAGCACAAAGCTACACACAGGCAAAGAGACAGAGCAAGATGGTCTTGAAAAATCAGCATATCACTGAAAAAAAATGTAAAAGTTCTCAGAATCAAGTGAAAAATAAAAGCAAAACTTACCAGAACCTCTGGGATATAGCTGAGGCAGATTATGGAGGAACATTTTGGCTCGCATTAAAAAATCAGCAAGATCTCAAATTAACCTAACAGTGCATCTCAAGGTCTGAGAAAATGTAATGAATTCAAATGACAGAGCAGTAGGAAAGAAGATATTATAAAGACGATGCAGAAATGAGTGGGACAAAGACCAACATCTCAAGACACAAAATCAATCAAGTAAAAAGTTGGGTTTTTAAAAACATAAACAAGATTGACAGACATTTAACTAAATTAGCCAAAGAAAGAGGAGAGTTAAATGATTGGAATTATGGATGAAGAAGAAGGTTACTACAATTCCAATGAACTTCAGGGGATCATTATGGAAGACTTTGAAAATGAATCATTCGAAATAATCTAGGAAAAAAAAAACCCCGATAATTCTTATATACCTAAAACTTGCCAGAATGTAATAAAAAACATAGAAACTATCTAAAGAGATCGATAACAAACAGTGAGATCAAAGTGGCAGCAGGAAGTCTCCTCACAAAGGAAAGTTCGAGAAAGAATGGAATCTTGCTGAACACTACCAATGTGTTAAGGAAGCGCTAACATCAATGCGCCTTAAACCGCTACATAAAATAAAAAAGAAAGGCTCATTAAACGTGGACGGCATCACCCTGCCATCAAAACTGGATAAGGACACAAGAAAAAGCCAGTTTCCCTGATGAACTTTGCTACAAATGGCCACAATAGAACAGTTGCAAATCAAAGTCATGATCAGATTAAGATAGCCATACATCATGACCAAGTTATTCTCATCCCAGGGATGGTTGCAAAGATGATTCAACATGTGCAAACCAGTAAATACAAGACAATAAGCAACAGATTTAAGAGTAGAAATCATAGCATTATCTCTATAGTTGCAGAAAACTGCCTCTGAGAAAATTCAACATCCCCTCATGATAAATAACCCCCAAGAAGTGAGGATGAGAAGAAACAGCTCTGGATATAATAAAGTTTATATATGATAAACCCATAGCCAACAGTATACTAACCGGAAAAACAACAGAAGAATCATGGAGGAGATAAGAGCACCTGGGAAAGGAAAAAGTTAAAGTATCTCTATTTATGAATAACATGATGCATGATGCTGTGTAGAGGGAGGGAGTGTGGGGGATGGATAGGAAGAAGCCCAGCAAAGGACAGGCAAAGGAGACAGTGAGATGAGAGAGAGAGAGAGAGAGAGAGAGAGAGAGAGAGAGAGAGAGAGAGAGAGAGAAATAAAGCAATGATATATATGCACATGCACACACATGAACATGCACATATTTTTTTTAAAAATAAAAACCAATGTCTCCTTAGCCAACTCAAGCCAGCTGTTGAAATTCTCTGTGATAAGCAGTTCTTTGCATGCATAGAATTGGCCCTTCCCAGAAGTCATCATAAGATCATGACCTGAATTATAAAGGTCTGCTTCTTTAGGATCCTCGGTAAGCCAGTAGCAGCGACTAAAGAAGCAGCAGACAAAACTGTTAGTGTGAATGTCAGCCTGAAGTGTCCTTGGGCATAACCTTGAGGTCCTGAAAAAATGGTAGACAGTTCTGAACTGAGTAGCCATTTTGCACACAGCCCATAGCCCAGCAGGTTACCACTGTCTAACTGTCACCCTGACAGCCATCTGCAGCAACATCTGAGCTGAGGTTTCTCAAGACCAAATTTATCACACCCAAGATTCCATCCTTATATAAGAATCGCTCATTGTTGGTCCATAAATCCCAGCCCCTCACAGAGCCAAGGGTAATCAAGATTTAAAAGGAAGGGGCCTGGATGAATCCCCAGCTGACTTCCTCTCTGTGACGCAGAGTTCTGAAAAATCTTTGGCCCGCATATGCCCCTCAGAAGACACTGTCATTTTTCTACTTTCTCTCTTTATCACTACTATCAGGGGGACAATGTTCTAAGAGTCATAGGCAATCTGTCCCAGAAGGTCCTGTTTGAGCTATGATCTTGGTTCTTTCCAGTTTACGTCTCTCCTCATGAATTTCAGCTTGCTTGCCTTGCTTGCTAAATTAACCATAAAGCAAAGCCTTGACTCATGCTACTGAAGTCTGATAAAAGTTGCAAGTCTGGAGTCATGCATCTCTGTGATAAAGGCAGCAGAGCTGTCCCTTATAACCTCATATTCATGCAGCACTTTGACCCACCTGGAAGATTCCTTGACTTACAGTCTCAAGAGTTAAGGTGCTGGATGGAGCCTTGGCCAAGAGCAAAGGAAATACCATTGGCAAGTGACAGAAGGAAGTAGAATTGTTTGAGGGATGGTAGAATCAGGATGATGTCGGGAGAGGCTATGAAGAGGATGGCATCCCATAACCTAAAACCAGGCCAGAGAAATTAACTACAGTTTCACTCTGGCGAGGTCTGACAAAATTCAGTTGGGGTTAGCAAAGGTTTAACTCTGTGACCTTGGGCGAACAGTCCCCTCCTCTGGGTTTCCATCTGTAAGATTCAGGAACAGAATGCAACTTTCTTCCTGCACCACCAGGCTCAGATGGAAGGTAGAAGAAAAGGCCTTTGAAGGCAATATAATTACTCCTCTGTCCAGGGAAGCATAAACAACAATAACTCCAACAGCCTTCATCCCCGCTTCTGAATGAGTTCTTTGCTTCAGCCTGAGAGCTAAAGTAGTTGGTTCCTTGGGGAAAACTTGAATGTGGAACGGTAAGTCATGCCCCACTCACTTAGGTTACATATGTCACATGGAATTACTATTAAGACAAAAGACATTCAATATAATTTAAGAGTTTACTAAATGTCCACCATGTCCCCAGGGCTATAGGAGGTTCTACAGAGGAAAGAATGAGTGTACGACATATTCAGAGAGTTTCCAAGCATCAGAAGTTTGTGTGCTCCAAGCACAAAACGAGCCATTATATTTTCAAAGTCTTCTTTAGATGAACATTACTTGTCTCTATTAGCATAAGGAGCTGGGTCTGACCAGATTTCCCACTGTCTTTGTCCACGTCCGTTTGATGTATCTTTGCTTCACCCATCTGCAGGAAGCTTCACTTTGGTGGTTAAAGGATGCACATTGATTCAAATTCTGGTTGATTGTCTTTAGACAATCTAGTAACCAAGACACTCGTGAATTCTCTTGTGAATACACACTTGTGTGTTTCAAGGTTCCTCTATGTATAACAGGAAGGCACACTGCTTGAGTTGGGTGTTGGACGCTGCCCTAGTTCCTGAGTGAGCTCCTTATTTAATAATTGTGTTCATCTAAGGGTCACCGATTCTACCTCAAGTTAAATCCCAGCAGCATGTTATTACTCTCTGGTGTACATTTACTTAATTTTTTTTATTTTGTGTAACTGTATGTCTACATGTATTGTGTGTGGTGTGTGTGTGTGTGTGTGTGTGTGTGTGTGTGTGTGTGTGTGTGTGTGTGTTTGTATTTATGAGCCACCCACTTTATATTTTTGAAGAGGGTCTCTCAATAGAAACTAGGGATTGCTAATTAGCTCAGGATGGTTGTTAAGTGAGCCCTAGAGATCTCCTTGGCTCTGCCTTCCAGTACGTCAATTACCACCATGTTCAGATTTTTACATGGGTACTGGGGATCAAATTTAGGTCCTCAAGGTTGTAAGGCAAACATTTTACCAACTGACCTCTCTCCCCATCACATTTTTAATATTAAGGAACCAAGAAGATGGTCAGTTACATTGTCTTCCTCAGACTACTTCGTTTTCACTTCTAAGACAAATGAGTAATTGATGTATCCTAGATGGTGATCACTCCTGAAATATGTCTTAGTTGTAAAATGAAACATTTAAAGAAATGTAAGTGACCATATGATATCTGGCATTTGCCCTCCATGTTCTAAATGGACATGCTTGTATGTAACTTTCAACCAGGTTTACATGAATGCACCAGCATGATATAAAACACGGAATTCTCATCAGGAGGATTTTACAGTCAGATTACTTGTTCTTAGGCAGCTCTGCTCCAATAACATAAAGTACCAGCTGGACCTTATATGTTCAGAAGTGATCATACTGTTTAGTCCATGAAGTGATCATACTGTTTAGTCCATGAACTGTGAAGGCATCTCCATGTCTAGTGTGCCTGTGATGATTATAAGATACAAGGGGCATGTACTTAGTGACACTCTTGGACTTTCCCAACACTGAATTGGGTCCTAGGTCATACCACTCGTCATAGAAATGCTCTGGGAAAATAGGCAAGAAACAGGTCTCTCTGGGGAATTATGATTTTCATTTATAGGCACCACCTCATTTTGATACATATATCTCAGCACCTAGAAGAGCTTAGTATGATTGAGACACACTGGGTAAACAAGTTGTAAGAACTGATATTAATTGTCAATGTGAAAGAATTTGGAATCATCTAGGAGACTGGCCTCTGGACATGCCTACTGGGAATTACCTTGATTATGTTAACTGATTTAGGAGGATGTGCCCACTGTAGGTGGTGTCAATCCCTAACTGGGACCTTGAACTGCTAAGTGGAGAAAGCACTGAACAGCAGCATGTGTTCCTGTGATACATTATGACCAGCTCCTTCAAGACTGTGCTGCCTAGGTTCCCCTGTCATGGTGTACTGTGACTTGAACTGTGAGACACAATACATTCATTCTCTATTAAGTTGCTTTTGTCAGAGAATTTGATCAAAGCAATAGGAAAAGAAGCTAAGACACTGAGCAAGGCATTTCCTTTTTCTTCTGTGTTTCTGTTGTCCTACGTATAAATTGGAGACATGGCACTCAGTCCTGTGCGTTCTAGAAACTGACCCAATCCCTATTCCTTATAACCCTTGTTCACCCTGAACATTAAGAAATCCATACCATCTTTTTGCCTTGTTTGTGTGTTATCATTCCAAAAGAGTTGCCTTGGAATACCAGGCCATCAATGACCATGTCTTTGCCTACATTGTATTATTCAGAAATGAAAACAGCACTCTTTGTTTGTTAAGAGCAGAATGACTGACAAGTTGTCAATATGATGGTTCTCTAAACACTACTGATTACCTCTGAAGATCAATAGCCAGCCCCAATCTTGACTAAAAATAAACCCGAATAAAGCTCAGGAGAAAATGACCAGTTGGTCACCTTTCATATACAGTATGGGAGTGGCTAACATTTACTGAGAGCCTCCTGTAAACAGCACCTTTTGCTTGGTACTTTAGCTGGATTAGACCAAGTCAATCTCACACTAAAACTTTCATGAAGTGGCAGTGACTGCTTCATAGATGAGAAAAGGTTAAGTCATTCACTGGGGCCACAAAGTTCAAAAAGGTTAAGAGAGGATGGACTTAAAGCCACACAATTTGATTCTGAAAATGATGCTCTGAACTTCCCACCATACCATCTTTAAGAAAAATAGCTATATGGCATCCCTTTCTAGCCATGCCCCAATGCCTATGCATTCAGGATCCTCTGAAAAATCAGACATAACACTATGAGGCCCAGCACATGCCTGTCTACCTACTTAGATCAAAAGACATGAGGCTTTCTGGGCATAGGTATGAAAGGATCTGAGAAAGATATTTTATCTGTTGATTAATTCAGAAGTGAGATAAATTGCCCTGCCAAGCTGATGTGTTATTTCTTTAGCACTTCCATCTTCCTTTCTGAAAACAAGTAAAAATAAAACATCTTGGATATCTATGAGAAATGACTGCATGAAATAATGGGAAAGCACCATGCAAACTGTAAAGTACTTTAAAACAATTATGCCATATGCTAAGCAGTTTCCAAAATAGCAATGCCTTCAGATGTCCTTGCAAAGCAAATGAGACCCAGCTGCTAGAATGTTCTGCCAAGGAGGAAACCCAGCTCTTGTTCAAGGGGAAGGGCACATGTCAGATTACTCCAAAGATGTGCTGCACAAGAAACATGGAAGTCTCATCAAAATTTTTGGTCGTTAATTCTCAAAAATTTTCATTGTCTTAAAGATCAAACAAGGCAGACTTTTCAAATTCTTTCACAAGAATTTGGAAAAATATTCTTGAGTGATGCTTACATAATAGAAATATAAATTATATTCACCTATGAAGACTTGAAGTAGCCAGGTTTACCAAATCTTCTCAGTATCTTTCCCAAACTAAGTCTGTTGCTAAAAATAAAAAAAGACTTCTAAAAATTATTGATTTATTTGTGTGTGGAGGTATGTGTGTGGTGTGTGTGTCAGGGGGGTTCCATGTGTCCATGTGTTTGTAGATACATATATGTGTATAGAAGCATGGGTGCCATCCTCATGAATGGCTGGTCTCTCATTGGCATGGAGCTCACCAATCAGGCTCAGCTACCTGTCCAGAGAGTCCCAGGGCTCCTCCTGCCTCCACACTCCCCCCAATACCCTCCACCCCCAGCCCCCTGCCACACACACACACACACACACACACACCTGCCTCTCAGTGCTAGGAGTACAAGCCCATGCCAACATGTCAGACATTTTAAAAGGCATACTGGGGATGGAATCCAGGTCCTGGTTTTTGCAAAGGAAGTACTTCACCAGTTAACTTCCTTATCCTCAGGAGGATTTTTGTTGTTAATGAGGTAGGTGTCTCTGGGATGCTCTGAGGCTTTCGGAGTGACTCAGCATTTGACAGGAGAGTGACAACCAAATGCGTGTGTTGAAAGATTGCTAAGAAGTCTGAGCATCCCCTAACTTCACAAGAGATTGAACCACCACAAATGACAGATACTACTCATATCTGAGGGCCTGAGGGGTGAAAGCTGCCTGAGAGTGGGGGAAGTTGGAGGTGAACCACAGGCTGTCTGGGTGACCTAAGATGATGGCCTAAAGACTAAACGAGCCAGTTGGATCTAGAACCTCTTCACTTCCTGTCATTCTCTCTCAGACCTCCTACAACAGCTAAAAGGAACTAGTGAGCTGGCCACTGGACAATGCAACAGTATGGAACAAATAAATCCTCATATCCACTCACTTGTAGCACAAGTTTAAAATGTGTGCATTTTATAAACAAATCTTGAGGTGTGGAGGAGGGAAGACCTTTGTTCCAACTGGATCCATGAGAATCCTCACTGAAGAGACCTGTTTCTGGATGCAAAAGCACAGAGGATTTTAAAGTCTTACGATAAAGAAGTAACTGGTTTCTCTCTTCAGCTATTCTGAGCCACTAAGCTCTGTGCTAAAAGCATGTTCAATTTTTCCTGCTGTAACTTGGCCTCTGCAGATGGGTGGACTTTGTATATTTCCCTGTTGAAGACTTAAGAAGAATAGATTCTTCACATATCTGCATGTAATTATTTCATACCTAGTTCCTGATAGCAATCCAGATAGCCGTCCTCACTACTCTCTACCTAAGCCAAGGCATGGAAAGAGTGAGGCACTTTGATGCCTGTCATGGCTGCTCCCCCATGGGGTGGCCACTTTCCAACTGAGTGCGAGGTTTATTTTTTCACATATTAAAAAAATTGACACAAAAAGGGGTAAAATATGGAGGCTCGCCATTTCCTTATTAAGTTTTCAAAGTGTTTGCACTGGTTTGCTCTTTGTCCCACAATAAAAGCAGGTGTGAAATAACGTTTGTAAAATTTTCTGTCAGCCAATGTGCTTTTCATTAATGAATAAAACTCCTCAGTGTTCAACAACTGATTACCATTAACAAATGAGGTGTTCGGATTCTCCAAAAAGCTACCAGAACCCACAGCAATTGGCTTCCCCCTTCGGGGGGGGGGGGGCACTTACTGATCTAGCTGATACCCTCTTGTGCTAAATATTATAACAAAAACCAAATAAAAACAAAAACATTCCGGATTCCCCCCTTTGTTTTTGTCTTATTATAGGCAGAAGGAGGGAATGTTCTGTGCTTCATCAGCCAGCACTATACTAATTTGATGTTGAAACAAGTTCTGAAGAAAACTTCATATGGTTTTCTGGGACACAAAGGATTTCCCACAGGATTTTCCTTTGTCCTCAAGTTTGATAAGTACCAGAGCCAGAGCACTCTGCACACATGATCAAAAATAGGGACTGAATGCCGTGACCAAAAGCAGAGTTGTCCCTGCCTCCAACAAACTAACCGACAGAACCAGTACGAGGTGTTTGAGTTAGGGGTGGGTGGATTGAGATGAGCAATTCAATAACTCAGTGGAGTTAAAAAAAAAAAAAAAAAAAAAAAAAAAGCCAGAGCTTAGGAATCAAATCCCATGGTGACCTTGGTCAGGATTCTGCTCTTTTTATGAGCAGCTTAGTAGATAGGGTCAGTCTTTTAATTTACTTAACAATTTACAGAGAGCTTTGGCATTGTAGTACTTAATCATGTCTCCCCAAGTCAATTTCTTCATCCTTACAACTGGGTTAATACAACTTATTATACAGGTCTATCACAAGACTCAAATCAAATGTGCATTTAAGATGCTTCCTCTAGAATCTGACACATAAAAGTGAATGATGTGTTTGCACTCATGTGGCTCTTCGATAGTTCTGTGTCTAAAAATCCTGGTTCTCAACAAAATAATGTTGGCTGTAGGAAACTTCCATGCCCACTTCTTAAAAGCAAAAGGAAATAAAAAGCTAATAAAGAACATTTCTCTAATTTTGACAGTTTTTATGGCTATTATCTAAAGAGTTTGAGCTCTTTGTAATGCTATCATGGTTCATTTAATGTTACCATGGCCATGTACTATGACATAAATATTTTAATACAATTGATTTTTTGCTATGGTTTAGTGAGTTCAATAATGGCTTGAGTCCTCAACATTTTGCTTTAAATATCTTATGTGGGATGTCTTTCTATATGCTGTGAATTATCATTGGATAATAAAGGAACTGTTTTGGCCTATGACAAAGAAGATTAGACATAGGTGGGAATTCCAAGAATAGATAAAGGAGGAGGAGGGAGGAGTCAAGAGAGATGCTGCAAGCTGCCACCCAAGGAAGCAAGAGGTAAGAAACACGGGTGAGCCACAAAGCTATGTGGCAATACACAGACTAATGAAAATGGGTTAAGTTGAAAGAGCTAGTTGGTAATGAGCCTGAACCATAAGCCAAACACTTTGTAATTAATATATGCTTCTGAGTCATTATTTTATAAGCCACTGCAGGACCACTGATGAAAGAACGTTGATCTGACCACAGGCCTGGACACACCAGAAACTTCAGGCTAAAAATATCAATGTAAAAATTTCCAACGACAACAACAAAAATGGCAGGAAGAATATAGGGGGATTGAGACCTGGTTTTCTATGTAGTCCTGGCTGTTCTAGAATTCACAAGAGAATCGCCTGCCTCTGTCTCCCAAGTGCTGGTATCAAAGGTATATACCACCATGCCTGGTCTCCAATAGGATTTTTAAAGCATCATTCTTACAGAAATATGTTTTATTATTGTAATGTATTGAATACCCTCCAGAACTCATATGCTGACATCCTAAAACCTAACGGGAGATGGTGGAGCCTTTGGGGAAGAAATAGAGCACAAGGATAGAAGCCTGAGTAACTTCCTTTTTAAAGGGATCCCACAGCATGTTTTCATCCTCTTTCTGCTATGTTTCAATAAAAGGAGAAAGTGGCCAGGGTACTTCAGGTGAGGGCAAACCATAGTAACCATACTGGCAACTTGATCTTGGACATCCAGACTCTAGAACCATGGAAAATAAGTTTCTGTTTTCTTGTAAATCACCTACCTTATGGTATATCATTATAGACATCAAACTAAGGTAGCTGTGGAGTTTATGCAGCCCCTTGCTATGTTGTACTTCATATATATTATATATATTACATATATATTACATATATATTACATATATATAATATTTTCCTTGAAAAACTCTTGGATACAGTTTCTGTTCCCCAGAATGTGAATTTCTTTCCCTCTGATCCCCACTTCTCTCTTTCTTTGCAAAGAAGAAATGATTTAGGTTAAAAGTTCTCTCTGTGTCTGCATCTCTGCCCTGTCTTGGTCTCTCTCTCTCCTTCCATCTCCCCTTCTATCTTATTTTTAAGATAATGTTTTACTATGTTGACTTAGATTTCCTAGAATGTGCTGATTGACCAGGCTACCACCAATCTTGTGATGACCCTCTTTCCTCGGCCTCCCTAGTGCCACTATGCTCCTCTCTCTCTCTCTCTCTCTCTCTCTCTCTCTCTCTCTCTCTCTCTCTCTCTCTCTCTCTCTCTCCTCTCTCTCTCTCTCTCTCTCTCTCTCTCTCTCTCTCTCTCTCTCTCTCTCTCTCTCTCTCTCATTATATAGGTGTCCCATCTTTGACATAAGTATGTGAACTTATAATGGATACAAATACTCCAAATTCTTGTCTCTTATTTCTCTTCAAGAAAAAAAAAAAAGACACACAAACAAAATGACTAAAGCAGGAACAATACCAGACTGCAGATGATGCATAGTCCTCTTGTTGAGGGAAAGTAATCTCACACCGATGACTCCATCGCATGTGACATGTCACGAACGCTGTCTATATCCTTGTCGACAAATACCAGACTTGAAAGCTCTTTATATGCAGAGATTCATAATTATCAATAGTTCTGAATATTAGCAGAGCATCCTAGCCTCTATTGGCTGCAGAAATGTGCACCAGGGAAGAGACCTTTGCTGAAAAGACATGGACTTCCTTTTGAAAAGCTCTAGTCAGCTGGTCCACTTAGAAGACCTCCTTAAAAAGGAACATTTATGGCATACTTTCTGTATTATGCTTGGCTTTCTTCTATTTGTTGAACAAATATTTGTAGAGCCTTATACTTGGGCCATATTTTCTTTTGAACAGTTATTGAGGTTTTAAGAGATAATGTTCCCTACTTTGTAGGAAAGCTGAAAGAGCCAAAAGAAATTGTATACAGGGTCTTAGCCCTATATCAGCTCCCCCATCAGCTGTATTCCTGCCACTACTAAAGAAAACACATTGTCTCTTAGCTGAAGCAAGATCTGTGTGGACACTAGAAACCATCACTGTTTGCCAACCCAACAAAATTGCTTAAGAAATTCTTCCTTTCTGTTCTAAAGCATTAATCCATCTCTGTCTACTAGAATATTTGTACCACCACTCATGCTGCAATTTCTTTTAACTACACTCAAATAAGAGAAACTTTCGGCTTGACATGGCTGTTGATTTTTTCTGTCTACCTGTTTTCATTTTATTTCTCTGTCTCCTTTTGCAGGAACCTCAAAAACTGGCTTTTCTTGAGGTTTCCAAGTCCTACACTCTTCTTTTAGAACTTACTTAAGCCAGCTGTCTCCATTAGCACTCCGTCCAATTATTGAGATTCCTAACAAGTCCAGCTGTGAAGCCTTAACCAGCAATTCTTCCTCCTGTCAGATATATCAATGGTGTCTGACGCTATTACTCATTACCCTCTACTTGAGACATGCCCTTTTTAAAAATTTATATCTTGATTTCTGTGTATGTGTGGGTGAGTAGCATATGCATACAGGCACGTGGTGCTTGCATGTGAGTGGGTGTGCACAGCCGTGGAGACAAGAAGACCAGTTAGCCAGTGAGGTTCCAAGATCTGCTTATATCCATTTCACAATACTAATGTTACAGGCACATGCCCAACTTTCTTTTCCATGGGTGCTGGGATTCAAACTTCGGTCTTCACACAAATAAGGGTTTTTATACACTGAGCCATCCCCCTAGACCCCAGACATTTCCTTTCTTGACGATCAGATCCTGAAGCTCCTTAGTGCAAGTGCTCACTTTCCAGTTTCTAATGGTGTCTTCCTTTCCCTGATTTATGCCTTCCCTCTTCCTCCCTTACTCCCTCCCTCTCTCCCTTCCTCCTTCCCCTCTCACTCTGTCCTACCTCCCTCCTCCCTTCCTTCTACTTTGTTCCTCCCTCCCTCTCTTTTTATTTCCTTCCTTCCATCTCATTTTTTTTTGACTTCTTAATGCCGAGGAAGCACAGGATTGAGAATCCTGTCTTCTCCACTTTAGCTAAACTCACTCCCTTTTATCTCATTGTGTCTCACAAGTTTTAATACATAAGCATTGCTGTATCTCCACTTTTTGTTTATTTTATTATCTTTTATTTGTTGATTGTGTGTGTGTGTGTGTGTGTGTGTGCGTCCATGTGTGCACCTGTGAACACGTGTGTATGTCAGAGAATAGCTTGGATGGATCAGTTCATTCCTTCTACCCTGTAGGTCCTGAGGACCACACTGAGGATGTCAGGCCACATGGTAAGTGTCTTTACCTATTGAGGAATCTTACTATATCTGACCACCCACTTTCAACACAGAAATTCCCAACATAGTTTCACATATACACAATCTACACAATTAGCCTAACAATTTCAGTCAACTCTCTAATAGTCACGTGAAATTTTATTTCCAGAATCCCAATATTCCTATAGCCATTGCAAGCAATAATAATCTCATATCTTCAGGTGATGATGCCAAAGCTTGGCTTCTTTTTTTTAAAAATCCTATACTCTACATCAGCCTACCAAGAAATCCTGTACAATTGTACTTTCAAAATGTAATGAGAATCAGGCAATATCTCACCACCTCCGATGGCCAGACAAGACCAGAACTATTTAATCTCTTGATCTAGTTAATTATATAGTCTCCTAGCTTTTATCCTTATCTTCCCGAGTCTAATTCCAATATAATATTTCAGCAGATCCTTGGGGAAAAGTTAGGTCTTCCTTAACACATTACAATAGCTCTGACTGTACTCATATTAAAGTCAAAGTCATTATAAATGAATCACAAAGCTACTAATTTTACTTTGCACTTGCTACTTCCACCATGCTGGCCTTCTTGTCATACTCTAATGTACCAAGTACATCCTTGTCTTTGGGCACTGGCACTTGATAATTTCTCTGGCTGTGGTGCTCTGCCCCAGGCATAAAGTTTTGCTCCATCATCCTCAGGTCTTTGCTCAGGAACTCTTATGTGAAACTGTAACCAATTCTCCCTGCTGCCTCAACAGTCATCAACCTCATTCCTCATGTCCCTCTGCCTTTTAATTCAATAACCATCTGCTGATTAGTTGTTCATGTCAACTTCATACAACCTAGGAACCTTATACAGAGCAATAACCTAAGAAGAGAAAGTCTCAACTGAAGGGTTGTGCAGAACAGAGTGGCTTACAACCATGTCTTCGAAGAAGTGTCTTGATTAACAGTTGATTAGTTGGTTAATGTGGGAGGGCTCCACTTATTGTGGGCAATGCTACTCATGAGCAGACTATCTGGGTTGTAAGGAAAAGTTGGTTAAGCATGAACCAAAGGGAGCAAACCAGGAAGTGTCTTTCCTCCATGATCTCTGCTTCATTCAGTTCCTGTCTCAAGTTCCTGCCCTGACTTCCCTCAATGATGACTGTTATCTGGAAGTATATGCCAAACAAGCCCTTCCCTACTCAAATTGTCTTCAGTCAGAATATTTTCATCACAGTAACAGAAAAGCAAACTACAACAACCCACAAGCAGAAACAGAATATGTTGATTTATGTGTTCTGTGTATGTTTACTACCTATCTCCCTCTGCTAGAATGCAGTTTCAAGAAGAGCAAGGGTTGGTGTCTACCTAGATGCATCTTAGCATTTTAAGACAGATTCTTATTTTACATTGGCACATACTGTTAGCCTCTGAAGCCATACCCTCCTCTGAGCTCTGACATCAAGCCCCATTTAAAGGAGGATTCCCGCTTCTGAATCTCTCTGCCTGGGAGCACGCCCCTCATCTCCCTCCCCCTTTTCCTTTCTTCTTCCTTTCTCCTTCTCTGTCCTCTTTCCTTCTCTGATATCATAACCTTTCTGTTAATCATAACCACATCATCTGACAATAAAGCTCTTTTCTAGATAGAAACAGCTTTAAGCCTCCCCTGCTATCCGCCACTGCCTCCTGCTGCATTCCCACAGGCATTCATACCAAACCCACCACCAGATAACTGGGTAAATTTGAACCATACCAGATATTTACAAAATCCTAATACATACTATTAAGTCAAGCATTGGGTGTTGAGCTGAAGTCAACCAATGAAATGAGTTTCCAGAAAAAGACCCTGATTGAACAGCATGTGCCCATGTGAAATAAGAATCTGACTCAAAAGGGCTTTATAAAGAAATATGGTTTATTGTCTACTTTGATTAAAGCAAGATGAACAGATGCCTGAATATATGCTCCTTTGTTGGGAAAGAAATTATAGCCTACAAAAGCCACTGATGACTCAGTCACTGGCAGAACACAGAGGTGTATACCTTCCTTTGTTGCTGTCAACATTCACGTGACACCATGTATTGGGACATTATGCATTTGTACCATTAGGTTGTAGAGACTAACCAATATCCTGGTTTGTATGGGCATTTACCAAGGTGCCCCTTTGACCTGTAACTCAATTAGATGTAATCCATTTCAGGCACTAAGGCTTCTCTACAAACTAATGATAAGCCCCTATTGCTAAAGTCAACACCTACACATCTCATGGAATGTGTAGAATTGAGCAGGTTCCTAAGAGTCTTGACACCTATCAACTATGTTCAAAGTACTAGAAGGTACTACTAGAGGAAAAAAATAAAAACAAATACCAACTAACTTCTAAATCCTTAGTCTATAGTGGTAAGCTACCTACACAATACTCCGTGCAACAGCAGAATGTATAGGAATAACAAACCATTATCTAATCGGTTCTAATGTCCACTCCATGAGATGGATCCCATGCCTGACACTGCTTTGGTGACCAAGAAGCTGGGACTACACAGGCCATGGAACTAAGGGGAAAATCAAATGCTATTGTTCTGCTAAAAAAAAAAAAGAAGAAAGAAAAAAGAAAAAAGAAAAAAATGTAGGAATAAAATGACTCTTAACATCATTCTGTTATAGATCAGTGTCTTGCTCAGCAATCATCAGAGAAGTTTCCATCAGAGAAGTTAGTGGAAACAAATACAGAGGCCCACATCTGGTCAATGTACAGGAGGTTGAGAGACTTTGCAACATCCAGTCATAAACGGGATGTTTCCATCACAGCGCTACCCTCATGGCTAAAGGACATTTGTGAAACGGGAAAAGGAAAGGTTGTAAGAGCCAGTGATGCTAGAAGGCACCAAGGAAGAAGTGTTTTCAAGACACAACAGTATTGATGCATTTATGAACTCCCAGAGGCTGTGGTTACATGATCAGGGCCTGCACAAATATAAGCTGAGGTCCCAGCACTGAAAAATGGAAGTGGACATGATGTCCCATCTCTAACTCAGAAGCTACCTCCAACTGACCGCTCACAACTGAAAAAAATATTTTCTCTAATAGCATCTCACTGGATATACAAGCCACACTTAAGAACAGGTGCCAAGCCCAGGAGTAGTCAGCCAACTCAAACTCAATGATATTTTTTAAAATTTATCTCATAATACTTTGAGCACTTATCTTATTGATCTTTTGCTCATGTATTATGATTTCTGATTGTGTGTTTTCATGTATTTTATGTACATGTGTATGTGCTTCCTGTACTTTTTCTTCATTTTGTTTTTAAGCTTTCCTGTTTATTTTCTAAAAAAGAAGGTGTGGAAATGGACAGATAAGGATCTGTAAGGAGAGGGAGGGGAAATCATAATCAGTGTATATTATATGAAAAAAAAATCTATTTCCAATAAAGAGAAATAACCACCACAACATATAAATCTAAAGAGAAAAAATTCTAGTGGCAGATTTTTCAGTTGACTCAAGGGTGAGTTTGGACAAGATATGGTAGCTGAGTTCTGCAATCCTAGCACTTGTGATCATCAAGGAAGGGGGTTGACCATGAGTTCATCTCAAACTGTATAGTGAGTTCTATGTCAACTTGAGTTCAAAGTGAGATTCCATCTCACAAAACAACAGTTAAAAAAACAACAACAAAAGAATGAGTTTGGAACAGGTGACATTAAGAAGTTCTACAGGCAGAAGAAGATGAGAGCTTTATTTAGAGCAAAATGAAGTCACCTCAGAAAAATGACACTGTTTATTGGAGGGACATTTGCTCTTACGATCATTGGTATGCATGCATGTATGTGTGTGTGCATGCTTGCCTGCATGGTTATGTACATACGTGTGCGTGTGTGTTTGTGTGTGTGTGCATGTGTGTGTGAGTGTGAGTGTGTGCACATGTGCTATATGTATTTATTTGTTCATGTGAATGTGAACATATATATGTGCAGTTGTGAATGAACATGTGTGTACATCCAGGCAGAAGATGGAATTCAATTTTGAGTGTCTTCCTCGGTTGTAAGACAGCTCTTTGTCTGAGCCTGCATGTCACTGATTTTGCTAGGGTGTATGGCCATTGAGCTCTGGGAATCTATTTGTCTCTCTCCTGTGCAAAGATTACCAGCTTTTCACATGGGTGCTGGGGATCTGAACTCAGGTCTATATTCTTGTTTCGTTAGCATGCTCATATGGTAAGCAGATCTAGCACTGACATCTTAAGGAACATCAAGGACCATTATGTTCTTAATATGTGACCCATTCATGCTTTAGTTAGCATCACCTGGAAGCTTGTTCTTATACTGAAATTGTATTTATTATTAGTAATGCATGCGTGTATGTATGCATGCACATGTGTGTGCACATACATACTCATGTTGGGACACATGGGTATGCATGTGGAGATCAGATGACAACTTTCAGAAGTTGATTTTTTTTTCCTTCCACTGTGAGGTTTTACCAAACTCAGGACATCAGGCTTATGCAAGATGTGTTTTCATGCACTGAAGCATCTCACCAGCAGCCGTGATCTTGTTCTTATGACAATCTCATAGTGTCCTAGCTGCCTTAAGCAATCAGAGACTTTGGGAACAGCACTGGAATGCCTGTACTAAGTCTTCCAGGCAATTCTGATGTCTGATGGTATTTATGAATTATTGACACATGAATGACTCCTTTCTACCTCTGTGATGACTTTGTCAGGCCACAGTAAGATGCAAACTTCCTTCACAGACAAGTGCAATTAACTTTGCTATGTTGTCCACCACCAAACAGTGACTCAGTGAATTCTTCTCATGCACCAACCTTTGTGAATACTCTGTTTGGGTGTTCTACCTCAGATTAATGAGTGGTCGACAGCTCACATATTTCAGAAGCCTAATTTATCTGATTTCACAACACCTCTCTGAGTCGCTTGGCTCCAGGCTCTTCCTGTTGAGATTTATGAATCTGAATTTTAAGAAACTATTTCTCAACATACCTTCAAGTTGACATTTTCATTGCACCAGTGAATATGACTACACTGGAATGTGAAGTGAGGGGATCAACCCTAGAAATTGAGGGTTATAAGAATTTGTCAAAAAAAAAAATACTACTAGTTAAAAATGCTGACCCACAAGTGAGTCACCAAGAGCCTCTTTGCTTTGACTATTCACAGGAACCCTGTCCGTTGGAAAATTATTTGTCTAAGAAGCAGAGATTTATTGAGTCTACAATAAGTATTCTCTTGCTTCCTGGGTTCCTCAGTCTCCTCTTAGTCCTTTAAAGGAAGATGAAGACTTCATCTTACAGATGACAGGGATGAGTCAACCTATCAAACCCGGACCAAATCTCAACTCTGTCTCAGAGTCCTTTGATTGTTTTTTGTAGATTCTATTCTACACAATAAACATGTATAAACATCTGCTCATGACCAGCTCCTGCATCTGGGTGGGGATATTTGATACAGCCCTTGCCTTGAAAAAGACTAATGACCGAGACCCTGTCTCCTTGATCAGTAATATCTGTCTCTGGCTGACCTTGAGCTCCAAGGAGGCAATGAAAGGAAAGGTAAACATTATTGATTTCTTCAACAGAAACTATCAGAGAAGCGAAGATCTCATTGCAAGGTGCCTTCTGTCCTCGCTCTGACCACTTGATTAAGGAGATCTTGGTGATAAAGAGTTGAAAAGACAGGGACTGTGTTGGTGGAATTGGAATTTCCTAGTATGTGTCGGGCCCTGGGTTCAATCCCCAGTGCTATACTGTAAAATATAAAAATAAATAAAAGTATTATCTCATGCCATATTTATATTTTAGATCTATATGTATATAGAATGTGTAAGTGCTAAGTTTGTAGAAAGGCAACTGAAATTTGAGTTAAAACTCAGCAAAGAACGAAAGCAAACTTTGGATAAGCTGTATTTTGTTTATACGCACATACACACACACACACACACGCACACACACACACACACATACACACACACATACACACACACACATACACACACACATACACACACACACATACACACACACATACACACACATACACACACACATACACACACACACATACACACACACACACACACATACACACACACACATACACACACATACACACACACACATACACACACACACATACACACACACACACACACACACACACACACACACACACACACATATTTAGATAGATTTCCAACAGAAAGATATGCTAGAAATGGTATTACTATCTCTTTATTATTTGAGTGTGAGGTTGAGTTTAGAGGTCAATGTTTTCAAAACACTAGTAGGTCACCTTAAGTCAATAAAATCATGTGACTGAGAAGTGAGGAGAAAGGCACATTTCCACTTAAGAGTTAAAAAAAAAAAGAAGGTAAGCCTGTGATAGGGATGGGGCGTGGGTAAATATCAGACCATCCCCGATAGGGTATCTGAGAAAGTAAAGCCTTCCCAAAGAATACTAAATGCTTGCTATATAGACCAGGCAACATTTATTCATTTGGCTAATGTTTTAAGTAGTTGTAACGTACCATGAATGACACTAAATCCTAACCCCAGTAAAGATAGCAAAATATTCATGTTTTTTAATTCTGTTATTAGAATAGGAATAAACTATTATTATAAACTAATAAACTATGGAAACACTCCAGGATAGCAGCCCCCAATACCCTGTAATCTGGACAAACTGGGCACAAGAGAATTTTTTAAAATTAGCTTGGATATTTTTGTTAGGAAAAAAATTCAGGCCTTTATAATTTTTGTCACAAGACAAACAGGTCAGTCAATACAATATCAACAAAAAAAAAAAAAAATAGGTCCCAGTGTCAAGTCATAGTTAAAAATAAATAAAAAGATTGACGAAGAAATTCTGTCTGGTGTTTATTCTCTGGAATTCTATAACTGGCTATTGAAATTTTGAACATGATCAGCTAATTCTCCTTCCTAATGAGTTTAAAGCTATGACTAAAAGCAGGGTGGTAGAGTACTCATTTTCATTAAGCTCTCTTCTAGAGCTCTGAATGGCAGCGAGGTGGGTTATAATAACCTTTCTTCACTTTCCCTTATCTGGCTGGAGTGCCTAACTCCAGATTTGGAAACTCTAGACATTACTGTGAAGTGTATCATAGACCATGACTCACTATGAGGATGACAAGTGTGTAAAGGGCCTTACCAGAGAGAAATCTCCTGCCAATCGTTCCCTTTCTTCCTGAGATAAGATTTCACTTTTCTCTCTGATTCATATCCTGGGGAAATCAACATGACACAAAATGGCTGCTGTGTTTAATTAAAAAAAAAAAAAAAAAAAAAAAAAAAAAAAAAAAAAAAAAAAAGTCCCCAACCCACACTTAGAGCACAGAAGCTTTTTAAAATCCAGAGAATTTGTGATCTTCCCAAGAAGTCTTTTTTTCCCAAAGGGCTTGGCACTGTGGAAGAGAACAGAATACCTATCACTGAGTAGGTGTTCTACATAAAATCCCTTTGGCTAACGGACTTGTACCCACACGGTGACTCTGCCTCACTAAAGCTCTAAAGGTGAAAATCAGCAGAGGAAGAACAGCAGTTAGTATGGGCCTGCTGCCTTCAAAAGTAATAGTTTACATTAGTTGGGAGATAGCCAGAATTCAGGGTCCACGTTAAGTGTTCCACATATTATTTTACCAAGTCTAAATAAGTCCACGGAAAAAGTCCCTTTGTAGACCCTGGCCAGAGTTAAGGGGAAAGACGCTCTGAGTGGAGAACCAATTTTCTCAAAATGGTGTATTAAAGTAAGACACGTTGAGATTCAAACCTTTAGCTGTTGAATAGCAAAATGCAACTTTCTGATTTCCCATTTAGTTCTTGGAAAGGAGGTTAAAACACTGTTTTCTCCATCACACACATAAGAAAGAGAAAGTAAGCGATCTATGCTCAAGAACATAGATTACTGACACGTTTGATCTGAAATCTGAGTTCAGTGGAGGCAGTGTTCCAGTGTTCAAATTCTGGTCATGGATATAAAACTCAGATGAGTCTATCTCCTCGAAACCATGTCATGTCCATCATTCCCAAAACAACTCAGATAAACAAATGTGTGCTCTGCACACTGCATGCATCCAAAGTCTCATGACACAACGAAGCTACCGCACATTATGAATTGACTGCATTATAAAGAGATTCTAGAAAAAGGCAGGATTAGTGTAATTAAAAAAAAAAAAAAAAAAAAAAAAAACCTGGGGAAGTGATGCTTGCTATGGAAGAGGTAAAATGACGTAGTGGTGACGAATAGAGCTGACTCTGGTTCCTGATACCTTCCTAGCTATTTTTGGGAGGAGAGGAGGAGAAGGAAAAACTACTCTTACTCTGAGGAGCTGTGGAAAGAAAGCCTAACCTTAGCGCTTAGTGGAAAGGCTCCATTACAGTTATAAATCGTGGGCAAAGCAGTAAAGATTGAAGGGGAGAAAATAATTTTCCTGAGATTACAGTGAAAAGTACTAGTGAGGATGACTCTTTCCTTTGTCTACTAGGTTTCCAAAGGGTCCCGTCAAATACAAACTAGAAATTTGTAAATGGAGCTCACACTCCCTCTTTATAAGGAAATGCAAAGGGGCAGACAGGATGGAGGGAAAGTCTCAACTTCAGCATTCTCTAGGGATTTTCCATGAGATTTATCCAGTCAAATGGGAAAGAAGAATTTTTAAAATTTGATTTTGGTGAACAGAAGTTGGCTGAGTAAATGAAGTCAATTTTGATTGTCTTCTTCAGACCTGCTCACAGGTAAACCTCCAATTTAATAAAGATAGGGCTGTTTAAAAGAACCCCTCAGAGGGTAACATGTCTTCTTATTGATAGTTTGCATCTAAGCCATGTTCTACTTTTGCTTCATGTAAAGGCACAGGGCTCAGTCTTCAGTAAGATTATTCAGTTGCCAAGACTTCTAAGAAAGTCTTCTACAAGAAAACAGTGTTTTCAACAGCCTATAGTGTTTGGGGAGGTCTATAGGCTCTCATTGGCCCACAACTTCAAAAGAGGTAACCTAGTCCCGGCATCTGGGTTTTTTTTTTATTTGTTAGACTGTGTTATCCAGTAAAATCTACTCAGTTACTCTGCTAAGTGGACATAATATTAAACTGATTCCTAATGACTTATTGTTATATTCATCCACAAATATATCTCTCAACATTCATTAGAGAAGCTTCCTTATCTAGTAATATGTAGAGATCAAAATAGAGACACACAATTGGTCAATATACAAAGAGTAAGAGACTACAGAGTACTGAGCTCTAAACAAGAAATCCATAGTGTACATGCTCCTCCCAAGGATGGGGTCCACTGTGGAAGAGAACACAGGAAGGCTGTAAGAGCCAATAGTGGTGGATCACACTTGCACCTGTCAGCAGAGCAGGTACAAGACAACGTGAACATAACAGGCGCAAGTCCACTACAAGCAAACTCCCATCACAGGAAGGGGAAGTGGACAGAAAGTCCCATCCTTAATTAAGGAGAAATTGGCAACTGATAGTAATTGGGAGAAAGAGAGTGTGTTTTCTTTAAGGGTATTGTCCCTGGTGGGTTGAGCACACACTAGTAGAAGGTCTCACCTCCAATGGGTAGCACAAATTATACTTAATTAAAAATTTTTTTAAGAGAACACAGAGTTGAGTAGGTAGGGGCAAAGGTAGATCTCTGGGTCAAGGAAAGGGGATGAGCATGATTAAAATACATTAAAAAAAATCTCTGATAACTAGTTGAAAATAAGAATTAAATAATAGTACTTTCCTACTAGTTAGGAAGAAGGAGGATTTAGAACTCTGAAGTATAAGTTCTAAAGTTACCCATGAATAATTTACTAATAATTTAGGGTAAGTGACATCTGTGAATAATTCATTTTATATCCTTAGCCGAGCTTCTGTGTATCTTGTCTACAATAGAGGCATACTCAGCATTTCTCAAGCTTGTCTGATTATAAAATATCTTCTGATTTAGTGGAACTTATATCAAAATCTAACTGACCTTGATTACAGGATGGGAAGCACAGAAAGACAATTCTTAGCACTATCAGAACTAGAAGAATGGAACAGTATGTAGATGATGAAGACTATTAACTGGCTATGCCTTTCGACTTAAGATGAGTAGTCAGTGGATAGGGATAAGTGAAAAGTCCCCAGTATCTCATGACATACTTTCAATGGCAGTAAAAAACAGTGGAGTCCTCCCGAATCATGCTGGTGTCAGAGAATAATGAGGAGCAAGGTAGGTACTCTCCTCATAAGAAATCTCCAGAAGTAAAGAAGCACAAGGCACCTCTCCACTACCACTTTGAGTCTTAGCTGAGGGTACCTAAACTAGCCTTCCCCTGTAATCAAATCGATGACCATCCTAATTGTCATCATAGAACCTTCATCCAGCAACTGATGGGAGCAGATGCAGAGATCCACAACTAAGCTCTTCGCCCAGGTTCTGGAGTCCAGCTGAAGAGAGGGAGGAAGGATTATATGGACAAAGGGGTCGAGATCATGATCGGGAACCCCACAGCAACAGGTGGGAGCTCACTAACTGTGGACTGGCTCACTAGCTGGGGAACCTGCATGGAACCAAACTGGGCCCTCTGAATGTGGGTGACAGTTGTGTGGCTTGAGTAGTTGGTGAGGCCTCTGGCATTGGGACCAGGATTTATCCCTAGAGCGTGAACTGGCTTTTTGGAACCCATTCCCTATAGAGGGATGCCTTGCTCAGCCTTGATGAAGGTGGAGTGGCCGGTTCCTGCATCAGCCTGATATCCCAGACTTTTTGACTCTCCACAGGAAACACCTTATCTTCTTTGTGGAGTGGATGGTATGGTGGGGTGGAAGGAAGCCTGTGGGGGAGTGGAAGAAGGGAAGGAAAGGTGAACTGTGGTTGATATGTTAAAAAACAAATTTAAATAAAATAATGTCAAAAAAAAGGAAAAAGGAAAAAAAAAAAAAGGAAAGTTCTGTACCGTGTTCCTGCCTGAATACATACATCGATTACATCCATCGACAGTCTTTAACACACACTGTAAGCCTCAATTCCTTCAGCGGGCCTTTCTGGATCTGTTGGATGGAACTCCTAAGATTCACCTAATATAATGAAATCATATTTCTCTGTAAGATCACCTGTAGGAATGACTTTATAATAATGCCAAACGCCATTTATCATGCACTACAGAAAAGGAAACAGATGCCCACAGGAATGATGCATCTGTTAGAATTTTATGGAGAGAGGAAGTCTGTGGGTGAAACTTCTGTCTGTACTATAACACACTTTCTTCAAAGGAGGAACACCTAATACCCAACACCCAGACCACATGAAAAATTTCTAATGCATCACACAGGCATCAGAGTTAGGCTGCCCTGCCCTCTGACTCAAATATGTATAAAACATTGATATGCTGTGCATTTTGCAATAACATTAGCAAGTATTTGGGCCAATAAGTCAAATTAACATAAATATTGAATATCTTTTCATTCAATATAACTGTGAGGGTTGTTTCTTGGTGTCTTTAAATCATGATGTAGAGATTAGGGAGGGAAAATTGTCACCAATATAGTACCTGGCAGAGTGAGATCAAAACCTAGGCTCAGATTTCCAAATCAGCTTGTCATTGAGTCAAAGCCTGCCTTTTTTGAGAGATTTCTGGTGTAAGTTCATGACCAGCCTAACATTTTTCTAATTTTCTAACACTTAGTATGTTATGTTATAAAATTAGTACCTTATTGAAAACCTATTAAAATTATTTTATGGATTTCTGCTTTATTTTTCCTCTTCAAACAGAGAGCTCTGGCCTTGTGTATCCCATAGCCTCCTCACCTGCTATTCTTAACCCAGCAAATGTCCCCTCTCCAGGCCCCATGTGTATTCAGCACTCAGCATACATCAGGGGCAGTTATTTTCTACCCCTGGAAACTGTTCAGCCTTTAGCACCATTGATCAGAAAGGAAAGATGCTCAGCTGCATGTTCCTATGGCCCTCGGTGTGCATCTTTCAGCATACACCCTAAGTGTCTGTTGTCATGCATTTCCCTACTTGACCTCAGTCAGCTTGAGAGCAGGAATCTTAGACTATTTCTCTCACAACTCTAGGGGCTGGCAATTGAGAAAAGTATACATAGTCTAGTGAAGGGACCCCAGGCAGAGCAACAGCAGCTTTAAGGTGTTCCAAGTCTTATGAGGGCAGAAACAACATGAATAGAGACCATGACAAGGCATACTTCCCCACACCTGTGAGTGGGTTCAGGGTACTGTGGAAGTGGAGATAAGAACAGACGGCTGCTCCCACAGTGAAGCCTCACAGAGCAAAACTGAACGAAGTCTTGAGAGGAGTGGGGAAAGTCGGCAGATGAGAGCTGAGAGGAATACGTGGGCAGAAAAGGGGGAAGGCAGACTCCAGCAGAGCTGTATTGTGTGCTACAGAGTGCATGACTCTCCCTGCAAGAACCAACCCTCTCCCCACCCAGCGCTTCTAAAAGCACTGCCCAGCACATCCTCTGCTCTTCCTGGGGCAACAGACTTCCCAGAGGCTTTGAAAAATTATCCAGCCTCTTGAAGGAAGTAGAGCTTAGGGCTGAGTTGGTGGCAGAGTTTGGGGGGGTGGGGTGGTAGGTGGGTGTTGGGAGGTGGATAGAGAGATCATGGATGAAGTTAAGGAAAGGGTCACAGTCTTTCGTTTGGGTGGTTTCTGGAGCCTGGCGCACTCTATATCTTTTGAGAGTTTGAACTTTTAATCTGACATATCTACAAACACAAGATCCAAGCCAACAACAGCAAGACCTTAAAAAGAACATCTCCTACTACATATACACAGAAATAGCCCAAAGGGTTGCTCAGGACTGTACCACTCAAATGGGTCCTTTCTCATTTCACTGTTAATTTATGTTAACTTGAAACAAGATGGAGTCATTTGGGACTAGGGAACCTTAACCCAGAAAATCCCCTATTGAGAATGGACTGTGGCAGCATGGTAATTGATACGGTAGAACCCAACCCACTAAAAAGTCCCTCCCTCGCCCAGGGCTGATGGTCCTGAGTGTTATAAAAAAGCAGGCTGAGCAAGCCATAAGGAGTAAGCCAGTAAGGTGCATTCCTCTGTGGCCTCTGCTTTGACTCTTGCCTCCAGATTCTGTCCTGATTTCCCTCACTGACAGACCCCAAGTCGTGAGATGAGATGAAACAGACTGCTTCTTCCTCAAGCTGATTTTGGTTATGGTGTTTACCATAGCATTAGGAACTCTAACCAAGACACCTATCATTTGGCTCAGTCTCTTCATTTCAATATGGAGACACCCACCAGCTTGCATGTCTTTCCCATTGCCTCCCAACCTACTCCCAACAATTTATCTAGATCCAAATTCTCCTCCAAACGATCATTCTATTTCCTAAGATGCTTTCTCTACTTCTTGCCAGCTAGTTAGTCTCAGGGTGATCGTGGAGTTTAAATTTGGTGAAAAAAAAATATCAAAATAGACAAAAAAATTCATGACATGACCACAAAGTAATGACTTCATTGTTTTTTAATTTACTCAACTACTTAGTCTCAGCATGCACCTGCTCTGCAGTAGGCTATTTGGAGACAAACGAGGCATTCTTCTTGGCCTTAAGCAACTTACCAAGTGGAGTGAGAAACATCCTAATTTCCCAGCATTCATGTACTTCAAGTTAGCCATTTGGAAGGATGTGAACTTATTTTTTTTTTTTTTTATAATTTCTGGTAAGTCTTTTTTAAACCACTCATGATGCAAACAAAAACATCCGCTCACAATTTTATAGCTACATTTTAATTTATTTTCAATAAATAAAAATGGCCCCATTAACTGGCCCAATCGGATATGACACTTCGGCTATTTTTTGAAAATGTAATTTTCTCTCTCCAAATATCTGAAGTGAATATAGTATAGATTCTGAGTCCTACCATGAAGTGGAGGTACAAAGCTGTTTTGCCCAAGGCTAGACAGAATCACTACCCTGGAGGGATTTATAGTATTCAGAATAGATATGTTTTAAAGCATTTGTTAAAATAATGAGTTCTGGAATTTTTATTACTTTTCCAGACAGGCATATATCTGCCCAGAGGCAGGTATCAGGTTCACCGTAGGTCACATGGAGTGTCTTCCAGCTTTGTGATTCTGTAACTGTTCAAACTGGATTTTGCCAAGTCTATGATGAGCTGAAGAACTATTCCTGTCCTGGTTCTCTTCCTATGTAGGTCAAATCCCATCCCAGTGAGGACCCTGCCAATAACCATTTCATGACCCGGTTATTTCAGATAGCCTGATAAAATGAGAATCAAACTCGACCTCCAAACCAGAGAATTCTGTTACAGAATTTGACCTGAATACTATTTAAGCAAAGTTTGTCTGTGGCATCCTTTTTTAATCTTCAAGGTACAAAGTAAGTACAGAGCAGTCACAGAAAAATTATCAATGAGTACACCAAGTCCTGATTGCTGACTCCAGTTGCCTGGCGGAGACTGTAGAGTCATGGCATTTGGGGGCTCAGAGTTATGAATCTTTAGATAAGAATGATTTCCGTCTTAGGCAGGCTGACAGGGCATGTCTATACTTACAACAAAGTGAAGAAAGAGGAATCGTGAGTTCCAGGCTAGACTGATTCATGTAATAAGGTCTTGTTTCAAACACACAGTAACAAAAACAGGGACCACAGATGCAGTACGTGGCTTATCTATTATTTACTATGTGTATTGCTAGAGTTTGACCCCCAATGCCACACATACACACAGGATTTCTGGCGCTAGAGTTTGACCCCCAATACCACACATAAACACAGGATTTCTGGCCTATGGTAGCTACCTGGCAAATGTGCTGTTTCAACATGGCACCTCCAGAGCATACCACATGTGAAGGGCACACACCTTACATCCATATGCATGATCAGGTGTGGTATGTAAACCTGCATACACCTGCACCCTTATAATGCAAAGACCTGTGGTGGCTCACTCTCTTTTCCCTTCTGTCTGCATCTTCTCTTCCCACAAGCTTCTTAAATAAACTCTAGCATGAGTTACTGGTAGTGTGGTTTGTTAACAACAATGGACACACACACACACACATATATATATGCATGCATGTACATGTACACAGATGATATCTGTCTTATATCTGTCATGCACTCAAGTCAAAGAAAGGCAGGGAAATTTGCCCAAAATATGTCAAGCATGTTAATAAGCTTTGTTGGCCAGAAAGCTGGCTCAGCAGGTAACGACACTTGCTGCCAACCCTGACAATCTGTGTTCAGTCCCCAGAATCCACATAGTGGAGAGTGAGAACTAACTCCTCAAGTTGTCTTCCGATATATACAGGCATGCCATGGCACATACACATACCCCATAGATAAGTTAAGTGTCAAAAGTTAAAGAAGCCCCCTTGTTATATTGGGTATCCCATGCCTAAGGCTTCTTTCTCCACTCATTCCAAGGGGCTAGTTTCTTGGTACACATGCTTTTTTTTTCTTGGAATGAGGGGCTAGCTGCTGATCTCTGAAATGCCCCTTTAGGAGAATGGAAACCCCTGACAGGAGGCTGCTTGGTGGTTCTTACTATATTTATTGAGTTCTCTGGTTAGAATGAAAGTTCTACCCAAGTATGAAGCCTCATGCTGAGAACCATGCGCAGGTCATAGAAAGTGCCTGATATCCGCTTGCTGAGCTATCAGACAAAGAAAGATATTTGTTAAGGCCCAACCACATAACCTTTCTATAGGTGCTGAAAATCTTCCCTCTGACCCTTTAGTATAGCTTAGAGTTCTCCAGAGTACATGTGGGACATGCTTTGCTGTCATTATTAGATCCATTTTACCACCAGAACTAAGGAGTATTTTATGGCAGGAACCGTGTTTCATAACATCACATCCTTTGTGTTAAAATAGTAAGCATTCAATAAATGCCTATTGCCTGAGCAATGGGGAGAAATGTTTCTCTTATAATTACCAGTGCTACAGATTTATGACAGAACATCCTATCTCAAATTCTGCCTGGACTCCAGAGCCTTCTGTAGACCAAACTGGAGAAGCCATGAGTCACACTGTGCTTGAAGGGGAGGGGCATGTGTTTGTACAGGATTTGTTTCCCGACCTCGGTGAATCATGTGTATAATCACCCAAACTTCATCCTGTCTGGGGAAGTAACCAAAACCCCTATTTCTGGCCCCAATAGCTTCTTGGTTTTATGAGTAAATGCCACTGGCATGCCATTAAATAAATGCCCTCAGAAGCCCTCAGCTAGTGCCATAATCTACAATCGTCTGGGTTGTGACTAATCAGGCTTGCTTTGAAAACACAAGGTGATAGCCTCTCTTCCCCAGCTAGTCTCTATCTGGTGGTCTACCTCCAAGTTCTGACTGAATACTGTGATGCTCTTTTCCAAAGCAAAGGTCAAGCCATTCTCTTGAACACAGTCAATGGGCCCTATCATCTACAGGAGCAGTTAGCTCTCCACCTTCCTAATGCTGTGACCTTTTAATGCAGTTCTTCATGGTGTGCTGACGCCGACCATAAAATTATTGTCATTGATACTTTGTAATTGTAATTTTGCTACTGTTATGAATCATAATGTAAGCATCTGCCATGTAGCATAGTCTTAGATGACCCCTGTAAAGGGGTTGAGATCCCCCCAAAATTAATTTCATATGGGTGCATGTATGTGCATATGAGTTTGTGTATACATTTATGTGGAGACCAGAGGTCAATACTGGGCAGCATTTTCAATTGCTCCCCACTCTTATTTTTTTTTTTTAACATGATCTTTCACTAAAGCTGGAGCTCACCAATTCAGCTAGATTGGGTAGCTAATGAGCCTCGGGGATCCTCTTGTCTCCACCTTCCCCATGCTGGGATTGCAGACATGTACTATTGTACTCCGAATTTTTCTATAGGAGTGCTGAGGATTGAACTCAGTTACCCATGCTTGCATAGCAAGAATTTTATCAACAGAGGCACCTCTCTAGGTCAGTATCTAACTTCTTTTTAATTATTAAAAATTATATATATATATATATGTATATATATATATATATGTTTGCCTACAAGTATATATGTGTTCCTTATGCATGCCTGTACCCAAAGAAGAGGGCATTGGATCCTCTGGCACTGGAGTTACAGATGGTTATAGGCCACTATGTAGGTACTAGAAATTGAATCCAGGTCCTTTGTAATAACATAATGGGCTCCTAACCACTAAGCCATCTCCCGAGCCCCAAGACCTAACTTTTTAACCTAAGTTCCAAGGTCTTCAAGAATCTGGCCTCAATCTACTTCACTTACTTTCTCTTCATTCAATTCTATCCTACCATGGATGATTTTTCTGGATATGTACAAAACGTCCCCTTCACTCAGTGACTTTGTTCCCTCTATCCCTCTTACACTGCTTTCATCTCTGATCCCTAAATGTCTAAAATCTACACTTTTTCAACTCTTGTGCTTTTCCTGCAAAGAAAAATAACTTCTCCTTAGAGGATGTTGAGGGCTGTTGTGCTCCCTTCCCAGGTTTCTAAAGTATGCTGCAAACACACACTCTCTAATGAGCCTGGCTCTCTCACAAGTCATTGCTTGGAGAAGTTAGAATCTTGGTCAGTGTGGTAATCTTTCAACTAGCAGTGTGAGGTAAAATGAACCGTCACTATAACACTTGGTTGAAAGGAAACTGAAGTCATTCCCTCCGAAATCATCGAGGAAGGCTCAATATAGATGTTTCTTATTCTCCACTTTCTCCTGTCGTTTCACCTCCTTTCATGAAAACGTAAGATTAAGAAAAACTTTGGTCTCTGAAAACAGCCATTGTCTTGTTTTATCATTCCAGGCTTCCTCCCCAGATCTGCCTCCTGGTGGCCTACTTTGCTAGCAGATGTCATAAGCTCAGGGGGGAGAAGTATAATTTTGATATTAACTTGACTAAGAAAAAAAGAAATGTAATTAAAAGTGGATCTTCTGTTTTCAAAAGCAAACTTTTTAAAAGAGAGTATATTCTGCAAACAAAGAGCTTCCTGTTGCAGGGTATCTGAGCTACCATGCCCATCTCTGGATGGAAAGGGGAGAACTGAAGCAATAAAGCCTTGCTTTGTTTGATTACAAAGCACGATGCTTTCTTTCCACCCTGCTTACTTGCTCAGCACTGGTCCTGAGAATGGGGACAGAGAAGATAAGCTTAGGTTCACCCAAGCCAAGGACAGATATGGCGGGAACAGAGTGTCAAGAATTCTCTCTGTCCAGTGTCTTTTGGCAGTGACAGCATCTAGGGGAAGATTCAGCAGCACCTCTTTCCCTGTGTCTCTAGTGGCTGCCAGGAAGGATCTACCTGTGCCACTTAATGACTGCAGATTGCCATTTTTTCCTCAGCTAAGAAAGCCACATAACACCTTCTACAATAGAACCCTGCAGACTTAGTAAAGTCTAAAGTGATGCCCAGATAGGAGTTGTAGCTACAAATTCAACAATACCTATTTCTCCCCCGCCCCCCCATTCTTCACACTTGGTGCTTTGCAAGCATCTTTAAAGGCCCAGTAATAAATGTTTTTAGTTTTGCAGAATATATTGACTCTGTCCTTACTTTTCAAAGTTGCCATTTGATAGTAGAAATTGTAGTTATACATGTCCACAGATGAAATTTTATTCCAGTAAACTTTGAAAAGAAAAACACTATAGTTGACCAGATTTGGCCTATGGATCATACACACAAATCTCTGCCCTACAAAACATGAAAGGCAAGAGAAATATCTAAGCTTGTTTTCTGGCATAAAGAATGAAACTAGTGAATTTTGTGAGAATTCCAGATATCTCATTAAGGCACCATTTGAAATTAGGGTTCAACCCCATCCAGTTTTTTCACCTTCTGAAGAAGCATAAAACAGTCCAAATTTTCTATACTTTCCTTTGGACCACATTTGTCTCTGGGAAAGACCGCTCTGATATTGTTAAAGAAAATATCAATCGTACTTGTGGTAAAAGGTCACTACATTTTTTTTTTTTAAAAAAAAAAAAAAAAAAACAAATCAGTCTTTTGAGCAAGATGAATTTTAATGTATTGGTTTATTAACCTAAAGGTTGAACCAGACCGAGAGTAACTAAATGATTTGTTCATAATTAGTATTATTTATAATTATTTTAGTTGGGAAAAAATATCACCTTAAATGTCAGGATGTTTTTTAATTGCCTCAGATGAGATTCAAAATAATTGACTCTGCAAATGTATTTTTTTTTTTTTTAAAAAAAAAAAAAAAGCTCATTTAAAAATATCTGAAGCTGCTGACAGTTCATCTAGAAGAGGCAGCATATTGATATTCATTACTATGGACAGCAGAAATTGATCCATGATTTTCTTAAGTCATGTGTATTGTGGTCAATTCTGTATTTTAAAATGGCTGAAACACTGAGGGAGAGATACATATTCTTACTCTTTATTAAATCTGAACTTTGAGTGTACTATGTGAATATTTATGCATAGTTTTCATTAAATGCATAATGAATATGTTTGAAAGGGGAAGAAGTGTATGCAGATGCACACACACAAATACACACACATATATGTATGTGCATGTGGGTGCATATGCATATGTGTGTGCATGTGTCTGTGGTTGGTGATTTTTAGAAAAAAACACATATTGTACATTTGTACAGGATATTAACTTTCTGCAGATGAGTAAGTAGGTGACTTAAACTTAGCATCTTTACAAATATCCACTCTACCAAATGACTGGTGGAGATGAAGAGAGGCAAGAGAAAGCTTCCCTTTGTTAGAAGCTGGAGCAAAAGTGTGAAATAATTTCAGTGTGTGAGACAGGCACTAGAAGAGGCATAATGGAGTCATAATGATAGTATAGAGCTAGCCACATCACAAACTGTTCACGTCCAATGGCGCTCTTCAAGGGTACACTGGGATAGAAGGAGGAAGATGAGAACTCTAGGTGACAGATGAAGGACAGATATCAAACACTTTATGAATGGTCTGCACTGCCTTTCCCAAATGCATATGTCGCTCAAAGCTAAGGGGAAGGAGAAAGAATGTGGCTACAGGTGTCAAAACCAGCTTAAGTTCTCAGAGGCGACCTCCACCAGCCTGACCAGGCCACAGACCCAACTTTTATGTCTGACACATTTCATCTAGGTGAAAAAAAAAACAAAACAAAATAAGCCAAAAACAAATGACAAGAAAAGAACATTCTAGAAAGGGAGAGTGACGATATTATTATTATCACGGCCTGTCATCTAGTCCAACCATATGCCCAAGACATGACATTGACTCCTGTGTCCAGGACACAGAAACTCACTCCCCCAGGCACCATGTAGACACCATCAATTATTTATCTGCATGAGGTTGCATAAAAATATTTTATTCTGAAAGAAAAATGAGTGAATATGAAGTGTTTCATTTATCAAACAGATTAGTTCTAAAAGTCTGGGGAGTTCCATGTATAAACTGTGCACAAATAGTAGAATAAGATATGAGTGTAGATTTGCATGTATACCATTCTCTTCAGCAAACTCCCTGCTGCGAATAGCAAGGCTCTATTAACTGATTAATTATTATTAATGCCAACTTTTATTTAGCTAGCAATTATAATCTATTAAGAGCATTTCTTCACATCCTCTTACTTATTTAGTCCTCGGAACAGTCTGTAATGCTCATCAGCAATATATTATTATCTCTCTTTTTAGACAAAGGAAAGGGGAACACCGGGGTTTCTTTGCTAAGGCTAATCCTGACAGTAAGTGGCAAGTTGTAGACTAGAACACAGAATTCCTGGTTGATGGTCCACTTCCTAGAGTGGCTGTGGAAGACCCAGGGGATAGAAGGCAAAGTGAGAAGCTTAGTTCAGAGTGGAAAGAACCTGGAAAAGCGGGCAGACCAAAATTCCTTCTAGTTTCTGTCGAAATGGGAGTAGGTGTGGCTACATGACACACAACCAGAGAGACAGATCGACTGGTGAGGCACATCTACTCACTCTGAACTTCCTTATGCAACTGGATATCCCATGTCAGTCTCCCACCCATCTTTTTCTGTCAAGTTCCTTAAGCAAGCGTTGGAACCAACTTCGACTGATACCTACTCTCAAGCACTTCCTCTCTCAGAAGGCACCCCTTTTTTTCTTTCTTTTGTCCTCCTTTGAGCAACCCCAACTCTACCCTCCTCCCTTCTTTGATGTGCTCAGTCAATGCCCCTCTGCACTGTTTCCCCCTTAATCTCTGCGAACCCCCTCATTTTGCTCTATCCATTTTTCCCAGGTCAGGGGCTCTGTGCCTCTTTACCCATAAGCCCTCTTGTCCTCCTCCTTCTGGTTCTCACCTGTATTTCACAGCCACAGAGACTTCGTGGTCGCCCCTCAGATGTCTTCCTTCTGTCGGTCTGAGGACTCCAGCCAGCTTCTCCTCTCCAGGGCCTACAAGCTGTCTTCAGGCTCTTTGTTATTTCACTTCCTTGCTTCACAGCGCTAGTAAATAACAACACACAATAAAAGATGGTCTCAGCTATGTTTCTCGCCTGCAGCCTCCAGCAGTGTTATCTCAGACCCCAACACTGCAACAAAGAAATCTCACAGTTGGGTTAGTGAAAACCAGTCCAGGACAGGAGCAGAAAACTTCAGCGCTTCCCAAATTGCTCAGCCCCAGCTGCCCTCCAGGGGCTCCCCCTAGTGGGAGATGCTGAGCACGGCAAGCCAGGGTGGGAGGAGGGGAGTGGGGTAAAGGAGAGCAAAGGCTGTGTTCTTCTGTGAGCAACAGCCTCTGTGTGAATCGGAGGGCTGAGGGCCCCTGAAATCCATCAGGGAAATCCTTTAGAAAGCCGTAGTTCTTTGCACGTGGAAGCCTCTGAGGTACAGGTGGAAAGGATCTAAGTAGTAAATAAGCTTACAGTAAGTAAGCTTACTGGATAAGGGACAAGGTGATTGGCAATCATTTGCTGCTACTGTGTGCTCAGTTTGGACTGGTAAAAATGCATCATGAAGTCATACTGTTGCACACAAGGCTGTTCTGGAGAGACAGGCATAGTCTCTGAACTCTGAGAAAGGCATGCTGCTCCTCTCCTGGGCTCTCTTGGCCTTTTGGGACACCCTGGGATAGTTTCTGCTGCCCACTGTGATGAATACAGACTGCATATTCAAGTAGCATCTTTCTCTGCAGAGATGCAGTCTCATCCATTCTAACCTACCCAGCAGGCAGGTAGGAAATAAGAAATCGATTGTTATCTTCTGCAAAGAGTCAAACAAGTGATGTTTCCAGTGCTACCAGACAAACCAGCGGAAGAGGGACCTTCAGGACCAGCTTTCCTGACCTCCTCGCACCCAGGATGGTGAGACTGTGCTTCCACCTCTGGAGATGAGGGAAATAGAGGCTGAGTTCCACCTCGGGGTAGGGCAGTGGGCTGCACCCCTCAGCACCAGGAATAGGTTCTCCCCACCCTCCAGTGTGAGGACTGTGTGCTGATCATGATGCAGAGAGAGACCCAGGCTGATGCTGTGGTCAAGAGTTCAATTCATCATTATGTCAAATCTGGAAGAAACCAATAGGACCAAGTGAGCAGCTTTGATTTACCAGTAAGTTAGTGAAGGGTAAATGAATAAGGAGACCTTACAGGATGATGACAGTGATTTGGTGCTGACTAGGTAACCACACGCTTTGTGATACAATCATTTCACCATCAGAACAATTGGGGGGCCTTGACTGTGAGATTATAAGAGCCCTGTTTCACTGATAAAGAAACTGAGGTCGAAGTGGTTAATGGACCAGTCTGTGATCAAATAGAAATCTCTCTGAAAGCTTAGAGCCCATTTCACATGTCATACTGCTATATGGGCTCTTCTAGCTATCTTGGTGTGTGTGTGTGGGGGGGGTCTTTGGCAAGAAATCAATATAAAACACTTGCTATTTACTCAGCAGACCAAATTGCAAACCAAGGCTCACTCATCTCTATTAAATTCTACTACCTCTCTGATGGTGGGAGCAGCACTGTACTGAACTATGTAGGAAGCTTGACTTGGTCTAAGATGGTAATGGGCTATTTCTTAAGAACCACAGCTATGTTATGGGCTCTCTCTCCACTGGCAACACGGACACTACAGGAATTAGGTTTCAAATAGCAACAAGAAGCCACGAAAAAGAAGCAGGTGGTAGTGGTGATGATGAAGAAAAGTCAGTTAATGATATACTTATTGAACATAGAGTCAATCATTATTGCTTAAACCTGTCCCGGGTCCTTGGGGTGAACAAGGGTTCAACAACTCTGACAATACTTAAGTGCTGTTATAAACACACATCAAATAAAAAAAAAAAAGAGAGAGGTTTAAAGGTGAGCATGGTAATACATGCCTGTAATTTGAGAACCCAGGGATTGAAGACAGGAGGCTTTAGGAGTTCAAGGCCATGGTCAGCTCCATAGCATGTTGGAGACCAGCCAATGCTGAATTAGAATCTCCATCCAGAGAAGAACAAATCAAAGAACTCTAAAAAAAAGCTGCAAAAGCACAAATATTACCATGCAAATGTGTCTTCAGCTAATACCCAGTCTCACTCTGCTGTAGAATTGGCACCCAAGTCAAAAAACACTGCCAAGATATAAGTGTCAGGTGTACTGAGCATGTAGAGAATGGCAGGTCAGTGGTAGAGAATCAAAGACATAGAGGAGGAAGCAGAGCAGATATCATTCCCTCAGGGGCTATTTGGAACATCCATTTCTGCTTTAGACACCACCAGGCAAAGTGGGATGGACTGAACATCTGAGAACCAGTGTCTACAAAAGATGTGAAACCAGGGCATAGGAAAATTTGAAAGTGGGGTTACTTAGGCAAGGACTCAACTCGCTCGTTAATATTTTCAAATGTCCAAAGCTCTCGAGTAGAGAGCGAAAGATGTTCACTTTGCCAAGCTTTAGGGAATAGAATGGGGCCATTGGAAGAAAGACCAAACAGAAAGTCTTTTAACTTACAATACTGTAAGAGGCATGGTGACACACGCCTCTAATCCCTGTCCTTGGAAGGTAGAGAAAGCATGACTACAAGAGGTTCCATCTCAAAACCAAAACAAAACATAAGGAGAAATATAAAAACAAAAAAAGTATTCTTCCAGTTCAGTAGAAATTAGAAGTCACTTCTTCTCTTGAACAAGCTAGGAGAACTCTGCTGGTGGTCGAAGATCCAACCAGAGAGGCCAAATGGAGTGAAATGACATTTGAAAGTTTTTCGGACTCAGAATCTTTGCCTGAATAGATAACTGAGGCCTATAGAAGAAGCTAAAAAACAAAACAAAACAAAAATAATAAAAGACATATGAACTACCTACACAGCATTCTATCTCCCGCTAAGGAATCTCATGGGTGAATCTGACAGCTGCCTAACACAGAAGTGTGCTTCGTTTCTTTTCCCAGCTTTCACTAAAACAGAGTAATGTACCCTTCTAGGTAATTCCACGAGGCTATAGGACTTCTCAAATGAGGCGATTGCCCTTTGGGGTAGTGGAAGATATCAAGAAAAGGTCATACTTCTGTTCTCTGAATAAACCACAGGAGGAGCACCTTAGGAGTTAAGATGATAGGAAACCACTACAACTGCAAGCTGCTTCCACAGCTTCCTCAGTTAAAGCCTGTAACATCTCTGAAGTCAGCCCCAGAGATCCACTTGGTTACAGAGCGTGCTACTGGGCCTAAAGATTAGCCACTCACAGGTAATGTGACATAGAAAAAGGGCAGAAGAAAACGGTACCTTCAGAATGGTTTCCCATTGGCATTTTTTTTTTTTAAGTTCAAAGTTGAAAGGCCTCACTGGCAACACTGTTAGAGTCTCCCCTGCTCTGCCCCATTTTTGAATTATTAATAAGATGTATAAAGCAGACAGGGGAGATGGAGAAATAGAAGTGAGATAAATAAAGAAGGGTGAAGATCCTAGAAAGGAAGACAGGAGGAAAGAAAGTAAGTAGGGAGACCAAAGAGAACGTTGGAGGGATGGTGGCAGGAAGTGACGTCATTTGAGAGGTACCAGGGGATATCCAGAGGTGATGGAAGTGGGTACGCAGAGTCACACTGCAGGCAAAGGAAGAGACACAAAAGACCAGAACAGAGAGATGGAAGGAAGTTAGAGGGGGCTCATGTTTCTCTCACTTCCTTACTTCTCAGGGAAACACACCTAAGAGCACCCTCCGGTAGTCTAGGACTGTGAGTACGTCACAACAGCAAGCATTCACCAGCTGTAGATAAAACATGTATGCTCAAATATGAGGCAATAGTGGAGTAAAAACCCTGCTATAAAGTGCTCCATAGTGGCCCGGTCAGCTTTTCTCAGAGTACTGATAACTAGGGTCACGGTATACACTAGGAACCCAATGGGACCCACAAAGCCTACCCTCACAGTACTAACAGAGGACCAGGAAAAGATGTAACTGCTTGTCAGATTGGAAGGCTTTGTGCGGTACCCTGAGCACCAGCAGCAGTCAGTCATCAGGCTTTCAGCCTGAGACTGGCAAAGACCTCAATCTCTGATGTCAAGAGAAAGGGCCATTATGAAGCCTGGCTTCATGAGATGGCTTAGTCTTCAGGGGAGTAGGAGTGAGGGTCTGCCTACCCAGCCTGGCGTGGCCAGACTCACTGATGTGCCGAGAGAAAATGGTCCATGTGTACCCTCTCTACAACCCCCCCCCCCAAACACTTCCTCTCCATTTTGCTCGTCTGTTTGTCTAGTTTGCAGATGAGCCATTTTTTCTCACCCACCCCTTTGCCTCTGTTTCGGGGAAGCCTTTGCATTTTCCTTGGCCTAGGTACAACTTGAAGAATTCTTTTAGGCTAGGCCAATTACAACAAGCTCAAAAATTGCTGAGCCAAGTGGTTTCTTCAGAGATCTGCTTACATTCCCCCACTCCCTGCACAGATCAGGGGGCCTCCTTTATGCCAGAGCTGCACACAGAAAGTGCACATTTTGCTTTTAAGGTGGAGCAGGCCTAAGAAGCACTTCCTCTCCACCCCCTGGAGGGGATAAGGCACAACCAGTTTTCATGTTGGCTTTACACTGTTTGACTGGGTTTCACCCAGTGGAGGGGGTGAGGGAAGACAAGATGGCTCCAGTGTGACTTCCTTGATGACTGTCTTGGGAAAGAGCTAGAGAGATTTGTCAGATTAAGCCCCAAGCGATCACAAGTTGGCAGGAGAATTATATGTGTCAATTCCCTCTTCTCTCTCTCTCTCTCTCTCTCTCTCTCTCTCTCTCTCTCTCTCTCTCTCTCAAATTTCCACTCTGTTTAGAGTTTACTGCTGCAATTATATCCTTGCAAACTCTGGCGTTGAGAAGAAGATGGAGTAAATACCTAGAGATCTTATTTTTATTTTTATTTTCATAATCACAGAATTGTGCCGTAATGATGCAATTTCAAGAGGATGACTCCAAAGTCTTTCTTTCTGATGTATAAATTATTACATCATGACAGCTCCGTAAATTTACCTCTGCCCTTTTCTTTCCATGCTAACTTTGGCATGAAAGCTGTGCCTTGTTCAAGGGAAGATATTAAATAATAATATAGCCAGATTGGAAGTAAAAATTATCTCTGGGTAATTAACAAAGCATATAATCCATGTTGGGGTCATTGAGAACTGCCCACTCCTGTAATGCATTTGCAAAAGAAGCAAACTGTCTTCAAACCACAGAACAAGTATCATAGACATGCTGCAGCTCCTATGTTCATGGCCAAGTAAGGCAACATCATTGCAGGTCTACACTCCAAGTCTGAAAGCATTAAATTTGAACATAAAATGTTTTAGGCAGAGAACTCTGAATTTAGTCTCATAGGTACCATGGCCTGTGGGTGTCCAGAGATTCTGAGAGCAGTCAATCAGAACCAAGCTTTCTTTCTCAGACAGAAACTAAAGGGTTACTGAGCTCAAACTGCCATGGTAAGGTGAGAAGCTGAAGAAATCAGGGCAGGTCTCATTTCCAAGTGAGTAGCTCCTATGTTGATGTCAACATACTTGTCAGAAATCTCTCAATTGTAGATAAGAAGTGAATGGTGATAGTTCCCTAGGAGTGGGTTTGGCCAAGGACCCCCAGCAATCCAGGACTGTCTCATCCTGTTTGAAACCTGACACTTCACATTTATATTTTACCATATATCCATGTTTTTGAGGGAGATTTATAAATTAGCGTGACTATGAGGATGTTTCATTCTTGATGGACAATAGATATTTTCCACTTTCATACCAAGAAAGGAAAAAGCACCAGAAGCTAACAGTGGCCCTCAGTGTGGGAAAGCAATAGGGTTATGAAAAGATGCTAATTTCTTCTTTGATGAAAGATGCAATTGGACTTTCAAGAGCTGCTCCCCTTTTAGAGGACTCCAAGGGTCCTTAGCCAGGAACCAGCCTGGGTCATAGAGACATAAAACTCCCCTGAGACTGGGTAGGGCTTTAAAGAAGGGTCTTTAGTTACCTTGCCTTCATTTATCAAAATAATGTTCTTCTTTCTTTCTTTTTTATTCTGAAGTCAGCATAAAAGAACATACTGTTAGGTGATCTGAAAGGCTCATTGGGAGGTGCCAGTGAGTTGGGCTCATGATTTCATAACAAACCTTTCATCTTGGAGCCAATGGGATGCCATTTTCACCAGGGTCCTAAAGGCCGCTGTTGGTGAATGGCATGGCCGAAAACTAATAGGCAAACATTTTCCATTTCATTGTGAAAGCTGAGGAAAGTTGGTGTTAGAGTCTTAGACTTAATGAATAAAGAAATATTGATAAAGGAGAGAATGGGGCTCAGACCATAGAGAGTCACGGAGGACTATGCATAGACAGGATATTGCCATGGCATTTAGATGTTCTTGATTCTCGATTCTTTGCAGAATTCTACTTATGTTTATGCAGAGACCCTCACTAACTAAAAGCACACTTAGCATTCTACAGCACCAGCATGAAGAGCTGCCTCATCCCTCTGCTACTGCTGTCCGTTGCTTTGTCCCCTTTTTTCCTGAGATCTTTGCATTAGCTTATTTTCTTTATTCCTGAAGCAGCTACCCTTGGTGAATATTCTCTCTCTCTCCCTCCTCTTCCTCTCTCTCCCTCCCTCCCTCCCTCTCTCTGTGTATCTCTATATCTATCTATCATCTCTCTCTATTCTTTCCTCCTCTCCCTCCTCTTCCCTCCTTTCCCCTCTCTCTTTCCTTCTTCCTCCATCTCTCTTTCCCTCCCCTCCACTGGATTACTGTTACAACACCTACTTCAGCATCATGAGACTACCCACTGTAATCCAACTCACCCATGACTCCTAGTTGGTCTTACTAATAGCTGTCTTTGATTGTATCTCTCTTTGAAAACTTCTGGCAATCCCTGTTGCCTTCTCTTCACAGTCCTGACAGATGATTCTGCAGTGCCTGCCAACTAAGGCTAAGAAGTAAATTGTCAGTTACTTTGACTGACAAAGACTGAATTCTCCAATGACTCACACGTTGCCCTATGAACAAAATATTTAAACACAGGAAGTTACTCAACCTTCATATAGCCCAAGCATCCATCATCTTATCCAAATGGGTTTGTTTCCTATGTATTTTCATTGTCACGCACACACACACACACACACACACACACACACACACACACACACACACACACAAACCTTTTCTAGTATCTGCCATGAAATGTCCCTTAGTTTCTTATCCTTATTGTTTGCTTTAATAATGAGGTCTCTTTCTGGAATTTGACTTGCTCATTCTGATTTGCTCAACTTCCTCCACCCTCGGGACCTTAATTATCTACAGACTAATAATCACAACCTTCTTGATTCTGATTGGTATTTCTTCGTTGAGCTTATGCTTCAGTTACACAAAAATGTAAGTATCTATCATAAATCATGACAGTCATATTGCACTTCTAATTCATAGTGACAATTATAGTATAATGAAAAAAAATGCACTTAGATAAAGACCTTTAGATATCAGAGAGAAATCAGGAATAACAGGAAGCACCTTGGAGAAAGATGCACAGAATGATCCTTTTATCCATTAAGTCAACATTGCTATTTCTGGCATTGTATGCAGTAATAATTAAGAGCGCAAGCTAAGTCTTCACACTGAAGGGCAGAGCACAGGAAAACACATGCAGCTGGGGATTCATGCAAACTGGAGTTCCTTTTTGGTTGTGTATTAAAAGCAGATGTTCAAGGCCTCCCACAACTGCAAACTTAGCTCAGTAGTAAAGCACTTGCTTAGTGTACAAAATACCAACTCCATCTTAATTTTTTGAAGTTGAATATCCCTCCGAGAGGCAATGCCATTCCTCTGTTTCCAGAAAGTATGGCTTTACGGCCAATAGTCAAGGAGGTAAGAAGGTCAATTTTCTAATAAAGAAAACACAAAGCTAGGTGTGGAGGCTTGTATCTTTTGTCCAAGCTACTAGGAGAGGAAGATGCTGAACCCAAAAGGTCAAGGGAAACATCAGCAACATAAAAGGACTCGGTCTCAAAGAATGAAAACAGGGCAAGGAAGATGAGGGAAGTAAAGGTGAGGATGTCTTTCTGTATGCTATGAATCTCAATCTTTAAATAAAGGAGCTGTTTTGGCCCTTGGTGAGCACCGTAGAAGAAGTAGGTGGGGAATCAGAATAGGTAGGAAAAGAAGGGCACAGTCAAAGACAGTTTGTTCCAGATGCCCAAAGAAACATGTAAGGAACACAGGTGAGCCATGGGACACGTGGCAGACAGATTAATGAAAACAGGATGAATTAAGATGAAGGAGCTAGCTAGCAATGTGCCTGAGCCATAGGCCAACCAGCATGAACTTAATATAAGCGTCTCAGTCATTTTGGGGCCTGAGCAGCGGTGGGTGGCTAAGGGGTCTGGGGCGGCAGGTCTGTGGGTTGGACCTCTAGCTGGACTGGCCTGGAAACCTCATTGTAACAAGGGGTGGGGAGGAAAGGCAAAGAACTTAAGACAGCAGACAGCACCTTGCCAAAGCACACAGCTTGGAACTTCTACCTTCACTTTCATTATCGATGCTAATTTCGTTTCCCGGGAGTTTTTCATAATCTCTTTGCAAAGAGATGCAGGCCTTCCCAGCCAGCCATTTGGCTTGGCCAAAGTCAACCATTTTGCCCATCAAAAGGGTCATGCTTGGAGCTTTGTACACATTGAGCCTGTCACACACAAGGAAAGACAGGCAGGGGAACGTCGACATCACCATGATTACCATTTTTATCTACTAAAAGAATAAGCAAGCAAAAGCAAGATCCCTGCCTAGCAAGGACAGCCCAGTGAAGGAGCCTTTCTGGCTGAGTAGCAGGGGAGGACAATAAACTGTGTAGACAGTGACAGGACTGTGACCCCCTACATCAGGAATGAGAAAAAAAAAAAGCCCAGTGCGGTGGCCTGTGGCACCATTTGTTTCCTGGTTTCTTGGATGTGGAAATGAGATTCTTTAGCCAAGGTCTGAAGGTGAAGTGGTCCCCAACAAGTATTTTCTACATCTGTAGCTCCTTTCATCATGTAAAAGCAAAATGTTATTCTCAACAGGACAAAATGTAAGGTGTTGTGGAATCTGAGTGAGCACAAGCCTGTGTGCATTTTCCCACACTCAGCCTCTGCTTCCCTCAGCCTCAGGAGTACAGGGATCTCTCAGGCAGTTGGGCCCACAAGTGGCCTACAGGTCTCAGCATCTTGCAAGAGACACCAAGAAACCTGAAAAGGGACAGAGGGCCTATATACACCTAATCGTGTTTTTATGTCCTTGCTCAGGATTCCCTGGGTGCAGGTGGATTACCACCTCTAAACCTTTTCTCCACCCATAGAATGGAAACTGAAATGATGCATCTCAGACGATGGCTGACAAAGTTAGATGGAATGATACTGAACTATCAATGCAGAACCAAGGGAATGGCCAAGTGTTGCCCCTCTTGTGAATATTATCACAATATCACATATTGTGTGGGGGTGTCCAAAAAGCATAAAGGAGAGAGGGGAGAAGGGAGAGGGGGGAGAGAGAAAGAGAGCGAGAGACAGAGAGAATGAGTATTTCCCATCTCCATAGCATGTCCATGATACCTTTTAAAGGAGTGCAGAATATGTATCTCCCATTATCCAAACAGCACCAGAAAGGCCAGCCCTCACAAGATGGGCACCATGCCGGGCTATGCCTGGTCCTGAGGAGACATCGCTAAAGCATTTCAACAGGGCTCCTCTGAGCCAGCTCCTGGGGCACACACAAAGACCCATTCAGGGTGGCTGCAGTTCTGAAAGCCAGCAGATGCTCTGAGGGGCCTGGGAAGGGGTGGAGAAGCCACACAGCGCCTGGCACCAACCCTCTGGGCCCCGCCCTGGGCAAGTGGGCTTGGAGGACTTGGGTCTGCAGGCACTCCACAGTCTTTGTTTCTCCCTGGATTTCTTTTTCTGACCATGGGTCCAGGGTAACAAGGATACCAGCTGCCATAGTGTAGATTGAATAACTCCCCCTGAGGAGGCTGGGAGAGCCACCCTTCTAATGCCAATCCAGTTGGCAAGGTATTCAATTGAAACAGGCCAATTCTAAGCAGCCTACTATTTCCAAGGGCCTCTTTTTTAAACGTGTGTGTGTGTGTGTGTGTGTGTGTGTGTGTGTGTGTGTGTGTGTGTGTGTTCATCTGTATGTGTAAGGATGCATGTGCACATGAGGATACCAGTGTATATAAAGACTAAGGTATAGCCAACCTCAGGAGTCATCCTTAAACATTTAGTCCACTCCTTTTGAGACAGGATCTCTCATTAGGCTAAACTGGCCAGTGAAATTTGGAGAATATTCCTGTCTCTGCCTCCCTAGAGTTGAAATTACAAGTATCCAACATTTTTACATGGATCTTAGGGATAAAACACAGAATCTTAAGTTAACGAGACAAGCATTTTACTGACTGAGCCACTATGCTACCCAGTCCTCAAGGTGCATCCTTCTGCAAAAACACCTCTCAGAGGTTTCCAGCCTGGTCAGAGACAGGCCAGAGCATAAATGTGATTCCCCCCGCCCCAAGATTATAGGTGGCTCCATGACCTTTAGCCTTGGCTTTCCCACCTGTCAGATGATCAGTTAGAAAGAACTCTGATTTGTTATCATAGATTTTATCTGAATCTTGCCCCCACATTGGCTTGCATGGAGAATTTCTGGTCTCAGTCCCCAGCTGTAAGGCATCCAGAACATCAAGGTTACCTCAAGAACCACATCCTTCAGATGCAGAAGAAAGGAGATTCGCTGCCTTACCCTTTCCCTTCAAAATACAAAGATCTATATTGTGCGGCTGCCCCAAGCCAACCAAGGAGCAGAAAACTGAGCCTCCTGAAGCTATCACGGTTGTGTGACATTGTTCATGAGTCAACATCTAGTAAAGAACTGAAAATACCCGCCTGAATCTGAAGGTGTTTATAGGTCAGCTGAGCACTGTCATTCCCTGGCTGTGTGGATTCATCAGAACATCACCCTCCCGAGCTGGACAGCCTGAATTACAGATCTCTCGCAGCATCTAGGGCAGGCCCTCTGTCAGTCATTAGAAAATTATACTGAAACTGTTCGTTTATGTTTTTTAACACGAGCATCTCCCAGTGTAAACACAGAGCAAGAGTAAAGTAAGTGCTTACTGAACAAAATGAACGTGTTCTCCTTGTCGACATAGCTGTTGGCATAGACTCTCCTCTTTCAAGACTCACAGGTAACCTTTGCTCTCAGGAAGTTCTGACTTGTGTTTATCTAAATTCTTTGCCACATACACCTATTTCTGGGTTTCTTTGCCCTTTAATTTCAAGAAACAATTGCTGGTCACATGTTTCCCTCTTATCAGACTAATGGCAGAAGGTAATCCTTCTTACAAAGTCAGCTCTATTTAAGGAATTAAATCATGAATGAGCATTCAAGGTCTTAACGCCGCCTTTCCCTTTTGATAGACATAGGGAAGGGTTTTTGAGATGGATTTTGAAACAGACACAGTGGCTCACACCTGTAACCTTGGCACTCTTCAGACTGAAGCAGAAGGATCATGATTTGGAGGCCACCCTGGGCTACATAATGAGACTTGCCTCAAGAAAATGATACATAAGGGATTTTGATCAACTCCAGTCTCCATATTTCAGTAAGCTTTTGGGATGGCCTCCAATATGCCAGGCTGCACATGTATAAGGACATGTGTAAAGCACAAATATCTAAGAACCTGCTGTCAAGAGCTGGTCTTTTCTACAACAGGAAACCATGGGAAGGTACCCCAAAACAGCTGTTCTCTCTCTTGTGGTCCCTTGGTTAAAATCGCTAACTCATTAGGGAACATACCAAAAAGTCCCAAGCACTAAAACAAAACAATGAACGGGAGAAAAAAAAAAAAAAAAAAAAAAACTTGGGAGAACTGGTGTGTGTGTGGGGGGGGGGGAGCTCGATTGGGATAAGTTGGGGACATAACGGGAATCCATTTGTGGGCAAATGTCATGTTCCTGGTTCCTTTTCAAAAGAAATGTGTGTGCATTTCCGCTGCTAAAGAGACAGTCTACACTGACCCACACGTTCAGAAAGCAAGAACTGTACACGTCAGCAGCCCTCAAACCGCCAGACCCTTCCTTCTCTCCAGTGAGCTTAGGGCCTTCGTGACTGCAAGCAAGTCATTTGGGGACACTGGAATTCTGAGCTAGGAGCCAGCCGAGGCAACACAGATAAGGTCTGGACAGAAACCTGGCAGCCTAAGAAACATCTGCTAGGACTAAGGGTTTGGCTCTGGCTTCGGCTGCAAGCCTGGGGCAGGGGACTGGAACGCCTGCCTGTGGTGCTCCTTACAGCAGGTGGCGCAGGAGAGCAGAAACCAACCCTCTGAGGACCCAAGAGAAAGCAGGAAGCCCTGTGTTCATCTGGCCTCTGCAAGGAAGCACCATTGTCAAGGGGTGGCATCGAGTCCAGGCTATCCTTATAGTCCCGAGAAAGACACATTTTCCTGGTGGAGTACAGAGCCAGACATGGGTCTTTCTCAGGGAAAGAAAAACTAAGGTGGATCCGGAGATACTACTTTCAGGAAATGCACCACGAAAATCAAAGAAGCAGCAGAGAACTTTGATTTGGGGAGCAGGGTAGAAGCTCCTGAAGCTGAAAGGTGCAAACGACTCCTAACTATGAGGCAGGGCATAAACGAAGTTCACCTTCCCAAGTTCTAGCCCCAGTTACAAAACAAAATCAGAGTAGTTACAAGAAAAACACCAACCTATTATGACTGACCACAGTCTGGAAGCCCCAGTAACAAAGAAAACATGGGTACATTTTAAACCAACTAGAAGAAACTACTTTAATGTTCCTATGAAGCTTGTCTCCAATCACACACTTAATGAGAGAGGGCAGTACGAAGGCTCCCTTCCCACATAAATACCCCAAACTCTTCATATTCTGTGTTCCATAGGAAAGACAGAATGGTCGACCTTATCCCCTTACATAATATCATAAATTTAAGGGTTTGAAACATCATAAATTTAAAAGTTTGAAGCAGCAGAGAATTCTAAATGCTGGTAGTGGGAACACACCTGACATGCGGGGTGTCAAAGAGCTTCTCTTCTTAAAAAACATCTCCAAACCCTGAAGCAACAGGGAGCTAAGATGTGTTTCAGCTGTGTGAGTTGGCTGGGAGATAAACCATGGGGAAATTTGAAGAATTTTCCCTATTTTGCCATTTGGTCTCCTTTCGTGTTGGGATTTCCCTCGCGGGCGAGGGGCTCTCTAAGCGTTACATAAAACAGTGCTTGGAGTTTATATAAGCACAGAGGATGACAGCCGTGGGATTCAGACTGTTGAAACATTTAGTGCATTTGGTTTCCATTCTCTGCCGGAAGAATCTGGAGTCTTTGCTCGATTGGTAGATGTGTTCTGGGACGATCCCATGTTCTACTTGCCACCTTGATGGACCCACATAGCACAGGTGGCAGAAACTGTCAACTAACCAGAAGCAATGACAGTGTGAAAGACAGGTCAGTTCCTTGTGGGTTGGATCAGAAGAGGTTCCAAGGGGGAGTATATGGGAGTCGCTTCATGCCCTATGCCTTTGAATATGTTGTTCTCCATATCTGAAATAACTTCCTGCTCACATGATTTTCCTTTTGTGAGTAATTTCTGATCTTCCAGAATTGGTCAACCCTGTAACTGTAACCTTCTCTAACCAGCACCCTGACCCTTAGGAATCCAAAGTAAGCCTTCCACAGAAATGATACTCACATCTTTATCGTTCTGTTATTCTAGTCACTAACCACCTATTTGGATGGTTTCTCTTAACACTTTTTTAGAACCTGCTCCTACAGCCTTCTTCAATGCAGAGTTGCTAGGTAAAAACAGAATGACAAAATTTGCATTTCCAGTAGACAACAAATTTTTAGAGTGTCACCAGTGTTGCATGCTCAACATTTTTTAATTCTTTTTTTCTAATTGAAGCAGTCTTATGCCTGAGACCACAAAGGTCCTGCCTCAAGCTTGCCTTGCCCTGTAAGTAGTCATTCAAAGCGACAGGTCCATCTCCTCTACAATGGGTCTCCCATCCTAACAGAAGAAAAAGAGAAGTACTACTCATTCCCAAGAGGCTAAAAGAGTAAAACTAAAGTCAGTTTAAGCCCATTCTGTACGGTTGCTGTCCCTTCTACATTTAATATCTTTATTCAATAGAAATGAGGCATGAGTATTTCAATTCTACATGATAGCACTTGTTCATTTAATTTTAAAATAAATAAGGCTATCATTTGCTTTTCATTTAAATGTGGTTTAATGAATTGTATGACTATGACACAGCAATCTGTTAAACTTACGTTTAATTTCAAAGATTGCTAACACTGGAGGTGGTAGCATTTACCTTTTGGAGGTCTGCTAGCTCTTTCTACCCATATTCTTCTGAAGGAAGCTGGGACATCCAGGTGGCAAAGGAGGACTCTGCTCGACATCTCCAGTCCCATCAGAATGTGCCCATTGTTACAAACATCTCTCCCTTTTATCTCCCTATGTAGCAAATGGAGACTTAAAACATTGACTATGTGTTTGGTTTTTTGGGGGGAGGGGCGGGGGCAGCTCCAGTGGATACATCTGCAGCAGCGTGCACTCCTCTTGCATCTATGATTCAGAGACCATCAAGGAAGGGAGGGCTGGAACGATTGTAAAAAGCGGAACACCAGGAAGTCTGCTACGGGATTGCTGCTCTTAGAAGTGTCTACATAAACAAGACCTGAACAAGGACAGTATCAATAGGCATGCTAACACAGAAAGGGAAAATCTCGAAAGTGAACTACAGGCTACTGATGAAAACAGAGAGGAGAGTTAGCCTCTCCCAGAAATAAACCCCAGATTGCTTATCCAAGACAAAGTGGTCAACCCTGAAACTGTCTACACAGACAACAAAAACAGAGTCAGCAGGTTGTATTTATGTCTGTGCATATATATGCGGCAATAGTAATCAAAGAGAGAGGGATTATTAATTTGAGAATGGGGGGCATGAGAGGTTAAAGGGAGGGGGCATGGGAGGACCTGGAGGGAGGGAAGGGAAAGGGAGGTGACGTCAATATTGTAATTAAAAATGAAAATCTTTAGAAGTATATGTAAGAGTAATGTATGAGAAAGAAATTTAATATTGTCAGGTAGCTATGAATTCCTAGGTGTTGGTATCTGGTTCAGATGCAGTTGAACATAGTGTATAGATGACTGTGTGGTGGTTTGGATGAGAAATGTCTCTCATTGGCTCCTGTGCTTCAGCACTTGGCTATCAGCTGGTGGTGCTGAGGCAGGTGACAGCGCCTTGAAGCTCGCTTTGAAGTTTTATACCCTGCTTCACTTCCTGTTCTCTTTCTGTGTTTCAGCTGTGGGGATAAAGTGCGATCAGCCATCATTTTTGCTGCTTCGGCCAAGCTCTCTCTGCCCTTCATCGCGTCTTCCCCTCTCCCGAAACTACAAGCCGAAATACACTCCTTTCCTCTCTAAAAATATGAAAATAGAAAGAGCTTGTATTTCTTTAAGTATTTCCATTCTGTGAGTTTTATCTATTCCCAGAGGAGGCGCTGCAGCAAGGATGATTCCAGCATTATTTATTTCTCCACTGTTTCAGGAGACACCAGAAATTGTGATCATTTCAGGACTGGGACAAATTGGAAAGGATTGGAAAGATTTTTCATTGATTAATTAATGTATTTATTATGTACATGTTTTCATACACATAGGGATTTGTGTGTCCCACATGTGTGCAGTGCCCAAGGAGGTCACAGGGCAGCAGAACCCCTGAAATGGGAGTTACAAGTGGTTGTGAGCTGACTGGTATGGTATTGGAAACTGAGCTCAGTTCCTCTGCAGAGCAGTTACATCTGCTGGGCTATCCCTCCAATCCCCAAAGATTGGAGGTATTTTATATGAGGCTTCCTGACAATATTAATTATAGTTAATGCAAAATATTTTAAGTGACAATGCTGGAAAAGATAATAAATATGAGGTCTATATAAAGTCTCCCTGGTAATCATTTTCTGTTTAACAATACCTACTTCAGATAGTACACAAAATGTTTAAATATTATGTAGTAGAAAATGAAAATTACAAGAATAAATAAGTTTTTTTAAATGAATGCTTTATGCAACAAGCAGAGCTTCATTGCTATTAAAGAGATCATGACTAAAAATAATTTAAGAAATTTGGAGATGTTGTAACAGGAAACTTGATGTAATTCAACTGCCTTCGAACACCTCTTTGGCGTCACAGCCCAAACAGTTATCATAGGCAGAGTCATACAATGAACTGAAATTTTCTAGACTTATGTCATTTACCACTACAAGAAAGTTTTAATCATTGGGATCTCAATTCTTAAGACCTGAAAGTTGTTTCAGATACCCCCAAACCCTGCCCCCTCAACCATATAGTAAGACATCCCAGCATGTTTACATCTGGTCTTGGTGCTATGAACCTTTCAAAGATGAATAAATACCAAATAAAAAAAAATGCTTTGCCAAAAGAATATCTCTAAATGTGAAGAATTTTAAGATAAAGCACCCATACAAAGCTGGTTCTTCGTCACTGAGCACCTGGTTCATTGCGCTGTAGCATATACACTGAGTGACCATGGAGTGCCAGGAACTGGGTAAGAGGTTTATACCCTTGATGGTCTCTAGGAGAAGCTCACAGTTCACAGTGATAGATGGGAAATTTTACCTGCATCAAGTTTACCATCAAGTTCAAAAATTCTTTATTCATAGAGGGTCTCAATTGTAACCCAGGATGGTTAGAAAGAACTATGCAGCCCAGGTTGGATCTGAACTCAGGAACACCTACTTGAGTCTCTCAAGTGAGTTCAAGATCCAATGATTCTTAACCCATTCCTAGTTTATGCCGTTTAATAGAACAATCTGCTACTGTCCTCCTCCCAGAGAACCTCCTCCTCATCTGACTCCTAAAGGTGTGTGCTCCATGAGAAAGTGTTCCTTCTCACTTTCAGATACCGGATGGTTTCTAAGCTTGAAGAGAAGTGGACCCCACCATCAGGCACCATTTTCCGACTATAGATTTATTCCTATGACACCTGGAACACAGACCCAGGCAGCTGGAGTGAAGAACCAAAAATAAATTCAACAGTTCACTTACCCTGCTTCTAGGTCTCTGAAGGGTTTAGTAAGCAGGTATCCTTGAAATTGTCCCCCCCACCTATGCTTCTCATAATCCTGCCAGAAAGGATCACAGTTACTGAGCCATGTGTTTCTTGGCAGCTGTGAATGGCACATCCATCAGGGAGTCCCATCTGATTGCCCAGCAAACCAACCCAACTGATGCACATAAATTAGCACATCTAATCTGGAGAGATGCCCAAATTCTCCCTCCCCCCCCCCCCGAATACTTGACCATCCCCAGGTTTCCATCAGCCTGTTTTCAACAAGGATCTCTGAGCTTGTTTTGAGTAGATAGTTAGAGTTTACCAAACGATCTTCATACTTGACCTCTGACATTTGGGAGTCAGACAAAGTAGAGTTTTTATCTCCTTTAGGGGAAGTGGGGAAAATAGAGTCCAATGGGAAACACAGCTCAGTCACAGAGATGGAGCCTGAGTTTCAGTATTTTTTTTTTTTTTCATTGAAACACTTGTATTTGGCCAGGGCTGAGATAACAGTGTGAGAAGACTAATAGTGTGGGGTCTATTGTGTTCTCCCTTATCTTATGAATCTCCCGAAACACAGTTCCCTGGAAATGGCTGACAAATGTCCCCTAAGTATCTGAGTCACCTTTGGTGTGTGATGATTCTGAGAAGAGGTATACTCTAATATGAAACTGGCATGCGTGCACATGCATTCATTTATCTATGAACAATAGCTATCATCCCACTATTAAAAACTCTTTACCACATCCCATGTTGCTTATTTTCATGGGCATAGCAGATAACTATATTCATTTACCCATTCAGCAGCAGTTGTTGGTTGAGTGAATAATGGAATTGTTCTCCTACTTATGTCTAAATCTTTCACTACATCTTGGAAATGCTCCTCTGTTTCAGTCAGTTCCACCTCAGAGCTGCCCTGGGGGTTCTTGCTGATTCACCACAAGTAATGGGGTAACACATACATCTGAATAGCTTAGACATAGAGATAATAAAGCATCAGGCTGTCTTGCTTGTTCTGATGAAATACAACCTACAAGGTCCACCATCAGAGTTGGACCTGGGATTGGTAGATTTTCCCAACTTTGGGACATAAATCTTTTGAAATATAGATTCAGACCCAATTTGTAGATGGGGAGACATGAAATGGCTATTAAAGCATCATGTGGCAGGCAAGCAATGGAGGCAGAGCTTGGGTTCATTTCTCATTGTCCCACTTACTGCTATACACCTTGGTCTAGCCTGGTTACCACCTCGCTGGCGCTCCTTGAACCTGTGTTCAACTCTCTAGATGATTCCACTTGGGCCCCACATGCTGTTTACTACGCTGCGCCTCCAGCATTTTCTCAATGATGTTTCTCACTTCCTACTCAGAAATCCTTATCTCTGCACCCTGTCAGCAGCACACCCTTTCCTCACTGCCACAGTTCCAGAAGCCTCTTATCCAATACCTTTTCCACGGGACATGGGACTATTTGTAACATCATATAAAATTCAGTTGTTTATTGTTGTCAGTTATTGTCCAGATGCTCTTGTTATGGTGGGGTTTTTATTTTTTTTTTAGCTTTTGTTTTATGCAGGTGTTCATAGACTATGTGCTGAATTGAGGGAATGGCAGGCAATCAGTCAATAGCTATTGGGTGGGGGGAGTCGACTCAAGCGTCTTCTGAATAGATCCCATTCATTAAGCATCTCCAGTATGCAAAACAAACTGACATCTAGATCTTATTTATGTAGCCTCGCAATGAGACAGAGACTCATCCATTAGAATAGGCAAAGAAAACACAGACTCAAAGAATTTAAACTAGATTATCCTAAATTCAGAAGCCAAACTTGATTCTCTGTTCACTCAAAGCTCAAAGTCAGCTGCAGGAGATTATGTAAATAATTGTCCCACCCACTGGTTTGATAAAAGTGCTGATTGGCCAAAGGCAGACAGGAAATGTGGGCGGGGCTACCAGACTAAAAACTCTGTGAACAGGAAGAACAGAGCAGAAATGCCACAGAGACTCCAGACTTGCCAGACAAGTCAGAAGATGCAGAGGACAACATGCTCCTCCGAGAAAAGGTACCAAGCTCCATGGATGAACAGGATAAGAATCATGGGTTAGTTTAAGGGTAAAGAATTAACAAGTTATATGCCTGGGCCTTAGGCCAATCAGCCTAAAATTAATGTAAGCGTCTGTGTGTCTCTGTGGAACTGTGGGACTGCGGGTCTGTGGGTCTAAACCTTGAGGCTAGGCCTAAAAGTCGGGCCCAGGAACCTCTTAGTACAATCAGCCTACCCCATAACAGCCTACCCTATTAACCCAGGAAGATGCTGTCCCATCATGGAAAATTTTGTCCTATGTAAAAGCTGAGTTCTGGACCATCATAGTGGGTATTTCTTTCTCTTTAAACTCCGGGAAACTTGAGAGCATCATGGCCCCTGAGATGATGTCCTTGCCTCCTCGTGACTCTGGAGCCAGACAGCAAGGCCTGTTGCTGAGGCGTCTGACAGTTTGCATTTCTAATCCCTCAAAAGTTTAATTGGTATCATGGCCTCCATCAGGTGTATTGCAAATAAAGCTGATGCCAGAGCTTCCTTAATTAGTTTTGAAGGAAAGAAAGGATTTTTACATTCTGAATCTGCCTTCACAGCTATAAAGGTGAAGGCCCGAGGGGCTCTAAGGAGAAGCCAACTTCAAATCTGGAATCTGTGATTAAAGACCTTTCTTTTACATTACCTGGGAAGGATTCATAAAATTAAAATATCACTGAAATAAGACTATGAAATTACCAAGTGGCAATTTCAACCACATTTCTTAACTTACTGATGTACAATTTTCCCAGCATCACATTTGCCTATTATGAAGGTGGCAGTCAATGATTACCTGTAAGTTTATAGAGCCGAGTGAATCACAACCTAGTTCTAGTCCGTGATCTTTAACCCTCAGAGTTCCCCAAGGCTATTTATAGTCACTTCTACCTTCTGCCCAACTTTCACCCCCTTCCAAGTCCAAGTAGCCACTAGCTTGTTTTCACTGTCTCTAAATTTGTCCTTTGGCAAAATCTATACAAATCTAATACATGCCCATCTGGACCCAGTTTCTTTCATATGACAGGCTTTGTTCTCTAAGAGATCTATTGTGTTTTTAAGTATGTGTAGGTGTGGGACCGCTAGCAGTGGGACCAGAATTTATTCTTTCTGCATGAACTGGCTTCTTGGAGCACATTCCCTACAGAGAAACACCACCTTGCTCAGCCTTGATACTGGGGGCGGGGGGGGGGGGGGGGGTGGCTAGGTCTTAACCTCAAATGGATATGCCAGACAGCATTAACTCACCCTGGGAGTCCTTACCCTCTCTGGGAAATGAATGGTGGGGGGGGGGGCTGGAGGATAACTGGGAAGAGGGGAGGGAGAGAGAACAGTGGTGAGTATGTTTTAAAAAAAACCTTTTAAATAAAAAAAATTGAATTTCAAAAAATGTATGTGTATGTATGTGAGAGAGAGAGATATGGATGTGACCATGTGTGAGTGTCTGTATGGATAGACTCCATTTTGTCTCAGTAGATGGATATTTGAGTGTTTCTACTTGGGGGTCATGATGAATCAAACCCAGATGGGCATTGCCCAACACATCTTCGTGTAATTCTGTTTTCACTTCTATTTAGTAGATTCCTAGGAATGAAAATAAAATAATAATGCATATTTCATGGTTCAGTTTTTAAAGAAACTGCCAATCTATTATCCCAAAATGGCTCTTCCATTTCACATTTATACCAGCAGTCGGTGAGGGCTAATGTTAATTCGTAAACTGCTTTAGATGGTAGTGGTTTTGTGCTTCGGAAAAGCAAGTGTGAAGTATTCAGATTACACTCTGTGCTGCTAAAGGAAGAGATGATGGGAAATTAATTTAAATAAATGAGGTTTAGCTAAGAGAAAGGATTTGTAGCAAACGAGCATTCTCGAGGATTATACGTTTAGTGTCCATTTGCTAGGAAATTAAATCAGCCAATTAAGTAAGAGCACATTCAGGGAAGACCAGTTCAATTTGGCGTGTGTTTGCTCATTTACCCATGTTCTCTCTGAGACTGAAACAACAGGGACATAGTTTCATCTCTTCTCTTCTCCTTTTTTTTTTTTTTAATCTCTACATCCTGGCATCAGGGCAGGGACAGAGTATATGAACTTCATCTGCTCTTAACATCGTTTAGTAACGCTGGGTAGAGCCTGCTCACATATGGGAAGCTACAGTTAAGTCAGCAAGCGTGTATGTGTGTATGTGTGTGTGTATGTTTATGTGTGTGTGTGTGTGTGTGTGTGTGTGTGTGCGCCCGTGTGTGCACGAGTGCCTGCCTACCTTTAGAAGACAGAAGAGGGAATCAGGGCCATTATAGCTGGAGTGGTGAGTCACTTGATGTGGGTTCTGGGAATTGAACTGAGGTCGTCTGGGAGAGCAGTGAGTTTTCATAACTACCAAACCAGCTCTCCAGACCCTGTCTACAACCATCAGACAGAACTCTTGACATATCTGCAATATCCAAAGAACAGTGGTGCGACTAGGTCCAAGGCTGAAAATTTCCTTTACAAATGCACTTTAACTTTCCATTGCATAGCTCATGCATGGGTACATTCATTTACTCAGGGGAGCATGATTAGTTTCTTTGAGATACTACGGACAGAAATACATGAGCTGCTTCTTCAAGGAGGAAGGATACTGTGATCAGATGTTGTAAGTTCTACCATCAAAGTAAACGCATATCAGGGGAGCTGGAGAGTTATCTCAGTAAGAGCACTAACTTCTGTTCTAAAAGACCTGCATTCAGTTCCCAGCACCCACATGGCTGCTCATGCTACCTGTAACTCCAATGCTAAGGGATGTGATGCTTTCTACTGATTTCCAAGGAATCCCGCACAGTGGGAAACTTACATACAATCAGACAATCAGCATACAAATATTTTTTAAAGTAAATGCAAATCAGTCTGGAGAGAGTAGTTACAACAGAACTAGCTTAGAAAAGTCGCAGCAGATGAGGGGATTCTAGAACTGCTGTGTGAAAGGTAGTGTACTCAGGGACTCAGAAGCAGTACAAAGATGAGGGAGCCACTAGCCAGAGCTGTAGCAGGAGCCAAGGCCTGGGTGTGAAATAGGAGAACACCCCAAGACTGCAAAGGAATTCTGCGTGGCCACAGCTTCCAGGGGACAGTCAGGACAAGTCAGCCAGGCCTTGTTTGTCTCAGTGAAGAATTTAAGTTATCCTAAGCTTTTAAAACATGAGCCTCAGAAGACATACTAAGCAATAGGGCTGGGCTTTGGCAGGAACTGTCACTTCAACAGCTATCTCAGGAGACACTGGAGTGCCTTCACTGCAGATGTTCATCTGGAAAATGCAAAGACTCACAACTCAGAGGAGCCTGTGGATTTCAGAGTCCCCAAGGGAAGCATCAAAGCAAGGAAGGCCTGGAGGTAGGTAGAGTGTAAAACTCTGAGTGAGCACCAGACAATGCCAAATTGGCCCTTTGCCTGCCATCCAAGCTAACTCTGAGAAAGACAATGGCATGTCAAAAAAAAAAAAAAAAAAATTAACAGAGGCAGTGAAATCCATGAAGTCTCTGCCCATGTATGAGGTCCCAAATATATAACCTTTAGTCACATGAAGTCAGTCTTCATATCAGGTTGGTAACTTCATAGTGTTGTGAATCAGCCTGATACAAAAATGTTACAGCAGGGTCAGTAAGATGGCTCAATGAATAGAGGCGTTTGCTACCAAGGCTGGTGACCGGAGTTCCATCCCTAGGACACACGTGGTGTAAGAAACTTCATAAGCTGTCCTCTGATCTCCAGGAGCATGCTGTAGTTCTGTGTGTGTGTGTGTGTGTGTGTCTGCCTCTCTCTCTCTCTCTCTCTCTCTCTCTCTCTCTCTCTCTCTCTCTCTCTCTCTCTCTCACACACACACACACACACATACACACAGATGTAAAAGAACAAAATATTAGAATATTATGCTGGTTTCAAAATCTGTTTCTCTATCTACCTGTAAAGGGAGATTACAATATCGTCTTTTTTAATGCCATAAAGTCCAGAAAGATAAGAACTGTGTTTATCAAAAAACGTTTTCTTTTGGTTTGTCTGTGGATAGTAAGTGCAAAATAAATGATATATGTTTGTGAATCTGCAAATATGTTGATGTTTCATTTGCGTATCACCATCTATACTGAATATATAATTTGCATTATGTCAATTTAAGAGAGTAGGGACTGTGTTGTTTTGTTTTGCATAATGTTTTTAAATGTAAAAAAACCACAGTAATAAATTATGCATTTTAATTAAGAGTTCTGGCACATATTATCATATTCACTGTGCCATGGTTCAGATAACTATGTCCAATAATGTACTTATTGAATGTATACATTTATCCCAAGACTGAGAGAATATAACTAGTGTACTCAGTGGAAATTTATAATAATCTGTATTACTCAGAGTTCTCTAGAGGAACAGAACTTATAGAAAATGAATAGACAGATTAGATTAGATTATATAGATAGATATGTGGTGATAAATTTAATAAAATATTAGTCTGGAATATCAGAGAACAGATCCACCCACAATCAAGCCAGGAGGGTCAGAGAGCATGGGAAAGACGAAGTGATGACCTATGCCTTTAATCCCATAACTCCAGAGACAGAGATCTTTCTGTGATTCTGTGAGTTCAAGGTCTAACAACCAACTAGTAGTAGCTCACATCTTTAATCTTAACTCTAGAATTATGATGCAGAGTTGAACCCGGAAGTGAAACAACTGGGCAAAGAAAATATTTAAGGATGCGTAGGCAGAGGGTGTGGTATTCTGTAGCATCAACAAGGAGCCAGAGTGAGGAATCTAGAAATAGCTTTTACCCTAAGACATTGAATGGGTGAGATTTGACTGTGGTCTGGTTCCTCTCTCTGATATTCAAAACTGATTTTATCAAATATGCTACCACATAGCTAGATTATAGATAGTGAATTTATTAGAATGGTTCATAGGTTGTGGTCTATCGAATCCAACAATGGCTGTCTATAAACAGAAGGTCCAAGAATTCAGTAGTTGTTCCATCCACAAGGTTGGATGTCTCAATCTTCAGTATATGCCTGAAGAACTCAAGAAGTAGGCTACTGCCAGAGAAGGAATGGGCTCGTTAGAGAGAGAGAGAGAGAGAGAGAGAGAGAGAGAGTGAGAGAGAGAGAGAGAGAGAGAAAGAGAGAGAGAGAGCAAGTAGATAGAGAGAAAGCAAGCTTCCTCCTTCCATGTCCTCTGTATTAATTGCCAGCAGGAGGTATGGGCCAGATTAAAGATGGATCTTCCCACTTTAAAGATCTAGAATAGAACTGGGTCATCCCACTTCAAGTGGTTTAATTAATAATAATAATAATAAAATCCCTCACAGGTATGCCCAGCCATTTGGGTTTCAGTTAATTCCAAATATAATCTAGTTGACAACCAAGAATGGCCATCATACATCTTCTAGCCAGAGTTGTAGACACTGACTAATGAAATTTCCTGTATTGGCTGCATAATTATTTCACACCTAGTCCAAACTGCTTTACATGGAGGATTCGTTGGATATTCCCAGTGATCTTAAGTCACCATTATTGTTATTGTGCCCATACTCCAGATGAGAAAGGCAAGGCTAAGAAGCAGCCAAGAAGACATGGCCAAAGCCATATGAGGAGTAAAGACAGATTTTAACTTGGTCTAGGCTGGTTGGGTTTCAAAACGATCCCATGTTATTTCTCCCATTCCAGTCTCTATAAGCAAAGCAGAAAAGAAAGGAGACAATCTGGAGTCTGGAGAATTCCATTTCCCAGTGGCTAGGTGTAGGGCTCGTCTGCTGAGACTTTATCCCACCTCTCTTTCAAGGGTGTAACAGTCAGTGTCTAACTTGCTGAAGACGAAGAGCTGATAGGTAACTATATACAGCATTCTCTGGTGACCATAATCCCATTAGCTGCCAGTTCTAAAGGTGGAGTAGGAAAAGATGTTAGACACAGGTTAGCTGCTCAGAGATGGCCCCAGAATACCAATATGTACCTGTCCCTACCTCACAGGTCAAGTGTCTCATGGTTCTTGGACAAGTCCAAGAGACCTTGGACCAGGGAGAAGATACCCTCTTCTAGGGCAGGAAATTGTATTAGGAAAAGATGGTATTCACTCATCCACAGCAGAGTGCTAGAATGCGTGTGTCGTCAAGCTATTTTTAATTAAAAAGCGATGACAGCTGAATATATTCCCTGAGTCTGCAGCTAATAACTTCCTGACCTAGACCTCACTTGTGAGACCCACTCCTGAAACCAGAACATGTTAGCCCCATGGGGCTTCTATTATTGGCTAGTTGTCTCAACAGATGCAGGACTAACCAAATCCATGTCTAATATAAGAATGCAAGTAGGAAGATGAAAGGAAAATATTTATGTGCTAAATCACCATCACAGACAGAGAAGTGAACACAAGCAGCTGTCTGAGAGAGAGAACACCAAAGGTCACTGTCATAGGGGTCCGAAAAGACACGACCACTAACTGTCCAGCCATTGTCTACATCTGGGCCTTTTATCTATTAATTTTTTATGTTAAAATATTTACCTCGTTGACCTAACATCTCTCCATCTCTTTCTCTTTCATTCTCTCTCTCTCTCTCTCTCTCTCTCTCTCTCTCTCTCTCTCTCTCTCTCTCTCTCCCTGCGTGTGTGTGTGTGTGTGTGTGTGTGTGTGTGTGTGTGTGTGTGTGTGTGTGTGTGTGTTGGTTAATGCATGGCTTGGTTTTGTTTCTGAGACAGTCTCACTGAAACATGGATTTCAACATCATATACCTTTTTCTCTCAATCCAGTATCTCTTAACAAAACGATACCCATTTTTCAGCTAAGGAAAGAAATATAAATGAATTGAAAGCCCGACACGGATGGTTTTAGGGCATGAGATTTTTACAGTCTATTATCTAGTAACTCTCTTCCTAAGTGACAGCTTTCCTTGCTATGCATTTCAGTGGCTACACTCATTTCTTCCAATAGTCCATCAGTGTTTTTCCTTCAGCCTAGAAGACTGCCTCCTCCTTCCTGGTCCGTCCCGTCCCAGCAACCTATCCAAGCTCTATTGCTGTTGTTGGTTGGAACCAAGGTAGATGTTCCACCCACCTATGAGATCTCTCTTCAACTTTCCTTTTTCTTTTTCCCTCCCTCCCTCCTTTCCTCCCCTTCTCTCCCCCACATCTCTCTGTCTCTCTGTCTCTGCCTATCTCTGTCCTCTCCTCCCTCTATCTCTCAGGTCTCAGAGTCTCATGTATCCCAATCTGACTTTGACGGCCTTGAACTTTTGGTGTTCCTTCTTCTCTCTCCTCAGTTTACTGGTAATAACCACCATGTCTGGCTTGTGTGGGACCAGGGATGGAACTCAGGACTTCCTTTATGCTAGACAAGCACTCTCCCAACCTAGCTACATCCTCACAGTTGCTCTTAACTTTTGCCTTGCTTCAGTTGGCCCCCGTCTTATAATTTGTTTGCCTTCTTTTCTGTCCTAAAATACAAAGTATCATGTCTAGTTATTGTAGATGTTCAGAATGTTTTCAATTAATTAGCACTACTGTACACATATGTGTAGTGATTAAATGAGGTGGGAGAATTCTAGAATTGGAAAATTCAACAAGAGTGTCTGTTGATTGTCTCAGTTTCTTCCCCTCTTTCTTCCTCCCTGTCTCTCCTTCTTTCAAATAGGGTTTCATATGTATAGACCAGGCGGATGTGGAATTCCTGCTTTTCCGGCCTAAGCTCCCAAAGTGCTAGGATTACAGCCTTTGACTACAACATCCAGCAAGATCCAACATTTTTATGTAAGCATACATGTAAACCCTCAGCTGGGCATTTTCACATATGGTATTACTTAAAACTACATGGTAGTGTGACTTTCCTTGTGCAGACATTTTTCAAAGGCCTCAGGAAACTAAGAGTTTGTTTACACCCCCTCATTAGGTGGCTTCAAGACTACAGCTTAAATCTAGGCCAGTCTGGCTTCAGAATCCATGATGCTGTCACAGCACGCGCAAGCTCATTGTTCATCTGTTTTCTGTAATGTTGGGACTGAAGCTCGGGCTTCATGCATTCTAGGCGAGCTCTTCATCATCGAGCTACGCCCCAGCCTTTCATCATATCCACTGCATTGCACAGACGAGAAGACAGTTTGTCAAAACTTAGTGGGTGAGCATCATAGTTACCTCAAAGGAAACCCCAAATGCCTACTTGTAAAGGTATCTCGGTTCTCTTGACCCTGATATATTAAAAAACAAACAAACAAACAAAAACCTTTTCTTCATGTCTAGCTTTCTTCCTCTCTGTTTCCATTTCATGCCATTCCCCTCTGCTTTGTAGTCAGGAAGATGGAAAACAGCTGGTACCGTTTCCTAGCAGATAATCCTTCTTGGACTGGAAAAAATGTCTATGACATCGGCTCAACTTCCTTCCCTCTGGCAGAAGACATGGCCACATGCCTCCCAGAGTGAAGGCTGTCCTCTGTGATAGGCTCTTCTACCCAGACAGAATTACAGCTGTCAGCAGGGAGCGCTGGTAAGAAAGCCAGCAGGGCTGGATAATCCATGGGCAGATGCTCCTGGACCAAGGCTGCATGTTTGAAATCAGGCACCGGAGCAAATAAACCAAGAGTATGAAGGAATAAATGATATTGAAAATAATGTGCTCCCCAGTCACCTGCCATCCCCACTGTCCTCCAAATAGCTGCTCTGGAGCTCTGCATAGAGGTTGGGAGATAAAAATGAAGCAAGAGGTCATGGCAGCTGCTAGTTGGGGGGGGGGTGCAGGGGGAGAGGCAGCAGAGATTGGCAAGCAGCCCCCTTCTCCTGGCATCTGGGGAACAAGGGAGCTGCCTGGGGAAACATAAAAACACAGGGGCAGGGAGCCTTTCAAAGGAGAATGTTAAAGGCTCAGAGCCTGGTAACTTAGGAAGATCTTGCCAAATGTTACAAGGAAAACAGGAAAGCTTTTGAGGCTCTGCATTCGGAGGTCATAGAACAATGAGAAAGGAAGCTTCTGAGGGAAATGACAAGCATTCTGGAGCCTGCTCCAGCCCCACAAAATCTTTCTGCCATTCGTACAGAAAGCCGGTGGAAAAAAGCCACCTCCCCCCAATAAAAACCCAAAAAACCTCTAGCTAGTGGGTTCGGTCTCACACCACAGTCCCTTCCCCATGGCATGCTGGGCAGGAAGGGCAATGATGTGGCCTGCTCCCTGGAGACAGGAACAGTACATTTCCAGAACAAAGCCTGTGCAGTTACCTGCAGATCAAAGTTCATTCTTAATAAGGGGACTGTTGGAGGGGGCTGAAAGCATAATCAATGTTGCCCTGCATTCCATTAAAAAGGGATTATGGGCTGTCTGACCAGGTAGACAGTGTACTGTGTGAACTGAAATTTGTCCTTTGGAAGGTGTATGGCAAGACAAAAGCCTGAGGAGACACAATCAGCCACCGTTCACAGCAGCAGGGTGGTGGCACGCTGTCTGTGTTTGTGCGTGTGTGCAGGGTGTGTGCAATATTTTCTGCTGTTGCTAAGATGTTTTCCCCCTTCTCTGGCCTCTCGCCCAATCAGAAGGTGGCTGTTCCTTATTGGTTGCCTGGCTTTATCGAATGACCATGACGAGCTGGAGTCAAGCCCACCTCATTGGTTTATTCCGATGGCCCATTGTCAGGGGACAGCAAATCAGACACCTAATCAATATTTTGTGAAGTGGTACTAGACTCCTGATGAAATTTGCATTAAATTTCTCCCTGTCTGTGCCTTTGCTCTCAGATAAGCATCATATTAACTTCAGGGACAGAGAGAGAGGCAAGCGATCAAACCTGTCATCCTTCAGCCATTTTGGTTTTATTCCTGAGTCTAGGCAGGCATTGTGGAATGCTGACTATGTTACAGAAGAATTAGTTACAGACAAAATGCAAATCTTCTGAGCAGAAACGTACTTAACCAGTCTAGAATAGTGATGGCCTTATATATATATATATATTATATATATATATATATATAATTTTTATTTAAAAGAAGAGTCCTTTTTTTTCTTCTCTCCATCCTTCTGTCCCCTTGTTCAGTCCTTTCTTTTAAAAAAATATGAGCCAGGTTAAATAGTCACCCTGGACAGACAGTGTTGTGCCAGGTGAGAACTGTTTTCTTTCTGGACTATTCCATAGCAAAGTGGTGCTTCTGAGGGCTGAGGTTCAACATATTTTAAGCTATCTACCTCTGAGCAAGTCCCTAGAATGAGATGGAAGTACAGCTTCCCAAATGGATGTCTCTTCTTGTAAGAGAAGCAGATTCGGAGCCAAACTTTGGTGTAATGACCGGTGTTCTCCTGAGTCCTACATAAATCACAGCTAAAACACGGAGCAGGTAGAGTGCATAGGAGTCTTAAAAAAGAGATGGGGGGGTGAGTAGATGGATGCCCTGTGTTGCATAAAACACTCAGACACAAACAGGAAAGAATCCCCATGTGCCCTCCACCCATTACTGAGAAGCTAAAGTGTCTGCTTCTCTAGCCTAAGTCCTCTGTGCTTCCTGCCTGCTGTAGGCATCAGGGGCTGTACGCCAATCAGTCTTCTCCTTTCTTCACCTGCGTGATCTCCATCCCCATTTCCTCACTCAAAGATCTCTTGAAATCCATGCCTTACTCTATGACATCATCAAATTTTCAGCCCTCTTTTGTTTTCTAATCATTTCCAACATTATGAAAATACACTGCACACACACACACACACACACACACACACACACACACACACACACACACACACACACACACACACACACACACACACACCACAAAGTTAAAAGAAAACCCCACACCAGTACCAGTATGTTGATTATTGAAGCAGAAAGCATTCCGGCTGTGTTACTCTGAGTTCCTTGTTCACACATTTCTCAAACTCTTTTGGAATCACTTGGGTAGCCCATAAACAAGCAACACAAAGGTCACTGTAAGGTCACCATTAACACTTGGCCACACCTACAGCCAGAATGTCTCTTGTATTGCACCATTATTCTAATATCCCTGTGTAAGTTCTGCATCATCTTTAAGCTTCTTTGCTCTCCAATGATTCTCCTATACCATACAGTAAACTATTGGAAGAGATGTGTTCTAGATCTAATTCTGATGACATAGTAAATGAATGCACTGGCCAAGGTTACTTAAAGGAGGAAGGCATTTTATTTCCTGTTCCAAGTTCAGGATTCAGTTCATCATTTTCGGGGAACCTAAAGGGTAGAAACTCAAGCAACTAGTTCCATTCACCCACAACCAAGAGTGGAGAGAAAGGAATGGACCCCAGGTGCCTAGATTTCTTCCTTCCTATACAATTCAGTGCTCCTTGCCCATTGAATAGTGCTCCCCACACAGCTTGCTTGCCTACGTGCCAAAATGATCTCGATCATTTTTCAATTGCGCTCAGACTCCCCCTAGGTGATTCTGGTGTGTGGCAAGCTGATACAGAAAGCCAATAATAGCATGAGTTGTCTGTTCTTACTATATCCATTTCCCGTCTTATGCTCTTCAGTATCATCCCAGACTCCTCAGCACCACAGCTTCTGTCAAGGCTGTCATCAGTGGACCTCTGTTTTGGTCCTGCACAAGTCCCAACCCTTGTTCTGTTTGGGACATTACTAGCATTTGACAAACTTGGTCATGTCTTCCTTCCTTGTCTCAGTGGTACCTCTCTCCACTCTCCATCTGTCAGCCTTGCTGGCTGGCTCCATCCTTGTCATCCCGATCTCTCCACTGAAGCGCTCTGAGGCTCCATCCCAAGATCTTGCCTTCTTTTCCTTCTCTCTATGGTCTAAACCTCTTCACTTTAAATTCTAACTTTACTGCAATTGCCAAATTTCCCTTTCCTGCTCTGATACTGCCTCTGAGATCTTGACTTACATGCCCACCTGTCACTCTGTCTATACTTGAGCAGCTAACACACAACCGGAACTTAACCTTGCATGGATCTGATTTTTTTTTTTTTTTACCTCAGTCTTCCTCACCTAAACAAGTACCAGCTTCAGACTTCCTGGGGCTGAGGTCCAAATGCTCAGCATCAGCCTTGACGCCAACATTTCTCTCACACCACACTGCAACCTATTGGCAAAATGCCAACATTCCAAGCATTTACAGCCACCTTCCTCCAGAGCTCAAGTTGCATTTCGTCATTGCTAGCTAGCATTGCAACCATCAGCCAATGGTCTCCTTGCCTTCTTTCTGTCCCATCAACCTTCTCTTCTTACACGGAAGCCATGGACTTCATATATAGTCACTTTGTGATATCCTCCTTGTATTTTCCAGCAGCTTCCATATCAACAAGAAGAAAAACAAATGTGCCGTCCATAGGCAATAGTGGCACATGCTTTGCTTTTGTCTGTTTTAGCTTTAGGTTTACGAAATAAACTACTACCACCCAATGTTCCTTGTGCACCATGGTATGACGTTGCCCCTTAGTATACATTGAGAACTTACTCCAGAAGCCCTGAAGACACCAAAACCCATGCAGGTGCAAGTCCTAATATGAACTGGTATAGTATTTGTCTGATGACAGATCGATCTGGAACCTAACTGAGAAGCTCATTTCATTTGTGTGTAGCTGTTGCACATTACCCTGTATACACTGAGTCATCTCTGCATCACATATGTCTCCCAATGTAATGTGCATGTTATGCACACAGCTGCTAAACTGTGTTATTTAGGAAACTGTGGCCAATAGAAATCTAGGCCTTGTCAGTAGTGATGCATTTCCACCCCAAATTTTCAACCCATTCTTTGCTGAATTTTCAGGTTCTGCGTCTGGTAGGTTGGCTGTATTTGTAAGATTGAATCTCCTGGAACTAGAGTTACAAACCATTATTAGCTGCCATATGAGAGTTAGGGGGAAAAAAACCCATTTCTCTGCAAGAGCAGCAAGTGCTCTTAAGCACTGAGCTATCTCCCTAGCTGGACTTTTAGATCCAAATAGTCTGCATGATATCCATGCTAAGCTTTCATCAAAGCAATCTGATGGTGAGCCATCATATCTGTGACACTTTAACCTTGTGAACACTTTGTCACAACAACAAACTCCAAAGGTCACATAGACTCCTGACAATGGTGCTATAGTCCTTCTGAGGGTGGGCATGAAAACCCCAAAGAGACTCAAGGTCACCACCAGTATTTCATGTGACTCTATCTGTAGTTTGCTTAGCCAGACAGACAGCCTATTTACACTCTGAACTCCGGAAATGTTTTTTTAGAATCCACAGCCTCAGGTTTGGATTCTAAGTTTACAAAGTGTTTTTCTGCTATGCTTCAAAATGTCAGTTCCCCTCATATCCTAGAAGATATAAACATATGGCACTTTATGGAGATGCTTTCAGGCCCTTAGGATGCTGAATCCAATCTGATAATCTTTTCACACATCTGTGTGTGTGTGTGTGTGTGTGTGTGTGTGTGTGTGTGTGTGACATATTTCTATGTGATACACATTCATGCTCATAGATGTACCTGCATATGTGATATGGCACATGTGCAGAGGTCAAAGAAAAAGCTCAGGTGTCAGTTCTTGCCTTCTACCTTGCTCTCTCTGTTATTTTTTTCCCATGCGCCCCGAGCTAGTTGATAAACTTGCAGGGATTCTTCTGCTTCCACCTCCCATCTTTGCATCAGAGATTTGAGATTAGAGATGATTCTGCTATGCATTGGGCTTTTTAAGTGGGTTCTTGGGATCGGAACTGAGTTTTCACACTTGAGCAGTGAATGCTTTACCTACTGAGCCATCTCTCCGGTCCATCAATAGTATTAATAGTGAATGCCAAACTTCAATACCAGATATACTTGTAATATAGACTACCCAAGCAAACTCAAACCATGAGTATATATTTCATATTCTGATATAGTTCAATAATGAATAATTTTGGCGCATGGAAAAATGCCTCTATATTTTGCGGTATCTTTGAGAATCATATTAATTAATCATACTTTATTTTCAAAGTTCGTTTTCAAAGAATGAGCCTTTTTATCAGAAGCCAATGGATTTTATCACTTTACTATGGTAGGGAGTGAGTTCTGTAAAGAAAAAGCAATGGAAAAGTGAAAATGGCCTCCAAAAAAATATGAAAGTGGTGGGTCTCCCATGCCAGGTGATAACGCAGCACCACATTGCCAAATGAATCGAGATAAAAGAGTAACTATTAAGAAAATGTGTAGTTTCATCTCCCTTGTTTAAAGAAAAGCCCAGTCATTCATGAGCTCTGCAATGAAGTCATCAAATAAATGAATGGATGCTTCCTCAAAGGTCTGCCTGCCATTTTAGTTTGGCTGTCATTATGGCAAAGGCACATGTTTTGTGAAGCTCCCAATTGCTTATGCAGGTGTATGCAACAGCCATTCATATGGACTTTGCCCTTACACTGTGAGACAGTCCTCTACAGAGTCATCAGAGATATGAGATGATATATAGTGGCTGTTCGGGTAGGACAATAATGCAGCGACTGTTCTGTTAATACAGTCCTCAGAAAGATTTTCACTGTGTAGAAACACACAGTGATGACTAAGGAAGCCAGGTGAACTTTCTTTGAATGGATTGCTAAGGTTGCAGGCTACTCAGAGAAAACACTTTGAGATAAGGCCCATAGTTTCATATGTTAAGTATTCCCCAGATTATGAGCAGGAGGTCACTTAAATGTACTTTTCTTAAAAGGAAAAGTATATTAGGTCTAGTTTAGATTACTAAAATAAATCTTGCAGTTGATTTTTTCAGAAACCAAGTTTGGAAAATTTTAATGTTTTTACATGTGTGTCTGAGTGTGAGTTTCTATAGTGAGTGTAGGGGTCACAGAGACCAGGTAGGGAACATTAGATCCCCTAAAGGTGGAGACACAAGAGCTACCACACATAGGTTCCAAGAGCCAAACTTGGATCCTCTGTAACAGCAACATGCGCTCTAGGGCCATCTCTCTAACCTCCAAATGAAATTTAACATGACATAAACCTAAAGATATATCAGCTGGATGCTTCCATGTTTCCATAATTTACAGACTTCCTTCTGTTTTTCTTTTTGTTTGTTTGTTTGCTTGTTTGTTTTGTATGTATGACCTGCAGTCATATGGTTCCCAGGCAGAATTTTGGGGATACTCTTTTGGTGGGCCTTTCTCCTTGAGCATTCTGAGAGTCCTGAGCATAAAACAGACTAGAAGAGAAATCCCAAAACGTCTCACTAGGAGGGACACTTCCATCTCGTGGTGCTGAGTCACCAAAGAGAACTGTTGAGGGCAAGGGACAGAGCTTATCTTTCCATTTCTGAAGCCAAAATAGGACAAATAGGTTACCCAGAATCCATAGAACTGTTGAGGGCAAGTGACAGAGCTTATCTTTCCATTTCTGAAGCCAAAATAGGACAAATAGGTTACCCAGAATCCACAGAAGCATAGACCAAGTTGGGTCTAGTTTATTGGTTTCCAAAAGACTGCTTTCCCTACTGCCAGACTCCCTCAGCTCCAGAGTCCAGTGCTATCTCCCTACAGCAAACCTTCCTGTCTATTTCAGGCACCAGAGTAGGCCAAACTGGGTCTGAGCCACCTAGAGCCATTTGTCATTACTACTCTCCCACTATGCAGTGCCAAGCTGGCATCTGGTCCTGGGCCCTAGCACTTATGTTCTTGTAATTACAGAGCTGATGTGTCCAAGCAGCCATAACTTAAATGCTTCGTGGTCAGGGAGCGGAGGCCAAATGTGGACCAGAGTGTTGACTCATAAGGTTAGAAGGAGCCAGTTTATAAATTTCCAGCCTTGTTTGTCTCTGGTGACAAGTACATAAATACTAAAATTGGTACAGATGGCTTCTTATAAAACTTAGCTCCAAATGGCTCTCAACCTTAGGCAAGGTGAACAAAACCCGCTTTATTCCACTCTGGCTAGATGGTACTGTTGCCACTGGAGTCAGTTTCAGACTTGAGTCTGGGCTTGCTTACTCAGTGGGATGTGCCAGGCCCAGTGTGGTGAGAAAAACCCTTTGTGGTTCTTCATGAGACACTATAACAACCCCATTGGTGTTACAAAGAATAGATGGCTCTCTGAACTCTCTTCTTGGAATGGTCACCCATCCCAAGGGACCACACTCAGACCAGATCGCAAGCAAAAGCTGCAAGATTTCCTATAGCTTCAGCTAAGACTCACTGGTTTTCTCCACTGCACATCTGGTTGTGGCAACTTTCTTGGACTAACAATTTTTACTTCTCCCCGCAAAACAATGCAGAGGCTTGCTATTTGAAAATGACCAAGTGTAATAGCATCTGCTGTAATTCCTTTGACATACACAACCCTCACTTCACAAAATCAGACTCACTTAGCAAGAACATGCATAGGCCAAACAATTTGTCATCAATATAAGCCTTTGTGTGATTATTTGGGACTAAAGCGGCTGTGGGACTGCAGGTCTGAAACTTGGAGCTAGGCCAGGCCAGAAACTTCTGGCTACATTTGGAAAGCATTGATCTAAACATTCAGATTGTTGAGTTGGCTTCATCTATAGCTCCATCTATATGCACTGCCCCAGTCTATGTAAATAGAGAAAGAAAAGAGTCTGATGCAATCTAGAGCTCCCTTTAAGTGAATTCTTCTTTTCTCCTTGCAACTTCGTGTCTTCTTTTGCTCCCTCTAGTATCTTCTGTAGCCTAATTTGTTTTTGATCATTAGTGGAGGCATCAAGGCAGAGGGTAAACATTTTGGATTATGATATGCTAGTCATTATGTTGGACATTAGGAATCCCTCCTTCACTTTGACATATGGTTAGTCACCAAAGTCCTTCTGGACTTAGTTTCTGAATTAAGTACTAGTATATATTCTTGTCATCTATATAAACATTGAAATTTCTTTCATCTTTATTAATAGGCATTCTGATTGACATTTTTTTTCTTGTCCAGTGCATTGTTAAAGTTAGTCACCAAGTCCTTCTGGACTTAGTTTCTGAATTAAGTACTAGTTAGTATATATTCTTGTCATCCATATAAACATTGAAATTTCTTTCATCTTTATTAATAGGCATTCTGATTGACATTTTGTTCTGGTCCAGTGCATTGTTAAAGTGTCTTTAGGAAGAACATTCTGAAAAGCGAATCAGATCTTAGTGCCATGTTTCTTAAGTTGTTAACATCCTACAAAGTCAGTCCTTGAGGTATGTATGGCCTGCAAGTTTTTTAATAATGGTGCATTTTCCTATCTGCTTAATCCAATTTCCTATACTTTCCTACTTTCCCTCCAGCCCCTTAACATGTATAAACCTCTCCTTTAGCACAGGTTTTCTCTATAGTGAGCAATCATCTTTAAACTCTCCTCTCTCAATTTTTTTCTTCTAAGACTATGAGGCTCTTTCCTTACTTTTGTGAACTTTTCCTTTGTCATCATTCTCTACCACTGAAATAGCACCTAACAGCACCTCACCTTTGCTCTAGTTATGGTGCTTTTCACACACATGAACATAGTGTTTTGAACATACCAATATCCTTGCTAAAGGAGCCCTGTTATCTTCTATCCTGAGAATAAATAACTACTATTGTTAACATGCAGAAAATATTGATTGGATTATATCATTAAATAACATGCAAAGTAGCTATCACATTATCCCTGAAAGCTGAAAGATATCAAGAGAAGCTTCAAAGGATTAATCATTGATACATTGATAGGTGTTGGTACACACCTATCATCTAAGCACTTGGGAGTCTAAAGCAGATGAGCTGCCATGAGTTTGAGGCCACTCTGAAGGTAAATAGCGAGTTTCAAGCTAGCTTGAGTAACATCAACTCTTTTAATTTCTTGAATGATAGATATTCAGGAGTTATAGTGTGTATGTGTGTGCGTTTATATGTATGTGTAGAAAGAGTACATGTGCACATGTGTAAATATGTATGTAGAGGCTGAAGACTGATGTCTGATAGGTTCCTCAGTTACTCTCCATTTGGGGAAGTGAAGATCTCCTACTGAACCTAGAGCTCACCAATTGGCTAGACTGGATGGCTAGAAAGCCCCAGGGATCCTCCTGTCTCTGCTTTCCTAGAACTAGGATCTTAGGTGAACACCATCACTTCCTGTTACTTATGTATATAATAGGTATCTGAAGTAAGATCTTCATAACTTGAACAGCAAGTGCTTGACTGAGCCATCTTCAAGCTTCAGAACAATTATTAATAATAGATGTTTCCTGTATGAGCTATTCTCCTCTTCTAAATGGAGACGTACTCCCACCATTGAGGAGATATCTGCTTACCAGTGACATAAATATTCATATAGGAGTCAGTGGTGCAATCAAATCGTATTTCCTAGGGACTTTGAATCTTTTAGTGTTTAAAGTTTTTTGGTTTTAGATTTAGTTTTTAACATAAATGCCATGCCCACAAATGCACTGAATTGGTCCTTGAACTGTCTCCCTTGGGTTTTGAAAGTGTTGTCATATGAGAATAAGGACATCAGGTCACCTGGAGAAAAATAGTCCAGAAACTGAGGCTTTAACTCAAGTCCTCCATGTCTCCAAATACTCTGCTGCAAATTCAATCCTCGGGATCCTTAGACATAAAGAGTTGAAAAGCTTCCACCTGTTACATAGCAATTACCCCTAAGAAAAAATATCCCACCAAGGTGGGAAATTCCTTGAGACATGGATGTTCTAAAGAGAAATGAAGCATTCTGTCCTGCAGTGAAGCACCTTGAGGTCAGGAAGAAAACAACTCAATGGCTCCAGGAAGTTCCTGAAACTGACCAGGATCTTTGTGTCCCTTTCTGCCCAAACATACATAAGCACAAAAAACCCCTGAGAGTCACTCTCAGGACAGCTGTGGTGCTCAGAAGAGACTCAGATCAACTGAGACACCTGGAAAGGACACTGGACAATCTGTTGAGATGCTTGTGCATTATTCAGCATGCTTCTGGGTTCCAGCTCTCGTGAGCTACCTACCACCCATGGAGGGGTGGGCTTTGGGTGATTCACCTGTCATTGAGTCATTTCACTGTAAGTAAACCTTCACCCAAATTCCTGAAAATTACCCCCATAAACTCATTGGTTCATTAGTTGACTTTGGCGATATCTGTATTTTAGTCTCTCACTGGTTTCTTGTCTGTTGTGTTTGTATGATACAGGAATAGTGTCACACAATAAAACCCAGCTTTCTCCTTGGAAGTCAAGCTACACTCACATCCTGTGTCCCATCTCTACTTATCATGTGTGAGGTATGAAACCCACATTATACTCAAGTTTGTATTGGAAATAATAGTAGTAGCTTTACTTTACATAAATACAGCCTTATCATATAGCAGATGACGTTCTGGAAACTTTGCATGTACTAGAATGCTTAAAAGTCTCAGTTGCTCTCCGAGGTCCTAGATGTGGTTCATAGATGAGGAAATCAACAGCTCAGAAGACTTGTATAGATTGCCTAGCTCTCTATCACTGTAACTACTGACTCTAGTATTCAGACCTTGACTGTATCGGTTGCCTTGCCCTTCAAATGTTTTATCCTTACCTTTATTCAGCTAGATGTGAACTCTGCCCCCAAGTTCTCCTGTCCATTATCTAGTGCTGCCTGCGTGGTTAGCCACATGCTCATCTGGCCACCTCCCCATTCAAGCAACCCTTTGTAGATTCGCCTGCTCGTTGCAGCCCTCTTCTGAATAGGAGAGGAAAAGGGAACCATAAAACCATTTACTCTGTTCTCATTAGGTATGGATATTTAATTAATGCTGATATGAAGAATTACACTAGAGGATGTGTAAAATGCCTTGTGGTGACAACCACTCATAAAGTATAAATGTGAATTAAAGTCTAAAGATCAGGAGTGATTTTAAAAGGATTGATTACAGACTTCTCCTAGATATTCAGGCTCCTAAATGTTCTGTGAAATATGATACAAGATGCCCACTAATGAGCTGAAGCAACTTCACAAAGCAAAGCCATTGCTGCTGTGCTACGCAGGAGAAGGATTCCAGAAGAACCAGATGGGTTTGCTTTTTTTCCTAAAAGCCCTTTTCTACAAGCAGCTTACTCTCACATGCATCAAGTTCAGATATTAGCCCTCTAAACTTCACTTTGGGTCTGAGATCATTGGAAGGAGTTCATTCTCTGGAAAGATGGCTCAGCAACTAAGAGCATTTCTTGCTCCCAGAAGGAGAAAGAAGCTCAGATCCCAAATCCTTATCAGACAGCTCACAAGTGTCTGGAACTCCAGCTCCAGAGGATTCCACAGCCTCTGCCCCCTCTTCAGGAACATAACACACACACACACACACACACACACACACAGGCACACACACACACACACACACACACACACACACACACACACGCTCGCACGCACACCTGGGGGTGAGGAATAAATATCCTAAAAATAATTCTCTTTTTAAATAAGAAAGAAGAATCTGCACAGCATATATTTATTTTCTTGTCAGTTTTCCATCAGGTAGGACAGAAGACAAGTTGGGGAAATGGGACCAGGAACCACCCAGGTCTGTCATAGACTATACCTACACACACGAAGATTCCGAGGTGGGAGTGCATAGCACTGGTGTCTGGGAAACTCTAAAAGTGAAGACTAGATGTCAGTGCCCTCAACTCTGACCCAGGAATGCACAAATTTAAAACCTTTGAATTTATAAAGCTGAAGCTGATTGAGAAATACTGCCAACTCTAACCTGGAAAAGGGGGGTAAAATGGGGCTCTAATTAGGAAACAGGGAGGCAGAAGAAGAGGGTAAAATGAGAAAATATATTTGGAAAAAAATCATTAGAAATCATACTAGTAACTATTCACCTTAAAACCCCCAAGAAACGTAAATAGGTATATAAACATCCATATGTAATTTAAGTGAATTTTTCTCATTTGGGCTGACAATGCTGTCTTACAGCCAAAGACCACCTGACCAAAACCCCAACCAGGCATGAGTCATTGATCAGGATTACCCATGAGGTCCTCAAACATCATGGGCAATTGTCTTTGCCCTTGGTCATCCTCAGGAGTGACAGCTAAGACCCTATTGCTGAAGACACCATGAAATTCAGACACAGGGCTCAAACGTCCCTGGTCAGGATCGACATGAATGCCTCCTTCTGAGGACTAGATTTCATGGTACCAAGAAGGTGCCATGAAGTTTCTAAAGGAGGGAAACAGTCTCTATGAGCCTATGAACCACAACAACGACCAGCATTAGCATGATAACCCTACGATGGCAGTAGTGGCAGGCATGCCTTGGTAGTACCAACAGCTCTCTACTTGTACTCAGAGCCACTCAGCAAGAGGAAATCATGCCTGGTACTGGAAGCCAAGCCAATTACCCAGGGCTAGTGAAACTGGATCTTAGAAGAAAATCTATAACCACTTTATTAAACCAGAATAATCTCAAACTAGATTATAAATATGTGTTCTTATATTCACAAATAAGTGTAGTCATCACCCCTCACCAAGGAAATGTCTCTACAAGAGAGACCATTACAGAAAATCACAACCAACCAAATGTAGAGTTGTGAAGCTCAGTCCTAATGACTACATCTATAAAACAACCTCCTCTCCAAAGGCTCAGGGGACCTTGCAGAAGAGGTGGGCAAAATACTGTAAGAGCTAGAGGAACCAAGAATTTTCTGTAAGATTGCGTCTCCTAGTAATATCAGGAGCTATATGCTTCAATTCTCTTCAACAAGGACAACAGCAGGCATACGAAAGTAGACAGAGAAAAGCCCTCAAGGCCTCGACTGAGCAATTATCGAATGCTGAAAATGAGCAAAATAGGTTAAAACACCAGTTGGTTATCTGATACCAAATGATCATCCCTAAAAACATACATACAAGTAACATGATACAGACTAAGCAGGTTGTTCTTAGGAATATATGTTTACACATACACACACACACACACACACACACACACACACACACACATATATATATACATATATGCATATAACAATTTTTTAAAAGAGGCCATGAGTTTGAAAGAGAACAAAGAAAGTTGTATGAAAAGGTTTGGGGGAGCAAAGGGAAGGGGTAAATGATGTAATCATAATGTAATCTCAATTATAATAATAATAATAATAATAATAATAACAATAATAAAAAGACCTCTATAGTTACCAGAAGAGCAATTCTGAAGAGCAAGAATTCTATCTGCTCATATGTTATGTTCTGATGCTATTAGGAATTGGAAATGAGATTCTGAGAAATCAATTGAAAAGAGTTAGGATCTGAGCCTGGAGGTGTAGATATATAATCCCAGCTACATGGTAGGCTGAGGAAGGAAGACCGCAAGTGCATGGTCTCCCTCTGCTCCAGTCCGGGTAACTTGGGATTCTTTTTCAAATTTTAAAGAAAGTGAAATAAAGAAGTGTATATGTAGTATGGTGGTAGCATAGTTCCCTATTGCTTAGCCTGAAGCTGGTTTCAATTATCAAAGATGAAAAAAAGGAAGAAGAAGAAACACTTTCTAGATTGTTTAAAATCAACCTGGTAAATTTTTATTGAGCTACTATTTTCTTCTATTTGTCTGGTAAATTCTACTTTGGCATTGGGGGCTGTGTGTGTGTGTGCCTGACTCTGGGGCATTGTGTCAGACAGAGCTGTGGTCTCACAGAAGCTAGGCCCACACAGAGCGGCAGGTGCTCCAGGTCTTTTTAACCAAGACAGGTCATTAAGAGAAATGATGTCTGCTGGAGGCTTAATTAAGGAAGTTAATTCAAGGCCTCATCACAGGCCCATTAACCTTTCTCTGTTCCTAAAATACCTTCTACAGTGTGAGAAAGAAGCAAGGATGGGAGAAGGAGCCATGTAATTAAACCCACTTAACCTTAAATGGCAGAGTGTCAGGGGACAGGAGTAACGGTGTGAAGATTCGAACCTATATTTACAACCCTATAACCCAAAACCCATCAGCCTCACCTGGTTCTGCCCCACTCAGCTGTGCTATGTCCTGGTTCTGGACAACAGGACTAGTTAAATGACTTCACATGTCTAACCTGAACCATGAGGAGCTAGTTCTCTCTGGAAAGGCATTCATGGGCTTCCACATGGGTGCTTGTGGGGGGTGAGGGAAGTTTTGTGTGACTGTGTGACGGGGACTTTTGTGTGAGGGCATATGTGAGCCAAACCACACACACACACACACACACACACACACACACACACCTTCCACTTTGTTTGGGACAGGGACTCTTGTTGCTCAGTCTGAAAGATGCCAAGCTAACTGGCCTTTGAATTCTACTGATTCTCCTGCCCACTGCTGTGTTGTAATAAGGCGGGGGGGGGGGGGGGGGGGGGGGGGGGGGGCGCTTCCAGCCACACTGCCACAGTTTGCACATGTCTGTTCTGAGTCCTTAGACTCAGATCCTCATACTCCTACACCAAGCACTTTGCCCACTGAGCCGTCCCCAGCCAGACACCTGTGGTTTTACTTGCTAATTCTGGAAGTCCCATCTACTGTCCAACTGGTAAACCTCACAGTAAAAGATAACTTGGAACAAGATTTAATTCAGATAAAGATCCAAGCCCCCCCCCCCCCCCCCCGAAAGGGAAGCAACTGCTTATGAGTCTCACAAGTACTTGGAGATGCCATAGCGGCAAGAATCCAGCCAGGTTATACCACACCCTCACAGTCCATGTTAGTTTTCTTGTAAGTTTGCAGCAGTTCATGGGTCAATGAGATGACACAGTGGGCACAGGTATGTGTCATCAAGGCTGATGACGTGAGTAGTTTTCCCAAGGACCCACATTGTAGAAGGAGGGAACCAATTCCTGAAAGTTGTCCTCTGACTACTAAATGTGGCACAGCACTAAATGTCACACACACAAATAATGAATAAAGTGATACATGTCTTTAAATATAAAACATTTCTTGTATTTTTGTGCTTTAGGCTTCCTAAGTATCTTCTCAGAAATCTGCCATTTCCTGAGCACTACTCTATTTGAGCCCCTATGCCAAATATTGTGCATAAATAAAAAGAAATTCCTATTCTGATCTTTCTCATATAATCTATAATCTTACCTTAAATGTTTTTTAACATGCTAAAGAAAAGTATAAATTAATTTTTTGGCATACCGGCAAAGGGCCAAACACAAAACAGCCATATATCTTTTTAGACCTAGGTTCAATTTCTGGGACCCACATAGTAAAAGTAAAAAACAAAAAAAAAAAAAACAAAAAAAAAAACCAAACACCCATACACATACAAAGACAGACACACCCATACACACACACATTTCTACATATGCACATCACAGAAATACAACATATACATGTACACACTGTGGCATTCATACACACACATAATAAATAAATAAACAAAATTTAAAATGCATTCACTGGAAAGTATTTAGGCCCTTGCACCCCTCACTCCATCAGTGATTATTTTCTCACTACTACCCCACACAAAGAATCACAGATCAGTACAGCCTGGACAGCATGAGAACCAGCTGGTCAGCCTTGCACTAGCCTCACACCCACAGTTAACCATCCATGCACTCATGGCTTCTTAGCACTTCACTTAAAGTGGCTAAGATTTACATACAAAAGCTGGCAGGCAAAGCTCAGGCTTTTCCACCAGATCTAGGCCTAGAACCTTGTGTGTCTGTGTGTGAAATGAAGCCTTTGTATGTGTTTATTTTGAAGTCATTCCTCAATATAACTCTGTATCTAGCCTCACTTTGAAGCTAGAACACCAGAATGAAGGATCTTCTAAAGGCTATGAGGATGAAGCATATCCAGTGGCCAATATTTGCAGTCTGCTTCTTAAATGATCCTCGTTCTTAAAATTATCATTATTGGATATCTCTGCTTTACTCACCTTCTACTTCTCCTTCTTTCCCATCTTCTTCATGCCAGGCCCCACGACTGCCATTGGCTGGCATTAATTAATGAAGTGCTGAGAATCATGACTGCTACATGATTACTTTTTAGTTAAGTTTCAATGTATGTAAAAGCCATAGGCTTAAGTCAGGGCTCACAACAGCTTGTAGATAAGAAAGAAGTGAAGAAGGGAAGAAGAAGGGATGGTAGGGGAGGTGAGGAGAGGGGAAGGGGAAAGGGAGGGGAAGGAGAGGGGAAGGGGGGAGGGAAGAAGAGGGGGAGGGGGGGAGACTGGAATCAAGGATACTTGGGTTCCAATTTTATTCTCAACAAATTCAGTGTATTCTCAACAAAATCATTAAATCACAATGTCTCCGTTTATGTCTCTCCTACAACCCCATGGTCCTGAGATGCTACTCTTGAGTCTAAGGGCATCTAGCTTTTCAAAACTGGTGAGTCACTTGTTTGACTGAATGGAAATTATGAAAATCTATTAAGATGACACCCAACATCACAGGCATGTTAAGGGTTAAACAAAATCCAACAATAACAAAATGACTCATTCATTTTATTTTGAACCTCTAGAACTAAAAGACATTTTCCCAGAGGTAATGTTGAGAAAAATCTCGTCCTCTGACTGGTTAACTTGATACTCTCCTGTGATGTTCAGACATGAAACATTTTATAGAACAAATGTCAAGGGAAATGAGATAGACCTGAGGAAGTCAGGACAGGCCCAGAGGGCAGGGGAAACCACAGTTGAGGCCCGACTGTGATTCTAGCACCCTCTCTTAGAACTTGGAACACAAAGCAGTTGTGTGGCCAAACATAAGCTGAATGTCTCTTCTCCTGACTTGCCTGCTTCACAGCATCAGGTGGGACTCTGAGTTTCCTCTCCTGATCTAACGTGATTAGGCATCAAGTCTTCATGTGGAGAATGATACATCCTCCCCCATCCTTCAACAGCAATGATTAAGTTCCATCCGAAATGGCTGACAGAAAAGCCCTGTCGTGCCTTCAGTCTAAATTGTCCTAAATTGTCGAAGCATCAGAATTATATGGTGCCTTTGTTATCTTGTGGAATGCACTTCCCTGGGGTACTCCTTTGAGCGCAACTAAAATGACAGTTTAATTCTCAGTAAATGAGTGCTAATTAAAATGCTGGGGGAAAGACTGTCATAATTGAATAATGAGAATAATGCGGCATGCATTTGTTTAAAAGTTCCTGTAAGCTGAATTTAGGGATCAAAAAAATGGTCTCTAGGAGCTCACAGGCAAAACCCAGCTCTCTGAAAAAGCCTTTAATACCCAGCATGCCTATCCGCTCAGCTAAATCTGCATCCCGAGCAGGAATTTTTCTAAGACTGCCCTGAGAGTCTAATCTTACCTCCCCATTGATTTCTTGCATGATGCTTGTGAACACATCCTTCATTCCTAGATTTTGGGGATATGTGATTGAAGTCAAACATGTGGCAGTGAAATCCATTTCTGACTTACTCTTGAACAGTGTAGCTGGGATGGTCTCTGTGGATTCACATTTCTAGAACGCAATAGTTATTGCCATAATAACCTGTTTAGAAAACAGAATCAGACAATGCCAAGATTAGAAGTCTCTGAGGGAAGTCACGTGAGTGTGTGGAAAGAGTTTGGAATCCAGTCTTCAGCCCTGCTACTTACTCTAAGACCCAGCGTAAATAATTCATCCCATATTCTCATCACTTTGTTAGATTTGTTTAGAGGATAGAATTCAACAATATACTTTACTTTAAAAGGGAAAAAAAATTAGACAAATAAAACAAAATGTAGCCTGGAACAATTGGTTGACTTTATATGAGTGGCCAAACCGGCTTTATTTTTTGATACCCACAATGGTGTCCACACATTTAAAATAGGTGGGCCTGTAGTGGGCAAGCTCCTTACAAGTGTATATTAGGACATCTATATTATCCTAAAATACAAAAATGCAACCACCATCCCAGAAGGCCTCGTTTATAAACGGGGACCCTACCTCAGCTGCCAGGATAATTGGATTGACTTCCATGCTTCTTGCTTTATGCAGTTTCTTTATCTCTTCCAGCCCAGTAATAGTTCATTTCAAAGACTTCACAACTGTATTGAATTCAACCCATTCAGTGAGTTTCTGTCCTGTCCTTAAAGATCTATGGGAAAAATAAATTCTACAACCTCCTTCTATGCCTAACAACTTTTACAGTGAGTAAATTCTGTGCGATCTGAATTCGTCGATTGTGAAAAAATGTCCCCCAGGGCCACCCATTGGGAGGCCTCCCATACACTTCCTAATCCAAGCCAGTGTAGAGCCCTGACAGCTCCAGCAGAGATGCTTAGACACCCCCTTATGAATATGCAAAGACAATCTTTCACTTACAAAAGAAACTGATATAGCCATTATGGCCTGTGGTTAATCAAACCTCCATTCACTTCCCTCTGCTTTGAGAACCTTCATCAAGAAAATGTGTTGCTAAGCAAACTTAGCACTAAGGACCTGGTTTCCTTACAAAATGATTGCCTAGGGGCTGACGCGCTTAGAAGTAAAGATCCAAGCTGGGTTTTTTGTTGTTGGTGGTGGTGATGGTATTTTTTTTTTTTTTTGCTTCATATTTGATTTCCTATAAAATCCACACTCATCATTGAAGGAAGATTGGAAAGTTGTTCACACATTACTCATTTAAACATGTTGGAGTTTACACCACACACACACACACACACACACACACACACACACACACACACACACACATTTATAGCAGATCCTTCTACTTGCTTCTTCTGCAATTGCTTCTTGGAAAATATCCAAGCTTGGGCCAAGGAAATGCATAAAAGAGCGGCTGACTTTCCAGGCATCTGGTGAATTCACAACCTTCATTGAGACTTACATAATGTGTCATCAATATTCATTCTTTATAGACATCTATCTTAGTCATTCCCACCTCCCCCAGGAAACAAAATCAAGGATCAAGAGAAGACACGAAGCACATTATATTGCAAATTCTTCTTGAGACACACAGGACTAAGGCCCCTCCAAGCTTTGCAACTCATTTTCAATGTGAATTTATGAATCCCATGATCCCCAAACAGAGGAAAACCCCAAGGTGAGGTCTTAAGCCTAGGACACAAACATAGTATACCTCGTAAAGTACCTATATCATCAAATTCCATCTAGCTACATCTTGCAGGTTTTAAGTACCGCTTTCTCCCAGGGAGTGGTGGATCAATGACGACCATCTCCCATTCCCAGCAACAACTTATTGTTTTGCTCAGAAAGTTCTTAAGGAGATGTGAAGTACCCAGGCATTTGGAAACCAGACTTTGGTATAAATAATTAAATACATTAACCTCTGAGCTGCCAGATTTAGTTTTGGAGAAACACCATCCTACATGAAAGATGTATATCTTCCAGGCTAGATTATAAGCTGCTCTTTGTTCATTTTTGCTGAGTAATGTGACTTTTACTCTCTCCAGCTGTTTTCATGTAACTAACTTGATCAGAGAGGGATGACCCTACACTTTCTTAGTTTCTATATTTTTTCTTTATCTATTAATCACAGTGATATTTATTCCTACTACTTCTTATCTTCATCAATCTTTGTATGTGTGTATTTGAGCAAACATTTCAGCACTCTGGTGATACTGCCCCTCCCAGGCCTGGCTAATTCCTAGAGCACTAAATGACTTAGTTGAAAACTGCCTCTCACATGCAAGCCAACCAAATACATCTTCTAACCCACATACTGTATAAATCCTGTCCTGTCTGCAGCCATCCTAGAAACGAGAACCAGGAACCTGACAGTCATCCCCAAAGGACTCAAGAGTTATTTTTTAAAAAACCAATTCTAAACTGTTACTGCACATTGTCTTGCTTTTTCTATACCCTGGTCTAAGTTCTTTCTTAACACTGTATGCCTCCTAACCAACATAGATGTTTTCCATGTGGTCCTATGTGGCATGGTACACCCATGTGAAACATATATGATACAAATGGTCTTCCCGTGACATTGATCTCTCCCTGTCATTACCCAGTCATCTCTAAGACATCTCACTGGTACATATCAAACTTGTATTAGCCTTGTATCCCTTTCGTATAGCACTGACATTATCATCTCACTGGTACATATCAAACTTGTATTAGCCTTGTATCCCTTTAGTATAGCACTGACATTATCTCAACTTCATATGGGTAAGGACTGAGAAGAATTTGCTTCTGTGTTCCTAACGCAGCATTGAGCATGGGAGGTCCCAGTGATCCCTTTGATTGGAGTGAGAAGAGGCACGTGACCAAATATCCCTAAAGTGCTGTTTTCGTTAATGTGATGGTAGCTATAGCTCAGTCGGGGATCCTTGGAATGTGGTCCACACATCATCTGAGGATTTGTCTAGAGACAGGATGCTTAACTTCTTCCCCAGGCTTACAGAAACCCAGTCTATCTGGAGGAGGCTCTGGAAACTGCAACACATTCCCAAATTGTTGTTGGACATATTTTGATGGGAGAATCTATGTTTTGCTATTGTTTCAAAAGCACTGGTCTCTGATGGAATTCCAATCAATAAGATGCCCAGGACAGCTCTGAGCCACGAGGAAATCACATCTCAAGTGTTTTATATTCATACTGATTAAGAGCCTACAGTTTTTATTTCCTCCAAAACCTAGCAGCAGTGCTGGAATCTGACTGTTTTAGTACTCAGATCTTCTGTCAGATGGCTGAGGTCAATTTCTCCTCAAGCTGTTTGGTCACTGACATGTGCGATGGCCAATTTGAACTGTCCACTTGACACAGCCCAGAAAAGAATATCAATGAAAGACTGTCTGAATCAAGTGGGCCTGGAGTCATGTCTATGGAGGGAGGTTCTTGATTGTTTTAACTGATATGGGAAGACATAGCCAGAAAGTGTACAGCTCTAGTCCCTAGGCCCTAGGAGTCTTGGACTGTATAAGAGTATCAAAAGCTATCTGAGCACCCAACACACATGCATCTATTTCTCTGTACTCTTGAGTGTGGCTGTGGTGTGACTAACTGCTTCAAGCTCTCATACCTATAACTTTCCCTCAATGATGGACTATGACCTAGAATTGTGAACTAAACATAGATGCTTTCTTTCAGGTGTTTTGTTGATGTTGGGGGGGGTGGTGGTTATTCATCATAGCAACATAAATAAAACTAGGACAATATGAAGATTTTGCAAAAAGGAGACTAGTGAAATCTTTGAATGAAGTAGAATGTGTGTGCATTTGTGTATTCCCATGAGCACATATGTTTAAATGCCCTTCTGTATGTAACCCATTTATCAGTTTGCAGCTGATCAACTATGACTTCTTAGAGTGGATTATGCACACTCCTTCCATCAACCATTGTTCTTATGCTCTTATCTTCTCAGAACACTTGTTTTGACCTCCACCCATTCTACAAACACATTACAGAAAGAGTTGATGGAAAACACTTGTGGATTTTTATATTCACCCTGGAAAATATATCCTAACAAATACTCATGTCATCTAGGATCCTGAAAGATACACTCCTCAGGGCACGATGAAATAGCTTTGAGAATGAGCCTTTCTCTAAGAGCAGCAGATACGAGGCCAAGGTCTCATCTGAAAGCTTTCAATGGAGTTATCCATCCAATCTTTCTTTTCTCTTAGAGCTGACATTTCTGGCGCTTCTGTCAACATTGTCCCTACAGTGTCCGTAGGGACTGAAAGCCCTCAAGGGAAGCAAGTGATAGCATGTGGCTTTGGGGGGGGGGGGGAGGTTGCTGTTTTGGTTTTTTAATTTTTTTAATTTTTTTTTTTTTGCTTTACCTTTTATCTCACCCACTCACTGTTTTTCCTGAAAGCGTCAGAAAAATTCCAAGATAGATAGAGATTTCTACGGAGGTGGCGAGACAGTCCATAAATAAGTTTAACTTTATTTTTCTGCACCCCAAATTGAGAGAGTTAACTGAGAACCCTTGCCAAATTTCACATAATTCTAGCTTCCCTGAGGCTCTCTCTAGGTTTCTGGGAAACACGGTCCTCTTGAAGAGATGACAGACCCACTGATGGTGCTGAGGATATCTCTCCTGTACCTTATGGCTAGAATTCTGCTTACTTTGGGATTCGTTGACCATTGCCAATGACCTGATCCCTTCTGTGAGGCCCATGATCTGACAAATATGTTCCTGTAGTTTAAAAAACAAAACAAAACAAACAAACAAACAACAACAAAAAAAAAACTTGGTCTCTAGCTGGTGGTAATATTGAGAGGTGATTAGATCATGAAGTCATAACTCCACCAAAGGGTTAATCCACTGATGAGTTCACAGCTGAATGATCTATTAGGAGATTGGAAGCTTCCCCTTAAAGGGTGTGTCTTGTGTTTGTCCCTTATGTGAACTCTCCACTTCTGGCTGCCAGTAAGGAAGTAGCCTCTCCTCTGTTGTACCCTGCTCTGCTCTTGTTTTGTCAAAACAACAAAGCCAGCCAGCCACAGACCAAAGCCTCTGAAATTACAAGCCCCAAATGCATCTTGGCTTCTGGAAATCAATTGTCTCAGGTATGTTGTCACAGTAACAAAGGCTAACTATCATGCATCTGTCTTGCTTCAAAATTTGTGAAGTACAAGACTCAAGAACTACAAGAAGGATTTTCTTATCTAGAATTCGAATGGTTTCATAGACTGCAAGCAGCTTCATTGTTCTTTTGATGTTATGCCCTGATGTAAAAAATATTTCATTTAATAAATATATTTTAATTACTATCATGAAATCATGTACCTCAAAGAAAAATGTAAGTAAAAACTCTCACTAATAGATCTAATTCTGGGTCAAACAATGAAGTGACTGAGGCAGCATCCAAACCCAGACAGTCTTCTCTCCTTAGGACCGCCACCTTCCTGGTTGTCCCATGGCAAAGGCCAGCTATCAGTGCTATGAGCCTAGTTATTCATTTATTGCTGCTCCTTGTCTGATACACCAAGGAAATAACACTGCTTCAGGTTGCCAGCTAAGCCCAAGTGCGACAAGGCAACTGCATATTTGACCTTGGCTGTGTTAGACTTAGCCAGATTTTGCCTAAAAAGGAAGGTGAGTGCCCTCTCTCACTCTCCAGAAAAATTGCCAATTAAATAAGAGAAATCAAATTAGATTGAGCGGATGTCTGCAATTTAGCTAACCCTAGGCTAGCAGCAATCGTCAGCAGGTGGTTCTGAGCAGCACTTCATGATATTCATGTCATGTTGCTTAAAGATGTGAAAAGCCCAAGTCTACCAGCTCCCAATGTTTGACAAACCAGATTGCTGTTGGATCATATTTGAACAGACAGCTCCATCTGAGTGTTTCAGGAAAAGCCTTCCCAAGCAATCAAGTGAGGTCATAAAAAAATTCCCCATACTAGCTAAAGCCTAGCGTACACCTACTTCTGAACAAAAGTCTTAGTTATGAGCTTTATATGTTTGCTCATTCACCCTTCATTTATTTGACAGACATCCAGCAATTATTTATAAAGCCCCAATCTGTGCCATTGTCTGTACTTGGGGGCCAAGCATGCTCTCCCCTGCCTAACACATGGGCTCTAGACAGGCAGTCAATAGTGGCCATGCTAGAAAGTTCTTATGTGTCAGCTCGAACCCTTCCTGAAATGCCATTCTTATTAAAAATTCAAAACTTCCAGCAATATTTAAATTCTTAGTTAATGCTAACCAAAAGCACCAAATGGCAGAATGAATGGAGTCTTAGAATTTACAAAAGGAAAGAATAACATAAAGTTGCCTGATATCTCAACTGTGTTTCTCACTCAGCATTATTTCAAACCTTCATAGGAAGGAATCTGTCCAAAGCCCCAGGCACTCCAGGGAGGACACACTAAGTGGCTAAGAAATATCTAAAAAATCACCCTAAGAATTAAAGAAATGAAAATAAAAATAACTTGGAGATTTCACCTTACCCCAGTCAGAAAGGCAAAGATCAACCAAACAACCAATAAGTAAATGATGGAGAGAATGTATCGGAAAGGGAATCCTCATCATTCACTATTGCTGAGATTAAAAACTCATCCAGTCACCCTGGAAATCACTGTGGAGAATTTTTAAAAGCTAAACCATGAATCTCCTTTATAAACTAGGTATACCAATCCTTAGTCTATGCCCAAAGGACTCTACCTCCTGCTTCAAAGATGCTTGTTTTCAATGTTCATTGCTTCTCTGCTCACAATAGCTAGAAAATTAAACCTACAAAATCAACCAACTAAAAGATAATGAAAATGTGGTACATATATAGAATGGAATACTATCCAGCTGTAAGAAAAATGAAATTATAAAACCTTCAAGTAAATAAATAGAATTTTAAAAGATATTAAGTGAGGTAACCCACACTCAAAGAAGAAATCACGATGGATAGATAGATAGATAGATAGATAGATAGATAGATAGATAGATAGATAGATAGATAGATAGATGCATGCATGCATATATACATACATAGAGATATAAAAATATGTTTATTTATTGATTGACAACTAGGTTTGTTGCAATTCTGTGTATAGTGAAAGTAAAAAGCAACAAACATGGGGATGTAAATCTTTCTATGGTAGGACATGGAGCTGTCTGGAGATATACTCAGCAGTGAAACAGGGTCATACGATCATCTATTTATCATTTCCTGAGACATCTCCAAACTGGTTTCCACATAGACTATGAGTTTCTATTCTCACCAATGGTGAATGGGGTTTTCTCTCTCCCAGCAGCCTCTTTAACATGTTCCTTATTGATGACAGCCATTCTGACTGGGGTCTATTCAGTTCATCAATTTGTTGAGGTAATTTTATAATTTTAATATTTAACTTTTGCAATTCTTTGTAAGTTTTGGATATTAGACCATTGTCTAGAGTGTACCTGAAAAGATTTCCTTCCATTCTGTAGAATGTCTATTTGCTCTGCTGACTGTTCTCTTTCCTGCTCAGAAATGTTTTGCTTTTACTTAGCCTCATCTGTTGGTACTTTCAGTTACTTCTTGGCCACTGATCTTGTAGTCACAGAGTTCTTTGCTCACCTCAGTATTGTGGAAAATATCCCTCATGTTTTCTCCTAGAAATTTCAGCTTATCAGGCATTAAGTTTTTTAATTCACTTTAAATTAAGATGAAAAAATGAAAATATAATTTCATTCTTCTGTTGGTCAAATCAAGTTTTTCCAGTGTCATTTTCTAAATGATCTAGCTTTTCCCCAATGTATATTTCAGCTTTCTTTTTCAAATAAATAAATAATGAAGAGGCTTAGGGTTAATTTTGCTATGAGATTTTTTCTCCTAGAAATTTTAGAAGCTACAACCCATAAAGTCCCTCAACTTGACTGTTTAAGTATGAACTGAGAAAGTACAGCGATAGACATGCTGTAGTAAATGGATAAAGACCCTGAGGTCTACTTGGACCTACCTCAACTGATGCACTTTGGGATTCCTTGCCCTCCCTGGGGAATGGATGGTGGGAGAGGGGGGCAGCGGCTGAGGGAGGACTGGAAGGAGGGTGGGGAGCAGTGATGGGTATGGGGAAAATTTTAAATTAAAAAAAAAAGATTTTTTTTTTTTTAAAAAGAGCAAGACACAAAATCAAAGATCTGGTTCTGTGAAAAGATTAATCAGATGGTCAAACCCTAAGTTAGTCAGAGAGAATGGGGGAGAAGAAAAACACTCAATAAAGTTAGAGAGCAAAGAGATATCATCACCACAACTGCAAAGAAACACCAGAAATCATGAGAAATGACTCTAAACATTTATACTCTGAAAAGTCAAAAACCCCAGAAGAAATAAAAGAATTTCTAAACATATATCATCTACCACAATAAATAGATCCACTACAAGAATGAGATTATAACTATGGTTAAAGTACCCCCCTCAAAGAAAATCCCAGGACCAGATAAATTAAATGCTGAATTTTACAAACTTTCAAAGAAGACCTCAGACCAAATCTTCTAATTTTCTCTACAAAATAGAAAATGACAATAGACTACTGAGATCAATTGATGAAGTCAGTAATACATTTTTTCTTTTTATTAATTAATTTTTTCATTTGTTAATTATTCCTACCTCGGTCTCCCTTCTCTTCTGTTCCCTTCCCCCACTTCACCTCTACCTGCCCCCATACGCTCCTGTTTCTGTTCAGAAACGGGCAGGGCTGCCATGGGTGTCAAGAAAGCATGGTCTATGAACTTGAGGAAGGTCTAATCTCTTCGTGTATTAAGAAGTCAGAGGTATATTAATACTAGAACCAAGTAAAGACATTTCTGCAGAAAGAGGAGAGAACAATTTCTTTGTTGAACATACATGTAGACATTCTGAATAAAATATTTGCTTTCCACAGTCCTTAGCTGTCTGTAGATTTCTGTTTATGGCTGATATCACAATTTCTTTCTTATCTGAGGCTCTTAGTTCCAAATCTTCGGATATGAATATATAACGTGGAGTAACTGGATATAGGAGCATGTAAGTGATTTAAAGAGGGAGATGGGAAATGGAGGTGTTGCAATTAAGTGGTATAGGAGATTAAAACAGAAGGAAGGTAAAAATAAAAGTAACATTTTTTCAAAAAGTTGTAAAGAATCATATTATAAACTATTTACCTAAAATTACACACATAGTATAGATAAGTATATATAGTTGAAATGTTATTTTCCCATTTAGGCTGGCAATGCTCCCCACCCCAAAAGCCATAAACTACCCAATTAAAACCTCCACACCAGGCACAGGAGGCCTCTTTTAAGTTGCTGATCACATAGGAAGCCCCGTTCGAGTTGTTGTCTAAGAGACTCCCAAAATATCATAGGCCGTTGTTGCTACTCTTGGTTACCTACCAGGGGTTGAAGCTAAGTCCAGATTGTTAAAGACATCATTAGCTTCAGACACAGCACCCAGAGGAACCAAGCTGAAGTTGACCTGAAAATCTCCTTCCTGTCGACTAGCTTTCATGGTACCAGAAGGAAGAGGCACAACCAACAGTGTGACCCCACTATGATATCTCTGAACAACTCCATCAGCATGACACAATATCCCTAAGCTTGAAGTAGTAACACACATACCTTTGCAGTAACCAACAGCTCTCTATTCGGACTTAAGGTTCACTCAATAAGAGGGAAAACATGGCTGGTAGTGGAAACCTAGTGAACTAGCAGAGCCTGGTAAAGTCATGGATCTTGAAGGAGAATCTATAACTAGCCCTTAGCTAAAACCAGCATAATACCTAACTATATTATAAATATGTGTCCTCATACTCACAAATAAGTGAACATGTCACTCCTATTCAAAGAATCTTCTCTTCACAACAGACAGAGAGTGTTACAGAAAAGTACAATGGATCAAAATGACTGTGTGGTGCCCAGCCTCAATTGGTGATATCGTTTACGATACAACTCCAGCACCTGCAGCTCAGGAATCATAGCGGAAGACACAGAAAGACTGTAAGAGCCTGAGAAACAGGAAGTTTGCTGTGAGATAGTATCTGCTAGAAATGTCAGAGAAGCTATACTCATGAAGTCTCCTCAGCGTAGCTGCTTAAACAGGAGCTGAAAAGGGGCCACACCAATAGAAATGCTCATGTGGAAGGGGAAAGGCTGAACCCGACAAAGAACTACAGGCAATTAAAGAGAGCAGGAGAAATAGCCTTCCCTAGGGAAGAGCCTTCATTGGCTTATCCAACACCAAGTGGTCAGCTCTGAAATAGTATACATATTGGTATGTTATTTATATATACTATGAGCATATTATATTTATGTATTGAGGAATATTTACACACACATATAAAACAATGGAAGGAACAGAGACCATGAGTTTGATATAGAGCAAAGGAGTTAATGAGAAGGATTGGAGGGAGAAATGATGTAATTATATTTTAATTTTAATTTTTTTAATTTAAAGCATGTGAGTCCCAAAGTAGAAGGAGTGTAACTTTATTATGCTTAGAAGTCAAACCAATAAACAAAAGATCATTATGCTTAGAAGCCAAGCCAGTGAGTAGAAAAATAAAAACACAATCATAGTAAAGATAATAGACTGCTTTACGAATCATGCCTTGGTCCAGCCACAAAGGTAAACTTAAGCCCTTCCTTACCTGGTCCTCATGCTCTCCATTGGACACACGACCCACAACTCCATTGTCTGCCTCTCCACCACTAACATAACTCATTAACCTCGACCTTAAAGCGTACCACACCATAAGCAGCCAACTGCTAGACACGGGAGATAAGATACATTGGCACTGTGTCAGGAGAAGTGCCAACTAATGCATACAGCAAGAAGAACTGACAGGGACACACAGTTACCCTCAGCAGTGAACAATGTTAGGATTCTGTCCTAGACTCTGAAGCCAAACCCGGCCAACTGCAATTGGCCTGGCCCCATCCTGAGTTCTGATGTACAGCTTAATTTAGTAAGGATTCCCACCTGTGACCCACCTTTTTGTTTTTCTTTCTCGCCCCCCTGCCAGAGGGGTGCTCCTCAACCCCTAGCCCCTGCCTCTCTCTTTCCTCTTCTTCTTCCCTTCTTCCCGTGCCCCTCTCTCCATCTATCTCTCCTCCTTTTCTCCATAATAATACAATCTCTTCGCGTGGGCCCAGTCTAAGCGTCTCACCGAACCACCTCCCACCACACCCACACTGGGCATGGAGCCCCCATCCATAGCCACCCTTCAGCCACGCAGACATACACATTATCATAATATAATAAACAATCTTAAAGACACATAAAGCATACCCTGGTTTTATCTCTCATGCTTGACTAATGAATAGCAAAATACCCCAAATCAAAGGAAGTTAAGTTTTAAGATAAAGTTTAAACTACATTTCTGAAGTTCCTTCCACCCACAAATAATTATTTATGTGTGAAATTTCAAATTGTACCTTGTTTCCCATTAGGACATGCATCTAGACTGGCGATTTTCCATTGGCTCAAGTCTATGGGTATGTTAAGTCCATGATCCTCATAGTATCCCTAGAGAAAAGAGGTAACTAGCCATGAATTACCACTTCATTCATTTCCTAGTTCTTGGCATTGATCTGGGTTTGTTGTTATTATTATTTGTTTGTCTCGGTTTTAGACAGGACTTTTGTAGGTCAGGCTGACCTCAAACCCACTAAATAGTTGAGGCTAGCCTTAGTTGAGGCTAGCCTTGATATCCTGATCCTCCTGCCTCATCCTGCAAAATTCTGGGCTTATCCATAACAACCAGCAAGCCTAGAATGCTTTGTTATGCCTTTGGTCATTTGCTATGGCATTTTATTCTGTCAGTCAGTCAACAATTGTCAGCTCCCTCCCTGTTTTAAATACTGCACTATCCTGTTAACATATGTAGTTCAAAATGGTAGCCCCTAGCTAGGGATGGATATTAAAATTAGTTAAAATGAAATAAAACTTAGAATTCAGTGGCTCCAGGACAATAGCCACCTTTCACTACTCACTACACTTGTTGAAAGCGGCTACCTTAGTGTAACAGGGATTGGGTTTTTAAATGTCCATCTTTGTGGAAAATTCTATTGGTCAGCAATGTACATCATGCTTATTATTGGGGAATGGTGTCATTACAAGTTGTCCACAGGATGAAACAATATTTTTTACCTCCTCAAAACCTTCTACCCTTCACCCCAGAGTTTCTATCCTTCTTCTTCATCCTCAAGAAGTGTGCTGCCAAGTCTTCCCATACTGAATACAGACCAGGAATGCTGAGGGGAGAGGAGTGTCTATTTACATTGGTCCAGCAGATGCTCAGTGCAACTACCGTTCTGAACCCACATGAGTTTCCCTTCAGTCTCTCTCCTCCTGAGAGATTGAACTTTTGTTCTTGCTTTAGTGAAACTCATCCATCTGCACTACTGGCACCAGCTAGTAAGGTGACCCTTTCTTTCTTTCTTTCCTTCTTTCTTTCTTTCTTTCTTTCTTTCTTTCTTTCTTTCTTTCTTTCTTTCTTTCTTTCTTTTTCTTGTCTCTCAATAATTGCCAAGAAGGCCACAACTGTAACCTGTGATTGTCACCACAGTTCCACTGTTGCTTTAAAGATTTTGTGTATTTGTTGTTGACAGCTGAGAAGCTTCCTCTCTTGCCTTTGTCTCAGCTTTCATTTCATCAGAAAAGAGAGCCAAGGTTGGAGCCTTCTTCCCACAAGACAATGGGAATCCTTCCATTTTCTATGATGAGTTTCCCATCTCTCACCTTTTACTATCCCCAAATCTGATGTCAGACTCCTTGACAACAGAATGTCTCTTGAGGGACATTCAACATACCTTCCCAAGGAATGCTCATGTCTCTCCTTCGGCAGTAGAAAATAAAGGATTGAAAAGCAATCATCTTTCCTTTAGAGGGTTTTTGTTGGTTGGTTGGTTTGCTTGACAGTTTAATTTCTTCTTCAGACAAAAGTTGGAAATCAAATGTAAAGACAGCATGTCTATATCCCAGGCCAATAAAAAGAGAAAAACAATGTTAAAGAAACTAAATTTGACCTAAAAGGGTGCTAGAGTCATTATGAGGACAACTAGAAAAATGCTGTTACTTCTGAAAGAGAACAGAGAAAGGATAAATGTAAAGAGGGGGATTGTGCAGGTAAAGCAGAGAACTGGGGGTGGGGGTGACACTCTGGGCTCACATGAATGCCAATCCTAAATGCCAAAGAAAATTTAATGCCATAAAAGAAAAACAAAATTAAAGATCTTCCCAACACAGCTGTAATTAGACATGGCATTTAACTTTAAAGAAATCCTAGCAGGTGAGTTTGTCTCCCTTTGCACTGTTAGTATTGGCTGAAACCCTGGCCAACGTCACTTAAAGTGAAGAGAACCTCAGAAGTGACTGGGCCTCCAAAAAGATAAATCAAGGATAGATGACCTGAGCTTCCCAACAGACCCTGGATCCTGGAGGCTACAACTGCCCAGCCTCTCCCCAGAACAGGTGCCAAGTGTCATCAAGTACAAGGTTTTGCTGAAGCCATCCCTTAGATATGTGAGCCAAAACCTTACATGGAACCAGTAGTCTGGGGAGTACTCTTACTGCTCAACAGTCTTCTATAGCTCCTTCCAGGTGATCCTCCAAGGACACTGGCGAGGAATTGGATGCCATCTGCCATGTCCTCTTGATGCTGAGATCTGATTGTATTTACAAGCTGAATTTATTGTCCTTCCCCAGCCCGTCCTCTTTGGGCCATTTGATCACTGTAATTATAGCAAGCTTCCAAGTAGCTGGATCTTAGGAGACCCAAGATGGTGGTTTATAATCAAACTATGAGCGCTGTGCAGTTTTGGAGACCAAAAGAACTCACATTTTATCTTCAATATGAGTGAAGAGTTTCAGCAGAACAGTGACATGATTTAATAATCCTTAAGAAATGCAGCTTTGGCCATGATGTGAAAAATGATATTCTGTGTGCCCTTTGATGCCTCCACTAGGCTCTGGTGATAAAATGCCGGTTAGCCAATTAGGAGGCCACCTAGTAGAGTAATTCACTCGTAGTACTCACAATTGTGTGAAGGTTGGTGTTGATAAAATCCAGGGATGTGGTGGGTATCAGTACAGCTACAGAGAATGGAGGGATTTGTGGACAGGCTTTGATGGGAGAGTTGGTTAAAATTTGCGTATATGTAAATGACCACAGATACCCTTATCTATTTCAGAAACAGGACAATTTAAAGTACAATATACAAAGATGATTTTAGTAAGTCATAAGTAGGAACTTCATGTTAATTTGAAGCTAATTAATGCCTATATAATTTCTCATATAGATGTTGGATATTTGCAAAGGGGGATCCTTTGTATATAATTAACATCTAATTGTCTGGATTAATTTAAATGGGGTTAATTTTAGCAGTAATTCTCGCTAGGACAGTAATTTTTTACATTAAACACTATCCTGTTGAATGAAGGAGCAAAACAATTGAAAATTTTCCTCCCAAGGAAAAAGAAGCCTCTGGCAAATGAGCTAAATATCTCAACTATATTTTGCTTGTTGAGATTATTTTTTCAACAATCCTCATATCCTGGCAGAAACGGCAACAATTAGTATTCCCATTTGAATGTATTCAGCAGAATGAATAAGGCACAGCCAAGAAACAGGCTGCTTCTGGTATAACAATACAATTTCTCCCCTAACCTTTGTGCACAAAAAAGTCATTCTTACTGTCTGTGAGTAACTCCTGTTCTAAATTGTCCTCTGATCGACCCTTCTCTCTGAGACCTTGCTTTTTGTTTTAAGCCATAAACTCACCCTATGGCCTTTAAGATGTGTTGTATAAATTTATAAATTTTAAGAGATGAGTCAGTACGTCTAATGATAACAAACTTTACAGCACATCACCAGAGAGATACATTCCATATGTTCTCTAAAGACAGCTCAATAAGGTTGGATCAATCCAATTCCCCCAGATCCATCATCAGCCTTGAAAAATGAAGTTGATCACTTGGAAAATCATCAAATGAGATTCCCAAAGAATAGTGCAATGGGAGCAAATTGTGAAGTCACAGTGTGTGGGTGGCATTTCTTAAACCCTAAAACGGGGGTCCTGGGTCCATTTGGACAGTGATTCTGTAACAAATCATCTTTCTCCGTGTTCTCTATCCTGTGTGGTCCTTTCCAATTCTAACATTCTGTTGTTCTGACACCTCAGGCTACATGTTTTGAAGAGATAGACAAGAAATCCAAGAAAGCCAGCATCATCCTCACAACAAAATGGAACAGTGATTCTCAGATTTGAAGTTTGAGATTGATGGAACATATATAAGCAGAAATGTTCTTGCTATAGGCTGTAGATTTCAAATCATCTCTGAAAATTTTCTTTGAACAATGGCTGATGGTTTTTAAAGTTTTACTTAAGCGACTTTGATAATCCTTCTAGTGTTAAGGATTAGAGCACCTTGGGCGGAGATAAATGGCAGGTATGCTCTTCACAGTTTCTGTACCTCAGAGGTCATCAGGAGTTAAGCACATTTGAGATTTTTATCTTTAAGACAGAGAAGTGAATCAGTGCCTCAGTTCCAAAAGTCAGACTGAAAAGTCTTGACAGTACCTCCAAATGAGGGCCGCACTCAGTTCACAAGTTGGGAGCAGTGTTCTCTGTAAGAAAGAACTATTGCAACCAGGCTTGGTCCTTCAAAGGTCCTTCTAGTTGCTAAAAGACTCCGTGTTCAAGTCAGTGGGCACACAGGGCTCTGACTAGAACGACTCCATGAAGCAAAACAATCTGAACTGAAAGCTTGTTTGAAAACTCTCAGGGGTTAAAAAATAAAAAGTTTCCTCATTTCTGTCTACTTGGTACGATAGACTTTTGACTTTTTTGAGACATGTATCTCGTACATTGATTTCTTTTTTCGCATTTCTCTTGTCCTTTGGAGACAATGATGGCCGTGGGGTACCTTTTTAATTATTTATTTACTGAGTTTTTACATGACAGTGATTTGAAACACATTGAAAACATGTTCCAAACATGGGAAGAAGTGAGAGTGAGGACTTTGGTGTCCTGGGGAATGAACACGCCTGTTTATTTGTAAAGAATGGGACATATAGTAGTGCCTCATACATTAAATGCCTAACACTGATTCCTTTTTCTCTGTGACCCAGTTGACTCGTCTGACTACACCTCCACAGCTCACCTCAGCACACTGAGGAATTAGTGAAGTACAAAAATCCTTTGTTGCAAATCTAAGCTGCAACTCATGTAAATACCTGACTGATCCATTACAAATTCGAATATTGTAGCAAGTTACATGGTTTCTGGTTCCACTACACAGCTGTTAGCATTCAAATCTAGTGTCTTCTGAGTATAAAAACTGGGACCTGATGTCCTTCCTCCCCTAGAGGCAGCTAATTCATCAACTATCACCTCTGTCCTTGTCATCTGACCTCACTGTCTTCCTCATCATCCGGCCCCAAGTCCATGGTTAGTACTTAACATTTGTTCTCCAAAGGTCTCCTTGGCTCTCCTGTGTTTTTTGAACCCCACATGGCTTATCAATAATCATGTGTTTGGCACATTATCACACTAGTCACTCTCCATGACTGGATAACCATGTCTTACATGTATTCTTTTGCTCATTTTTCTTTTGAAGGCACAGATCATATAATCTCTCTCTCTCTCTCTCTCTCTCTCTCTCTCTCTCTCTCTCTCTCTCTCTCTGCCTCTGTCTCTCTGTCTCTGTCTCTCTCTGTCTCTCTGTCTCTCTCTGTCTCTCTCTGTCTCTCTCTCTCTCTCTCTCTCCCTCTCTCTCTCTCTCTCTCTCTCTCTCTCTGCCTCAATGATTTCACTTGTTCCATTGCCATACAGCCTGGCTTTCCCACTTCTGATATTGTCTCAAGGCGCATATCGCAAACAGACAGTGTGTTCTTTGCTATTTAGCAGTAAGAGAACCTCCAGGAGCTTTCTCAGACTGTCAGGACAGACAGACAGACAAACATTCATGTGTTAGGCTAAGGGAAACGCTGGGCCTTGGAAGCATAGTGCAGGAGCAGCTACTGGAGTCTGCAGGACCTCGGGAAGATGGTTTGGCAGTTTTCTTTAGGCTTTAGGCCTTGGGACTGTCTAATGATGAAAATGAATGATGAAGTCACTGAGTGTGTCAATTCTCTAGGTGTCTGAGGTCACCTCTGGTTGTCCTCTCCACTCTGAGCAGATGCAGCCATTCCCCCAGTCTCCTTATAGAAACAGTGTGGCGAGAGCACATTAATTTGCTCAAAGTAACTAAGGAAGGGAGAGAAATGAGATTCAAATCCAGGAGGACTTTAGTAAACCACCCTTCCTCTGGATTGTTAGTCACTGGAGGGAGTCTGGATTGGGGTGGGGGAGATTGGTTCAGGGAGAAGGCCTGGTTTGCAGGAAAGTCAGAGAACGAATTCAAGTAGGGAACCAAGCTCTAGAAATTCTAGGTGAGTCTGGCTGACCCGTGTGAATATTTAGCTATTTCCTTGCTAGTAGACAGGGAAGTGACTAAGTACTGCCCCTGCAGGAAGGCTAGTGGTGTTACTGAAGAGGAATTTGCTGTTTGAAGCTACCAGTAAAATGATTTACTGGCCCTGGAGATCAATAGAGTTTAGTTCACGTACCATCTCAGTGGGATCTGGGTCTTGAGAGACCCTCTCTTCCTAGGAGAGAACAGGACAAAATAGCCTATCACTTTGCTTTCAAGAAGTGTTTGGCTACATTTTCAGATCCCTAAACCGATACCACTGAGCACTCATAGCCTCTCCTCTCAAGGTCAAGAGAATCTCAAGATGATCTTAAGTAGGGTTTGAAGTGAATCCCTCATGCTTAAAAATTAACTCAAGTCTTGGCTTTGTTTAAATGGTTAGTAGAAAAGAAGAAAGTCATCTTTTGTGATGAGACTTCTTCAGTTATCTGTGATGTCCCAGAGCCTAGGATCAGAATGGAGACTCCGACCCTGTCACCTGTGAGTTCTGGAGCAAGGGGCTGATTCCTGAGCGCTTGAGTCAATGCAGTTCTCATGTATTAAGTGGTACAATAGAGCTTGCACATGAAGTCACCCGAGAGTTAAACACAGACAAGAGGCTGGCTCATATAGTACTTACTAAATATTAGCGTAAAAAAGGAAAGAAAATGTCTGACTTGATTTGCATCTTGGATAATCTGAATGACTTAGGAACTAGTGAATAGATCTATACTCAACCTTTTTCTAGGAGGAAAAAAATTCCAGATGCCTAAAACTAACAATTACACTTCACCCACCCCCATCTTCAGGCAGAATAAGCCATCCATTTGTAACTGAAAATTACAAATCAGCAAGAAAAGTGTTAAATACATCTGGGAAGGCTAAGCAAAAAAGAGAGACATGAGACAGCTTCTTGTTGCCATGACAACAAGGCATGTTACCTGGACAAAGATTTTGGTGATCCCTTAAAAGAATAGCCAGAGATCTTTCTACCTACTTCCCTAGAAAAGATACAGACTTGTCTGCAAACTGTCCCCCAGTGCACACAGGCAAGATGGGAGAGGAATGGGGTAGAGATAGTCTTGAATGAGAGTTCCAGGGAGAGGAAGATACCCTTGGAAAATATAGGATCTTGCTGTTCAGTGTCTGCTGCTGCATCTGTGAGACCCAAAGATCACTGATTCAAAAGCCTCCTCATGCGTGAAGATCCCCAACTGCTCCAGATTAAGTTTATACGAAACAAATCCCAAACTAACAACGCTTCTGTTGTTATTAAGGGTAGTGAGACGAAGCACACCCCGCTTGAAAATGCAGCAGAGTGGCATTTCTGCATAGTCACTTTCCTAAATAAAGGAATTGAGAGTTTAAATTTTAGAAAATCTGTTCTTTGCTCCAACTCTGAGTGTTGCACCAAGGGAGTTATTATTACACATCCCATAATAATCTTGCACACCTCTCATTTTTTTCTGTTAATTGATAGTATCTTTAAAGCAAAAAAAAAAAAAAAAAAAAAAAAAAAAAAAAAAAAAAAAAAAAAAAAAAAAACAGTCACTATTTGTAATAGTATTCCCTATAACTAAATATTTTTCCAAACATGAGAGCTTTAGAATAACTGGCCACAGAAGCAATCACTGTGCTCTGCTCTGGGTTCTTTTTGATTCTAAAAGGGTCTCTTTCTTCCTGTTTAATAACATCCCTGGAGAACAAGCACTTGGAGGACAAAGGCGGGGGGAGAAGAGAGAGAGACAGAAAGAGAGAGAGAGAGAAAGAGAGAGAGAGAGGAAATCTACTCCCCAGATCAAAGTAATCCGCCATCCATTGCCATGGCTGCAGACGTCTTTTCTGCTGTTTTTTTCATTGACCAGACAAGATGTTTCTCAGCTCTCTGCTTCCTTTTTTCTTCCTGAACCCCCCCCCCCGAATTTGTTTTCTCATTGGGAAAGTGGTCATTAAAGTATTAGTTTAGGTTGATTAGCTCTTCAGCAATAGGAGTGACTCTGAGGTTTTATTATGTTTGACATGGTCTCAACAACAGTGGTTGCGCTGTTATACAATGTGGGAGTCATACCTTAAGGCGGTGGGCCTCTTCCTGGGGACCCAAGTGGTGAGGTACATGGCTTCACACCAAGCCAAGCACGATTCTCCTGGGTGCTTTCAGGGCTTGGGTGTCTGGCTTTGTCCATGGATCTCAGCCCCCTGCCTTGGCCTTGGAGCCAGCCCCCTCTGAAGGACCTACATTCCTCCCAAGTGGCTGAAGCTGCCCAGCATTCTCTTCCATTTATATCAACCAGTGGCGCATTCAGTAGGAAATAGGGGGAGGGAGAGCGGGATGCTTTGATGTTTCCAAGGGCCAGAAATCACTTGGATGTTCATCCAGGGCCACTCGGCAGCAGGTAGAGGGTGTGACAGCTGGTGGGGAGGTTGGCAGCTGGGATGTGACTGATCAACCATAGCTGGGAACTGCTCTGCCCTTATGAACTGGAAAGTTTGTTCCTATAGTCTAGTGGGAAGGATAAGAATAAGGAAGAAAGATCAGAGAGCCAGGCACATACCACCTAGGACAAAGACCTCGAAAAGTATCAAACACCTTGCCAAAGATTTCATTATGTTTAAAGTTCAATTGACTGAAGATTTTTGTCTAATCCAATACAAATGCATGACTTCCAATACCTGGGAAATGTTGCAAAGGGTGGCTAGCTGCATGCATGAAGATGTTAAGTCTCTTTTTGCCCATCTGTTAAAATACTGTTAACAACAGGCTTATTTTAAAAATTAACAATACCATGGGGATGCTGTTTGCTAATACACACTCTGTGTCAGGCACTGTGCTTAGCATTTATATGCATCATCTAACTTCTGGCTTACAACCACCCTTTGCTGTTGCAAAGTCTTTCTTTGAAAAATGTATCAAGTGTTGGAATGAGTTATCCAAACTCAGATCAGTCAGATGGTATGTGTATTCAGGATTCAAGTGCAGTCAGATCAATAGTGCCTGCCCTATTAACCAGTACTTGGGAATAAAATGGCATAATGTATGAATGTATTGACTCTGGGAGCAGACATACAGTAACATGGCTAGTCGTTAATTTTGTAGTGCTAACATTATTATGACACTCCTTCTATTGCTTTGGCCAAACGAGTCAGAGTATGTGACAGTGTCTCAATAAGGAAAGGACTTCAGGAAAGCAAACACATTAAATGTAGAGATTGGCTAGAGCCAATACACAGAAAAAAAATATTTTTTTGATCTACATGTTCCATGAACATGAACGCACTGAACAAGAATTGCTGGAGGAAATGGTGAGGAGTCAGGGGTCCAGAAAGAGGTGCTCATGTCTAGAGGTTACCTAGCCTTGCCTAGGCAAAAGGGGTGGGGGCCTGTGTGAAGGTAGAGATATAGATGAATGTCTGGGGTTAGACAAAGAGAAAGGGGCGGTGCAGATGACTAGTGAAATGTAGCTAAGAACACATGGGCTGGAAGGGGAGGTGGCTTAGCAGTTAAATGTGCTCAGTGTTCTGGCAAGAGATTTGAGTTTGGCTCTTAGGCCCCACATTAGGTGACTCACAGTGTTCTACAATTCTAGTTTCTGGGCATCTGACAGATAGCCTGTTTTTGGACTCCTTGGGTATCTGCAGTCATGTGCACACATATATACATATATATATATATAACTTAAATAAATAAAAATAAATTGTTTAAATTTATTTATTTTTGTGTGTACATATGTGTGCATGTGCTCACATGTTTTAGTGGGGGGGTGCCACATAGATGCAGATCCTCTGTCACTGGAGTTACAGTTTTAAGGCACCATGGGGCACCATGGGGGTGCTGGGAATAGAACCCAAGCCTTCTGCAGAGAAGAGAAAATGCTCTTGACCAACAACAGGCCATCTCTCCAGCACCACACATATACTTTTAAAATAAAATAAAATAAACTGTTAAAGGAGAATTTAAGAACACCTTCTAGGATGTTCACATCTATTTATATTAGGAGATATATGCACAAATGTTAATCTCTTGCTACCCAGAATCCCTGGTTATCTAGAGTTGCTGCCAACTGTAGAGTCTTCAACACCCCTCCCAATCATTATAAGGCCTCATTCCCTTATTTATTGGATAAATGTTTACTAAAAGCTTTCTGTGTGACTGGTACTTGGAGGTACAAAGATATAAGAAGAGTTGACTGGGGCCCCTCCTCTATGACCTAATTTGGAGAGTTTTATAGAGTGCTGCAGAAAGGATGGCCAGGCCAAGGGGACCAGCTCTACACCAATAAGTCAGGAGACTAGGATAGTGCCTAACTCAGAGGAGTCTGATTCTCCCTATTGGAAACCAAATTCAGTTTTTAAAATGGAAGCCATCATGAAGCCAAATGAAAACTGTCCCAGTCAATTCTGTTGGCATCTTGACACTCTTGGGATGAAGGAACCTCCACTGAAGCACCATCGGTATCAAAATGGTTTGTGGACATGTCTATGGGGCATTTGGTGAAGAAGGACCCAGCAGGTTGTAAGTGGTGCTACCCCTAGATGGGTAGGTCTGGATTGTGTAGCAAAGGTAGCTATCTGAGCTGACAGCAAGCTATCAATAGATGTTCCCTCTGGCCTCTGTTTCAGTTCCTGCCTCTGAGTTCCTGTTTGAGATCTTGCTTTGGCTTCCCTAGGTGAAAAACTGTAACATGGAAGCTTAAGTAACCCTTTCATCCCCAAGCTGCTTTTGGTTGTGCCGTTTATGACATCAACAGAAAGGAATCTCAGGCTGAACAGGGAAGGGAGACAGGAGAAAACAGAGGTGCTCACATGGTGGACGTTACAGTAGTGTTAGATGGTCCCAACCTTCTCAGCCAAGAGGGCTCATTTGGAGAATATTTTAGGACAGGAAAGGAGATGTAAGAGGCTATCAGTTATCACCATAGATAATGTCATTTCCCTTTCTTATCTTCCTGGAAACCCCCAACTAAGCCTCAAAACCTAAAATCAAGCACCATTCCTATAGCTGTCTAAGACCCTAGGCAGAACTGGGACCTGCCCCTTGTGTTTGATTACATCTCTGCCACCTTTGTGAATATCCCATATTGTGATTACTCTTCTCTCTGTCTCTGTCTCTGTCTCTGTCTCTCTCTCTCTCTCTCTCTCTCTCTCTCTCTCTCTCTCTCTCTCTCTCTCTCTCAGAAGTTCATGATGGCTTTTCTCTCTCTAAACTCTAACGTGGTACAAAATCTTGTTCAGTAAGTGTGTGCTGATGGAATAACATTTTCCATAAGATACACCTAAAGGAATTGCAACTTAGATCCAGAAAAGTGAGAAACAAGCATTTAGAACTGACATTGAAATGTCTAGATCCATCTCAGATCAAAGCCGTCTGCTCTGGGGAAATTACCTTGACCTCTCTGCAGCTAATAAACCAGGCTCTGAAAACAGGGACCACAATTCATAAAACCACGAGCCTCATTAGTGAATGTCAGTAAAGGGCTTTTTAAGTGGCAAAGCAGATAATTATGGAAAATGTCTCCGACAAAGACATGTCTCCTGGACAATGAAGAGTCTTCCTTTCAGAAATTAAACTATCTTTTACCCCATGGAAGCTGTTCACTCTGATTCAGGGACCTCACAAAAAGCCTATCCCCAGAAGGTCCCAAGTTCATGAAACATTGAAAAATAGTCAACAGCCACGGTGAAGAAGCAGACGTATCCTGCTGTTCAATACCTCCCTGCTCAAGGTCACTGTTCCCCCAACTGAACTTTCAGCTTTTCTATTGTTTAACTTGCCTTGCCTACTAGTTTTCACCTTTCCAGATCATCAACAGAGCGCTCAGATGCACTTGACCTTTAGAAAGACACTTGTGTTCCCAGGAAGTACATGATCATTTATCACTGCCATTTACCAAGTGTTAGCTACATAAATAGATACCTGGGTAAGCTGGAAAGCAGCTGCTAGCCCATTTGCACTGAAGTGATACAGTTCAGTCCAGATGAGACACGAATACATTGAGTCACTGAACAATCTAACAGTAAATACGCAGGAGTCAAGAAATGCATGACTGATAAGTTTCATACTTACTTGCATAGCTTTCCAAATACAAGGTATATTCTATTCTACATTGCTCAGCTAATGTGGAATATTTGCATAGAGAAATTAAAAGAGATAATAATTCTAGAACATTTGTGTTTAATTTGTATTATAATTCACACACACACACACACACACACACACACACACACACACACACACACACACACGTACACACATACACCTGTCTTTCAAACTGGATTTGGAAAGGATAAATTCATTATTAGTTTGCTCCCTAATGTGCAGACTTCAAGTTCAGCAATATGTATGGTAATAATGAGCAAAGCTTGCCTGGGTTGTTTTAATTGTCATGGTTAATTAAAAGGCCAGCACTGGAAAGCATAAGAGAAAGAAATAAAATTAAAACTTAAATAAAGAACATAATTTTAAAAATGATAAGATAGGTATGTGCTTTATCCAGCATGTCAATCTTTTTCATCACCATGATCAACACTCATTCCAACATGGCGCTTCAAGCTTGGTCCTGGGGGCAGGAGGTGTAGCCTCACTCTCTACCTATAGAATAGTGAAGAAACTTATAGTCTCTGAAACTGCAGGCTGCTTTCTTATTGCCAGAGCAGCTCACAGCCTGTCATTACTCATCAACATTAAATGTGGAAAATTGACTGCAGCTATAATTAAAAGTCTGGTTAGTATCCACATTAGCTAGCTGATCATCGCATCAGCCACTCAAAGCCCTTTTGAAACTTATAATTATTTGAGACATAGATAAAATGGCAAGATTTCCTTATTCTTGCTATAATTAAAGGGACCCCACAGAGCCTGAATATCATATAGGAAAGTCCTTCAACTGCTGGGACATGGGGCTTGCTGAGTTCCTAAGACTACTTATAACTGTAAATTATGATTCCACGGTCCTTTGGGGAAACAGGAAGCTCATTTTATAACATGGACTTCAGTAGAAAGTCCCATTCCTGGTGGAGAAGCTACCAGTTCACGACAGAAGGAATTGCTAAAGTAACATCCAGTCTTCTTACTACTGTGTTGACACTAACCTGACTCTGCCTTAAGGGTTAAATACCTCCATCCTGGTTTGTCCTTTAACAAACACCTGACTGTAGTGGCTCTTACCTGTGTCCTCTTCAGGGAAAAAAAAAATCAAGGTAAGTAACTATGATTTCACAGGCAAAAGAAATTTCAGGTTACCTATTCTAATAAACAACCAAGACAGAGAAAAAAAAAAATGACTTGTTAAAAAAAAATTAACTTAGTTGGGTGTACTGGTTCAGCTGGGACAGGCACTTGTGATCAAGCCTGAAGCTCTGAGTCTAGTCCCCAAAACCCACATGGTGAAGGAGAGAACTGACTCCCAAGAGCTGTCTTCTGTAGCTCAAGTGTGTATGCACACATGCATGCATGCCATATGTCTGTGTGCACACTTGCATGCAGGCTCGGGCACACACACACACACCCTTTCAAACAAATAACAAAAGAGAAAAGAATAATTGATTTAACAAATATTGTAGCACTGTTATAGACATAAATTGGGACGTTTGAGAAAACACTGTCTAATTAGCAACTTGGAATTTCAAATTTACCTCCAACAGGTCAATTCACTTTTATCCCTTATACAGGGAAGCAAACTTAGGGCCTTACATACTGCAGGCAAATGCTGGGCCACTACATCCTTAGCCCAGTGGGTCAATTTAAAAAAAAAAATTCAAGCATTAGAGCTGGAAATGCTTAAGTGGAGAAGAAGAAAGATAGAGAAGGAAAAGCAGGAGTAGCCATAGGAGACCAACACTCCAGTCAGGATTAGTTTCCATTGTCCTGACCCAAACATAGCATGAGAAGGTCTTTTTCTGGATAGGGTGGTACACACCTGCAATCTTGGCACTTTGGAGGCCGAGACAGGAAGATTACTGAAAGTTCAAGGCCAGCCTGAACTATATAAAATGTGGGTCATCCACATTATCTGATTAACATTCTCCGGTTTATTTCCTGCAGATGTCTACCTCTACAAACATGCAAACAAGTTTGTTGCTTTAAAATGACTGTGCAACAGTTTTTTTTTTTTAATCAGTCTAGATTACAGCTGCCTTTAAATGTATTGTTGAGTGCATTCCCAACCTAGCCAAGCACAGAAGCCATGGCTCCTCACAGTTCTCAGCTTAGCCATCTACCAAGGCAGACACATTTAGATAGTTTTCACACCCTCTCCCACACTGAATCTTTCATTTGATGTGACAGTGCCATTTTGTGTTCTACCTCCTTGGCCCATGGATAAGAACGTGTTCATGAGACCCCTCTTCTAGCACAGAGTTGGCAACTGGGATCTCCTACCCAGCCAGTGACTGACTACACTTTCAGCTCCATTTACTCTAGACATGGCTGCAAAATGGCATATCAGTCAACAGAATATCAAGAACCTGAGATCAGCTAATAAAGCAAAGAATTGTGCTTGGTTCCCAGTTTTAGAAGATCTAGCAGAGCCATAAATGTGAGACAACAGAAATGAGTAGAGGCGTTTCCCTTTGAAGCTTTTATAGTATGTCATACACCCATGCCTGATGTAGTTTGGAAAGACTCATGTTAAGGGTTTTGGTCCTCAGGGTGGAGGACAGGGAGAAGTGGAACCTTTAAGAAAAGAGGCTTTAGGTCACAGGGCACATGTCATTGAAAGGGCTAGTAGGACCCCACACTCGTCCTTTTCTTCTTTTTGCTGCCTGGTCATGAGAGGAACAGTTTTCCTCTTTGTAGGCTCCTCATCACTTCGGTCTTGTGCCGCCACCAGAGGGCTAAAGCAAATGAGTTTGCCCTGAACACAAGGCAGGCCATTAAAAGTGTGTATCCAATGAAACTGCTTCCTTTTATCTACTGCTTGTTGGAATCTGACGAACAGCTCCCTTTTATGAGCTCCTAGTTATATGGGTGTCTAGGCTCAGGTGGTTGAGCCCTAGGATGAAAGGAACCAGGGTCTCCCAAATCAGTACATTGAAGGAAGCCATTCTAGAGCAGAACAATGCATGGGACAGCCCTGAGAGAACATTACAAATGAATGTAACCACTTCTGTTTTAAAAATCTTTAGATACTTTGGGATCTTTTGGCACTAAAATACATACAAACTACTACATAAACTTGACAAAGTGTAATATATAGACATTTGAAGGATAATAAATCCACAAGCAGGATGTTTACCTACTTGCTTAGAAAAGAGTTTTATACTTTCTCAGAAAGGTTTAAATATAGACAGAAACCCATGAAATTGTATGTGGCAATTAATACAAACTGATATGGCAATGGTGTTTGAATCTTTTAGCTCTTCCCTTCAAATTCATTGACACACATTTGAATTTTGATACTGTGAGGGATGCTGAGGTTGCCATGGAAACAAGTTAAAGCACTAGGAGTGAGTGCCATCAAAAAAGCAAAATGATAATATCACATCGGGAAAACTACTTGGGGTTATGATGTCATAGTCAACTGTTTGTCTTGTCCTTGCTGGAACCATAATTTAATACAGCGGTTAGTTAGCAATTTTATAGTATTGCCAGTTCTGAGGAAAAATGAATTTCAGAATTTAGATGAGAGAATTGTAGAGTCATTGCCCTAACCATACTAACCTTACGTCTATAGAAAGAAACACACAATTATATAAGGAGAAAAACAGATAGGCTGATGTTGGGTCTATAGAATTAAAACTGGGGGACTGGAGAGATGGCTGTGTGTAAAGTGTTTGTTGTATCAGCATGAAGAGCTGAGTTCGGATCCCCAGCACCCACAAAAAATCTTGGCACGGTAGTGTGTGCCTGTTGTCCCATCACATGAGGGGCAAAGACAGAAAATTTTCCTAGAGCTCACTAGCCTTGTCTATGAGCCAATCCGATCCTATTTCAAAAAATAAGGTGGGAAACAACAGAGAAATACACTGGCATTGACCTTCAGCAGCTCCAAGTGCACTCATGGGAACACATACCAAAAATAAATAAAATCTGATGGAGGGATGAACAGAATGGACAATACATATAAAGCAAGCAATTAAACCCCTTTTGAGATGGGTTTAGAGCACATTTCTCACCCACCTCTGTTCTATTTTACAGTTTGGACATTACTGGGCCCTTCTCCCCGGGCCAGATGCCCAGCTGCCCCTCATTCAAGTCATCATGTTCTTTGGTGGAACATTAGGTATTCTGAGCAGGACTCTCCTACCTCTGCCAGGGACATTATTCTTCTCTCCAAGTAGCCTTGGGGCTTCGAAGCTTCTATGGTTGTCTGCCCTCGTCTGGAGGCAGCACAATGACAGGTGGCCGGAATGTTCTCGTGGCATCCAGAATGAGAGATGGAGCCATCTGGAGGAGAAGGATTTGGCCATGAGACTGGTTTAAGGAGACTAATGTTCAAAGCTGTTCTTCAGATGGGTAAAATGTAGGGACTTTTTTTTTTTTTTTTTTTTTTTTAAGCCTTCAGTGTCCCACTCTTACATAACCTGTATAAGGCAATTCTGGAAGAGTTTCAACTCTGAGGAGAAATGATAATTAAAATTTGAAAACCTTCACATCCCTTCCCTTAGTCTAACGTCCGCTCTTCTCCCTCGGGTCATTGTCTAGTTTCTGTTTATATGCACAAAGTAAACATTTCTTCTTTATCTCCTCTTTGCTTCATTCAGAAACTGCATTGATCGACTTTCCTGGAAAAGGTGCTGTGAGAGTGTTTTTATCACTGAGATGGTAGGAGCCTTGAAAGACAAAAAAAAAAAAAAGGCTGACTCGGAGTGTTGTTGTTAATATGAAGAGAAATATCTGCATGGGATGGAGACTCCAGACCCCACCTGCAATGGTCTCAATCATTTCAAGGCAGAACAAAGAGGCACCTACAGCCAGCAAGAGATACTGAATCAGTCACAATGCCAGACAGTCTCAGGTGGCCCTTTGACAGCTCCGGTGAAACCAGGTCAAAGACATCTGGCTGGCTCAGAAGACAGAGGAAATCAATAATGCTAAAGAGTGGTGTCTGGAGCAGGAAACAATCATAGCAAACAGATAAAATGGCCTCTATCCTCAGAGTTTCTGTTAGAAGCCCTAACCACTGCCATTTGACATTAACACTGTGATATCTACCCCTGAGAGGAGAAAATGAAGAAGAGAGGTGGGGACAGCAATGGCAGATGCCAAGGAAGATCATGTAGAAGTCCCAAACAGGTCAGTGTCCATCAGGCCAATTTAAGAAGAAAACATTGTCAGGTTTCTATGCAAGTGTGAAGATCTGAGTTCAGATCCCCAGGACCCATGTAAAGCTGGGCACAGCAGTGGGTGTCTGTAATCCGGGTACTTCTGTGGGGAAGTGGGAGGCAGAAACAGATTTGCCCAAAGTTCTCAGGACAGCTATCCTGGTATTCAGGGTGGCAAACAATGAGAAAAAAAGGACAATGACGTGTGCCTGGGGTTGTCCTCTGACCCCCCACCAGTGTGCCGTGGCCTGCCTTTACCCACACTCACACCCAGCAATGTACGCAGATCACACACAATATGAAATTAGGGATAAAAAGAAGAGGAAGAGAAGGGTGAAAGAGGTGAGGAAGGAAAAGAAGAAGAAGGAAGATGAGGGGAAGGCAGAGCACCCTGCAGGTCTTCAAAATCACTGGAGATAAACTGTAGCTTGATCTTCAAGGAGATTTTGAAAAGGAACTAAAAGGAAAATTGACACAAGAAGAAACAGAAATCTAATTTAACTAATTAAACATAGTTGCTGTGTGGTTATGACATGGGTCAGATACACTTTACTTAAAAGGAAACTGAGGCTTAGAAAAGTTAAGTCACTTTCCCAATATCATAAGATCATAAATGATAACTCCAGGACTGAAGATCTGCATCCACCACGATAGCCAGATAGTCAGACTCCTCCAAGACTTGCTTTCTATAGTGTTCCAGCCTTTCTTTGCAGATCACTGATGGGCCACAGCATGTCTAGATCCATAAGCATAACAGCAGGTGTCCTCAAAGGCAATTGAACTTTCCAAGAATGGGGGGAGGCATTAAAACTAGATGGTAGAGAAATGCCAATGGTAGAGATTTGAGGTTAGTCATATGGTCTACCCCACTAGGCTAATCCTACTTAGAAAAAAGAAGGTGGGTAAATTAAAACAATAAACCAGTAGATTGTAGTAGGAATCACTTACCAGCCCCCCCATACCCCATGTACTACATAGAAATGCAATTGATACAGAAGATATACAGTGGCTTGATGGCGTATCAAGTTTATGTGAGGATCCTTCTACCTTTCAAACAGGTAAAACGTCATGAGCCTGCACGATACTTTTGACCCGTTTCACAAATGTTTCCCCAGTGGTAACAACAGAAAAAGAAAAAAAAAGGGATTATAAATTGTCAATCTTTATCTTGTTTTACTCGTGTACAAAAGTTAATTATGCACTTTATGAAAGAAGCTGAGATGTAGAGCAAGCACATAGCTGAGGAACGGCTTGCCTCCCTTTAGCTGGAAAAGCTAGATCAGTTTTCCAGGGTCTCCCATCTGGTTGTATATAGATTCAGGGCCATGCTCATGGAACTCTCAAAGTTAACTGTCTTCTGCACTCTGCTTTGGTAACATTCAGTGACTTATATCCTGATAGCACCTCTGGTTTGGTATTGTAAACTTCAGCAGCCATAATTTAATACAGTTTAGGGGGCCAAGATTAAACTGAGCTGAAAAAAAATGTATATTCTAGAACAGTGGTTCTCAAACTTCCTAATGCTGCAGCCCTTTTATGCAGTTCCTCATGCTGGGCTGACCCCCAACCATAAAATTACTTCAGTTGATACTTCATAACTATAATTTTGCTCCTGTTATGAACTATAATGTAAATATCTGTATTTTCTGACGGTCTTAGGTGACCCCCATGAAAGGGTGGCTTGACCCCCAAAGGGGTTGTGACCCACATGTTGAGAATTGCTGTAGTAGACGTTCATGTTTTACCCACAGTCTTAAGCCAACTTGGCTCTCTTCAATGCCTTTCAATTAAAGTGAGAATAGAAAAATGCCTTTCTGACAACATGAAAGCTTGAGTTGGTGAATTCCGTAGTTCTAGAAAAAGAGTTATGATTTAAGATTTTCAGAATCAATAACAGAATTCTGTGCCAAAGGGAGATGGCTAATTAGAAAGGGATCTGGGATGAGACATTATGCATCGACTTCCGTCTTTGGGAAAAGAAGGTGGAGGTAACAGAGAACAGACCTACAAGTCTTCCAAGATAAAACAGAATCCCGCCTCTTCCTCCAGGGAATGTTAAGGAAGTCATTTTTGCTTCACTGGACTTTTCTTTCCTTCTTCCTTTCTCCTCTTTCCCTTTCTTCCTCTTTTCCTCCCCACCCCTCTCTCTACTCTGCCTCTCGTTTTCTTTATGCAGTGCTAGGCATCAAGCTAAAGGCCTCACATATGCTAGGCAAGTACTCTACCACTCAGCTATATATCCTCGGCCCCTTGTAGCTTTAAAATAAAGATGATGCTACCAACCTCAAAATGCTGTGAGGATGATTGTGAGATGCGTTCACTATATTAAGAGTCGTCCTGACACACCTACACTCCTAATGAGGATTACTTTCTTCCCCAGCCCCTCTGATAGTACTCCATAGATGCTGTATTTATGCTTGGTTGTGGTAGAGAAAGAATTTTCACAGTGCTAAGTAGCCAAGGGGAGAATCTATCGAGGGAGGGAGGGAGGGAGGGAGGGAGGGAGGGAGGGAGGGAGGGAGGGAGGGAGGGAGGGAGGGAGGGAGGGAGAGAGGGAGGGAGGGAGGGAGGGAAGGAGCATCAATTCTTTACGTTTTTATTTTCTGCACCTTTAATTATCTAAAATAAGAGGCAATTTATACCTAGGCTGTTTATAACCTTGGATACTCTGGCATCTGTGGCTGGGCTGGAGTCATTTCCAACAAAGAATGCCTGAAAGCTGTAAGACTAGGTGATTGCTTTATTGCTGTGTGTTGTGTTGTATAATAGATCTCCATATTCTGTTCATCAGAGTTGCTCACAACTGCCTAGGCCTCACAGATGGCCTCTGCTTTCACACTGCCCTACTTTCCCAGAATTTCTGCATCTCCGGGGCCATTACAGCCTCCAACTCTCTCACACTTATCCTATTATGCTATTATCTTGTACCCAGCTCTGGTTGTTTGTGTTTTCTACTCTATGCCTCAATATTACAGGCCCAGAGCTTAATCTCTCCGTTGGTGTCGGTCTACTCATTGTTTGTGCAGTTTACTGGGGAAAGGGAGGTGTAGAGATCTGTGTCTGTACATACATAATGTCAGTGGAGACACAATGCGGAGCTTTTTAGTGAGGACCAAGCCTCCTCACGAGAAGCTGCAGGCAGAGAAGGCAAATCAGTTCAGCCCAAATCATAAAAAAACGCAGCCTTTACAGTCTCTCTAGAGCTGGTGTCAGATGCAATCAGACTGAGATGGGAAATCATCAGTGAGCAGAGATATTAATACATTCTTTCTTCTTTAAAAATATTAGTTTTTAAAAAACCTCACTTTGGGAGATGGGGAGATGGCTTTATCTGTAAAGTAACTGTTAGGCAAGTTCAAAGGTCCCTAGTACACACACACACACACACATATACACACATATACGACACACACACATACAGACACACACACATATATGACACACACATACAGACACACACACATACACATACAGACACACACATACACACACATATACACACTCACACACACATACACACACACACATACACATACAGACACACACAGACACACACATATTACACATATACAGACACAGACACCACACACACACAAAGAGACACATACATACATACACACAGATACACGTACACACACACACACACACACACACACATACAGACACACATACCACACAGACACATATACACATACACACCACACACACATACACACATAGATGCACACACACATACACACATATACACAGACACACACCACACACACACAGACACACAGACCACACATACACACACACATCACACACACACACACATACACAGGCGTGGTAACACATATCTGAAACTCAAGTGCCAAGAAGGGAAAGACAGAAGGAACCCCAGAGCTCCCTAACCACTTAGTTTATCAGATTGTTAGCTCTGGGTTTAGTGAGAGAAACTGCTTTAAAAAATAGTGGAAAGCATTAAAAGACATCTGATATGTGTGTGCATGTTCACCTGCAACCTGCATATACATGCATATGTACACACGCACACATATACACGAGTATCTTTGTAGTGTGCAGTATTAAAAGCCACAGTTTCTACAGAAATGTCTGCTTGTAGTCTTATTGAATAAAGTGGAAGTCAATTAGATATAGCTCTTGGCTTGCAGCACATCTTGATTTGCAAGACCTGTATCTCTAACACTAGAGCTTTTTCACCAGATTACCAAGTGCCTTCAGGTCCCCCTCTCTCATCTGTGAAAATGAATGAATCTCCCGGTTTTACACATGTTTACAGAAGAGAAACAAAATGCAAAAAAAGCTTGGAACATCATTGCTGATCCATATCCAAGACAACCAGTATTGCATGTCCTGCTTCTTTCTTCAAAACTTCACTCGGCCACCGGCCACCGACCTATCAACCACAGCGATTTAGTTAATTGCATGGTGAAGTCAGTGGCCTGTTTTTACAAGTAAACTGAAGCCTCCACAAGGCTGGATTCATGCTGTCTTAGCTCAGGAACCTAAGGTCCGTAAATGTTAGTAGATTTAGGAGAATGTGGAATTTGAAACCTGTACAACACTTAGTGCATCCAAAGTAAGCTCACTGTTGTTTAAATTAAGAATTCTCAGCTACACTCATACTAACTACCATTAATAATAATCTATGTCTGAGTACAAAATTTGGGGGTGGGGCAGTAATAAAATGGGCAGCGAGAAAGAAGACAAACTCCAAGATATATCTTGCCAAACAGCAACCTTCTGCTGCCTATCTTAACCAAAATGCTCACCAAAAAAAAAAAAAAAAAAAAAAAAAAAAAAAAAAAAAAAAAAAAAAAACCCACCAAATCAACTTAACTGCTAACTATTCTGAAAGATAATAAAGAAAAAAGATGTGCTTTAGGGAAAGAGAAAAGGACTGTCCTCTTGCACAGCTGGGCTGAAATGATTCAGAGTCCTCTGACATGTTCGGATAGCCCTTGTCACCATCTTACTCAAATGAGGAAACATATGAGCTGGTCTTAATGAGTATCTTTGTTTCCTGAGCACCTATTACCTGTCCATAGCCCAGCAGCAGCCTAGAAACTAATTCAGATCAGCTTAGTCCCAACGTGATCAAGTCTGAGCCATGCATGATAAAGTTTGAATCAGATGCCTGTTTAGTAAGGATGCAACAAGCAGGCTGCCTTAAAAGGAAGGGAAGGGGCATTGGCCTCCATTCTGGGAGGGACAGTGTCTTGACCTCTCCTCAAAGGAAGTCTTATGTGCAGACCCAGGTGCTGTTGAGGGGGGCTAGAGGGGCAAGGGGAGATAAAAGGCTTTCTGGAAGCCCTCTGACCCCAGCCCTCCCAAGGGAAATGAGCGAGGAGACTGCTGGCTGGCAGACAAGCAGGTGTACCCTTAAGAAGCCTAGAGATTAGCTGGGGCTTATCCAAACAGCTGCAGGAGGCAAATCTCTCCTGCCTCCCCCAGGAGGCTTGAGCACTCACTCTTCCAGCATCAAATAAACCAGATGCAGAATGGATGTCAACTTGGCCTTTTGTGAATCCAGAGACACCCTCCCTCCTCTCCCCCTCCCCCCCCAGAAGGCATCTGGACACCATCACACTCACCAGGGCCCCAAGGAGGGTGAGCATTTGGAGAGATGTCAAGAGAAAGGAAGAGAGAGAAAGAAAAAGCCAGAAAGCAGAATCACTGACAGATGAAGCCTTATTCCTGTGTGTTTGAGTTTTGAATTCTGGAGTATTGTTTGTTTATTGCCCAAACCAGACAAAATGCAAAGAAAACACACACACACACACACACACACACACACACACACACACACACACACACGCACACACACACATTCATATTCTCCAACAAGGGTAAAACTTACTTAGCACTCAAAGCATGAGGACTCCTCTTTGGGGGGGGGGGATGGGGGGGTCCTAAAAGAAGGGAGCAAATGAGCAATTTCAGCATCAAGAAGAAGGGAAAACAGGTCCCCATCCACAGAGAGCATGTCAGCCTAACATAATGTTTCAAGTCCACTAATATGCAGCAAAGAGTATTAGCCTTAGACTCAGCAGATGAACACCAGCTTGGCAGTGTGCATTATCATCTGTGTGACCTTGAGTGAGTCACATTACCTCTCTGAGAATCAAGTACTAACAATGGCCCTCTATAGAAGCATCTGAGCAGTGATTATTTATGTAAGCATCCTGTCCTTTCCCTGATAACATTCTCGATCTTGCTGTGTGATGGGTACCATAAAAAAATGGCCTAGTTGTCACCTCACGAAGCCTCAGTGATTGCCATGGGCGAAGAAATCCAGCTCATATTTTGCATAGCTACCTGTGGGATGATAGTTCTAGTTACCTTTCAAATATGATTGAAAGTCACCACAGAAACACACGGGGTGTGCCATAACTAATGGTGTGTGTCAGTAAAGCCTCCATCACTAGGACTTAATACCTGACGCGAGCAACTTTTAGAGGTAAAGAAAGAGGTGTTTTGGCTCATGATCTCACTAGTCTCAGTTCTGGTCATCTGGCCCATTGCTTCAGAGTATACGACGTGGCAGAGCTAGCTCTGTGGCAGAAGATACTTACTCACATCATTCTGAGGCAAAGAGATGGTCACAGTCTCAATATCTCCTCCAAAGACTTGTTCCCAGTAACCTAACTTCCTGCTACTAGACCCCACATTCTAAAGGCTCCACCTTCTCCCAACAGGACCACAGGCTGCTGGCCAAGCTGTCAGCACCCGGGACTTTTGAGGACACTTAAGACAGAAGCTATGACCGTAGTGAGTTCTCTTGTTTCCAACTGTCTGTGTCACTCAAATGACAACGTACAAGACAATTTGCTCTAAAAGTGGCTGAAATTTCAATGTCCTCAATTCAATAACAGCAAATATGATAGTAATTATATTCTGCTTTCAACCTGCACTGGCCCTTATGGAGAAAGCAAGACTATAGAACTCAATGCTGAGTCATAAACTTCTCTCCATTTAGCTTTTCATCAACCCTAGGGTAGGAAGGTTCCTGAGAATCCAAAGTGTGTTGAGTTTTAGCTTTGCTCTTCCCAGAAGTGGTTGAATGTTGAGACTTTTTAAACTTTATCTCTCTCCAGCACCTAAATTTTCAGCTGGAAGGAAGAACATAATTGAATTCCCCCCCCCCCCAGTATCCCCCCCCCCCTCACTTTATATAGAAAATGGAGGGTAGTTCGAAGAGGTGAAGAATTTCTCCAAGGTCATCTGACTGCCGAGGCCAACATTCCACTCAGTGCTTCCTCTCCCTACTGGTACAGGCAGGTTTTTAGGCGCATGTGCAGATGAAAGAAACAATCTTCCTGCATGGGCATCGCCATCACTACAGAACTGAGTGCACAGGCCCCATGATGAAGGGACTCGGAGCCAAATGCAACATCAGTAGTGGGATCATCATGGCATGCCCAAACAGACCATTAGAGCATCCCTGGGGGAAGTAAATAAATAACATAAAATTATCCATTTAACTTGGAGATTTCTTTGGGGTCCTCAGAGATGGTTAAGTTTTGTGAAACTACTATAATTATTACAAAGATGGAAAATTATCATTTGACTTATCCTCATAATAGCTTGTAAGTTCTATTCTGCCATAATTTGCTGAGTGTATGTCTCAAGCACCAAGTACATGCTTGGTTCTAGGGCTGAAATGTATATCTGAAATGTATAAGGTCAAGAAGTTCATTGCCTGGACCTGGACTAGAAGGTGAAAACAAGTATGTCAGAGGACAGATGGGAGATCTAAGATTATGAGACTTTCAGACAAAAGGAAATGTCCTGGTGATGCATTTGGAACAGTGTCTTATGTAAAATCCCCAAAGCACAGACAACCAGGGAAACACTAAATAAACTGAACCTCATCAAAACTTCTCTGTGTGTAACAGGATAGGGGTAATGAAATGGGTCACTTGTTGGATGGAAAAATAGATCATGGATCTGCTATACAGAAAGGATTGGCACACTCATCCACAAATAAGCCATTTCCAAAATGGACACAGGTCTTGACTAGACAGTTCTCTAAAAATAGACACACCTGACTGAAATATTTAGCATCATGGGACACTAATGCAATGAAGATCATCTAGGTCTGATGGCGAAAGCCTGATCCCAGCTACTTGAGAAGGCTGAGGCAGGAGGATCCCGAGCTTGAGGCCTATCTGGGTTTCTTAGTGAGACTGTCTCAAAAGAAAGGGCAACGAAGAAGGCTGAGTCTAGATCTCAGTAGTGCAGTGCTCACTCATCACGTGTGAGGCCCTAAACCCAACCACCAATACTGAGAGAAGGGGGGGAGGGAAGAAGGGAGGGAGAGAAGGAAGAAGGGAAAAAGCAAGGAAGAAAGGATGGAAAGGTGGGAGGAGAGGAGGAAGATCAAATATACAATGTGATCTTACTCTGCTTCACTAGGATAGCCGAGATAAAAACAAAAACAAAACAAAACAAAACAAAAAAAAAAAAAAAACAGCGAATAAAAAGTGTTGATGAGATTTTCAAAAAAGTGGGGTCTCCAGTGTGAAATGGTGCAGCTACTATGTAAATCAGGGGCGGAACCTCCACAGAGTAAAAATACAAGAACTGTTTGCTCCCTCAATTCCATTTTTGGGTATTTATCCAAAAGAAATGCAATTGAGAAGTCAGGGGCATAACTGTACACCCATATCCACAGCAGAGTCATTCTCAGCCAATGAAAGAGGTGAGAGGAAACTTATGTCCAGGGACAGGTGAGTGGAGATTTGAGACATGATATATAAACCAAAGCTAAAAAATAAAAATACTGCTAGGCTTAAAATGTGAAAAAAAAAAGATCCCTGTGGCACATGTTACATCATAGATGGACCTGAAGATCATTATGCCGAGCAATGATAAACCAACCAACAGAGAAGTGACCTTTAGATGAGGTATAGAAGTCATTGGGACAGAGAGTAGAAGGGTGGCTGCCAGGGCCTGGGGAAAGAGAGCAGAGAGGTGATTATTATTTAATAGCTATAGATTCAGATTTGCAGATGAGAAAGGCTCCATGGATAGCCAGTGCTGACAGGGGCTCAGTGACACAGAGGTATTTAACATGACTGTACTTTTCCTTTCAAATGGACAGGATAGTAACTTTTGTATTAACAAATAAAAACACATTAAAATTGTTGTTGTATTAAGTTTCTCTGGGTCCCGGGCGGCCAGAGATCTGAGACCCACAGACCTGCCGTGCCAGACCCCTCAGCTGCCCAGCCGCCCAGGTCCCCAAAAATAACTCAGAGGCTTACATTAAGTCCATGCTGTTTGGCCTATGGCTCAGGCACATTGCTAGCTAGTTCCTACATCTTAAATCAACCCATTTCTATTAATCTGTTGGCCACGTGGCTCGTGGCTCACCCGTGTCTCCTTACATGTTGCTTCTTGGGCGGCTTCCGCGCGGTCTGCCTCTAACTCCGCCCTGCTTCTCTTACCTAAGCTCTGATTTCTCCTCCTACCTATTCTACGTACCTGCCATGGCCCAAACCAGCTCCTTTATTTAAAGATACAGCACTCACAAATGCATTCCCACAAATTGTCATCATCAATAACCTTAATGGAAGCCAACATAGTTCTCCAGAGACCAGACGTTGCTGTAAGGATTCACACTAGAGACACAGGGGAACCCTCCAACAAAGCAATTCCAACATAGTATGGATCTGGAGAGACAAGTCAGGGAATAAGGTGTTCACTCATAACCATGAGTACCTGAGTTCAAATCCTCAGTGCCCACATAAAGACAAGTACCATGGGAGATGTCTGTAACTGGGGCAGACAGTGATCGGTAGATAGTCCCCACAGGAGATTACTGAGTACCAGTGTACCAGTGTAGTTGAATTAAAGAGCTCCAGGCTAAGTGGAGGCACACTGTTTTAAAGAACAAGGTAGAGTGCATGGCCTCTATACATACACAAACATATAAACATGCATACAACACACACACACACACACACACACGTGAAATTACACTATACTACACAAAAGAAGATGAAGAAAAAGAAGAAGAAAAATGCTGACTGAGTTCCTGCAATTCTCTGAAGACTAAGGTTCTGTCTAGAACTTGATAAAACAATAGTGTTGAATCCCCTCACTTAAAGAAGTATTTTAAATGTCCTTTCATATAGAAGAGATACATTAGGGCTGATGAACATGTTATCTATCATTTATGTTTGTTTCCAGTTGCTGACAAGATAGGCTTCCTGTCTCTGGCGAGAGCCTTAAGAAACAAGGTCAACACTGAAGCTGTTTGGCTTTGAAAACAGACGTTAGCTTGCTGGGGAAACACTTACCAATCTGTTTGCACCTAGGAGTTGCTGCCGGTCTCAGTTGTTCAGTGTAGTCTTGGGAAGATGGGCGCAATCCAATGTAGGGTTCACTGAGAGTGAACACAAGAAAATTGAGTTACGTGAACTAGGGTACAATGACTTCACCAAGGCCCCCAACATTCACATGCGTCACCTCATACATCGGTGCCCTTTAGTCCTTAGTATTTAACAAACTCCCTTGTTAACAAACTGTCTTTATGTCGAGTGCTGGACTGGGCTTCCAGGAGCCAGATGCAGTTCCTGCATTTTAGAATTCTATTTCCTGGCATGTGAGAAAGTGTTAAGGGACACTTTTCAAGGTTACAACATAGATTATATTTTGGGCTTGTGTGCCAGCACTAATGGAAACACACATTTTTTTCCCCTGTACAACTCTTTCGGATGAGACAGTAAACACCCACAGAAATGAGAAAGAAATCAAGTTCCCCAACCCCCACTGTCTATCTGCACTTCACTTGCTGAGGTGGCTGGTTTCAACCTGTGTTCCCTGATGCCTGGTCTCTGGACTTGGTTGTAGTCCAAAGCTGGGGCTGAGATCACAGGCTCCCATCCCTGTTCACACTGTGAGCCTCCCACTGGATCATTCCCCATCCCCTGGCTTCAGAGGACACACAGCCTTTTCTTTGATCAGGAAAGCAAGCAGCCAGGCAGCATAAATGGCGAAAGGAGTCAACGCTAGCATCTCGACTGCATGGTTGGCTGTATTGTCTTCACGAATTAAAAATGACATATCAAAATGATTACATGGCTGCAACAGCTCTCACGGCCTGACATGCCAGTTCAGTCTAAAGCACAGACTGACTCAGATACCCAAACAAATTAACACATGTTTCCTGATGATACAAAATTGTGTCTGTATGTATGTGTGTGTGTTCATACCACTATACAACCGTATCACCAATTAAATATTTATCAGACTTCCACTGACCTATGAAAGTCATCATCCACCAGCCCTCAGAGTATCATGGCTGGCTGGTTTTTAAAGCTAGCTTGCACTTTTGGTCAGTGGAACACATTAAACCTTCTCTGAGAAAAGCTCTTGCTCTCTTTTGAACTGAATCCACACCCGGGCTGAATGAAGCTTTTAGAACCAGTGAGAACCAGATGGCCCTCCAAGATCATTTTTGAATGTTTGGATCTGAGTCATTTGTATGCAGAAGGCTTCACAAACTAGCAATCTGGGTGGCAGGCTCCAGGCTGGGTCCAGCTTTCCAGACAGCCCATCTTTGCCTACAATTGAGAAGACAATATTGTAAGGCTCCACAAAAATATTACAGCATTTATCTATATGTGTAGCATCAAATACATGAAGTGTCCCTGTCAGCCTGTCACTTGGACGGGCATTCTCACAGCCCCTCCTCCTCCTCCTCCTCCTCCTCCAGCCCATTTCTTTTCCTTGTCTCCATTCCACCTATAATTTGTCTTTTATCACAGGCACAGAGCCAGCTTTGTGAACCAGCCAGCAGAGGGTACTGCGTTACTGGTGCAATAATCCAAACCACAACAAATACTGAGCTGAGAAGATTTAGGTTAATTAAAATGGGCTCCACTTGGGTTGTGTTCTGGGAGTTTCTCATTTGCAAAGGGAAGGCTGTGGGATGGAAGAGATGAAATTGAAACAGATCCACAAAGCCTATGCATCTAACAGAAAAGGGATGATTGTAGTCTGATAGCAAGAGGCCAAGAGGTAGAACAAACTCAAGCTTAAAAGTGGGAAGTGATCTGAATTAAGGGGTGAGCTTAAAAGTCTCTGGGCATTTACTTCAGAGAAAAGTAGACTTATAGTCAGATGAATATCAGCTCATGGATATTTACTGAAATCTTATTTACAGTTGCTCTGTGCTGGAAACAATCAAAATGTTCCTGCAATTCATGAATGGAAGACCAAGAGCAATATTGTTGTACAATGAAATATAATTGAACTATGAAAGCAAATAAATTCTAGCCGGATGTTGTGTTTCAAGCCTGTAATCCCAAAACTCAAAATGTCAAGGCAAGGGATCAACATGAGCTCAATCAAAGCCGATGTGGGCGATGTAGTAAGGATCTGTCCAAACAATAATGAAATAAGTTATCGACACATACAGCAACATGGATGAGTCTAAAAGACATAGTATTGAGAGGAAGAAGCCATCCACCACCTATCAAAAATGTCACAGTCTCAGGATTCCATTAATATGCTCTTCTCACAAATCTGAGGCTGTGGGGACAGGGCATAGCAGAGGTGGATGACTACAAAGCAACGCTATGGGAAGACATTTTGAAATGGCAAGTGTTCTACACCCTGGATGACAAATCTAAACGTGAGTTAAAACCACCAAACCATACACCAAGGATATGAGTTTCATTAAATGCTAATTTTAGAATTAACATTTTTAATGAAAAAAATTAATGTGTGTTTAAAATGTCTGCCACAAAAACAAAGACATATAACCTGAGAACAGGATGTAATGAGCACATACTTAGTCAAATCTGGTGGTTGAGGGGAGGTAGCTATTACCCCAGTGATAGAATGCTAATCTGCCTGGCAGATGCAAAAACCTGTTTTATATTCCCAGCATTGAAAGTGGAAAGGTGATCGTGTGGGCAAGATGCATTGTGGCCATCTCCAAGAGTACGCAGACAGATAAAACATGAAGGTCGGTGTGGAACTGAACCAAACAGAACAGGTTAGCAAGAACCAGGCGAATTGAGACTTCCCATGGCCAACTGGTAGGTGCATAGTAGGGTTATATCATATTGTGGTGACACAGCAAGGTCACTGTGGCCAACAGTCACTGTTGGCGTAACACCAGTGCCTGCCCAGCCTTAGAATCAACATCCATGAGAGCATAGGACAGCCTTCAGGAATGTCTTTCCCTTGCTTGGGCAAGAACTCAGGTGAGAGAGCAAGCAATCAGGAAAAGCTGAAATAATCCTCTCCCTGGCAGACCAGGAGCCTGTGGGAACGGAAGAGTACAGACCTTGTGAGATGAGTTACGCCTCATTCCTAGACCTTGTTGTTACGTCTTACAGCTGGTCTGTGACTGAACTTCTGTTCCAAGAGGATGAGACTCTGTTTTACATGTATAAAGAGGTGGAGCATGTGATCTCCCTACACCCCCAGTGGTAACCACATTAAATTCACAATCTCCTTCAACCTTTTTGTCCTTGTTAGGATCGGTCTTAGATGAATTGCTTATCAATCCTGTATTGGCTTCTTCCATCAGCCTTCTCTTTGTCAATGGTTAGAGGGTTCGCTGAAATAATAGTCCAGGGTTTTTGCCTATCAAATCTTCTCCAATGCCTATCTATGGAGTTTATGATTTCCGTTTAACTCTGGGGAGCTCAGAGGAGAGCTCTTACATGTATGTGGATCTCATATCCCACAATATGTGAGAACAGTCCTGTTGGAGAAGCTGAAATGTGGGTATAAAGCTTTGACTTTAACTCTATATGAGCCATCCTGTCTCTTCCTTTTTCTCTTCATTTCCTCTACAAAAGAAGCCGGTTAGGACAGAAGATCTTTAGCAGGACTCTTAAATCTGGCATTTTTATAGCTCTGCTTTTAATCCTAAGCCAAAGTGAGAAATCATTAAGTTGATGCAGAAAAGAATTAATAATTTCAGTTTAATTCAAGAGTTCTAAGAGTCTAATGTTTCCATGATATACAATAGCCAGAAGGGAACTAAAATAATCAAGGAAAAAAAAAAACTTTAAAATCTATATGGTAGCAGAAAGGGCCCCAGATAACCAAAGCAAGGCACTGTCCTGAGCCAAAAGAATATTTCTGGTAATGGTGGTATCATCATGCTTAATTTCAAACTATTCTATAGAGCTACAGTAAAACACGCACACGCATGCACACACATACTCACATGGGGGCGGGGGGAATGAGCGGGAAACAGAATGGAAAATCCAAATGTAAACCCATGCATCTGAAGCCACCTGATTTTTGACAAAGCTGCCCAGACTATACACTGGAGAGCAGACAGCCTCCTCAACACATAGTTTGGATATCTACATACAGAAGAATAAGTTATATTCCTCTCTCTCATAGCATAAAGACTCCAAATGGATCAATGATCTTAATGTAAGATCTGAAACTTTAAGGAAAACACTTCAAGCTATAGACATAAGCAAAGACTTTCTGCACTAGACTGCAGTTGCTCAGATAGTAATGCCAACACCTGACAGATGAGACCACACAAAGCCACAGGCTTCTGTACAGCAAAGGAAACAGTTAAATGAGTGAAGAGACACAATATAAAATGGAACAAGGTCTTTGCCAGCTGTACATCTGACAGAAGATTAATAGACAATATACATAAAGAGCTCAGAGAAGCAAATAGTCAGGAATCACTGGTCAAAAAATGGGCTAATAAAATAACAGACAGTTCTCAAAATTAAATATATAAAAGTGGCCAATAATCATACCAAAAAAAAAAAAAAAAAACCTGTTCATCTCACTCACTACCAGAGAAATGCAAGTAAAACTACAGAGAGTCTTACCCCAGTCAGCAGGCCAGTCATTAGGAAAGTAACTAATAGCAGATAATGCTGGTAAGGACCTGGACAATAGGAAGCAACATGCTGTTGAGGGATGATAAACTAGTCCAGCCACTGTGGAAATCAGTATGGGAGTTTGTTTGTGTTTTTTAAAAAAAACAACTAAAAATAAATCTATTTGACCCAGCTATACTACTCCTGAGTGCTCACTGCCCCCTCCCCCACCAAAAAAACATCTCCTCAGCTGAAGATTCAGCCAGTGCTGTGAGATGCGCGCGCGCGCGCGCACACACACACACACACACACATACACACACACATACACACACACACATGCACACGCACACACACACACGCACTTCTCCCAGCTCTCTGCTGTCTCTAGCTCTCTGCTGTTGTTGCTGAACACCTAATTGCTGCTTCTACTGCTTCACAACTAACTTGTACATCTATACTTTTAATCACCTCAAAACTCCAGCTTTTTATACTACAGTCTTCCTTTCAAGACCACAGATCCTACCCATACCAAGGACAGCCCAGAATTTTATGCAGACACGCTGATTCTTCTCTTGGATTTCTCTTGGTCATTTCAATGGAATAGTTAAGTACTTAGGATGCTTTCTTTCCGCCAACTCACCCTGCCTTTTCTGATCCTTGCCCATCTCTCAGACCCACCTTTCCTTACTTCCGTCACCACACCTGACTTAAGCATCATTGATGGCAATGTTGTAGACTCAACTGGAATGATGTCTTAGCAAGCTTTCCCAAAATACCCTTGTTTACCTCCTCATCACCTCCTCTTACATCTGAAACTTGGATGGAGAGGACAGAAGCCAGAGGACAAAGAGAGGTTTGGAAAATTTGCACACACTTCTCCTAGTGTTCTGATGCATTGCTCACCCCTGGTGAGAACCACTCCTTAATCTTTCTCTTCTGTACTCCATATTCCCCTTCTCTCCTGTTACAGGTCACTTTTCAAAGCTTCCTTTCCCTTCCATGTAGCACCTACTTGAGCTAAACCCAAAGAGATCTCCTTCCCCTAAACTCCACGGCCTCTCACAAGCCCACACTTAGGGTCTTGTTAACCGGTCTCAGATTTCTCTCCAGTTCTCACCGCCTTCCCTCCTTGCCTGGAGAATGTGTATTTAATCTTCAGTGCTGCCTCCCTTCAAGCCTTTACCAACTCGTGAAAGATTGAAATGAAAATCGGAAAGGCTAAGACAACGTCTGTGTTGGCCTTGCTGCTGCATTCCATTCTCAGCCAGGTCTGAATTTACTCACAGCCATCCTCCTGCCTCATCTTCCCAAGTGCTGATATCACAAGGGCAAGGTACCATGTCTGGCTCATATTAGTCTTATAAAAGCTGACAGTAGGTGCGAAAAGATTGATATGCTGTTGAGTGACTGCAATCATTGCTCTTCATAACAAAAAGCCACCAGGACACATGTATAAAAATGCAAATTACTTGTAAAGAAAAATAAAAGGAGGGGATCCATCTTAGGATAGCAGTATCGGGAAGAAAACATTCTGAGACGTCTCTGTGTTTTCTGTGTCACTGATCCTCATGTCCTTGTGTCCTACTCTATCGGTTTTACAAGTGAGAAAAAGAAAGCTTAAGGACTGTTTAATAAGACAAACACGGTGTGTATCCACTTACAAGTGGATATTAGTACTAAGTAAAGGATAGTCAGGCTACAATCTACAGACCCAGAAAGGTAAAGTCACAAGGACAGAGGACTCAGGGGGACACATGGACTCCCAGCAAGGAAAAATAGACAACATTTTCTGGTGGGCTGGGGACAGGTGAGGATGGAAAAAGAGAGAGTATGGGGAGAGAAGGCTGGAATTGGGGTGGGAAGCATTTGAAGGGCAAAGCGGAAACCTAGTGCAGTGGAAGCTCCCTGGAATCTACAAGGGTGACCCTAGTGAAGACTCTTAATAACAGGAATAGAGTCTGAACAGGTCATCTTCTGTAACTGGGCAAGGTTTCCAGTGCTGGGACTGAGACAACAACCTGGAGCAATGGTAGCATAGAACTTGTGTAAGCAGCCAACCAATGACTCATCCCATGAGAGGGAGCCCTACCTGACATTGCCAGAATGGCCCGTAACTGGAATATAGATAGTTCAGAGACCTAATGTAGAACCAAATGTGACTGGCAAAAAAAAAAAAGTCAATGAAATTATTTCTAATGATACTATGCTAAACTCATAGGTTGGTGCTTAGCCCAATTGTCATCAGAGAGGCTTCTTCTGGTAGATGCAGTAACTCACAGCTAAACTTTAGGTGGAGCTCAGGGAACCCCTCAAAAGAGAGGGAGGAAGGATTTTAGGATCCAGAGGGGCCAAGGACACCAGGAGAACAGGTCCCACAGAATCAACTAAGCAGGGCTCCTAGGGCTTCTAGGGCTCCTAGGGACTGAAGTAGCACACACAGAACCTGCATGGGTCTTTGCTAAGTCCTCTGCAGATACGTTATGGTTGTGCAGATGGTGTCCTGGGGGGACTCCTACAGTGGGAGGGAGTGTCTCTGACTCTTTTGCAAGCTATTAGAATCCCTTTCCTCCTGCAGGGTTGCCTTGTCCTGCCTTGATATGTCCTGCAGAACCCCTCACTGCATTGATCTGCACAGCCACTTGATATGAAGATTTGCGCCTGACTTTTTGTAACTTGTTGCATATGGCCCAAATGGAAACAGAAAGAGGGGAGGTGCTGAGGTAGGGTGTAGGAACTGGGACCAGTGGAGGGGGTGACATTGCAGTCAGGATGTATTGAAAGAGAGAAGAATTTTTTTTTTTAAAGTATTTAGTGTATATGGAGTAGACAAAGGATGAATCTGTGCCAGGAAGCTAGCAAGGAATATCAAAATAAAAGTTTTAGGTTTCATTTATTTTACTTTACCAAACTGATGTATAAAATTGTATATTTCCATAGGGTCTAGTGTGATATGTTAATATATGATATAATATTAATGTATAAACTTCCCCTTAAATCTTATCTTTCCTTATTAACATTGTTGAAAATTTTCAAATTTTCAAGTTTTTGGGGAACTCCAGCACATTCTGTTGTCTGTGTGTAGTTCCCCCACTGAGCAGCACAAAAATAGAACTTACTTCTCCTTTCTAACTGAACCAGAGCAGTTTGGGTCTTTAATCACACTAACCAGCCCACAGCAGCAACTGGACTTCGAGAAATAATGCACACTGGGCCAAGAAGCTCCTGGCAAACATGGGGACTTAGTCTCAACTCATGACTCACTGCAATACATTTCGTTAGTGTGGTTGTACACATGATCCTGTGGTAGCCGTGTTGGTATTGATACATGTCTCTGTATGCCTCGGTCACCCAGAGACGGGAAGGATACAGAACAGCTGAACAACTTGGCACTCTACTTTCTCTGGGATATAGATACACAACACATACTTTTCCTAATGATGTATTTGATAATCTACAACCCTCCCCTGTATGTACTATGAACATACACCCCTCCCCTAACAATTTACTTCACAGCCTAGAATCCCTCCCTGCATTGATCTGCACACTCTCCCAAAAATAATGTAATGAGTTTATACTTCCCTTACCAACCATCAAGTATGGACAGTTTCTATTCAAACATTCCCAGTTATATTTCAGATTAGGAGCAGTGAGACCAATCTGGTTTGAACTAGTTTGGAGTATATGTCTCATAAGGCAAATTCTATCCTCTGGAATGAACTTTTAGAAATAATTCTCCATTTGTCATCTTACGTTTATGCATAATTGGGCATACATATGACTAAAGTTAGATGCATTGCATGAAGGGATATGTTCAATGAGGAACCGCTTTCACAATCCAAACCTGTCAACCAAAACAGACAACCACTCACACTATGCCCTTGAACAGCAAACCTCTCTCTCTCTCTTTTGAACTCCATGAAAAGAAGCCTCGATGGCAACAGACATCTTTGGGGGCTCTCCACTCAGGTGGCCCACTGTCAATCTCAATGGTGTATTCTGACAACCTATATTATCACTTTGCTTTTGAATGAAATTTACTTGCTACTTTGTAATTTGTGTGTACCTTTATTATAATGTTTTTAATAAGAGAACAAGAACCTTATGATACCAGGTCCAGGCATTGACCACTGCTATCAACTCTATATCTTTTGTCTGTTTATTGCTGTTCTTTGAAGCACTGTCTCTCACTAAACACTCGGATTTGACTGTATTAGCTGCACAAGAAGTCCCAATGTGTTCTTCTATCTATCCTCCCAGAGATGGACTGCAGGTACAAGCCACTGTACCTAGAATTTTATTTAGGGTTCTATGTCCCCAACCCATTACCACGTGTGACTTAACTGTGGATAAGCCAAAACTCCACTGAACCCTCAGTTTCTCTTTATGTATATACTGGGGGAGGGGGAAGACTGTGAAATGAATCGCATTATCATTGACAAATGACTCTACATGGTAATAATAGACTCTCTTCAGTAGTCTGAATAAAATAGACTTATCTCGAAGTTATTAGCCTTTGCTCAAACAATGTAGCTTCACTGGCCAGTGATGCTGGCATTTCTATTGGGTACCATTTCAGTTCTTCCTTGTCAGAGGATGAGGACAGGGTGGAAAAAGGCTCCCAAGAGACAGAGGCTGGTAAAACAAGCAGGAGGGAGGAGAGCCCATGTGATGATGCTAACCTAGCAAAGGATTAGTCATTTGAGGGTGCCTTTCATACCCTACCACAAACCTCATTTTCAACAGTTCTAAAGCAGCTAATCTCCATCCCACCTCATTCCTAGATCTGTGTCCAGAGAAATAGCTAGGGGAAGGATTTCCCCCAAATCCTCACTGTCTCATTTATATGCACATTCATATTAAAACTGTTGAGATAGCTCAGTAGATAGGAATATCTGCCACCAAGCCTGACCACCCAAGTTTGATCCCAGGAATCTACAAGGTGGGAGGTGAAAACCAGCTCCTGTAAGCTGTCTTCTGACTTCCACACAGGTGCTGTAGCATGCACATTCTCCACATCCTAATAAATTAATTAAATATTTGTTGTTAAAAACCATCCTAAATAAGTACATATACTTTATATATAATATGCATATATGTCATGTATTGTTGTATTTTGTCTCTTATCACATGCTAGAGAACTTTATACGCTACTTAAACCAATTGTCAGGATGGTATGATTATCTTCAAAGAAGTCCTAAAGCTCTACAGGTCTGTAAGCAGTCTGTACACAAGGATTCGTGTGTACCCCTAGACTGCACCCTGAAAACAATTAGGAGTGAAAAATCTAACCTTTCTCAAAGCACCATCTCCGGATAGCACCCTCATCTCTCACCTTTGCTTATTTTTAAACTCGACTCCTTGAACACAAAGCAGCCCTTCCAAGTGCCACCCCTTTCTGAGTTGACAAATCACTTGAGGGTTTTCTATTTATATCCCTAACACGGACAGTGTCCTATGGTGGTTGGTCAGTACTGATGACAATGTCTTGTACCTTCTATGACAGCTAAGATCTCAAAAGAAATGATGTGAACTCTGACCTGCAGAGCCTGAAGTAAATGCTATCCATTCAAAGGACAGGGCACTGTGTCTCCCCTACTGGAGCAGGAAGAGGAGGAGGAAGAGGAGGAGGAGGAGGAGGAGGAGAAATCTTACTATTGCTAATATGAGATAAATCCAAGAAGCACTTCTGTTTCAGAATTGCACAATCTAGGTGACAAACACATAGCTTTGAGAAGAGAAAATGCTTTTAATTAATCATGAGACTGGAAATTATTTTATGAGTGATAGCTGTGCTCTGCCATTTCAGTGGATTCTTTACATCAGTATGAGGTCATTATCATCAGTAAGGGGTAATAAGGAGCCACATTTTCACTGTTCATACACACGTGATCTATTGTTTGATCCTGGGTAAGTCACTATCCCAGTGCTGTTTCAAAAAAAAAAAAAAAAAAAAAAAAAAGGATTGATTCATTTCTTCAGAAAACATGTTTGTAGTCTATAGAGACGGATCGGGGCTAAAAGCACTGACTGCTCTTGCCAAAGACCTGAGTTTGATCCCCAGCGTCTACATCCGGTGGCTCACAACCATCTGTAACTCTTTTTCCAGAGTCTCTGACTTTCCTCTGTGGCCACATGCACTCATATGCAAATGCACACACACACAGTTACTTTACAATAGCAATAAATAAAAAATTTAAAATGTTTATAGCCTTAGGTTCTAAGAGACAAAAAAAGGATGAGTAATATTGTGATCAAATGGTGTTTTAATACATAAACAAACAGAAATTAAAACAAATCCACTTTTAAGAAATGCCAGTGGGTTGGGAAGATGGATCAGTGATTAAAATACTTGCTGAGAAAGTGTGTGAACAAGGGTTTGGATTCCCAGAACTCACTTCACCATGCTCAGGTGGATGTAGTAGAGACAGGGGAATCCCCCAAGAAAGCTATATAGTGACAGTCCTCATATCTGTTCACTCTAGGTTTCATTGGGAGGCTTTTCTCAATGAATGAGGTGAAGAACTGAGGATTAATTCTGATATCAGCATCTAGCCTCAACATGCACCTGTAGACACATATACACTCACAAAGGTTACAAGTTTCTCTACATATTTAAATACACATATACATGTGCATAAAACACACAGAGAGAAATGGAAATGAAACGTCCAGGTGAGAAGTCTTCTTCATGTTTTAAATTTTTTATGTCAGTCGGATGTGGTAGCAGGCTCTTATAACCCCAGCATTCGAGAGGTTGAGGCAGGGGGGGTTGTCATGCATAAAAGGGCAGCTTGTGATACAGTGTGAGATTCTGTCTCAACAAACAAAAACAAAAGCAGAAGTGTTATATCTACTGAAACAACTATAGAGATCATCTGATGTATGCTGATCAACACTTAAGCTTGAAACTGTACCTCATCTTAGATCCAAGCTCAGTTATTCTTTACCAGTTGTTCTGGAAGTTAAACGTCTCTAGAGGGAACAGGCTAAGATGGGCTTCTTCTAGGTTTGTCCCCCTGGGCATGAACACCTTCCAGCTCCTTAGGGAACTCAACTACTTGACAGAGAACAAGCGAACTTTTCATGGTTTCAATCCTACAGACTCAATCCTACTTGAACCCACCTCTGTGGCTTTTCTGGCATTTTTAAGTGGAAAGACAGCTCAACTTCACATTTTACCTATCCCAGATTTTACCAAGGGACAGCTGACCGGAAAAGTGAGACACTTGCTCCATTTGGTCTCCCAGCCAAAGTACTCTGAAGAGGCTGGGAGACCAACTTCTGGCTTCCACATTCCCAAAACACATTTTTTTAATTTTGATTTTGAATCAACCCCAAAGGTCTATGCAATAACTCAAGAACTGTAGGGTGCCAAAGATATAGCTCAATGGTTTTTCCCTAGCATATTCGAGGCCTTGGGTTTATGTCCAGCAATATTTTAAATTACTTTTTAAATATCTGTAACCACTATATCACAGATAAACTATCCTTGCTCCCAGTGTCCGGTCAAAAGCACTGCTAAGGTCACACAGGCAGTGACACATATGGAAATTAAACCTATCAGGGTGGCTGCAATTAAATTCAGCCTTGCACTCACGCTGTAGCCTGCCTTGCATTTCTTCAAGAATTTTTTTTTTTTTTTTTTTTTTTTTTTTTTTTTTTTTTTTAACAGACATTTTAAACTGTCTCTGCACAAAAGAGGAACAAGGTGGTTCAGTCTGCGACCCTTTCATTCTGGCACTGAGAAGGGAAGAGCAAAGGATGTATGGGCCATTCACCGGACCAGATGCTGACACACAAAAAATCTCAGACTTAAGAGTCACGTGTTTTCCTAGGGAACCCAAAAGATTTTTCCAGACTCACATTAACAAACTGACTGTTATTAATACTTAGAAAAGAAAGAAATCGTGAGTTTGTATTAGCCAGCAACCACCCACCCACAGCATGTGGTATTAATTGAATGGCTTTTGGGAATTAAGTGTGGTTTCTACATGGAGATATACCCCCCCTTTGACTTAAAATACATTTAGAAATGAAATCCTAAATATTTAGCAAAATCTGAAAATAGTATAGAATCTTAGACTTCAACCAGAATTGAGGAAAAAAATGGTATGAAAGTGAAGAAAGGGGAGGGGGAGAATTTGGAATCCCCCCCACTTAATGGACTCTTGAATGTGAATTATAGTTATCTAATTGGAGCCAAGTGAGTTTCCTAAGCTAAAACTTAAATGCATGAAAGTGGTTGGTAGCTAAATTATTTGCACACAGAGTTGGCATTTAATCCATCCTGTGAGTCAAGGTATATGGAAACATTGTGAGTCAATTTTATTTATTTGAAAAGATAAAAACTATATAAAATCAAAGTAGCAGGTTGAAAAACCCAACTCTTGTGCTCTGACAAATACACATTTCAAATAACTTCCTAGGACTTTCATTTGGGGGGATGACTGTGTAACTTCTGAAAACCTTAGGGGTTATCAGGAGCGGGTCTGCATAATAGTCATTCAAAACAGCAGCTATGTTTAAGGTATAAAACAACAGAAAACCAAGATAGACACCTACACAAACAATTGTGTGTGTGTGTGTATGTGTGTGTGTGTGTGTGTGTGTGTGTGTGTGTGTGTAATATAGTTCACAAATTTCACATGCAAACTAAGAGGACCCCCAAAAGACAACCACAAATTCAGACTGAACTGAGTTCAGAGCAGAACACACACAGCAATCTGGCCTTCCCTAAAATTTCCATATAGGTTTGCGCAGAATCAATAAATAAGTAAACGGGACGCTTGACAGATGAGTAAGCCTTTTCCCACGATTTTACAGACTAAATGGACATGACATTCAACAGGGATTGTGACAGAAGAAACTGCCTTGGGCAAGGAGGCTGAGGCTGGTCTCCCAAGCCTCCCCCTCCATCTCCCACCAGAATCCCCTGGTCTCATTCCATTTCCTAATTCTGTGGACGGTGCTGCCGAGCTGTTTATTAAAACAGTGTACAATGAAAACATTCCATTCCTCTATTCTGTGAACCCCTGTAATTTTCTCCCTCCTCCTGGACAGAGGCCACTAGGACAGGAAAGCTTTAGAAAAAAAAAAAATTAAAGCAGAGCATTGAAAGCAAAGAAAACAATGGACAACCCTGGCTTTGACAATGCCTTCCCTCAGTCCCTTTTCTATGCCTGCTGTGACACTGGTATTCAAGAGCAAGGGTGGCTGCCATCTGAGGCATGGACAATGAATTGAGAACTACAGGGTAGAAGGAGGGAAGGAAACCGAGTGAATTCTGAGCTAAGATGCGAGGCTCTCACCTTATCCGGGTTATTATTACTACTATTACTATTATTATTATTATCATTATTATTTGAATAGTCTGGATGGAGGCATCCTGCAGAGAAGGGAAAAATGGCGGTGTCTTCAATTGTTGGATGGTCTTTCTGTATTTTCGAATGCATTTGTAACTATTTGCAGGATTATTCTCTCTTCTCTCTCTGTCTCTCTCCCTCTCCCCTCTCCTTCAGTCCCTCCCTCCCATCCCTCATCTCCCTTGCCCCCCCCCCCCCCCGTTTTATACCCTACAACCTCCATCACACATCACATCCGTTGGTATGAAGACCAACCTTCTGCTGGTGTAAGTGAGCCTTCATCAACACACGTCTGCATGCATTTCTGACCTAAGGAGCCTATCACAGTGACTACAAATACCAGTCAGCAATAGCTGAGGCTTTGGATGCCTATGAAGGAACAAAGGTGGAAAGACACACCTATCATATATCCTGTCAGCTGGATCACACCACTCACAGGCTATACAAAGCAGCACCTTTCTCTGTTTTCCCTCCCACCCACCCCTTAAATCTATGTCCTACTCAGGTTATTAACAAACCCAGCCAAGTAATTAGCTGTGGTGCATCCACAAACATATGTTTCCTGGGCACCATTGGAAATAAGATGTGTTAAGCAAATGCCTTGAGATGAATATGAGTTTACAGCATATTTGGGTCTTTACTCCCTTTTAACCAGCTGCCTCGGGAGCTAAAAGTAACCGTGTGGCTGACATTCTTTGTCTGTCTCAATGGTTTCTATGAAAGAAGCTAAGGAAATTTAGCTGAGACAAAAAGCAAGAGAAAACGTTCAGCTGCAGAAAAGCATCCTGGGAGGTTCATTCTCCTCCACAGAGGAAAGCATTTCAAGATTTACAGTCAGCTAGATTTTGGCTAATGGGTGTGTTTGTTTTGGGGAGGGGTGTGCATGTCAGGGTGTTTAGTTGCTCATGGAGAGTAACAGCTTATGTTGGACATGCCTGTGTTAGCTTCCGCTGGATGCATTCTGAGCTCATTTGTCATCTGAAATATAATAAGAAATTCTTTTATCTCATTTTACAGAAACCTCCACATAACCTGTGGAAAAACAGTGCATTGCCTGCACTGGCCACGGACCAGAGAAATACTGCTAACCTGAAAACAGAGAGAAACTAAGTAACAATCGCTCTCCCTCACTTTCAGGTTTCAAGAGGAATGGTGTAGTCTGGAGCTGAGTTTGTATGTATGTGTGCTGTGTGTCCTTTCTCCTACATGGCCAATGGGATTTCTTTCATTAAAGCGTCTTGTTAGAATTAGAATCATTTCAGACCAGACACAAAACATCTTGATGGCCTCTAACTCTGCAGAGGAGACAGCACAGCAGTCTCACCTGGAGATTTTTTTTTTTTTTTTTTTGCAGTGGGGCTGGAACAGGAGTGCAGCCAACAGCACAGCATTCTCTGTGCTCCGTCTACTCTGATCTCTTTTCTTTAGATTAACACGTTAAAGAGCTATTTCTTGAGTACAATAGCTCAGCAATAATCTCTCCCTTTTAAACATGTGTAGTAGACACATAAACTAAGAAATTTGGAGCTGACATTCAAAGAGAGACCCCATAACAACAGATCACTAAAAACTGTTTACAGAGATAGGGAAGGAGAGGCTAACAAGCTTTCCTAATGAGAGGAAATGCTACAAATCCAGAAGAGAGACTCAGAATAGATCAAGGGTTAGAGAAGGGCTACAGAACCCCCTCAAACCCTGGGCACTTAGAGAAAAAAAAAAATAAGAAGGTTGAGGAGGAGAAAGGAAATGTGTAAAATAGCCAGCGAGGTGACCCACCGTCCTGCGTGCGCCTTGACTCTTGCCGAGGGAGTTAACAGCCACAGCAGTGACATCGGAGTTCTAGCGGGGTCAGGTGCCACCTCTGCCCAGCGCTCTCGCCCTCCCCAGCAGGACAGAAAACCATGCCCGAGACAGAGAAGGAGCAAGCTGGCGCCACAGCCAAGTCACAGACCCCCATCAGCACCGGCTGGTCTCTGAAAGCCTTGGATCAAGGGTCCCATTCAAAGGCAACGAGGAAGCAGACAGTGGCAAATCAGACCCTGGCGGGCCTTCTGGAATAATTTAACTCCTTGCTCCAGCATTTAGATGGGGAGAGCGAGAAACACAGGCGAGAGCTCCTTCACACCGAGGTGCGAGCATATGCCTGCGTCTTGGTGGATGTATTTTTAGACACGCCGTCATGGGCAAGGCAGCCTGCGACAGCTTTTGCTTCCTAACGTGGGTACCGCCTTCTCTGCAGCCTGAAAGCAGCTGAGGGAGTCCAGGGTAACGATGTACATCTCTCCGCAAGCCAAAGGTCAGACAGGAGGACCCCCACACACACACCCAGCGGCTGCAAAAAAAAGTAAGCCATTGTCCCTGTGCTCAGAAAGCATTTAAAACATTTTCAAGCTGTTTTCTAGAAGGAAGTCGTGCTCTGTGGCCATGTGTGCACTTCCTGTCTTAGCAGGCTGGAAGCACTAGCAGTATTCAGATACACCTTGAGGAAGAAAATTCAAGCACAAGCCTGCCATAAGCGTGAAAACATTAGGTAGGACGTGTGTTATTTAGAACACGTATTAAACGTGTAAATTCATCTGAACTATGTTATTCTAGAAAAGCAAGAGATTAATGACACTTTGTGGCAGATTCAAATGGGTTGTTAAAATCTGGTTATCTAACCTGAAATATCTAAATAATAAACTCTGATTGAAATGCAATAAATCACTACCCAAACACTGTGTGAACTAAATTGTTAGGTATGTTCTTATCTGACCTGGAAATTCCACCCCCACTGAGATATTTTAGAAGACTTTGTACATTCTATGAAATATTGTATGTGGACATATCTGACACATATAAAATTCTCAAGTTAATTTAAATTTATGGAAGAAATCTTCGGAAGAGTAGGTTAAGCAATCAAAATTGTGACATAACCATAAACAAAATCTCTAACTACATACCAGTCTCCCCGGGGTTTCATATATTCCTAGAATGAGAATGGGGTGAATGGGAGGGAGGGAGAACTACCTTGTGACATGCAATGCTGCAAAGAAAATTGCTTAAGACTTGAACAAGACGTCTGCCGTCCACATTTGGGGGTTTGATTGTTGGGTTTGCTTATTTTTCCTTCACCGTCATATGAGGTAATCAATAAAGGAAGTTGTATGGACTGGGTGACTCCCAACTCCACGGAGGAGAAGCACTCTGAGTTTAGATGTTCCTTTAAGAGCAGAGGCAGTGTACAATTTCACATTGTAAATCTCACAAGGGCTGAATACAGCTCTTGGAAGGGTTGACAAAGAAAGAATAATTCACGTCAAACCAAAAGGCTCCTTTCAGGCAGAGCTGGGCCCAAACGCACGTAGAACCCCGAGTTCAACTCTCCATCACAATTTCCCGGTCTTTCAATTAATGATGGTGCAACCAGATCGATAGAATGTAATAAGAAAAGAGCTTTGCATTTCTGTAGCGATTAATTCGCTGAGTAACTCCAGCAGTAAAACGTGACTGGAAAGGAAAAACACTTAGGAAGATGAATGCTTTTAGCACACCAGGCAATGTCTCCCCAGTCCAAAAATGAACAGTGCAGCCTCTCCCTTCCAGCCAGTGTTTTCAGGATCAGGTGAGGAGATTGTCCTATCAAGACTGAGCCTACCCCTTCATCATAAGACCCTGCAATACACCAACACCAGGGGCTTGTTCAAATGGATCTTTGCTCCGGTTTTGGTACAAATACCCCTGACATGCTAGTTGTAGCATTTGTGAATAGGGAGGGGTGGTCATTGTTCTCTGCCTAGGAAGGCAACCCAAGCCACCAGATCCCTAACCTTGGTTTTCAGTGACAATCTGCAGAGAGCAGAGGGTAGAGAAAGAACAGCCTAATGAGAATGCCCACTGAGCTCTGCCACAATCCAGACGGTCGCAAACAGTGAGGATGTACCAGGGCAACGTTGTGGCTGCCTGATCCATATTTATCACCAGAGACAGGCCTAAGAGCAAAGGGAGCATTCTCTGTGGCAGGGCACCAAAGGACTGGCCTAAAGTGCCCCTGCAATTCTTGCTTTTGGACTTTTAATGTCACTAGGACTTCAACAATATTCAAAATACTAAGATTTATGAAAAGTTGGAGGGCTCTGCTAACGTCTTCCCCAGGAATGAGAAGCCTAAATGACTATCCAACACCAAGCGGCCAGCCCTAAAAACATATAACACAGGAAACAGTAAATGGGCTGAGTATGTTGTTCATGCCTATGTATTTGTTTGTGCACACACACGTATATGCAATTATAGCAATTAAAGAAAAAGACTTTGCATTTGAGAGAGACTGGGAGCAGTATGGCGGGAGTTGAAGAAAGCAGAGGAAGGACATAATGTAATTGTATTTTAATTTTGAAGAACAAGGTATCTCTAAAAAAAATAGTTTTACCATAATGATTAAATGAAATTTGTGCATAGGAAATTCTATAAGCTGTTCAGTGCTACAACTGAAAAAAATCTTATTTTTTTTTTTTTTACACAAAATGGTAATCTTTTTTAAATGAAGCATGGTATTCAGTGTAAGCTATTTGCATAAAGGGCGGTTGCTATGACCCAGGACCATTGGCATTCTTTAAAATCCATAAGGCAGCAGCAATCAATTCTGCCTGGAAAGATATAAGTGCTGAATCAGTTTTCCAACGGTCCCAGTCTTAGTACAGACATTCTCTCAAGGCGGAGAGCACTAAACGTTTAAAGCTTCAAGATGAAATTGTAAGAAAGAAACCTGACAAGGTGCTAGGAACGTGTTACCTGTTTGCAATAAAAGAGGAGCAGACCTAATTACTCAGTCAATATGATTTTTTTTATCTCTCAGAAAACAGTGAAGAAAGAACTGTATAGGTGGCTTATGTAGGGAAAATGCTTTGCCATCTAAAATCTTAGAGTCTAAAGAGGACAAATTCTAAATCAGGAGATGATTAAGCCAGAAAATGTAACCAGTTTCCTGGCAGTGGCTTATAGTAAACCAGGTTAGACATCGGCAGTATGAAAAATGTTCTTTCTTCTCTTTTGCCTGTGTATGTGTCTGGGTTGTGAATGTGTGTGTGCTCATATGTGTGAACACATGTGTGCATGCCAGTGCATGTTCTCATATGTGAGGATGGAGGGGGAGGGTTGACTCTGGGCATCTTCCTAGATTGCCCTTTTTATTTTCTATAGGGAGGCAGAGTCTCCCAGTGGATCTTGAGCTCACTGACTTGGCTGGCCACACTAGCCACCTACCTGCCCAGGGGAGTTTTGTCTCTACCTCCTGCATCTTAGGACGGCAAGTAGAGCTACAAAGTCCACTCAGCTTTTTCACATGGGTGTTGGGCATCAAATGCCAGTCTTCACATTTGTATGGCAAGCACTTTACCCATGGAGCCATTTCTGAAACCCCAGAAGCAACTTTTTAAAATGTTCTTTATGTTACTTAGTCATGATAATCCTTAACTAATGAAATGAGACAACGGATAACAGAGCTTAAGAGAATTGCTACAGAATGTCAAGGTTTATTAAGACATCAAGCCTGGGGGCTGGAGAGATGGCTCAGCAGTTAAGAGTGTGTGCTGCTCTTTCAGAGGACCCCAGTTCAACTCCCAGAGCCTACATTAGGCAGCTCATGACAGCCTATAACTCTAGCTCCAGTAGATCACATACCTCTTTTCTTGGCAGGCACCTGTACTCACATGTACACACCCACACACATACACATAATTTAAATTAAAAAATGATCTTTAAAAACACCCTCAAGTTAGTGAACTATGTGTGGTTAAAAGAGTATTTGGAGATGTGGAGAAACCACACACACACACACACACACACACACACACACACACACACACACAAACGAACCCACTTCTGTAGGTATGGTAAACAAAAGAGTTCCATCTGTTCTCTTTAGAAGAAAATTCTAGTAGTTGCAACTCTAAGAACACTCATTCTGTGTCAGACAATCTAGAGAGTGTGAAGGGCTTCATTTCAAGAACTATTTAATCCTCACAACACCTTCAAGTCGTAAGTGATAGCATTCTTACCAGTGTTTCACAGATAAAGAACTGAAGCACAGAGAGGTCAAGTGGCTTGCTCTAGGGCACAAAGCCAGTGCAAGACAGAGCCAAAGTCATACAAAGACAAAGTGATAGCAGAGTCTGTGCTTCCCTTTTCTCTTCAGATCTTCATCGGTCTGAACTTCAGAACAAAACAGAACCAAACGCCTAAAAGTGAAATTGTGAGAGAAAAGGAGAGCCCATCCACAGAATTGAATAAAGTTACAGGCAGAAACCAAGAGACCAGAGAGACTTTGTTCCTTCATGGAGGGAGCACAGCTCTGCTGCCAAGTGAGTCCCTACCCCAGGACAGCTTAAAGGCCCTATCTCAACATATGAGGCCAGGAAAACGAAAGTCAGAATCAGAATTCTTTTTTTCCATGAAAAATAGCTTTTAAAACAGTAGGATGATGTTGCAAGAAACAGCTAGATCCAGACTGTAAGAAGAACACACTGCAACTGTCTGGCTTCATGATAACCACTTTTCTAGTGTTTGTCTATGGACAGTCCCTGGGTAGCCAGGTAGAGTGGCTCACACTGATAACTCTAGCACCCCATGGCAGTTGAAAGAATCACTGTGTAACCCAGGCCAGCCTGAACCTACATAGTGAGTTCCAGAATAGTCTAGACTATATACAAGACTTGTCTCAACTAACAAAACAATGAAGCGCCTAGAGATAGAGATGGTTTACAGGGTCTGTAGCATGTGTAGTCAGCCCTCCAGGACTCACCTTCCAGACCCCTGATACACATACAGTGTGCTTTGCACATTAGCCCAGACACCAAGAATAATGAAGGTACTGTCCTTCTCTCTGCCCCAAATGTTTAAGAGAAACTAAAAGAGAAAACTCAGTAATAAAATAAGTAATATAGGTGCATACACTTCAGTGATGCCCATAACACATATTTGTTAGCAAAAAAGTTAGGGGGATGTGACATAAGCCAAACAGATGACAATGAAATCATCTGTAATAACAGCTGCAGATAGCACTTGGGATGTGGTGAATCACCTCCTCCCATCCTTTGCATGTACAGATGTCTATCCACATACCAGTATACATTGCTGTGATTTATGGATCCCAGCACCTACAGTTCCTCTTCCTACCTTCTCACCTAATAGCCAAGTAAAGTTCAAACACACATTAAAAACTGCAGAATACTCTACCTGATAAATATAACTATTTTAATCTTTCTACCAATATTGGACTGCTTCCAATTGTTAGATTATACATAACAAAATTATCAAAGGCTTTTTAAAAAAATTAAATTCATGACTGCTTTCTTTAGTAGATATCAGAAGTGGATTTAAATCAAAATACCTACTGTGTGTGTGTGTGTGTGTGTGTGTGTGTGTGTGTGTGTGTGTGTGGTGTTTACTAAATAGAGTGTTCAAGAAAGTTTGGTTACTTTATGTAGTTATTAGGGTTCCATTTCTCTGCAGTGTTTCCATTTCTGTTACTTATTAACAGCAAGAGCGAGTGATGACAGTGGACTGACGGGTATCTCTGGAATCCACGGAATACTTCTTCTGAATTTACACTTACTCATATCTTCTTTTATGAACCTTTCATCTTTCATCAATATTGTCTTTCTTATTGATGTATAAGATACCCTTGCATGCGTCTATGCATACCTTTTTATAGTTTCTGCCAATCCTCACAAATACATTTTCTTCTTAAAGACTGTGGGTGGGATGAGTGTATATACATGTAAATATGGGAATTCCTATGTTTGGGTTCATGTGCATGTGCGTAGAGGCCATAGGTTCGGATTATGTGTCTTTCTTGATTGTTCCCCACCATAATTCTTCAGAGAGAGTCTCTGAGTGCACCCAGAACTCATAAACTCATAGACTAGCTGGACAATGAGCTTCAAGAATCTGTCTGAATCTACCCCTACAGCATTGCTGTTACAGACACGTACCACGACACCCAGATTTTCTGTGTGGGTGCTGGGGATCCTAGCTCAGGTCCTCTAGTGCCTTACCAACTGCCCTCTCCCCAACTCCACAAATGTTTTTTGCCATCCACAATAGTAATTGCAAATACAATAGTGTCATGCGTATCTTCAAACCTAGATGAGACCCACATATTCCAGTCACATTCTGTGTTTAGCTTTTCTGTAGAAAAACAAACAAACAAAAACCCAAACAACCATTGAAAAACATCTTCTGCTTTCCTTTGCCACTAGGAGTTAAAAATTACATCATCAGAGTTAGAGGCCAGCGTTTCCTGTTTTGAAGGCTGGTGAGGTAGTTTCGAGGATTTCAGGTGGGATGGAACTGAGGAAGAAACTTGCTGGATCTGTACAGGGTTGACCAGACTGGCAAAGGAACTAACATTGATTAAGAACAAACCATCCTCCTCAAGGACACCAGACAGAGAAGTCAGGAGTCACAGGAGCTAATCAAATAAGACCTTGTAGGAATAGCCAGGGCCCAAAAGCTGACAAGAGCACTTAGAAATTTGAATTTGAAGAGATCAGGCCTTGTTTGAGCCAATCTTTACAGAAGTGGATGAAGCAGGGGCTGAAGTGTGCCACAAAGAGGAAGGCCCAAAGTACAAAGAGAGGGGAGTGGAGTCCAGGGCACATCTTCCAGCTGGCTGGCATGTGGACAGTATATGTCAACAGACTGGGTCAAGATCGAGGAACACAAATGCACTTGGCCATCTCATTCTCGAAAGCAGCTTCAGTTTCTATTTCCCTAGCGCATGGTACTCTGGAGGGAATTTTCTTGGACAGCTGGAAAGTCTTTCACTTTTCACTGACACGAAAGTAGAATTTAGGTTGATGTGGGCTTTTCTGCCCCATTCACTCTCTTCCTTTTCAGCACAAGGAAGCAGTTCAAAGACTGAAAACAGAAACCACCAGTTCCCTAACAGGGAACTAACAGGGAAAGTAGGGCACAGTGATGACACCACACTGCACCGTCCCATGGGACCACATAAGGCGATGATGGAGAGTGGCTGGATCTGGAGCAATTGCAGAAAGCCGGTGGATGCTTAGGTCTAGCAATGGCTCTGTGCTCTTCAGGGCATTTCCTCACCTCTCAATGTCACCTGAATCTCAATGTCATCTGCTATAACGTGGGCAGAGTAACTGTACTTACCTCATAGTATCTTAGATGTTTATGGACTACACAGGGATCCTGAGGCATTGGTAAAACTCAAACAGTATCAAATTGGACCAGAAGGCAGAACAGAGACAAACACAGGCTCAGACCCCAGGTCTGCCATTTGTTTGTGCTGTTACTTTATTCTCTATTAAATATTGATACAGTGATACTCATTGAACAAAGCTGCTGTTGAACAGGAAAAGAAGTAACACAGACACTGGGCACAGAGACCACCTCTGCAGTGGCTTGTTGTATTATGGATTTCATTTTATGACTATGAAGCTAAAATCCTTGGGTCAAAGTCAGTAAGGGGGACTTGGGAGACAACCCAGTCACTAAAATGCTGTACACGCAAGAGGACCTAAGTGTGGATCCCTAACACCCAGATAAAACATCTTAAAGCACCGAAATGCATGCCTGTAATCCCAGTGCTGGAAAGGTGGATAAAGACAGATCCCTAGAGATCTTGCTAGACAGCCAGTCTGTCCAGTGAGCTTCAGATACAGTGAGATCCTTTTTCAAAAAAAAAAAAAATAATAAAGTAGATAATGATTAAAGATATTAACCTTCAGTCCTCACATACATGGGTACACATATGCACATGTACCCACATTCACACATGCACACACATACACAGATGTGCACACACATACATATACACTCAGAATCAGTTAGAAACTGAAAACATAAAACAATAAGGATTTTTTTTTCCCTTGGATATGTATTATAACTGAAGTTGACTTTCTAAGCTGATTTCCTTTCTGTAATGGAAACACATACTAAAGAGTACAGGCTCCTGTGGCAATACTGGAGGCGTTCCCTGTGGAACCATAGACAGCCAGTGCCTCCAACACAGCCAGGACGACAGCTCCAAGGTGTCCTAAGTTCACTCAAAGGGCACAGATGCCTTTCCTCAGATGACAACAGGCATTCTCTCTCTCTCTCTCTCTCTCTCTCTCTCTCTCTCTCTCTCTCTCTCTCTCTCTCTCTCTCTCTCTCTCTCTCTCTCTCCCTCTCCCTCTTCCTCCCCTCCCCCTCCTTCTCTCCCTCCCATCCCCCCACCCCCGGTTGGTTTTCTGAGCCCAAATAATTATGTCTTTGGCTCACATATCTCACATTTAAGAAGGAAAGTCAAATAGTTACATAACCGCACTGATAAATAATTATAATAACTACTCACAAGTTGGGACATAAATATCACAATTAAAAAGAAAAAGAATATCTGTGTGTGTCTGTAAGGGAAGACTTTGCGGAGGAAGGGATTTTAAAGGGATATGCAGACAATATTCAAGGAGAAACAGCAGCTTTGACTATGAACTCTTCATGAACACTCTTGGAAGGAACTGGTGGGATGTCCTGCCAGAAGATGCCCTCTGTGATCAGTAGAAGGGTCAACAGGAGGACCCTGGGTACCAAAGCCCACAAGCTCTTCACTACGAAGACAAAGGAAAAAGTAAGCATGTGTCTCATCCTGCCCACCACAATGAAGGAAGGAAAAATGAAAAGTTGATACTCCGTTTTCATGAGCTAATTTCTCCCACACTGTGCACTATGTGTCTCTTAGAAATAATGCCAAACCAATATGGCTGTCAGAAGAAGTGGTGGTTGGGAAGGGGTGGAAAAGGATGGATCTTATGGGTAAGAAGGTAGGGAGACATGGTATTTGGAAGATAGTCACCTCTGAGGAAGGAAATGCATGAAACCTCCAATTCATATATTATACACACACGGTGAAGATTACCCCCTCCCCCACACGCACTCTCTCACACAAAAATACTTTCTTCTTTCCACTTTCTACTAATACAAACCCAGGACATTTCTCAAGAGCCAACTCAAGACTGGCCAGGTTCCATGACACATCAACCCTACATCCCAGAGCACATCACCTCCCCCTCAGCATCACTGTACTGGGATGCATTGTTCTCGAGTCACTAGTGAATTATTTCCTTGCTCATTCAGCAAGATGACAGACTTCTCAAAGACTAAGTATGTTCCTTTACTTCCTTTGTATTCCCCTGGGCTCAGCTTACATTGTGCTCACTCAAGGCACTTAACATATCAATGCCTATGGGATAAATGAAGGGTTTAATTAGTCTGTATATTGGTAGGATTTCAGTAGGTCCAAAAGAGATGGAAAGGAAAAGAAGCCCTCTGTGTATCACAAAATTGAAGCATCCCTGGCTAAGACATTTTTAGGGCAGTTTTTCATCCCATAGCTTAGTTCCTATTTAAACAGAGGGCTTGAGTCCTACATCTAGAGTTTTTCATGTCTGGAATAGTTGATGGGCACGTCCAGGGAGTGGTATATGGTAGTTTAGAGGTACTTTTCAAAGCATTTTCCATTTCTAATTCTGACTCCCTAGATTCTAATTTGTCATCATCTCAACCCAGAGAGCTCGTGAAGGTTCCTTAGCTAGGCCTCGGGAACCTTCCCCAAACCCCCTCCCTAAAAGAATAAGGCTCTCCACAAAGAAGACCTCTCCATTCTTATGGAACCCTACTCCCAAATCAGATCAAAGTATATTCTTGGGTCTCAGCAAAGTGCAGCCCTATTGGTTTGGCCCTACAGATGCTGGGTTGCTATGCAAGTGTGTGGAGGGGAAAGGGTTGGTGCATTCAACAACTGGGGGGTGGGGTTTGCATCCAGCATTCAGTGGTGTATTACTTTCTTCTGTCTTGCTGGGGGACAGAATGAAGTAATCTTTTCAGAATGTCCTGAAGGGATGAAGTGGATTTGCATAGCCTTATTGTCATTATCATTTAGAAGCTCCCATGTCTTTATTCCTGGCTAGAATTAAAGAGCATCTTTCTATATATGTCTAGTAAGCTTTAATATAAAATAATAAAACATACAGAAACATAAAACTTGACTCTGAAGGTACCAATAGTCCATTAAGTCTGATGTCACTGCCTCAGAAAGCACATCAACAAAAAGCCAGACATCCCAAACCCATCCTCTTACCGGGCCCAGTAGTGGCCAGACCAATGGACAGGAAGGTCTGAGGCTGTGCACAGAAAGCATCCATCATTCCCTGGATTTGTTCCGACACAAAAGACTTGGTTTTCTCCAGTTAGGCAGCACGGCATGCCCTCTTACAGACCCCTGTCACACTCTGTGACCTCCTCAGTTGGTGTAGCCTTTGTTCCCTTTGCTCATTTCAAAAATGACTCAGCTGGCACTGCACGGAAGCCGGCCACATTTCCATTTTCAAAGCAGCCCCTCCATTGAAAGTCCCCACTGAGCCTTTCACAAGCAGGTGCCACGCTGGAAGGTTATAAGAAAGCGTTTGATGCAAATTGTCTACCTGTAGCAAGAAAAAAAAAATAACAACGGCATTTCCAAAACTAGGTTCTACTAGGAAAGCAGTTTGGTTTCTTGCTTTTTCCGTGGACTTTGGTCATCTTAGTGCTTTTCCCAGTCTGCCCAGCCCCCTCAAATCTATAGCCCCAGTTGGAGCTTGGGGAAATCAATTCACAAATGAAGGAAAAAGGTACCTAGAGACAAAGATTCCCTCCAGACAGCAGCAACTGGCAGCATAAATCATAGGACGCCGTGGGAAGGGCCAGGGAAAGCCGCAGTGAGCTTAGCAGTGGGCTTTGCATTCATCTAGGAATAACGACCTCTGATTAATTTTAGTTTAATTGTTCATTGGCTTTCAGAGTCACTGGGAAGATTTCAGAATATTTTGTTGTTGCTTTCCTGTTTGTTTAAACCAAGGGAACTGGCTTGTTCTCTATGTTTAATGCATTCTCATCCTGAAGCATTATCCACGCACGGTCGTCTATCTGGTCTACCTTTAGTTTTTGACTATTTCATACCAACTCTGCTTTACCTTGCTCTGTGGCTTATAAATGATCTCGATTTTCTCTGCTTATATTACGTCAGGTTGTTTATGTTTCATGTTTCAGGGGCAGACAATAGATGTGATATAGGTCATTACTCATGAGTAGCTCAAGGGTAATGTGAGAAATGCCCTAGCTCCTGACCTCTTTTAGCATAAGAATTGATGCCAAAATTCTGAACCAAAAGAAAAAAAATCTGAGAAGTAGACTACTTTACTCTGGACAACCTTTGGGGGGGGGGGGACCCAACTGGGGAAAGGGCTTCTAATAAAATAAAGCACAGTAAAATAAAAATATTTTATGCAAAGCAGTATACTAGCTGCAATTAAGATCAAATTCACTGCCGTCATAGCTGCCTCTGGGAATGGTGATACAAATCCAAAACAATAACTCACCAAGTCTCTGAAGTAACAAACGAGAGGTCTTTGAAAGTATATCCCAATGGATCCTTTGCCCTCCTCTGATTTTCTTTGATTCAACCACAGGTGGGTGGTGATGTGGCAGAGGCACAGAGGAAGAGGGAGCCCAGATCACAGTGACTATCAAATTTCTCACTAGTTGCCAGTAAGAGAAGTATGTTGCCCAGTGAGGTACCTAGAATGATGGATCTTGATATTTTTGTCAGTTACCATTCAGAGTCAAGTCCACTGGATTCTGCAGACATAAGCTAAAAACTAAATGACTCCTTGTGTCCATTGTCTAGATCCACTGCCACTATTTCCATAGCTGAAGCTTCACCTCTTGTCCACCCCACTGTTATTTCTGTCCCATGCTCATCTGTGTCATTCTACATATGTTTCTGAAACCCCAAACAAATGCTACCAAAGACTTCCTGGACTTCTCCTAATGCCCCCAGGAAACTAAAACATAACATGACCGAATAAAAGAATTGAATACTGATGTTGGTTCTTCCTCCCCCAGTGTCCAGGTTTACTTGACCATCAACAGAATTAAAAAACCAGAAACTTAAGACTTTCCCTAGTTCCTCCATCTAAGTTACTCTCCATGCCCAATAGTCCTCTCAAATGTTCCTCACCAGTCTACCTAGTTTTTCCTACTTGTACACTGTACTCTTCAGCACACCGCCTCTATGACTCTTGTCTAGATAGTGGTGACATACAAGTCCTCTACTTCAATGTTTCAATTCTTTAATATCCCAATCCATTCTTCAATACTTATCTACATGAACAAAACTGTCCTCTTAAAAAGATAAAAATGTGTCACTTCCATTGTTTAAAATCATATTGCTCTGTCACTTTCAAAATAAACGTCCACCTCTTTAGAAAATCAAACAGATCTTTTCCATCTACTCCTGCCCACTTCTTGGACTCAACTGTTGTTAAGGTTTTGAACTCTAGATTTCAATTGCTTAGAGATATCTGCTTTTTCTGAGCATGTCATCCTGTCCCACAATCCCTTTCATTCTGTACATGAGTTCTTCTATTTCCCATGAACTTTTTATTGCATTTTGCTTTGTTTTGTTGAGTCAGGGTCTCATTGTGTAGCTCAGGCTAACCTTAAGCTGCAGTCTGACCCTCTGTCTACCAAACTCTGGGATTACTGGTAAGTCACCCATCCTTTGATGCATTGCCTACGTCACACCAGCTCCTCAAACTAAATGACCCACTTGTGACTTTCCCAAACTCCCCCTGACTCTTAGATGTGGTTTTCCCCTATGTACGTCAAAAGCCATACTTCTTTTCATTATTCAGCTGAAAAATTATCAAGTACCTAGCACATTGTTTATTTTTCATATACCTCTCTCTGACTTTCCCCTTATCTATGAGGGGCTGAGACAAACACTGTACTTCTCTTACTGCTTTTAACACTACATGCCTACCACAATATACAGTCCAGAGCAAGTACCTACAGTAACAGGAAAAAGAGTGATCTAGGCATAAACAGATGTAGTTAAAGCCATGGTTCTCTTTTTCCTTAGGAGAAACTTTCCTTTTGGTCTCTCCCATGTGACTTTGAAAACACATAATACACTATTATGAATACTTCTTTATAAGACAGAACTTTCTAGAACAGAAATGTGTAGTAACTGAAACAAGATACTTCAACAGTCAACATCAGTTTATTATATAGCATTATATAGCAGACTCCTGATTACATATGCTATGTACATAGTCTGCTAATACATAAATTTCATAGGCAAAGAACTGAACTCAGACCCAGGTGAGCTGCTGTCTCCTTTTCCTGTAGATTATGGAAAGATAAAATATGGTTTGTAACAAACCTTTGAAAACATTACTCTCCACAATTGTAGAAAGAATGAAAATCATCAGAGTTTCATTGATGGTCTGTGATTGAGTGAAAACTGAAAAATACAAATTTTGCAAGATGCAGATCTATCTCACATATCTGAACTAAGACTCAACTGAGCATCCCTTACCTATAATTAATTAGAGGCCTAGAAACTCAAGAGTCATCAGCCCGGTTTTACTTTGCAATGAGGTAAAAGCAATGTCCAGAAAACTACATAATTTGTAACACAACAAGCCTAAGAATATTTTGTTGTTGTTTTGCTGTTTTTTAAACTAAGGGAACTGGCTTGTTCTCTGTGTTTAATACATTCCTCTGATTTTCCCTCCTGTTCAATAGCATGTTATCAGATGCTTTACCTCATAGAAATAGTATGGAATCCAGAGCCAATGGAGCTGATAAATCTGAGCATTCAATTCAATTCAATTCAAAGATGACCTATGGGTTGTTGTGGTGCAGACTGATAGGGTATATGGAAGAGGTATTAGCATGACAGTCACAAGTTCAAAGTTGACCTGATACTCAAAATGTGCTCCTGATGGGCTGGGGATATAGTGAAGTGGCAGAATACTTGTCTAACATATCGAAAGTCTAGAGTTCAGTTCTCAGCATCACCAAGGTTTGTGTGTGTTGGGAGGAGGGAGAGCTTCTGATATCTCTCCATACAGATGTTTCAATCATTACATATGATTTTATTAATTAAAGCAAAAAGAAATTTATTCATGAAACTAAGCTTTGTCAGAATCAGGAGGAGGTAAAAGGGAAATAAAAACCAATGGGTAGAAAGGATTGCTGTCTTCAGGACATGGACCAGCCATTGCATTTATAAGTTAGCACAGCTGTGATTACTACCCCAAGATCTATAGAAAATCAAGCCAGTCAAAATCCCAGCTTGTATTGGGGGGAGGGCAAAGCTCACAGGGACCCACCCCAAAGTGAGGAGCAATTGGCAGTTGGTAGCTTCAGAGGGAGAGAGAATTCTTCTTTGAGAAAGTGGTTGTGAGTGGATGACCCCCACACCCATGAATGTATGGGAAACACAAATTTGACTTAGTGGAAGAGAAGGAAGAGGCAGGGAGAAGGAGGAAGAGGAGGATGAGGAGGAGGAGAAAGAAGGAAAAGAAAAGTTAAAGAAGGAAAATATTGAGGGAGATTCGGAGGAAGTTGGAGAAGTTAAATACGATCATACAATCATTGCATGCATGCATGAAGTTTTCAAAGACTATTTTTTAAATTGATAGTATGGGATATAGTAGAAAATGTGAAATAAATAAAAGGAAATGCTAATAAAAGTTTTTGAAGTAAACAGATAGGAGCAGAAATCCTGACTTTCTTATCTACTGAAGTTTTAGTAATTAAGAAAGTTAATTTTCGGAGTTTATGCTTTTTCCACTTTAAATAAATAACACTTCAAATAAAGCGAAATGAACTAAGTGACACCTCATCATGGAGGATTGAAATATCTGTTCCCGTGTCCAATAAGCGTTAGATTCCCTGCTATTCATTAGGAGCTGTTGGCGTACTAACTTAGGCCAATTTGCCAAACCACGATACAATTTTTCCTTCTATTTTTACAGAGTGATAATAATTGTCTGATGCAGCTAGACATAAAGATGTAGACACATTAAAACATAAAACATGTTTCTCCCTTTTCATATTAGGTGTCAAGTCTCCCTCTGGGCAGTTTAGGGAGCCAAGAACAGTTTGATAACTTAGGTGTGTGTTTAGTGAAACTCAGGTTTTCTGTATGAAAACGTTAAGAACATGACCAAATGTGGAGGAGAAAAATTAACATCAGTTTCAGCCACTTTTGATGTCATATTTGACTGACGAATGAACAGGCTGACAGAAACTCTTTGCCAACCACAGACAGAACACAAAGGATAGTCAGTGCTCACAGGACTGTGGGGAAAGAGGAACCCTGAGCTTTTGCCTGTGGGAGTGGAAACAAGTGTACCACTACAAAAGTCAGTGCGGAGATTCCTCAAAAATTAAGTCCCACTGCCATACAGCGCAATTATACCACACTTAGGAATTCACTTAAAGGACTCCATTTCCTACCAGACACATTTACACATTCATTTTTTATTTCAGCATTCACCACAAGAGCAAAACACTGAAACCCACCTCTCTGTCCATCAAAAGGAGAATGGACAGTGGAAACATGCACGATATACATAATGGAATTTTACTTGGTTATCAAGAAAAAAAAGAAATAATACAATTTTTAGAAAAGTGGATGCAACTAAAGGACAAGATATGGAGCAAGGAAACTCATCCATTGCTGGTGGCAGTTAAAACTTGTACAGTCACTTTGGAAGTCAATGCAGTGGTTTTTCAGAAAAATGGAAATCAATCTATCACAAGATGGCATATACCCAAAGGATGCTCAATCATAACACAAGGACACTTGCTCAGCTATGTTCATAACAGCTTTATTTGTAATAGCAAGAACCTGGAAACAAACCAAGATGTCCTTCTGCTAAGGAATGGATAAAGTAAAGACTCCATCTACACAATGGATCATTACTCAGCTGTTAAAAACAAGGACACCAGGAAATTTGAAGGCAAATGGATAGAATTAGAAAAATATCGTTTTGAATGAGGTGACCCAGACTGACAAAGACAAACATGGTATGTACTCACTCATAAGTGGACATTAGCTATAAAAAAAAAAAGAGTAACTATGCTATAATCCACGAACCCAAAGAATAACAAGGAGATTTCATAGAGGGACACCCAGATCTCCCTGGGAATGGGAAATAGAAAAGATTCATTAGTGGTGCTAGGGGACAGGGGAGCTCAGAGTCAAGAGGAAGCCTGGAACAGGGTCGTAGTCTCCCAGGAATCTATGTGGGAGGATCCCAGCTTAAACTCCTAGAAATAGTGGATAAGTAGCTTGAACTGGACGTCATGTGTGACCAGACTGGTGCCTTGCCCAATTGTTATTAGAAAGGTATCATTCAGCAACTGATGGAGCCAGATGCAGAGACCCACAGCAAAACATTAGGCAGATTTTGGGAATCCTGCAAAGGAGGAAGAAGTGTAGGAGGCAGAAAAGTTGAAGACACCACAGGAAACTCGCACAGTCAGCTAACCTGGGCTCATAGGGGCTCAAAGAGACTGAACTAAAAACCAGGAAGCCTGCATGAGACTGACCTAGGCACTCTTCATATATGTTACAGTTGTGTAGCTAGCTAGGTCCTCTTATGGGAATCCAAACAATGGGAACATGGGCTGTCTCAAACTTTTTTATTGGCTTTTGGGACCCTACTTCTCAATTTGGGTATCACATTATCCAGCCTTAATGCATGGGGAGCTGCTTAGTCTTACTATAACTTGATATGTCACATTTTGTTGATGCTCACAGGAGACCTGTCCTTTCACGGATGGAGATGAAAGAGGAAGGGATTGGGGCAGGATATTGCCACCACATTCTTGAAAGCCACTGTTCAGTGGGAAACAAACATCCCCGAGGAGGAAGCACAAACTTGACGCTAGGAAGAGTCCTGGTTTTGTCATTTTGTCCTGCTGATTTACAGATTACACGGGTCTTGTGATACTTTGGGTGAGAAACGTCTCAACAAGTTCATTTGCTAGGACATCCTGCACTCTGTGTGGGAATATCATAGTAGAGGAAAGGTGTGGCAGAGTACATGGAAGACCAGGAAATAAAATGAGGCTAGAACCAGGAGCCAGGACACGCCTCTAATGACTCATGAATGTCCTTTGGGTAAACCCCACCTCCTAAAGGTTCCATAACCTCCCATCAGCTGGAAAAACAAACATTCAAAACAAGAGCCTGTAAGGGACATTTTGAAATTAAACCATGACAGCAATCCGTAAATAGAATGCTCCCTCCTGCTTCTCTGAAAAGCTTTATCCTCTGCTTTATTTCGAGTCATAACCAAGATTTACACACACTCAGAGAGAGAGAGAGAGAGAGAGAGAGAGAGAGAGAGAGAGAGAGAGAGAGAGAGAGAGACTCCTACAGAAAGCATCACCTTATTACTAAAATGTAGTCATGTGTCTAGAGCTCAGTTAGAGCTGTATCTCCTGGGTTTCAATACCAGACCTGCCTTTCACCGGGCCAACTATTCACAATTGCCGTGACTCAGTTTCCTCCTCTGTACAGAAGAGATTATGATAGCAGAGCAGCTACCTCATTGGCTTGTAAAATTTTAGTGGATTAATATATGCAAAATGCTTGGAGCTCTGCCAGGCAAAGGACCAGCTGTAAATATTACTCTGTAATATTATTGTCAGAACACAGTGGTTAAGAGCAGGGTGTTGGACATTTACAAATCTCTGAACTCCTCTATAAACCAGATTTTGTTTATAAAACAAGTAGAAAACACCTGCTTTTAAGGCTGCAAGCAGATGAAGTAATTGCAAACATTTTAGCACAGTAATCAATAAGTTGATTGGCTATTATAATTATTATAATTCAATAAGTTAGTATTTATTTAATAAAAATGCTCTGGCCTGTCAGGAACCTCAGGGACCTTTTTCCCCCCTTCATACAGCTACAAAGTCAAATGATGGGGCTTGCTGAGCAGGATGAGAACTCGGGCTGCCTCTCATCATGCCTCATGGCCTGGACCCATTTGCCTGTTCTTCCTCTGTGGACTTTTGGAAACAGCTCTGCACAGGGAGCAAGAACTCTTTCCCCAAGCCCTTGAATCCTCCTTTGTGCCTGGGCCCTTTGAGAATTCTAACTCTACTGGCCACACACCACATGCTCCCACCCTGCCACTGGACTCTTGACACTCACAACTCCCCTTTGCAGTCTTCCTGAATCATCTGTCTGTGAATCCTGGTGCTGAACAATTTGTATTTGGACTTAAAATGACTCAGGGCTTAGCCCTGAGTGCAGCATTTGGTATCCTCATGCTGTTGGCCAGCAGGGTCCTATCAACAACATTCCACTCCACATCTAAAACTATAGAGCAAACAGGGTCAGCAATCTGAAAGTAAGTGGACTCTGGGTTTTTGTAACCAATTTGGCCAAAAAGCTTCTCTCCACTGATGAGCAGAACCATTAATGGTCAGATGCTGTCACTAAATCATTAGTCCAGCTAAGACCCGCATATTTAGGCCTTTGAGCAAGTGTTTCCCTCCATCTGATCCATTTCTTTTGGTACCATATACACTCCTATGCCCGGCACAGGGTCTGCAACAGTATATGGGCATCATATTAGGTATTCGTTTCTTCTGTTACCCCACTGCTGCCCTTCACTTCTCTTTCCAACCTCACTCTATATATTCTTTCTATCACTTGCCTCCTTTGCCCCTTTTTTCTTCCCATCTTTCCTGCTGACCTGCCCTCATCACAGTGTTTTCCCTGGAAGGATCCCCATTAAGACCATTTCCTCACATGTCTAAAGTACATTGCACATTTAAGATAGTTTTGATCCTTCTCACTTGATTTTCATACCATGGAGTTAAACAGAGCAGATATTTTTACAGCTGTGGAAAAGGAACTTGAAGGGCCATGTGTCTTAAAAATAATAAAATATAAAGGAAACCCATATCCAGAAGAGCCATGCCACTCATTTAGTTACCTGCTCATACATTTATTCCTGCCTAGTTCTAGGCTGCATAAGTCACTGAGCATTGTGATAGAGTATGAGATGAGCTCACTATGAGGTCCTCTGCTCTATCTCCTGTGTGGCAGATGCTCCTATGACACCAACACTGGAAAGCTGGTTCAATAGAAACCCTCATAATAAATCTTACAGCTGTGAGGAGAATCTAAAAGGATGCATTTGCCTCTCTGCCCTAATCCCTGGACAGGATCAGCCATAGGCAATGCCAAGTGCTCTCAAGTGTCCCTCTTTCATCCAGAAACAATTTTATTTCTCCCTCGTTTCCCCTCCATATATATTATTTCACTGTGTGCAGCTTCAACCATTTACTTATAAGCAAATCTACCATGAGTAGCTTCACCATTAGCTCCTGAGAACGTCAGGCTTAGCACTGAGTATGTTAGAGGTTCCTTGCAGTTTGTCTACATAAGCAAAATCTCTGTTTACTATATAATGTTTTTCTCTTGGACTTATCAGGAATCTGGACAATGACAATTTAGTGCAGTGACTGAATCACATCTACCATCAATCTCAGTAACAACCTAGTGGGGCTTGGTACTCTCTGGGTGTCTCTGGATGCTTCAGATGCCTTACAAGTTAAGACAGGGGAAGTGCATGGATGTCTAAATGCCTTCTTTAGCATTGTTTCTAAAGCAAACTAGCTTTCTCTAAAAGAACAACTTAGCAGAGAGGGTGTTAAAATGTACCCCCAAAGGACTGGGTCCCCAGATGGGCATTACTGAGAGGAGATCAGATATATTAAATCTAAGTCTATCAGTAAATGAATACATGGGCAAACTTACATTGAATGAGCCATTTGGAGATGGGGCACAATTGGAGGAATTAGGCAAATGAAGGCGTGACTTTATAGGATATATCTTGTCCCTGTCCCCTTCCTTTCTGTTTGTCTTTCCTTGGGGATCACCATGAAAAGAGAAGCTTCCTTCTCCTCCTTCCCCTCCCCCCCCTCCTCCCCCTCCTTCTCCACATATCCTCCACAGCTATTATGTTTTCTTCCCTTCAGGTTCAAAGTAATGGAAACTGTGGACCAGGTTTTGAGACCTTTGTAACTATTAGCAAAAATAAATCTTCCCTACAGAAGTAATTTTCTTTCCTATTTTGTTCAGGGATTTAAAAAAAAGAGAGAGAGATTAACACAGAGAGATCCACTCCCACTCTGAGACAAACGTTCATGACAGCCCAAAAGACTCAGAAATTTCCAGAGAAGAGAGGCTGATGCTCAATACAGTCACCCCTTACCTGACTTCATCTTCTACCCAGGGCCAGCCAGAGAAAACATTAATATTCATATGTGTTAGCACAGTATGTTATTCTATATTTTTTATTAGATATTGATTCTAATCAGTTACACACATACTTTGTAAACTTAAATTTATCATAAGCATATCCTTCTGTGTAGGAAAACACCAATAGGATTTGGTACTATCAGTAGCTTCAGGCATCACAGGGGATCTTGGAAGGGATCCCTTGTTGGTAGGGTAGGTATTGTACCAAGGCCTCACTGCAGAATCTTTTGGCCTCTGTCATTCCTCACACTTCTCACTTCAAGATTGTGGGGGCAAATGCTGGCAGAGGCGCAGAAGAGATGCCTCCCCGAGAGGCCATGCAGATTCATTTCCCTCTATGTATAATCAGGTATCTATCTCAGAAGAGTTTACAAAGCCGATGACAAGGGCCTTGTGACAGTAAGGCACTACTGCCCTAAGATGGTAAAGCAGTACTGATACACTGTAGAGATGGTGCTGGGGGATTCCAAGACAGGATGCAAACTATGGCATTTTCTGACCGGATACATAAATCTTTCCTGATGAGGCAGCCATGAGACACTTCCACAAGCTAGTGAAGAAAGAGCTTGGGGGAACTCTTGCCATCTCACAGGAGTTCTTGACCTCGCTTAATTTGGGGAGTACTTGATCTTACTTAATTTAAACCTATGTTTGTGTGTGTGTGTTTGTGTGTGTGTTTTAAGATAGGTATTATATAGCCCTCATTCATACACTACAGGTGTACCATCTGCCAGAGCACGATGAGAATAATCTCCTGAATTTAAGATAATATAAAACAGAGCATCTTCATGGTGATATTAAATTCTTCTGAGTGGAATCTTATTCATTTGAGTCACACTAATTCAGAATCTCAGATAATCCAAACCAGACGGTGTAACTTACTTTTGTGCCGCCAAGAAAGGGGGGAGGGATGGTTAACACTTTAGGAGCAATGGCTCCTAACAGATAAACAGCATGTTATAATTTTTGAACATTCACAGAGAAATTATGTGAAACTTCTAAATGGCAGGTTACTTGTTGATTCTGCGTACAGCACTAAGGAGAGCAGAGGACTGGGCAGAGGACATTCTGGAGTTGCTTGGACCCTTCATCAGCTGTAAGCATTCAGAAAAACTACTTGTCCCCTGAGATACCGTGATTCTCTATCAAAAGGACACTTTACTCCTTATTTGCTACTTTGGTAGATATATTTACAAATAATATCTAGTTTAATATCAAAGTATGAGACTATTTACAAATAATTTCTAGTTTAATATCAAAATATGAGTACCCTTTTTAACACTTTCATCCTTGGGAGTCCCACGGAAGTTTTGCATAAATAACAAAAGTGATTCCTAAAGAGACAGTTCAGCAAGCATAAGGAATTGAGTTCAGATCCCTGGAATCCATCCATGAAAAAAGGCGGGCATGAAGTATACTTCTGTAATTCCATTGCTGTTGAGGTAGAGGCAGATTGGACCCTGGAGCTCACCCACCAGCCAGCCTAGGGGAAATGATGAACACACACACACACACACACACACACACACACACACACACACACACACACACACACACACGAGTACAAGTAAATCTTTTTTTAAAAAAAGACTTTTCTGTGCTACACATATCTCTGCTTCTAGACTATAATATGAAACATACTGACCAAGGAATGTTGACTTCCAACACTGCTCTGAGCAGGCTTAGCAAAACAACAAACCAGGAGATGTTTGCAGACAGTGAGGAGCTTCCTTCCTGTTCCCCTCTGTCAATCTTGGCAGACACAGCAGGTCCCAACAAGTCTGGTTCCTATTTGTCTGTGACTTAACCAGTTAGTGGTTTGTAGTAAAGAAGCTTATTAGCGGTTAAGTTTCTCTCTCTGAATCATTCAAGTGAAAAAAATCTCTTATAACCGCACATAATATTTGCTCAAGTTTTCCATTAGTTACTTTACTGTTGTTGGGACCAAAATATCTGACTAGAAACAACTTAAAGAAGGAAGGGTTTATTGTGGTTTCTAGTTCACGGGAAGTCTATCCTGGGGGGGGGGGGGGGCAGCCGGTCCCACTGTTGGGGGGGGGGCGTCCCAGACAGGTACACGAGGCAGCCGGTCCCACCTGACTCCTGTCAGGACACAGAGATGCATTCAGGTACTCCATTCCCTGTCTCTTACTCATCTATGCTCCAGCCCGAGGAATAACACACCGCACATTCAGGTTTGGTCTTCCCTTTTGAGTGGCCCTTTCTGAAAACATGCCCAGAGATGCAGAAATGTTTCCACAGTGGCTTTAAATCCAATCAAGTGGATTCTGAACTAGCCGGCAGAAAACTAGAGCACATTTTATGTCGGCATGAGTTTTTGCTAATATTCTCATCCAAAGATGCCTATTGTAACACTGGTCCTGTTTCTCAGAGAGGCAAGCCTCTATCTAATAAAGGAGAAAGACGAAAAAGAAACCATGAGATTTAAGTCACAAAAATGCTTCTGGGAGCCTAGTTACTATTTCCTGTAAACTTTTTTTGTTAAATGAAGAGTTTCAGCCAAAGCTTGATGTCTAAGTGCACTTCATTTTCTCTCCTATGAAATGGTAAGTCCAGCTCAGTGAAAAATGTCAGAACCTGAATGAAAGAAAGCAGGGGACTTGTGCCTTGTGTGGAGAGACTATTTACAAATAATATCTAGTTTAATGCAGAAATCAAGAAGTGCACAGACTATAAACATACTCATCTTTAGCTACAGATAGACAGAGAACGATTCCCACATAAGAGTTTTCTTTTAAAGAAAATCATGTTTTCTGAAAGCTTTCATTTACATAAATATTTCCAGGGGCTGGAGAAACAGCTCAGCTCAGATGACTTTGGTCCCCCAGGACATACATGTTGAGAGAAGAGAGCCAACTCTCAAACTTGGTTGTCTGACCTCTACGTGTATGCTATGGCATGCACAAGCCCATCCACATGTATATACACACAAGCAAACCTAAACAAAATGTTCAATCTGTCAGGTATTAGTTTCCTTTTATTTTCTTCTTTTCTTTATTTTTGAGACAAAGTCTTACAATACGTCTCTGATTGTCGTAGAACTACCTATGGACATCAGGCTGGCTTTGATCTCACCGAGATCCACCTGCCTCTGCCTGTAGAGTAGGTGTGAGCCATCATACAGATATAAAACCATTTTCTATATTGTCCCTTCCTGGTGTTAGTCTCATCTGCCTGTCTGATGTGTCTGTCCTAAGTGGAAGGCATGGAGTTTGTTCTTCCCATGCCATGTAGCACTATATTCATTATGTATGATGTGAATGTGTATTAAGCTGGCAGTTCTCCCAACTAGAAAGACTTAGTTGATTGTAGAGTATGAAATGTTTACTCGAAAATGACCCATTCCCACAACCCAAACACATCAACAGATCAGAGGCCACACAAGGCTACACAAGGAAAACACTTCATACCTGGGAACTCTATCTCAGATATTCATGTCTCTTCAGTCAAACATTCATGTCTATACAGCAAAAGGAACAGTGTTCTCAGTGAAGGGCTTTCCTGGTTGGCCTGTCCCTGGCTCTCAGTGGGCACTCCACTTGCCGGTGACAAAGAGACTAGAACTAATTTATTAGAGGATTCTAAGCAAGCAACCACTCTGAAGAGTCTCGCAACCCACATCTTCCCTTGGCCTTTCAAGCACCCACTTCCACAGAAGAGCTTCTGTCCTCAGCCAAACAAGTGCCCTTTCTTCTTTCAAGCATCATCAAAGCTCATAGCAATGAACTCCTAATGATGTTAGAAAACTGTTCATTGATTTAATATAGACTGCATGACAACTACATGCCCAGCAATGTTTTAGGTGCCAAGGATTAGTGTAGGATGAACGAGCCTCCATACACACATACCCATCCTCTTACACCTCACATTATAAAGAGGAGGGAGAAAACGGGGAACAAGGAAGTTAAGCACATGTAAATTGCTAGAAGTATGTTTAAAAAGATATAGTGATGAGCAGCCATGAAAGTAAGAAAGAAGTGTGCTTTTACAAATGGCAAATTAGAAAAGCGGTTGTAACACCAGGCCCTCCATGCCCATGACCACCCAATGGTGGGCATAACAGCAATTATTACTTCCATTACTGATATTTCCAGAAAATATAACAATCAAGCTAACATACAAAGGAGAAGGGAACTGATGATAATAACAGATAATGAACACCAGATATTCCACTCAGCAAGTCCAAGTTTGCCTTGGAATCCTTTCAAGCCCCAAAGGAGCTGATGTTCATTTTGAACTAATAAGAATAAGGAGACAGCAGAGTAAAGTCACTGGTCTGAAATCACAAAGCTAATGACAGCCTTATGGGACTCTGAGTCTCTAGCTCACGATACTAAGCAACCCTTTGCCTCAAGCTAGGTACAACTGATAGACGTAATAAACATCTTCAAGTCTGTGAGGATTTGATTGTTTTCAAAGAGAGAATGAGCCAGGTGTGGGGCACATGACCATAATTCTAGTAACAGCTTGAGGACAAGGATGTCGGCTACACAGTGAGCCAACTTGGGATACATGAGACTGTCTGAAACAAACAAACAAACAAATAAACCAGAATCCGTAAGAACAAGATTGGACGTTGGTAGTGGCTTTGGCAGTACAGGTCTGAAATCCCAGCACTTGGGAGATAGAGACAGGAAGATCAGGAGTTCAAGGTCATAATAAGCTAAATAAATTTCTGAAGAATAGCTTGGACTACAGAAACGGGGGAGGGGGTGGAGAGAGAGAAGGAAGGGAGGGAGGGGGGAAGGAAGAAAGGAAGGAAGGAACTAATGAACGAAGGACAGACAGGCTAGTGCCCATTTCTGATGTTTGACTTATGAAAACACCTACAAAATTCACTGCTCCCCCTTTACTGCACATCACAGTGAACCCACACTCTTGGGAATCAAGCAATCAGCATGTTGTCACTTTCTTAAATACTTTTGGAGCTTCTTTGCTTGAACTAAAATAAGCAATTGTAATCATGAAGTGAAGCAAGACAAATCTGCAGAAGGAAGTCTATGCTTGGCACGATCAGACCAAGGTTACTGGACACAATCTGAGAACACTGCAAACCAAGTCTGTTCTGTGCCCCGTGAACCTCCTACAACCAGGACTGCCAGCTCAGCAACAAGAGCCAGGGTCCTAGGGAAACCTGATGAGTGCAGGCATAAGGGCTGACAGGACAACCTACCTCTTAGCAGCAGAGAACAACAAAGCAAAAGCCCAGGCAATCTAATTATTTATATCATTCTTTATTCCAGAAATGATAAGACAGACAAGATGCATGAGGGGAAAAAAAGAAAGAAGATAAATCACGGATAATAAAATCAGGACAAGAATGGGCCAAATACAGAAATACATAATATACACTATGGAGACCTCCATGTACATGAGAGTGTGAGATGGCATACAATCTCAGCCTGAGATTTGCTCAATGCCTCATCAGATGATACCATGCACAGGAGCTAGAAGGTTAAATATCTACAGTCTTCATTTTAAAGCTACACTAATCAAAATGTTTCCCCCATTCCCCAAAACCTAGTCTATCTGGGACAGAGGCAAAATATGGTTGCGCTTCATTCCGCAGGAGACAAGATGGGGTGGGAAGAACGCAGGCCGTTCTCTATCCTGGCTGATTTAAGGGTCAATGACACCATGACTGAACAGTGTGTGGAAGAAGCTGATACCCAGCAGAAACTTCAGAAACGGCTGTGAAGATGTAGACAGAGAAGATGGTAATGCAAAGCGAGGAAGAGACAGTGAAAAGGAAGAAAGCTTCTCCAAGACAGCTCCCTGGCAGTCACTCATGATGATGTCATCGTGGGAAGTCATCCTGTCTCCTAGCCTTGTCTCTAAAACTGGAAGGAAAAAAAGAAAAAAACCCACCTACTTCAGAGGCTTAAAGTAAAGACAGCAGGTGAGAAAGCATGTTGTAAATGAGGAGCCTTTTATGGACGGGAAGATAGCGTAATCACTGAGCCTTGCTCTGGTAGCATATGAAACTGTGTACAACTCTGTCTCATGGGGGATTATCTGGTCAAGTGCAGCTGAAGAACAATTCCTGACCTTCCCGATGCTCTAGAAACATTCGTTCTATGCTTTTGGTCAACTCTTTCCTCTCTTCCCACAGGGGTACCTACCATTCCATCCTCCAGGACCCAGCCCTTCTCCTTGTACACCTCCTAAGTCCTTCCTGACCCATCAGGCTCCATCTACAGATGGTTCCTTACTTATCACTATTTGACTTGTAAATTTCTTTCTTTTTTTTTTTTTTTTTTTTTTTTTGCTTCGTGACGCTAAACAAGTATAAGCACACTCACAAGAAATCATACTTGGAGCTTTGAACTTTGCTCTTTATCCAGGCTAGGAAGTAGAAATATGATATTCTCTCCTGATCTTAGGCAGAAAAAAACAAATAGCAACCCCCAGTGGATGCTGCAGGTGAAGAGCTAATTCTGCACCATCTTGTGCTGGCTATGTGTATTCTCAATGCATTTTTCAACCTACCGCAGGCTTGTCAGGCTGTAACTTTATTGTAAGTTGAGAAGCATTAGTTTTTCAGAATAATAATGACATCGTGAGTTAACATGTCAGTTTTCCTGTTTAGGCCACGTCACGTGGCTGTAAACTCCTTTCAAGTGGGAACTACAGCAGTGACAAGCAGCCACCGCCAGCACATATAAGGAACTCAGCAAATGTCCAATGATAGTGAAGGAATAAAAGTGCACTCAAGATGCACCTGCATGGATCTCTTTGCCCTGAGTGTGCCAAGGTACTTAACTGGCGGCCATTCTTTCTTGAACTGACCATGTGCCATTCACACTCTCAGCAAGAGTTAATATGTGGTAGAAACTCTGCCTGAAATTCTGCTAGTTCAAGTTTCAAAGACAGATTCTAGGAAAATACATTTAAATCTGAATTTGGTTTTTTTTTTTTTTTGTCTAAAATCATTGATGAGGGCTCAATAAATCAGTTCAAACATTTATCTTGAACCAAGTCCTTTTCTCTAAGCTTTTTACAACTTTGCACAGTTCAAAAGAAACTAAATCTTTCGATTACTCCTTCACTTGTTCATAAATCGTTAATACGTTGCCTAAGATGAGCCTCTTAAGTTGAAAAAAATCCCCTCAGTGAAGTTGTTAAAAAAAAGATTTTCTCTCAAACATAGAAGCCATCTTTTGCAGAAGAGAAGCCAAAGAACACTAAGAAAGTGTGGCCTCTGAGTGTATCCTGTTTGAAGTCTTTGATTAAATGCAATTTCCTATAACATATCTGTGTTTTCTGTGTAGATATAAGATTGCAGTGGGCCAGTCAAAGTCACCCAGCAGGTGAGATACCAAAAACCTCCAGACCTTTGCTATCAAATAGTGAAAGGGTAATAGATGTTCTAGTCATCTCCAGAAGAATGGAAAAATAAGAAGTCTCAGTTTGCCCAATTCAGCAAACATGGAACATGCAACCTGTCTTCCACGTTTTAGAAATATCTTTTGCATTACAAGTGGTGGCAGCATTGAACAGAGTCTTTAAACAAGGTTGTTTGGAGACAATAGCTATTATCATTTAGGACTCAGCCAACTGGATATCAGCCAACCTTATATTTGGCTATTCTCATGAAGATAAAATATGACAGTTAATTGACTAATGTCAAAAGAGTAAAATACCTTAAACAAAATGTAGGCCATCCAGTCAAATGCTACAAGCAGAATATTTTCTCAGAAAGTCATGTGGGTAATACCTGGAGGGAAAGGTAGAATGTCTAAATTATCAGTTAGTGATATGTTTACTCTGAAGAGTCTTTCTTTCCCCATGTGCTATGAAGAGTAAAATTCCTCTTAATAAACTGCCTTCAGGCATTCCAAAACCACTGTAGGTGATAAACTGATCTAATATCGCTCTACACTAAATTCAGATGCAGAAGTTACCCTGAATCAATGATTTGTTTCACATAGTGAGAATTTGTAGAGGAGAGCCCTGCTTAGCTGCTTCAATCCATGGTCCTCAGTTGTTGGTAGCAACACTTGTCCTGGGTCAAGTAACAGTAGACACAAGCAAGCTGGGTCTGCAATTCAGCTCAACTTACTCCTAAAGTTTCCTGAACTATCCTGGAATGGATCTCGCCTTCATTTCCCCATGAATTAGGACCCAAGAAGCTAAAAGTTGTATTGAAACACACACACACACACACACACACACACACACACACACACACACACACACACACACTTCTAACGGGTAATTATATTTGCTTTATTAAGGGGCAATTTTGACATATTTCTGTATTCATCCAAAAGAAATTCAATGAAGTATGGTGCTAATGAGCGATGGAGTGGAAGGAGACTATTAGTCAAAGGTTTGGTAATCAAACTAAAGCAAAAGGTAGTGGCAAAGAAAAAGCTAAGCCGTAGAAGGAGATCAATGTCTTTCCTGAGAAAGGCAAAACTATACATCACAGGAGTGTGCAGCAGGATCTATGAAAGTAGCTGGGGGATACTGAGTAGGATTAAGGCTCCTAACGTAAAATATTATAGATGTGAGGTTGAATGGCTTCTAGAAGAAAGCCTCTTAAATATCACTGGTATTTGCAGAGGAGGGCTTCCTTACAGAAAACAGACTGGTTAGAACATGCCTATTGGTCCCTGACATAGATAGGCCTCCACCTGTGGTCATGCCGTATTACTGTAGTTCTGGAATGAGTTATGTGAATTACAAATCCTAGTTGGAAGAGGTCCTGTCCCCACCTGCAATTGCAGCCTTCCCCTGTCCTCACTGGACCTTGACCCATTGTTTTTGTATTTTTCTGAACAGGAAACACTGCTCACTATCTAAACATCTTAGACACGAAGGCCAAACACGAAGGTCAAGAATGATAGAATAGAGTGTAAGACATCCAACTCCACATTTGGAGATGAGCTGAGAGCTTAACAGGAAAGCAAAGCCATGAGGACTGAAGTCAGGGGCAAGGGAGAGACACCGGGGATGGCGAGACATGTCAGGCCTGCTAAGGGTGATGAAGAAGGGAAAATTGTATTTATTATGATGCTGATGCACAGTTTGGAAGCACCTTTGAAACCTAAGAGTCCTGCCTAACTTAGATGGATGTCTATTGTCCAAATCCAATGAACGGTCTTATTAATTTAGAAACAAGGCCATATATCTGATTTCCCATCTCTCCAGTGGTCCCAGTTATTTTCAGCAAGAATTCCAAACTTATACAGTACTCAGGGGGTATATTAGTTGTTCGTTAGATTTTTATTTCCCCCTCTCCAGTGGCACTTGTGTCCCCGGTAAGTCAACAACTCTGTACCAAGTTGTTTTTTGTTTTTTTGTTTTTTGTTTTTTGTTTTTTTGGGTTTTTTTTTTGTTTTGTTTTTGTTGTTGTTGTTGTTTTTTTTTTTTACTAGTCCAAAGTTCTCCTCCCAGTTCATTGAGCAAACTGCCAATATGTAAACTCATGTAGATATCTCATCTATACAGTATAATAGCCATTGTGTCCCCCAAATGGGAAAACTCTGGTGAGAAAATACTAGTTCTCTCAACATAATGTATGAATGTAGCAAAAACTAGCAACTGTCTGTGTACAAGTCAGAAATTCCAGAACGTGGTTGGAAGAGAAGCAGGTGAACCATCCACACATGCCCATCTGATTCACATGGGTCAGGGAGAGTCATGTAAATAAAGGGAGAAGGAGATTCTACTTCAGTTTATATTTTCACCAAGGTAGACTGGAATTTAATCCCACAAGGGCGCGTGAAAATCACATCACCTTTCACCCCAAATGAAAGTCAACATTATCTTGGAGCGTCCGACACATTTGAGCAAAGTCTGTAGCATCAATTAGGTTGACTTTGAGAAAAACAAGGAGGAAAAAATTTCTCCCAACCTTCACAGAATGCTTTATGCTCACTGCAGGCTCCTTTGTCTGCTGCTCTTCATTGCACACCCTTGAGGACCCAGCCCTTCTCTTTCCACATCTTCCCTGTGCCTTCCTGACTCACTAGTCTCCATCTACAGATGGTTCCTGACTGACAGTTGTTTGATTTGGTTTCTGTTTTTGTTTATTTATTGTTTTTACTTCTGGACACTTTGGGGGACCCGAAACACTCTTCTGGACATCTTGGACACACACACGTACACATAAAAATAAATAAACAAAAAAGTATCTTTTTTTAGAAAGAGTTGTAAGAAACAATGAGATTTTTCATTACCTCTGCCATAGCAGAAAATGTTCTCTCAACATCAGAATTTGGAAATTAACAGGAATAATTTCTCACTCCCATTCAGAATTGAAGATCAGTGGGGCCGCACCAGGCCAGTGGCATGAGCACCACCATAGAGCTGGGAAAGACTTGCCATTCAGGCTCTAGACCCCTCTGCATCTGCTCAGCCTGGTTAGTCTCTTCTTTGGAGCAAAGCATGAAGCAACAAAAGCTGCTTCAAGTGGCCATTTGACTGAGGTACTTCTGCTGAGGGAGAATGTGCTGGAACCCAGTTGCAAAGAATAGCTCCATGGAAGGAAGACTGATTGCTAAAGAAATCCCCTGTGTAGGGAATGCACTTCCTTCTTACTAGTCCATCTGTCACTATGAATCTCCAGGAGTGCAGCAGAGATGGTTTAATACGTGGAAACATTCTGAAGGTATTAGATATGCCAGAGACATCTTGTCTTATATTTCCATTAAAAACTCCTAACCACTCCAACAGAAAACGCTCATTCCCAAATGGGGTGCTTTTTCAGCAAGTTGCAAAAGAGAATGATGATTTGCCAAAGGGAAAGGAGGAAGGCAGGGAGGGAGGGAAACAGGAAAGGGTGGAAGGTGAAAGAGAGAAGTTCACAAGCAGACAGGACCTACTCTTTGGTTTTCTGCTGACTTTTAAGGCCTAAATCTTGCAAACTTCAACTTTCAACTCACATCGCTTTTCCCAACTTTGTTTTCCAAACTAGATAGCAAGGATGAGAGATCCACACGGTAGCCGGAAGTCAATCCATATAAGCTAGAAGTGTGGCTATTTTTGTGACCATCTATAGGAAGGACTCTGAAGCCCTCAAGCTTCTTTCCATGTTTTTGCAGACTTCTCTGGGCTCAGAGTTTAACAGCATACATGTCAGCCTTAAAGAAATTGTGTACTTCAAGGAACCCCTTTCTGTCAACTTGAGAAAGTCATAGAATAGCATCTTAGAAGCAATTCGCTGCGTGTCTAGAATATGAAGGACCAAGTCCTAGAGACACAGGATTTGGAGCATATTCTCTCTCACAACAATAATTCTCTGAAATATACTAGTGTGTATATCTCGGAATGATGGTGAGCTTTGAATGTATCTTTGACAACCACATAGCCAGAACAGAGACACCCTGAAAACTACTTGGGTAATCCCTCCTCTTCCCATTTTTCTGAAACTATTCATGCCCCTACTTACTGCCCATGTGACTGGTCAGTTTTTATCTTGCTTGGCCTAATGCTGATGTTGGCTCATGATACCCATCCCCTCCCAAACACAGCCCTCCAAGATATGTGTTCATGTGCTCAGTAGAAACAATGCATGATAGAGAATAGCCACAGCAATATTTTTTTTAAAAGCAGTATGCAGTCACAATAGTTGATACTCAAAAATAAAGTAGCAGATGTTATAGTGAAGATGTGTAGTCATACTGCATTCAACTTTACAAGTGGGCCTTTAATTTTGATAGTATATATAGTGCATTTATGATGTTACATTGTAAATAATTGTCCCGCCTACGAGTTTAATAAAAAGCTCTGATTGGCCAAAGGCAGACAGGAAGTGTGGGCAGGGCTAACAGACTAAGAAAACTCTGGGAACAGGAAGAACAGACTCCAGAATCACCAGACAAGCCAGAAGAAGCAGAGGACAACTACACTGCTCTGAGAAAAGGTACGGAGCCCCATGGCTGATCAGGATACGAGTCATGGGCTAGTTTAAGGGTAAATAGTTAGCAAATTATATGCCCGAGCCTTAGGCCAATCAGCCTAAAATTAATGTAAGCATCTGTGTGTCTCTGTGGGTCTGCGGGTCCAAACCTTGAGGCTAGGCTGGAAAGTCCGGGCCAGAAACCTCATACTATAAGTATAATTGCTATTAAATCCAGCAACTGTTACACTGACTTTACAGCATTTTTTTCCTGTGACTTTTGTCATTTCACATACTCGATGTCTCTTCACTCTACATCTTTGTCCTCACCCATGCCTGGCTCACTAGAACACAGCAGGGAGCTGTCCTTGTAATAACATGTCATAAACTGAGCATGCCGTGTTTATCCCTCAATTCAGGTCTTTTTATTTGGTTTGCATCTTTTGTTTGAGACAAGAACTAACTCTGTAGCTCTGGCTAGCCTGGAACCTACTGTGCAGCCTTACCTGGCGTCAATCCTCCAGCCTCAGCTTCCCAAGTACGGGGCTTCCAGGTATGAGCCACCATGGCTGGCTCAGTTCCAAGATTTTATACAGCCTCTGCAGACTAAATGCACTTTTTGAACCTCCCTGTGCTTCCCGACAAAGCTTCCTAACTCCCCGCCCCCATTGTATGAAGGTCAAGGAGTCTAACGTCTGTACCCTGGTACCTTTCTATCAGCAGCATCGGGGTCTAATTTTTGTGTGAATAATCAATGTACCATGTGGCCATACCTTCGCTGCCCCCTCTCAATACAAGGGCTCTCCATCTATCAAGCTCATGTGTGTATTCAATAAGCCAATTTTTCATTATTATGGTCTCATTTTCTAAAGAAACCCAGGTTCTGATCATTAACACTGCCACTGAATTTAGCTTAAATAAATCTGTAAGGTTGTTTGATCCTTCTTACCCTAACAATAGAAACTGTGGCTAAATCATGTCATTTTTAAATGTTTTCAAAGCTTTCAACCCTCTTTATTCTAAAAATAAATAAATGGTCTTGAGTCACTGACTATTCTGGATTTTAGAGACGTTGGCAGATTATCCTTCAGTTTATACGGTCCTCCTGTAGCTGTTTGTTTATTCATAAAATTCAGATGGGATTCCTCTTCTTTGTGGACTAATGATTATATTTCTTCCTATTTGTAAGAGGGGGCTGCAAAGACCTCCAGTGTTTCAAATCACTATTAACAATGCCATATATATTACAAACAATCTATACCTATTTTACTGATAGGAAAAAAAAAAAAAACAAAAAACAAAAACCTGACCTTAAGCAGGCAGTGACTTGTTAAGCTCAGCTAGTCAGTAAGTTCAGAAGGAAGAAATCAACCCTAGTCTTTCCATGCCTCAGTACAGAGGTCTCCATTGCAAACTCACCATCCACCTCCTCTGGTCCACCCCTGATATTAGGAACATGCTGCTTCCAACCACACATGGTCTTCAGAGAGTTGCTGCCCCTTTCACTCCTGGTAAATTCCTCCACATCAGAATCCCTTCCAAATTAGGTGGATGAAAACATCTAAGATGATGACCTAAGGAGCAATTGTTGGAGTGGGCTTTGGTTGGTTGGTTTGATTTTTTTGTTTTGTTTTGTTCTTTATGTGTACTTTCTTGAGAATCCTACTTATTTGGAGATATTACCCATTTCTCAAGAGCTCTCTAAGTGTGGAATGTTTAAGGAAGACCAACTCAATTTGCATTAATCAAAGAATAAAACACCAGACAGCATGTCACTAAGTGAGAGGGCATTCGACACTGAAGACCAAACCTAAAATCTTCTATTTATAATTACTAGGCACCTTCTCTGATGGTCTAGAAAAAATTCAGCATCCCCACTCCTCTGATGGACCAACCTCAGAACCTCCACCCAAATGCTTTCACGAACCTGCATTCTGAACAGCTCTATGAAGGTCACTCTCTGCACAAAATCTCAAGGTCTCTTGCTCTGATCAGACAGAAGAAACTTTGCAGACTCCACAACAGTCAGGACTTGGATTTTCTTGAACTCGTCCAGGAACCTCATATCATTCCATCTCTTCCTGAGCCTGCCTATCATCTGCCCAGTGTGGCCTAGAAGTGCCTCAGACTCTTTACCCATCTATATTACAGACTAGTTCAAAGGGAACTGGGAAGGCCAGAGAGATAGACACTTCATTGCCACCTTCTTCCCTTGCATGATTCACAATGATCTTCCCGGGGCTCCCAGAGCATCTTTTGGATACCTTTATTAATATGAAGGGTTACATTCACCTCTGCCTGGCCCTCTAGTCCTGGGATCATGGTTTATTGCTCATGCTCTGGTTCTCCCTGTGGTACCCTGGCTATGAACAGTGGCATCCCCCATTCCTGAGATGATTAAACAAGCTGACAGCACCCTTGTTGACACTGGTACTATAAAAAGTAGAATGAGCAACCACCTAACATCTGACCTCCTCCAAGCTTCACCAGGTTCCCAGTCTTGAGCCAATTCATAATAAAACCTTCTCAGACTTGTGCTAGGACACAGGCCATTGCAAAGTGAAAGAAACCTCAGAGTCCCCATAACCAGATGCACTATGTGGACTGGTTATTCCTGATTCCAGGACACATGATTTTAGACACTTGTCTTAAAAATGCTTCCATAAAAATTAATATGTCACAATACTACTAATAATAAAGTCTAAATGAAGAATATGTAAGGAGTCAGTATGCTGTTCTCTTTATTTTTATACCTGCATAAACTTGTTCTTGGGAATGGAATGTGAGTTCATATTTGTAACATGACAGCATTCTGATTTTGCTTACAGAGTGCTGCTTTCATCTCTGAGCCAATATCCATGTCCACTGTTCTTTTTACATTTCCTTTCACTTCTCTGGATATTTCTTTTGCAAGTAGAGAGTTTAGATATACAGAGAACTGAAGGCATTTTTTAGTGAATACTGCAGTAAAGGTCTCATATGAACCTATTACAATAGTGTCTCCTGAGGACTCGTCTGAGCTGGAGAGTCCAAACGACTGCTTTTTGTTCCGTTAGAGACTTAGAAAATTTCAAAGGAGGGAGAAGGAGAGGGGAAGAAAGAAAGGGAGAGGAGGGGAGAAAAAAAAGACAAAAACCTCATCTCAACTACACTGAAAGACATTTGTGGGCTTTTTTCATCTGATTTAACAAATGTTTTGGCTATTAATCACACACCAAGCCCTACTCTATGCCCCCATAAAACTCTGAGCTTAGTTTTGAAAATCTTCAGTACAACGCCATGCCAACCTGAAGGCACAGGTGGTTTCTAGAAATGTCCCTCAAATATTCCAAGTCAGTGTGAAAATGACTAGAAGAGACACCGAAATTGCTCCATTCAGGGCAAGCAGCAAAAAGTATAGGCTGATGTGGGACTGAATAGAGCGAAATCCCAAGTCCAGAGATGAAGTTACCTCAGAGACGGTAGGAATGGAATCATCTGCCACATGTAATGCAAACATATATTTCCTTTCAAAGTCCAGGTCTTTGCCCCAAATGACTTTAGTTATCCCAGGGATGTGCACAGTTCTGTTTTATTCTTACAGGCTGGATAAATATCTCCTTCCAAATAGCTATTCCTCTTCTTCTCACTAACCACCCTTAGGAAGGGGTCCTTCCATCCGTCTGTTTTCTCTTGCTGCAACAAAATAGGACCAAATGTACATCATCAGGAGAAGCGCTTATTTGGTTGTAGGTCCTGGTCATAGTTCATCATGAAGGGAAAATTGGGGCTGGGATTCAAGACAGGGAAGCAGAAAATGAAGCTGAAGGCATGGAAAAACATTTCTTGCTAACTTACTCTACTGGCTCACTCTGTTTGCTTTCTTAAACACCCCAGGACCATGTGCTCAGCGGTGGCACTGCCCATAGGGAGTGGGACCCTTTAACAATAATTAGTAATTTTAAAAATATCCCACAGACATGCCTACAAATGCTATTATTTAATAGAGGCATTTTCTCAGTTGAGGTTCCCTCTTCCCAAATCACTCAAGCTGTGTCAGATTGACCGCAACCAACCAGGACACCTTGAGACAGTCTTGTTATATTACTAAAAATAGAATGCCTCATGTTTAGAGCCTCTTCACAGAGCTGCTGAGCTCTGAGATGGGCCATTGGACAGGACAAAACAGGCTTTTCCACCCACAGTTAGAATGGTACAGGAAGATGGGAGCTGAAATCCCAGTTAGGGGTGGCTCTCAGCACAATAAGGTGGTCTTCCATTAAAGCTGCAAAGGACCTGACAGTCACAGGCAGAAACTGAGCTGCCCCACAGCTAACTGCTGCTCATTTAGCCCAGGGTAAATAAATGACCATTAATATGCTAGAGGAAGCATGAGTTATTTTATATTAGCTTTGATGGAGTTAACAGGGCATCTGTAAGTCAATCAGGGTGGGGCTGAGGGCAGCTGACAGAGTACCTGTAAGTGTATCAGGGTACAGCTGGGGACAACTGTGTAGGAGAAAGGGCAATGAAGGTCTGCAGCAATTTCTTACCCTTCTGAAACATCATCATGCTTCAGGAATGCTGACCCTAGGCAAGTGTCAAGTGAGTTTGGAAGTCTGGGTATTCATAGAGACACATGTACAATTGTGTTTACTGCTGCACTGTCTATAATAGCCAAGGGAGGAAACCAGCCTAGATGTCCATCATCACAAGAGTAGATGAAGCACATGGTTCAATTATAAATGTTCAAAGACTAAGAGCTGGCAGAGTGCCCAGCTCTACACAAAACATCTGTATCATACCCCTCCACCCAAAGTTCAGTGACCATGGTTGAAGAGGGCTCAGAAAGACGGCAAGAACCAGAGGTGGTTCATAACTGCACCAAATAGTATCTTCTGGAGATGAGCAGGCTTTTGTAAACATGAACTCACTCTAGTTGTGACTATTTATATAAGACTTACACAAGATTAAGTCACACAGAATGTCCGCATGGAGGAGAGGAGGTGGACATGAAGTCCTACCCTCTGATGAGAAGCTATGGTAATATATTGTCTATCTAATAAAAATAGTCTGGACTATCAGAGAGCAGGAACAAACCACAGCCACTTCTCACCCAGCTAACTTCTAAGGCTGAACAGGGTAAATGCTGTCTTCAAGGGTTCTCAGACTGACTGGTCACTCAGATAGAATGCCTGAATTTCTGCTTTCTCCTGCCTTATATATCTTCCCTGCCCAGCTGATTTTACTTCCTGGTTTAAATCTTCTAGTGCTAGGATTAAAGATGTGAGCTTCCACTGCCTGGCCACACAGATCCAGGCAGATCTCTGTCTCCCACTCAATGGATTAAAGGCATGAGTCACCACTCTCTGCCCTTCATAGCTTGGCTGTGGGTGATTCTTTCCTCTGATATGCCAGACTATTTTTATTAAATATACAATATATCACTATAAGAAGCTATTAGCATGTGATGGTTTCTGGGGGAGAGTCAGTTTTCTTTAATGGTGTGACACCTGGCATAGCAGTCACACTCCAGGGCACTCCAAACACCCAGAAGTGGTGAGTGGTTGGGGGTGTGGGGTGGAGATTCTGGTAGGAGATGGGGAGGATTTTGAATATGATCAAAATAGATTGTATGAAATTCTCAAAGCATAAAAACATTATTCAAGAGGGAAAAAAGAAGAAATAAATGTGTGCATTTTGCTTAGCTCTGATTCGCTCCTTGAGTGTCTTTAACTTGAATGAGCAAATTGGGACTGCCATGTTTGACTCTCCAGCTCCCTGCTGGAGAGTGACAGGTGGCCCTGGTACATATGTCCTCTGTCTGAGATGCCTGGAACTGCAGCAGCCACCTGGAGTCCAAAGCCCCAGAGTTGAACCTTCTGTTTGTCATGCCTTAATCCTGGGACCTTAGCAGGCAGCAGGCTGCCTAACAAGCCAGCACTTCTGAGAATATACATTGCAAAAATACGATACCTCCTTCATAGCATTGTTAAGAGAACAAGATAAAATCATGTCCATTTTTTACAAGTTTAAAATGCCTTTCAAATGCACACAAAAAGAAAGCATTACCCAGGCAAGAATAACCGTCTACACCATTCCTTGTATTTGTCTCTTGTCCTATTTTTAAAGCAGTTTCACAGGAAAAACAGAGTGGACATTCCAATAATTATCTAGTGAAATCAGACCATGAAAAGGCTCAGCTGTATATCTTAGACACAGAAGTTTGTATCAGCGTGTCTCGATTTAATATCTCACTTGTCAGTCACGGCGAATGTAGTTTCAGGGACTGACACGCTGATGTTCTGTGGCTAGGGGAAAAAAAATCTCAGAAGGAAGACGAGAATGTGACTTCACTAGTCACCTCCCTGCCCCTAGAAGTTTCCATCATTTCATTAAAAAAAGAAAAACCTACCACATGCTGCTCGACAGGGTGACTGGCTCCTGAACAGTCAAGACGCTATTTTCAAACACATTCTTTCTCTGCTTTTCTGTCCCCATGGGGCCCTGCTCTAATCCTGGCCTTCTGCAACCCCAGGCTGTGGCTTCAATCTTACAGAGCAGATTTTCAAACAAAGTCCCCTTGCTGAGCTCGCAGCTCTGCCTTCTAGAGCCGCAGGCCTGCCTGTCAGGGGGTGTGGGGGGCCCTCCAATGTTGAATTACTTCTCACAACCTGGACACCTCGTCCTGTCCCCACCCCCCATCCCTCCAGGGCCCACTCCTCCCCACTCCCCGACTTCATTCCAGAGTTCTGAAGCCATGACAAAAATAAATTAGCTAGAGGTTCAGGTCACACCTTGGAGAGCAGTAAGCATTCTGTGGGAAATCAATAGAGAAGATGGGATTCTCCAACTGCTGAAGCAGAAGGAACCATGCGTTTAAAGCTGGATACAAACCAAACAAAAGAGCCTATAAAATGTCTTCCTGGGAGGGGAGCACAGATTCCCATTCATACCAGCACCTGCAGTCAGGATAGCCACCCTCACACCTTGCCTTGTCCCCCAGGAAGCCAACATGATGCCACGTGAACATTGGTGAAAATGCCCATTTGAGTTCAGATATTGTCTGATCTTGGAGTCCCCAGGAAACCACCTGGAAAAGTTAAGCATAGGGAGCATACATTTGTTCCAACAAAACCATTCTTTGCTGCTGCTTATAGTGAAAGCCAAGAAGTATTATTACCAAGAGCGTTTAGGGAAATGAAATTTCTAAAGGCACCAAGGGTGGTGTACTAAGAAATTCACAGGCTTGTCCTCCACCATCAAGAAGAAAAAAGCAAAAAAAAAGGCACCTGTATAAAAAAGGTCATGTAAAGCCAGCAAAATGGCTCAGTGGGTAACGGGGCTTGCCACCAAGCCCAGTGACCTGAGTTCAATACCCAGGTACCATATGGTAGAAGAGAGAACTGAGTAACCCAAATTCCCATTCACCTCCACACCTACATACACACTCAGGCACATACATTATATACAAACATGATGACCATCAGCAGCAGCAGCAAGATTTTAAAAATAAACAAAAGGGCAATGCAAAATCAATCCTGGAGTCAATTGTGCAGGTGAGATAAAATACCTGAATTGATACCAGAATGGAGCGTTCAGTGGGTCTCCCCTTCAGCCTTCTAGATGATTAGACTCATCCCCAAGTGTTTAACACTGCCATTCTTCCCGCCAGAGATCTTCTACAAAGGCAGACCCTGATGAAAACCGAGGGACTACCAAAAGCGGTGCACAGTCGGGCTACTACAATCTGTCAGCTGTCAGAGCCACCAAGGCCAGCAAGTTCAAGTCCTGCTCTATGCTTCTTGTGTAGTCACAAGGCTGGGTGCAAGGACAGCTCAAAGCTCCTGGCATGTGGAGATTGTGGAACTCCTTTTGCTGTGTATCAAGAGCAGGCTCCATGGACTTCCAAAGACTACATTCATTGACTGCTCTGAAATAAACTTACTTTTTGATTTTTTTTTAATCTTCGCATGTATGTCTTTGATGTGTTTTGCCTATGCCTATATCTGCACACCACCTGCGTGCCAGGTGCCTAAGAAGGTCAGAGAGCACCAGATCCTCTGGAACTGGTGTTGCAGATGGTTGTGAGTGCTAAAACTTGAAGCCGAGTCCTCTGCTAGAGGAACAAGTGGCCTTAATTGCTGAACTATCTCTCCAACTGACTGACTTTATTCTCTTCCATTTGAGTGTAATCCTCTCACATTTACGATGGGAAGCCCTTGTAAATTTAATACAGTCTTCTTTTTGAGACAGAATCTTACTGTAGGTTAACCTGGCCTCAGAGCTACCTGCCTTGGTCTCTTGGGTGCTGGACAGTGGTCCTTTTCATATTATCTGTTAAATTAAAATGTGATTAATTAATAATTACATCATTCCTCTTACCTTTTCTTCTCTCCAGCCCTGCCCAGGTCCCCTCTACACTTCTCCTCAAATTCACAGTCCTGTTTTTCTCTGCTATAATCATATTTTATAATCTCAATTTTAATGTTTTTCAAAGTGGTTAATAATAGACAACATAAAAATTTACCTGATGAAGTATGCAGCTTTTCAGACAACTGGGACTCAGTCTACCCAGAGGATGCATATTTATGTACCTCAAGGACATTTGCTCAACTATGTTCACAGCAGCATTATTTTATTAGCCAACACCTGGAAACAATGTAGATACCCCTCAACTGAAGAACGGATGTAAGGTAATGCAGACCCAGAAAGTCAAACACACAGTATGTACTAACTCATAAGTAGATTTTAGACATAAAGCAAAGAATAATCAGGCTACAATCCACAACCCCTGAGCAGCTAGGAAACAAGGAGGAACCTAAGAGGGACATTCATGGACCACATTGAGAAGGGGAAATAGATAAGATCTTCTGAATAAGTTGGGACCATGGGGGGGAGGGCGCAAGGAAAGGTGGGGAGAGAACCTGAAGGAATGGGATGGTTGAGTTGAGGAGGGGGAGATGGAGAACAAGGAATTAGACATCTTGATAGAGGGAGTCATTGTTGGGGAGAAACTTGGTGCTAGTGAAATACCCCAAAATCCATAAAATGACCCAGCGAAGACTCCAAGCAATAGTGGAGAGGGTGCTTGAATTGTGCTTTCCCTGTAATCAAATTGATGACCACCCTAATAGTCACCATAGAACTTTCTTCAGCAACTGATGGAAAAAGATGCAGAGATCCACAGCTAAGCACTAGTTTGAACTCCCAGTCCAGTCAAAGAGAGGGAGGAGGGATTATTTGAGCAAAGGGGTCAAGGTCATGATGAGGAAACCCACAGAGACAGTTGACCTGAGCTACTGAGAGCTCACTGACTCTGGACTGACAGTTGGGGATCCTGCATGGGACCTAACTAGGTCCTCTGAGTGTGGATAATGGTTGTGTGGTGTGGGTAGTCTATGGGGCCTCTGGCAGTAAGACCAGAACTCATCTCCATTGCATGAACTGGCTTTTTGGAGCCCATTCCCTATAGAGGGATACTTTGTTCAGCCTTGATATTAGATGGGGGAACTTTGTCCTATCTCAACTTGATATGCCAGACTGTATTGACTCCTCATGGGAGTGCCTACCCTCTGAGGAGTAGATGGGGGTTGGGTGGGGTGAAGCTGGGGGGTGGGGGGTGAATGGGAAGAGGGGCGAGAGGAGAAACAGTGGTTGGCATGTAAAAAATTGTTTTTAAATAAAAGAATTAATTAAATTAAATATGCCTGATTAATCTTGAAATGCACTGTTAGAGGCATTAAGAGCATCCACACATGCTGAGTGGTGGTGGTGCATGCCTTTCATTCTAGCATTAAGGAAACAGAGGCAGGTTGGATCTCTAAGTTCCAGACCAGCCTGGTCGACAGAGTGAGTTCCATGACAGCCAGGGCTACACAGAGAAACCTGTCTCAAAAAGCAAGGCAAACAAAAAAAAGAAAAGGAAAAGTAAGAGAAAAAAGAGGAAGGAAGAGAGGGAAAGAAAGAGGGAGGGAGGGAGGGAGGGAGGGAGGGAGGGAGGGAGGGAGGGAGGAAGGAAGGAAGGAAGGAAGGAAGGAAGGAAGGAAGGAAGGAAGGAAGGAAGGAAGGAAGGAAGGAAACGAACACCTATGCTATAGTGTTGGGTTGCCATCTGCTGTCACCAATATCCTCCTCCAGGATGCATTCATATTCCCAGACCAAGCTCTACCTATCAATCATCCTCTCCCCTTGGCCCTGGCACCCACATTTTACTCTTCCTACTCCACACCAGTGGGATCCTGAACAGTTGTCCTTTTATGACTTGTTACTTTACATAACCTCAGTGTGGACAGACTATTTCAGGATTTCTTTCATTTTTTAGACTGAGTAATATTCAATTGCAGGGATATACCACATTTTTCCTTATCTACTCATTCACTGATGGGCTCTTTAGTTGCTTCTACTTTTGAGCAATTGTGACAATGCTGTTTGGAACGCAGACACAAAAATCCCTCTTTAAGACCCCAAATTCCATTCTTTAGATTCAGATCACATAGTACTTCTTCCTTTTAGTTTTTGAGGAGCTGCCACATTGTTTCCAGAGTGGCTCTCTGATATAAGGCATCCTGGGGACTTAGGAGATGATTCTGTGGAAGAAGCACTTGCTGTGAAGCATGGAGACCTGAGTTTAGATCTTTGCCCTCACTAAAAAAGCCATGCATGGCAGCGCTTGTCTATAATCCCAGCTCTGGAGAATAGGAATGGAAATAGGAAGATCCCAGGGACCACTAGCCAGCTAGTCCAAGTTCAGGGAAAGATACTGCCCCAAAAATTAAGATGGTGACTGATTGAAGAAGGTGCTCTCTGTTGACCTCTAGCCTCCAAGGGCACAGGAACAGGTGTGTGGATACACATAGAAAGAGAGACACACACTAGTTTTAAAAAGTCAGTGTCCCTAAGCCAGGTCAGCTACCCCATGGCCCCTCTGTGCTTCTGTGGCCATACAGGACAGGTTTCCTCCCTAAGACCTATTTTAGATAGACTTATTAGTGCTGTGATGAAATACCAGGCCCAAAAGCAAGTTGGGAGAAAAGGGTTTATTCTACTTAGACTTTTATATTATTTTTTCTGAGACGGAGTTTCTCTGTGTAACTAACCTTGGCTGTCCTAAAACTCGCTGGTGTAGACTTGGCTGATTTTGAAACTCATAAAGATCTGCCTGCATCTGCCTCTGCCTCTGGAGTTCTGAGATTAAAGGCATGTGACATCACTCCCTGGCTTACTTATACTTCTATATCACAGTTTATCATCACAGCCAGTCAGGGCAGAAGCTCACATTGGAACATGGAAGCAGGGATCTGATACAGTGGCCATGAAGGGGTGCTGTCTCTTACTTTTCTCTACATGGTTTGCTCAGCCTGCTTCCATATAGAACCCAGGTCCAACAGCCAAAGGGTGGCCACACCCACAATGGGTTGGACCTTCCCCATCCATCACAAATTAAGAAAATGCCCTACAGGCCTCCCATCTACAACCCTAATGGAGGCATTTTCTCAATTGAGGTCCCTCCTCTCAGAAGACTATAACTGTGTCAAGTTAACATAAAACTGGGCAGTAAACTTCCCTCTGACAGTCAAACTTTTAAAGGTCTTAGTAAAGCTTTCTGAATGCCACCCCTACTCTCTCTTCCTGTCCATCTTATTAGCCCCCTTTTCTGCACAGATGTGTATGAAGGCTGTAGAAAGCCTCTGAAAGAGAACTCTCAATTAAAGGGTAAAGATGTTAAGAATTGGAAGTAGACATCTAGAATGTTCCTCTCCAGCCAAGGTCACATAGTCCTGTGTACATTCACATAGCTCTTCCAAGCACTTCTATGATCCATTGGCTCAATTGGAAGCTATTTGACCCTAGCAGAGTGGATACATCCTGACATTGGGCATCCTTACAGTTCTCAGTACAGAAAATAAGCCACTGGGAATAACTGATGTGTTTTGAAGTGGACCATTGACCTTTCTCTAAGGGGATCTTTCTGTGCTGGCTACAGCCCAGGAGCTTTGGAGTGCAGGTGTGTCATTGACCTTAAGAGCCCAGTCAACACTGACCAGAGTGCCCAAGAGAAACACAGTCTTAACAGTGCTGCATGCTGCTTATTTTTTTCAAACCTCGTCAGCTCTATAAACCCTGTCATGGGTGTGAACCAGCCATCCTAACATTCACATCCCAAGTCTTCCCAGTAGTACTTGAATCTTAGCAAAGATGATTAAATATGACTCATCAATACTGCTTGCCTCAGACACAACAGTTCAGACAACCACCCCAATCCTTTCCCTGGAGTGAACAAGGGCTGAGACTTTGTTCTCGTCAGCCATTTTATCATCTGGCACACTTTGTATTTGTCAATCAATTTGCCTCAAGTGCTAGCCATCCACGAATGGTGACTCACTCTGGGTCTGTTGGAATGGACAGTAGGGATAACTGGTGGTTGCTTTAACACAACCAAATGTGAACACGAATCATTCAAGAGTTTAGGGTTTTGTCCAAGATAAACATTCATCACAGCCACTTCTTAATTTCCCTATTCCCATCTGAGGATGCTAGGAACCCCAGCAAAGCCAAAGAGCTTGGTCAGAACCCCCACACACACACATTTTGGGACTCGTCAGAGAGAATTCAAATTCATCTCACAAACCTCCTAGTAGAACCATAAGTGAAATGTAAGCTGTTTCTTTAGCGTTGGTTTTCTCTTTTGCACAGAAACTGACATGTTCCAAAGCTCCCAGCTCTCTGTGCGTCTGACACTTGGGGACACAGAACTTCTCCATGACCTGCAGCCTGAGTTCCCACTTAGTCTCCATCTGCCTTGAGGCAGAAAGTCATTCAATCTGCATCTTTTGTCAGAAGTCAACACTGGCCCAACCTAATTTGATTTTATGTTTGTATTTTCTCAACCCATTGCTGGATACTTGTCTGTTTCAGTGGATGACGTTGAAGAAAGGAGAAAAGGAGAGCAGGAGAGTCACCTGGAAAGTCCTGAGGGTTAAGATGGTATGACAGCGGGGGAGTCAGTCTAAGAAATGGGGAAACTGAGTCCACAGTACAGAAACAGACGTAGGTTATGCTACTGTCAAGTGAGTGGACTTGGACATTAAGGATCTAAGCTTACATTAACTTAGACACTGGTACAAACTACCTGTTTCCCATGAGCCCAGTGGGTGGAGATGTGGGTTGGATTCAGCAGCATTCAAGATGCTGGGAACAAGAAAAACGAGGAAGTCAATGATATACAGCGTTCAAAATTTATGTCAGACTCAGACTTCTTTCCCCCACAATCTAAATTTTGCCCAGATGTGAATACCAGGAGGCCCTCTCATTCTCTGCCACATTGCACAGCCTTTGTTTATCTTTGTACCTCCAAAGGTCTGCATGCCATTCTTCAAAACATCATTTATGGAGGGGAAATGATCTGAAGAAAGTGGTGTGGAGTATTGGAAAAAGAATCAGAAAAAAATTCCAAAATATAGACTACCTACCTATCAGTATGATCAGAAAGGTCCCTGACCCCAAATGGATGCTTATGCTGTCAGTCATACAAAGCTTTCCAGGAAGCAGCATCTCTGAATCCAGGGTACAGGGGCATACACAGACATAGCACACACACACACACACACACACACACACACACACACACACACACACACACACACACACACCTTCACATGCAAGCACACACATGGATATGTTCATGCATGTCCACACATTCATGCACACACATACAAGTGCACACACACTCACACTCACCTTCCGGGGAAAACTGTGCTTTCTCATCCCAGAAAAGATCTGTGCCTTCAATTAAATTACTGCATATTGGATGGAAATGACAACACAAAGGAACCTGAATAACCTTAGCAGTCTCCTTAGAGACTGGTCTGTATCAAATAAAGCCCATCCACACACCAAGAAGAGCCTTGACTTAGGGAAGCGGAAAGGCAGGTGCAGCAAACAGCCCAGGACTAAATCCAAGACCCAGGAGCAGAAGTGGATTCAGACTCATGCTTTTGGCTGTTCTGGTTCTTTCGGAACCAAGCTCAAGTCCCAGCCAGGGTGGGAGTGGCTTCTCCTTCCTGATCTCTCCTGAGGTCCTTAGCCAAGCTGCTCTCTGCTGCCCCTTAAGAGGTGATGGAGAGCAAAGTCAGTCCACAGGCCAAGTATTCTTTTTCATCATGCCCCACCTCTCTAGCCCTTCTGGGGTGCAGAGGGGAATGAGGAGTTAGTGCTACTACTGTATTTGGTCCTGTGAAAAGGGAGAATTCATCTCCATGCCCTGAATAACAGGCTGCTGTGATCTGTGTATTGATAGTCTGAGATGCTCTGCATGCCAGAAGATATCCAGTCCCAGACAGATCAATAATCCTCGCATGGCCCTTTGTTTTGAAAAGAAAATAAATCTCCTTTGCTCTTAAAATTTATGCATAAAGCAAAACACCGGGATACAGTTCCCTGGTGAGGCCTTTTAGTTTCCTAAGCCCCGCCCTCAGATATTTGTACAGGAACTGTCTTTATGCGCTTGCCTGTTCTACTAGTGGTGGTGTGACTTTATCATCACTTGACATCACAAATTAGGCCCACTTTCTCCAAAAAGAAAAAAATTAAACGTACAAACCTCAGGAAATCGGTGAGTTCACAACACATAACAATTTTTTCTTGCCTTACTTCTAGTCACCATGAGGATCTTGAGTTAGATTATTACTAAAAACTTACTTCTGCCTTCTACATGCTATTCCCCTCCAAAACCACATTTAATCCCTACACAGATTCTTTAAAAGTTACAGTTCTTTTTAGAGGTGGAGTTGAATATTTGGGAAAAAAAAATAAAAGATTGCTTATTAAATATGAAGAGCTCTCTCTCTCCCTCCCTCCCTCCCTTCCTCCTTTGAGGGGCTCACAATACAGCCTCAAAACCTACCAAAAGTTCCAGAAACAACGACAGAAAAACTAACTCCCTTTTCCTCTTTGGCAGTACAAAAGCAATAACTTCACCAAGCCCACCCACACCAGGAATTAATACCACGCAGACCACATCCACATTTGACTATTATGGCTACGTCAGTTCACCACAGTATCTGTTTGGAAAACATATAATTTGCGGTAGAGAAAAAAGAAAAAGAATGAAGAAGAAAAAAAAAAAAACCTCCCGTACAAAAAAGAGATTCTTTCAAATGCAAATTAACCAAAGACATTTTCCCCCTGTGTTTGGAAAATCACTCTAATATAAGAAAACCATAGTCTGTGAGCGAAAAATATTGGTGCATGTGTACCCACCAGTTGAAAAGAATTCAATTGATTCAGTTCCCTGAATCATTAAGGTGACTCCTGGCTCCAGAAGGACTTGATTAGCTTCTACTGACCTAAGAAGTCTTCTGTTCCCAGGTAGCCAGCACTGTTCTCCACTGAGATGCTGATGTAGACAACATTGTTTTTTATCTTCTGGTGTGTGTAGGGGAGCAGGAAGAGGAAGGAAAGAGGGGGGGAAGGAAGGAAGGAAGGAAGGAAGGAAGGAAGGAAGGAAGGAAGGAAGGAAGGAAGGAAGGAAGGAAGGAAGGAAGGAAGGAAGGAAGGAAGGAAAGCACGGTGTAGTGGAGCATTCTTGCTGCTGGGGGAAAAAAGTAAAGGCTGGACCAGGTTCAAACATAGCTGACAGACTCTGAGAATTCACACCGAGCATGCTTGCCTGCGCAGCTTGCATGAGACACTCTTAATGAATATTACTTCCTTCCCACTGGCTAGCCCTGGAAGTCCACACCCACTCCTCTTTCAGAAGTCAAGAATGTAGCGACCACCAATGCCTAGAAAACAGGCTTCCACAGAGACAAGGCCTCCCGATCCATAAACTTTCAGGTTATGACCTACGGGTCAGCCTAACAAACAGAACAGGGGGTGAGTTTTCCCGGCCCCTGATTACATTCCCGGCTTTGTGCCTGCCTGTCCGAAATGGCAGCTACCCCAGAGAGAAGAAAAACAGACTGTCTTTTTGTCTAAAGAAAATGCTATCCCAAAGGCCAGCATAAAGGCCTTTCTCGGGGCAGCTTTCCAAGGCAGGTCAGAAGGAAGGTTTTCTTGTGACTTAGAATTTACTGTAGTTATTTTTAACTTCTGGCTAAAACCAACTAAAATCCGTATCATTTTTTGATAGTTTACCCACCCTCCCCCCTCTCTAAAGTGCTATGTACCTATGTGTAATCTAAAAATATGTTCCAAATCCATTTGAGCCTAATACATCAACACAGTACATCTGTGGACATTCAGCACACAGTAACTACGTGGCAGGTTTTTGTTCCTGCTGCTGCTGCTTTTGCTATTATTATTATTATTATTATTATTATTATTATTATTATTTAGAGTGCATTCCTTTTCCCTGAAACTGAAATTCTAAAAATTTAAATTTAAGAATAGGCTACTTTTCTGACAGTCTTGAGGGGAGGGGTAAATAGAGGAAAGAAAGGGAGATAGTGAGGGCACCATCAGACAGCATGTACAACATAAAATGCAAGGACATTTTCTATTTTAAGGAATCATATTCAATCTATTTAATGATCTCTCTGATATTTTCTAATTCCCATTTCTAAGTGCCAAATAACAAAGTTAAATATTATTAAACACTCATTTAAAATGCTTACTTACCTCCAAATACACACACACACACACACACACACACACACACACACACACACACGTTTTTGTTTGAAAAACAATGATGTCAGAGTTTAAGAGGTGAAAAAAACTAAGGTTGCAAAGAAACGCTACATTCCCTGACCCCTGATACAAAGCCAGCCTGGCCAGCATTGATCCATGACTCACAAAAGGTGTCTCTCCAAACCTAACAAGAAAACTAGTGTCGAACTGCCTGTAGCACCTGACACAGCCATATTGTGCTTCTGGAATATTTTGTTGTCTAAGGCTCGTGTACATAAATGCCTCCTTGCCTACTATTGAACAAATTCAGTCGCTTGCACATGTTCCCCTTCCAATAATTCTGAGAGTTTGGGAGTGTTCAGGCACAGGGCTTGTTTTGTTTGTTTGCATGCTTTGACTAGGAGAAGAATAAGGCTGGGTCTCTCCTTCCCCTTGCAGAGTGTTTATATCAATAAAGCCCAAGAAAGATGGAGCTTGGGATAGCTGAACCATCCTCGTGGCAAGACCCCTTAGGGGTCAGAGAGGTCCCACAGCACAGTGTAGAGTGCAGGAATGCTCAGCTGATGGTGGTGTCCTGGCCAGCAATCTCTTTTCCTCCCTCCACTAGGGTCCATGTGTGCTTCTTTGTTTGCTTCTATAAGGATAATACTGACCTTTGGGTCTAGGATGCTGTTCTCAGCAACACAGAGACCTGAGTGAAGCGAGCTATGCTTCTTTCAGTCAAAACAACAGAGGCTTGTTGAGAAATCAGTCAGGAGGAAAGTATATGGCATGGCTAGGCTAAGCCCTGCAAGATGAGATGAAGCCTCTGTATCTAAAATGGTAAATACTGGGGTGTCATGGGTGGCTCTTGTAAAGAATCGATGCATCTGGAGCTGTCCTTTGCCAAGATTCAAATGTTAGTCAAGCACAGTTGCTTCCCTTACTGTGGAGGATAGATCTCTAGAATCCCAGAAATCACAGGTAACACCAAGCCACATGGCTATAGTACACCCTTCTTTAAACATATCTCTCATAAAGTACCATTTGCACATTACTCACAGTCAGAGTTGATAATAACTACTAATAAAGCAGAGCAATCATCAACAGAATAATAACTAAGCCGTATGTGGTGGCATGGGCCTTTAATCCTAGCTACTCAAGAAGCTGAAGCAAGAGTATCATGAATTCAAGAATAGCTCCAAGAGTGAGTTCCAAGGCCAGCCTGTGCAGTTTACTGACACTCTGTTCTAAAATGTCAAAATCTAAAATAAAATAGGTCTGGAAACATAAATTTACTTCATCCATAGAGCAAAGGCCCAGCATACATATGCCTGATGTTTAATCCTTAGTCCAAGGGTGGGGGGGTAGGAGAGGATTGATGTTAAGCAAAATAAAGATTATTTAAATACTAACACCAAAAGATCAGGGAACCTAAGTGACTGTTGAGTAACTACCAAGAGGGTAATACATACAAAATGGATACAGTGAAAAGCGAAGATTCGTTCTAGACAGAACAGAGTAGGATTGAATGTAGTTTCAGGACACTATATAAAATAGCATGCAATTAAAAATCTGTAAATTGTCCATATATAGGCTTTCTTTTAATATTTGCAGACCCAGGTTGATGCGGGACCATTGTGTAGTAATTCGTGGACTACAATCAGGTATGAGCACCAAGAGGAGAAAGCTTTTGTAGTAGCTGAGATGGGGAGTTAGGCAAGACTGGGGACTCAGGCAAGACTGGGGACTCAGCAAGGGGCCTAATCTTCAAATGGTATTGGCAGGGATGGGGAAAGCTAGCCTGAGGCATTGCTGAGGCATAATGACAAGCTATGACAACTAATTGAATATGCAAATGAGCATGAAGCCAAATGAACATGATGTTGCTTGAGCAGAAATTGGGAAATCTAGGGAACGAAAATGATTATCTGTTGAAGAGTGAGCTTGGGTACTCATACCACCCATAATCTCAAACATCCCACTCATGAATCTTTTGTAGAGCACGATATGCTTTTTTCCCACTTAGGCTCTCATTCCCACTACGCTTCAAACCCATAGGACTGAAAAGTTCTTGATAAGGTAACTACCTTTTCTTTTTCTTCACCCCAACCTCACCCCATTTGCCCTCATAGAACTTAAAGGCATGGAGAACCATCAGTTCATCTGAGCCTCTCCCTGCAGGTACTCCCCAGGTACAGGAAATACCATACTGTGCTCTACAGAGGCTCCTTCAGGACTAAGGCCATCAGTGTATCATCTAAGGGATTGGCTTTGCCAGCTCATACTTGTTTTATATTCATCCTTCTCACCTGCATCCTCTCTCATTAGCCAATAGGAGCCATGTTGCCAAGGATCCCTAGAGACAGTCCACATCCAATTTCCAGTGACTATAGGTGGTGGGTTTCACAAAAGCTAACCTATCTTGTCTTCCCCTGAGGCCGTTCTGAGGTCTCCCCAGCTCTGCACAGTCTTCCTTTTTGGCGCCTTTTCAAAGATCACTCCTTGATATTTATCTTTATCAGAGTCCATTTACAGAGAATTTTACCCAAAACAGCTGGTGTGTCTGACACTTGGAAACGCAAAACTCTGACAAAGGTTTTAGGAACTGATGACTTGGAAACCAGAGAGAGGAATCGGGATTTCCTCAGCAGTGGTGAGTAACAACGGGAAGCTCCAGGCACACACTGTGTTTTGATATAACCACTGTAATGCCAACCAGCGGTGATTCATGCACCTGGGAAAATAAAATGTGCTTGCAAGAACCTTGAAATATACGACTGTGGTGCTGGATATGAGACTGTTGGGGACACTCAGTGTATTGAGGGATGAAAATAAAAAGGCAATACAATATTAATTGCCAACTAAAAGTCAAATATAAAACTGGTAGGAGTCTAGCTGCTTTAAAAGGGATTGCTTCTCCTGCTGAAGAAGGATCTGAAAGCCTAACTTTGAGCCAATAGTGAATTGGAAAAACAGCAGAATTGTGGAACATTAAGACTTTCAGAGGGTTTTCTATGCTGAGGTCAGGACCCTACTTGGAAAAGAATGAAACCCTGAGTCCTAGGATGGGAAAATCTGGACTGATGCCCTTGAATACCTAGAATTTCCAGTTTCTTTTGGACCCTCTAGGCCTACAGGAAAGGCCCACATTTACCTATTCTGAGCTGGGAGTCTCAACTCATTTTTAAGACAACCCTAAAGGCCTGGGCTTTGCAAGAAATTATAATGTGCCTCTTGCGTGACCCACAGACACTGTGGAAATTGTTTAAAGCACAGTTTTCTCAGTGTTAGAGAAAAGATGATGAGCAGCAAGCAAGAGAGTGGCTTAACACGTTGGCTGAAAGAAATTGAGAGCCGGAAGTCAGAAGGGTGTAAGCCCAACAGAAGGTCAACATTAGTTGACTTGTTTCTGATTCAGAACCCATTGAGTGAAGGAGAGGATATGCCCTCAAATGAACAACTTATGAATGGAGTAAATACTTATGAAAATAACAGAACCAATCTTTTCAGAAAGGAAAAATGAGAAAAATAAAATCATTAGACATAACATTTGAAGGACAGCTAGACACACCAAAGCTGAAGTTTAGGGCCTTCGTTGTTCATGAAGGAGACAGGATTTATGGACCAGGTAATACATGACAGGTCCAGATGACATTTGCCTATCAGCATATCCACTGACCACAATCCCCTGACCACTTCTATGCTCACATATACAGTGGAAATAGACTTTTCTTGGGAGTTAGCAAGATCCATACATTGGTTCCTGGGCTGTAAAACAAGCACAATCTAGAGAGGGCTCCAGAGGAATTATTTAAATCATATCTTCTTCCCAAGATAGTAAATCAAAACAATACTTTTTTCTTGGGGGATCAGCAGGGATATCTTACTCCAAAGACCAAAGAAATGGAAGGGGTGATGGACTCTGTCATATCTCATTTCATTCACCCTTCTGGCTGCTACAAAAACCAGATGGACGATGATGAATGACAGTGACATATGAAGAATTTGACCAGTCTCAATTGTAACATCTTTGTGGGATTTAATGTCTTTGCTAGGTACACAGCCTTAAGCACTCAGCACAAAGATAGCCAGTGATCTGGAAAATGTGTCTCTTTCTATCCCTGTAGGATAGTAGGACCAGAAGCAGTTTCTCGCTAAATAGAGATGAACGAATGTACACAAGTACACTTTTGGCACCAGATTGTCTCTATGTTTGATAATCTTATCTAAAGGAAATTGAATGTTTTCATTGCACAGAACATCGTATTATTTCACCATATCCATCAGGCCTCATTCTCCTGCCTAGATGAGCTCACACTGGAAGCCAACTGGGCTATAGAATGGATTTTCAGAAGTACAGCTGAGGCACCAGTTTGGAGAGGCTTCCCTGAAACATGGGGTGCTGTACTCCAGAATCCATCATAAAGTTTTATTTAATGGCTATTTTTTGCTGCCCCAGTAGATAAGGTCTGGGATCCATATGGTCCTTCTAATCTATGCACAAAGGGTCTCATTTGAGAGTTAGTGCTTCTTACCCCTAAAACTGCCCCATGTACTTAGACAGTCTCAGAGTGGAGTGCACCAGGCCCCATTAAACTTTTGTAAAGCTAAAATTTAGGCCAGTGTGTCTCAACCTTCCTAATGCTGCCCACCCTTCAATATAGTTCCTCACATTGACCCCCAAGAATAAAATTATTTCATTGCTACAGTTATGAATTGCAATGAATCTGATACGCAGGATGTCTGATATATGATCCCCATAGAGACTCACAGGTTGAGAACCTCTGGTATAGTCCATGGCTGCTAACTTGGCCACTGGGTTCTTGTCTCAAAATACCAGAAGTCAAGAAAAGAAGTTATTTGAATGGCGGAAGAGTTTTCTTGTGGCCTTGAGGACAAGGGAAGCCAGCTTCCAAGAGGAGAAAGAGAAAACTGTGTCTGACCACTAAGTGACCTATCACTGATAGTTCTGTAATTCTGAACCAACAAATAAATGCAGAAGATGACACTTAAGGATGGCCTGGTGGCCATGGTCCCCAGGGCCCACACTTTCTAAAGTAGATGAGATTCCTGATCCCACCAAGGAAGCCACCTAGACTTGGAAAGAAGAATACAATTAGCAAGTAGATCTGGGCCTCTGAGCCCTGTTGAAATCCTCTAACACTGCAGACTTGAGATGTAGATCCACCAACCTCATACAAATTTGTCTCGAGAAAGAGGTAATATGAATCCTGGAGGAGGTATGCTTTTTTTAAAAAAAAAAAAATTATGTGTGCAAAAGGGGGTGTGTGCATGTTTGTGTATGAGTATGTGTTTGTGGGTATGTGTGTGGGTGTATGTGCAAGTGTGTGTACAAGTGAATGTGTATGCACTACAGAGTTGATTCAGTGTCTAACAGTACTTGAACTTTCACAGAAAAGCAAGATTTGATTCCCAGAACCCACACAGTGGCTCAAGACTATCTGTAACTTCAGTCCCAGAGCATTTAATGTCCTCCTCTACTCTCTATGGGAACCACACATGCATGTAGTGCACATATATATGTGCAGGCAAAACACTCATACATATAATATAATAATATAAATAAATAAAAGTAATAAAAATAAAAAGCAAGTAAATGTGTATGTGAAGGCCAAAGGTCAACTGAAGGTATCATTCCTCAGGAGCTATCTATCTTTCTTGGTAAGTAAAGGTCTCCCACTGGAAGATGAGATTCACTGATGAGACCAGTTTGACTATTCATTGAGCCCCAGGAGCCAGCTCATCTTGACATCCCCAGCACTGGGACTACAAGGGTCTACCATGGATTTTAAAATTAGTATTAGGGATCAAATTGAGGTCTTCACGCTTGTGTGGTAAGCACTTTACTAACTGAACCATCTCCCAAGCTCCATGGAGGAGGTTTTTCTGAGAGACAAACAACCTACTATGAACAGCCCAGAGGATGAGTTGTAGTAGACTATGACATGCTACTGTGATAATTAGTGTTGACAACTTGACTTAATCTAAAATCACATAGAACATGGTCTTCCAGGCATGCCTGTGGGAGGTTATCTTACATTAACTGACATGGAAGATCCATGTTAACTGTGGACAGAACCATCTCTTGAGCTTAGGCCCTAGACTGTATAAATTGAAGAACATGAGCTGAGTACCAGCATTCCTTGCTTTCTGGACTTGACTGTGGGTGCACTGTAACCAGATGCTTCAAATTCCTGCCGCTTTCACTTCCTGTTATGATGAACTGTACTTTTGAACTGTGAGATCAAAGTCAACCTCTCTCCCTTACGTTGCTTCTGTCAAGACGTTTACCTCAGCAACAGGAAAACAAAACAATAAAGGCAGCCACTACCAGCTCTCCCTTGAGGCTGGAACGCTCGATTTCTGTACCTTCTAGGAGTGCTGATTGCTGTGGAGTCTCTCTTGAGGAGTGCCTCTGACCCAACAGGACCTTCCTTGTCCATGGCTGCTCTCATCCCAGGAGAATCACATTTGCAAGTATCAACAAACAGCACAACCTCTTTACCTCAATGAGCTCAGGGGAGCATTCCAGCTCCATAGTGACCTTCCGGAATCCCTGAGACTTCATTACCACCACCCAAAATGTCCCTTTTATTTCCTCTTTCAAATGTTGCTCCTGAGAATATTTCTCAAGAAATTCCTCACATTAATCTACTTACAGCCATATTTCTGATAAATTGGGGGAGAGGAGATGGCTCAGTGGGTAAGGATGATGCTACACTAGCATGAGTACCTGATCCCCTGAGTCTACTTGCTGCTGACTATAGCCTCACTCCTCTGTAATTCAGAACTAAGGGAAACGATGCACCTCAATTTATACCTCAAAGCTTTGTAATCATAGAGTTGTAAAACCATGAACGTAACCTGCTCAGAACACTTCTATTACACCAAAAAGAAAATGCCATTAGAAATTCTCTATTCTCCTACATCTTCTATCCCTTAAGCCTACTTGCCATCACTATACATCTGTCTGTCCCCAACTTTTCATGTAAATGATATCATATAGCATGTGACCTATTACAATCCTTTTCTTCCAATCAGCATGCAATTCTAAAGCATAGCCATGCTATTTTGTTTTCCTAGGTGTATATTTCATGGTTTAAAAAAAAAAAGACACTGTATTTTATTTGCTTTCTCAGTTGATGGGCATTTAGGTTGCTTTCATTTTTGACCATCAGGAATCTTGTTATGAGCATTACTGTACAAGTTTCTATCTAGATACTATGTTTACATTTCCATTGACATGTACAAAGGATAAATTGATTTATCAGGTGATAACTTTGTGTCTACTTCCCCTTCTCTGGATTGGGATTTTGTCTGCTTTGAACTTCTGTAGATCTAATGTGTGGTATCACAGTCTCTGTGAGCTTATATATGTATCAGCCCTGTTGTGTCTGGATGACACTCTTTTCTTAAAGTTATCCATCACCTCTGGCCTTCCTCTTCGACAAAGATCCCTGAGTCTTGATGTAAGGGGCACAATAAGGATCCCATTGAGACTGAGTTCTACAGTCTCTCACTCTCTGCACATTACATGGCTGTGGTCTCTGTGTTAATTATTGGTAGTGCAAGAGGAGGCTTCTCTGATGGGAACTGATCTACAGGTAACATTTTGAGGAACTGTTTATAAGTTACTGACCCCCCTTTATATCTTCACCAATAGCACTAAGGATTCCAATATCTCTACATCTTTGCTGACTTACGTTGTCAGCTGTATTCATTGCATCCGTGTGTGTGTGTGTGTGTGTGTGTGTGTGTGTGTGTGTGTGTGTGTGTGTGTGTTGGGGGGGGGTCAAATAAGTAGCTTTTTGTGGCTTTGAAGTCTTCCTGATGACCACTGACACTAATTCACCTGTGCGCTCTCTCTCTCTCTCTCTCTCTCTCTCTCTCTCTCTCTCTCTCTCTCTCTCTCTCTCTCTCTCTCTCTCTCTCTCATACACACACACTCTCTCTCTCTCTTTCCCTCACTCTCCCCCTCCTTCCCTCTCCTTCCCCCTCCCTCTCTCCCTCTCTCCCTGTCCCCTCCTCCTTTCTCCTCCTCCCTCCATCTCTTCTTCTCTTTCCTTTCACAAGGCCTCAAGTCGCTCCGTCTGACTTCTAATTCATTATATATACAGGAAAGAGGTTGAACTTCTGACTTTTCTATCGAGCCTCCTAACTGCTGAGATTACAGGTGTGCGCCACCACATCTCTTATGCTATGTAGTGCTGAAGATTAAGTCCAAGACTTTGGGCATATAAGGTAAACACTCTATCAACTGATTGCATCTTCAGACCCCAGGCCCACTTTTCTTAAGCATGCTCCAATGCAGTTGGCCTTATAGCTGTCCTGAGATGGCTCTTCCACCAGTCTGTTGAAGACCAGGTTGTTGTAATAGAAAACTCATTTTTCATTTTTTTCTTCGTCTGTTATATCTATAGATATAGGTGAATATTCTTGGTGAAACTTTTTATATTTTTGGTTTTTAGGATGCCACATCATCTTTCTTCTCTTTTGTTTCTGACTATACTCATCTATTTCTTTCTCTGATATCTAAATGTATAACTTTCCAGATGATTAGCTCTACAACTCATGATCCTTTTCCTAAGTTATGCCACCATAGATCCATGTCACACTTCTAGTATTCGGACTTTAAATGTCATGCATACAGTGGTGGTGGCTTTCAGGATTATATCTCGAGCATGGATCTCTCTATATACAGCCGGAAGTCACATTTTAACATCACTGCTTAGGTATAAGAGACAAGAAATATTTCTCAAACTAACCACCAATTGTTTTTAACCAGATAGACCAATTCATGGTCACTCACTCAAACTAAAACTTTTGGAGCAATCTGTGACCCTTCCCTTTCTGTGACTAGAATGTAAATGCGTTGTCTATGGTCTCTGCCTGTATGGCCACCTATGCATGTCACACAATTAGAAGTACATTCTGCACAACAAGCATCCAATGAATATTTGTTAAGAAGATCCTGTTGATACCCTCCCCTGTAGTCAGAAGTTTCTGGCCTGTCCAGCCCAAGGTCTGAGACCTGTAGATCCACAGTCACTTAGCCTTAAATAATTACACAAAGGCTTATATTAATTACAAGCTGTTTGGTCTATGGCCCAGGGTCATAACTTGCTAGCTCTTTCAACAACTTAACACAACCCATTTCTATTAATCTATGTCTTGCCATGTGGCAAGTGGCTTTACCTGTGTTCCTTTACATCTTTCTTTCTCGGGTGTCAGCTTGAAGCATCTCCCTCTGAGTCCTACCGTCCTTTCCCTTTATCTATGCTCAGACTTCCCACCACTTCTAAGATGCCCTGCCATAGACTAAAACAGTTCCTTTATTAACCAATGGTATTTATAGCATATGTAAAGGTATCCCACATCACTCTCACAAATGGTTTTTCTTCTGCTATCTGCAGTACATTTATAGATACAGGTAGGTGCTGCCTTCCCCCCCACCCCACCCCCACTTCTGCAGACTTCTTTCCTTGTCAGAGCCATTTACTCCCTCCTCTGTGCTCCAGGGGCATATTATATGTAACCTCTACTATTGTACTTAAAATATTGCTTTGTGACTTTCAGTATCCAGTTTTCCCACAAGATAATGAGTTTCTACAATGCATAATCATCACCTTATTATTTCTTGAGTAATCCTGGGTGCCTGCCTCATAGGAAAATTAACAGAAGTGTTGAATGAATCACTAAATAGTCTCTGTCTTCTCTCAGCTCTCTGCCTCCCCTTTCCACTACCCCAAAACATCAGCTAACCCCTGATAACCTCTGCTCCAAATTACTTAGGACATGTATTCTTTTCATACCTCCACGGCTTCTGAATTTTTCCCTTATACATGCATCTTTGTTAGAGAAATAATCTCTCAGTCATTTTCCAAGTAAGATACTAGCTATAATAAACTAATTGGCCCAAGAAAAAAATTAGTAGAATAGCTGCTGAGTGTTAGATCTCAATGTTATTATGTTATTATGTACTCAAGCAAGTAAATAATATCCTATGCTGGGGAGGGAATGTGGAGATAGGTGACCAATTCAGCCTTTTAATGGTCTAATTTGGTGGCTGCCTGATTTCTATGGCTTGAGATATTTATACCTTAGATAAATTAGAATCAAGGAGAATATAGATATGCTAGACATCTGAAAAAAACGAAGAGATAGCTCCATCATGGTGACAAAATGAAGGGCAAAGTTATATCACCATTGACAGATGTCCTCAAGAGATCCTAGGTTCTCTTCCAGTACCTTCTACCCTCTGAAAAGATTCATCCACATAGTTCAAAACAGTTCAAAATGCTTTGTAGGTCAGAAAATGAATTCATTCAACAAAGTATCCACTGAGCCCAGCTCAGTGTCTCCAAACACAAGCTGCAGAACGAATACCAGTTCTCTACAAGAAAGACCCACAGGCTACAAAGACAATCAAAAGACACCTTGGTCTGAAAGGAACTTGAAATGTAACATGGGAGCAATTTATGTCAATGAGAGAGAGGGTCAATGCCAAACAGAAGGGCAAATGTGGTATGGGACAGAGGAAACATCAGTTCTGCATAAGTGACTGTAAGTCTAGGAGAAACTGGCCTGGAGTGCTTGAGATAAACAGAAAGATAAAGAGGTTTGCTAAGCAAAGAAGGGAAAGTATAAAAAGAAAATCACATTCGAGGCAGGGATTTGTGGTCCAGCTTGGCTTAGGGGAGCCTGTCAGGGCTACAATATGACTGGGTCACAGAACTGAAGAAGATGTGTAGTAATAGATGACATTCTTGGATAATAAAGACCATGGTAGGACCAATATTGAATGTCATGATAAAGTCGGACTCCATCTTTATTGATAGTGATAAATGGTTTAAGATATTTTAAGTCAGGAATCAGTCCTACAGAATTTTAGTGTTTGTGCGAGTCCCTCTCATATTCTCATTGTACAGCACACCATGTCATACAAGGACATTTTCATTCTGGAAGACAACTTGGATACAGGATAGAAAAAGGGTAAGAAAGGGTGAGCCCCACCAATCTGTTGACAACAGCACTACCAAATTCAGGGAGAGTTTGTGTTCTCATCACCATCCCCCAAAATATGCTCTCACATGGCATGTGACAATAACTTCTGTAACAATTAAATAGCATGAACATTTTCAGGCTTTTGGGGTCTCTAGATAATGTTAGACATTTCTCTGTTACGGGAAGATGGATAAGAAAGGATACGTACAGGTATATGGAGGAGAGAGTCAAAATTTTTCATGACGCATCAGCCAAGATGAGAGGACTGAGAGATGGAATGGCCAATTATTTTTGATTGATTGAGTGTATCTGCTCACATGAGTAGCACAGAATGCCAAGGAAGCTTTTAGGGAACTACTCTAAATTTGTGCCAGTGGATACTGAGTTTGGTACCCTGTGAAACAAAGGGTGAAAAGTTAGAAGAAAAATGAATAGAGATACCAATTAGAAAAAAAGTTGCTTGGAAGCTGTGAACCTCAGCAACAGCCAACATGTAAGGTTATATCAAAACCAGGTTATCTTTGAAGTGGGGTTGAAGATCAGTGGAGTATACCAAATGCAAAAATTGGTTGAAAAGAGAAATCTATAAGGCTAAAAGAGTATTCACATAGCAGGGAAAATGGAGAAGCCATCCGAATCTGAAAGAGTGTTTCAACAGAGGAGTGTCCAACAGAGAACGGGGAATGAGACTCTGGGTTCCCAAAAGTACACAGGTTATTATGATATGGGGGTGGAGTAAACTGATGGCAAATAGACACCCCAGAAATGAAACAGAAAAGGTTGCCTACCCACAACTCTATGCAAATGTTGGCACCTGAGCATCAGCACAAAGTTAGCTTTCCTGCCCTCCTTGGTCTGTGCTCTGTTACCAATGAGAAAGAAAAGGGGCAGAGCCAGGAATGTTTACAGATGCATGGACCCCAGTTTTTGCCTCCTCTCTCCTATAAGCCATACATAAAGAGTGGCCTTAAGCCACCATAAGTTCACATCGCATATGAACCCCAACACCAGCCACATTTGATTTGCCCAGACACAGACATACGTCCCAAACACAAGTCATCCTACACTTTCAGTATATTGGGTCATTAGAGGGCCTCTTCTAAGACTTTCAGGAAGGAACACATAGAAGGATGTGCTAGTTGCCAACGGAGGAAACGCTGAAGAAGTCTTAGCTTTTAGGATCTGGAAAGACAAAGTCATGGAAAGACTGAGTTTGAAACAAACTGAGGAAAACTACAACAGAAAGACAGGAAGTCGCTGGGAGAAGAGAAGCACTTGAGAGCTTGGAGCATCAAGTCTCCATGCCCCTGCATCCCCCAGAGAGCTTTCTGTTTCCTCTGAAAACACTTGTACATTAAGCCCTTTTATTTCCTCAGGTTCATCTGAGCTGAGTGTCTTTCTGCCTTGCAACCGGAAGAGGCTAACTATAAAAGTTAACGATAAAAGATGCTGGTCTGGACAACAGAGGCAAAAATGGATCGATGAGATTTCTTCCAACTAAAAAGCACAAACACAGAAACAAAAAGAAACATCTGGAAAGACAACCCGTGGGACAGAGTGAAATGTCTGAAGAGCTTATGTCTCATAAGAGATTGGCATCCAAAGTATAGAAGCAATTCAGACTCAGCAGAGAGAAAACAACAGCCCCATTTTTAAAATAAGCAAATGATCTGAAAGACATACAAATAGATCAGATATATGAAAAAGAAATAAATACTCGACACCATGAATATCTAGAAAAAGTAAAGTTAAATCTGTGATATTATATCCTGTTTGTCATGACCTCTCGCGTCAATATGGCAAGAAGTCATTGATGCTGATGAGAAAGTCAGAGAAAGGGAATATCAACTCACTATGGTGAAATGCAGATTAGTAGTCATTACATAAAACAAGATGGCAGTTTCCATCCCATCCCATCACCCAATCTGGCAATCCCACTGCTGAGTCTGTATCTAGAGGGAATGGAAAGCACTATGTTGGAGATACATACATACACCCTTAAGTTTATTTGAGCATTAGCCATAAGATCCAAGCAAAAGAATCAGCTGGAGTGTCCATCACGCATAAAGAAAGTATGGCACAGACGCAGTGAAAAACGATTTCTTTAAGAACTTGAAATCTTACCATTTGCAACATGACTGGAATTGGAAGCTGTTGTGCTAAATATAGTAATTCAGTCACAGAATGGCAAATATTGGGGCTGGGATAATGGTGTGGTGGGTGAAGTACTGTGGTCCAAGCGTTAGGACATGAGTCCAGATCCCCAGAACCTTCATGGAAGCACACATTTGTAACCCCAACACTGATGAGGCAGAGGCAGGTGGGTCAGTCAGTCTAGCTGAAACATCAAACTCTGGGTTCACGGAGTAGCCCTGTGTCAAAATCCAAGGTCAATAGCTCTTGCGAAAGACATGACATGAATCTCTGACCTACATATGTCTACACAGGGGCATGTACACCTTATACATCTACATGCAAAAGACAAGTTCTTCATGTTCAGTTGCATATGGAACCAAATAGCAAAGGACAGAATGGTGGCTGCCAGGGTGAAGAGGGGTGGGGGAAGGTGTGATCACATGACATGAAATTTCGGTTTCATGGGAGGACTAGGTTAAGAACCATTCCGCAACAAGGAAACTATAGAACAATGAATGAATGAATATCTTGAATGACTATACACTTCAAATTCTAAGAATATGGATTTTATATCTCAGTTTTCCAGGTGACATATGTGTTAATTTAACCCTCCCACAAAGTAGGTATTTTTTAAAGCACTAGCTTTTACACCATACATATAATTTGTATTTGTAAATTTAAGATACTAATGTTTGTAATTTTTAAAAGGAAAGTAAGGCATCTGTGAATGGGAGGGAAATTCTCAGGAAATAACCCCTGGACACATCGGTCATTTGAGCTACACATAATGGAATTGGGGGGCGGGGGTGATGAGCTACATTGACCGACTTAACCAGTTTCTTTGTCTTATTGATTTGTCTTAAAGAGCCCTGGATTAAAAAACATGGCTCTAATGCTTACCCAACTCATTCAATTATTCAATAAGTCACTTCACTTGCATCTTGGTTTCCTTACCTAAACAATAGAGACATAAACATTTATCTCCTTACCTCACTGGATGTAAGATCTTAAGTTGAGAGATTAGACTATATACCAAAAAGGAAAAATGTGAACTGTTAATAACCACAAATCACGTCAAACCTGGCAGCTTTATAGTATTCTCTTTGTTAAAATAACCCTAGGCTTATTAGTTAAACAAAGCTACACCTACCCTGCCCCTTGCCACTCCCGTTTCTGTCCCTTAGACAAGTGTTCAAAACTCTGGGTTTATGCTTATGTTACTGTGTTTTTAATTCTGAGTTGGTGCCACAGAAATCCAATAATGAAACTCCCTAGTTTTCTTTCTGTTGCTGTGAAAAACTAGCTTTGTGGGGGAAAAGGTTTCTCTGGCTTCCATGCTCCGATCTCAGGTGACCTTTGAGGAAAGTCAGGGTGGGAACACAAAACAGGAGCTAAAGCAGAGGCCGTGGAGGAAAGCTGCTTATTGGCTTTTACTTCCTGGCTTGCTCAGTTTTATTTCTTACATAACCCAGGACCACCTGGGTTACACAGTCCACAGCGGGTTGGGCCCTCCCACACCAATCACTAATCAAGAAAATGTCCCCACACACTTGCCTACCGGCTGATTTTATAGAGGCATTTTTTTCCAGTTGAGGTTACCTATCCCTATGATCCTACTTTGCGCCAAGTTAATTAGAAAATTAACCAGTACACTGAATAACCAGCAAATATACCTGAAAAGGTACCCATATATTCGCCCACATACAGCAATATTCCACAATAGAAAATAAGAAATCACATTAGAAATAGTAACTGATGGCAGAGCTGCCACCATAGTGATAACAGGAAATGCCACTTTAGGCCACTGTGCAATGAGACCCTTATCAAAACTCAAACAAAAATAACAAACAGACAACTACAAAACCGTAGTACAAACTTTACAGAGTCCTGCCTTGACCCATTGTATCCATTTTTGAAGACATTTTTAAGCCATCATGTCAAGCTTCAGTATAATTTGAAAGCTTCATAAATCAAATTCAGAGTAATAAGAATTCATAAGTTGAACAACTCTGCCCCACCTCATGCAGCCTGGGCTTTGTAGCCCTGGCCCCCACGAGAGGACTCCAGCAACACCTCTATACCAACCAGAAGTTCTGGTTGGCTTCTATTATGATCCCTTTGATGAGGAAGCATGGTCCTGCCAAGCACAATGACAGACTGAGCAGGGCAAGGAGACCCACACACGGACCTAGGGCCATCTGCCCTGGGCTCAGAGGAGAAAACACAGGCCCATGAAGCACCCTGCAGGGCCAGGCAGACAGGAACTACTATGGTGAGCAAATGTATGTAGTAGTATGAGAGAGAGAGAGAGAGAGAGAGAGAGAGAGAGAGAGAGAGAGAGAGAGAGAGAGAGAGAGAGAGAGAGAGAGAGAGAATGGTTAGTGTCCTATGGACAGAGACATATCTGAAGAGGTGAAAGTGGTGAGGAGCTGGCTGAGGTGGGTGGCTTAACTGCCACCCAGAACCATGGTGATGTCTGGGCCTGGGCTGCTGCTAAGTGTAGTGGAATTAATGTTGTTACATTGTGAATAATTGTCCCACCTACTGGTTTAATAAAGATGCTGATTGGCCAAAGCAGATAGGAAGTGTGGGCAGACCTACCAGACTAAGAAAACTCTGGGAACAGGAAGAACAGAGCAGAAATGCCATAGAGAAGCCACAGGGACACCACGATGAGATGCCAGCAGATACAGAGGAAAGAAGTTGAAATACTGCTCTGAGAAAAGGTACTGAGCCACATGGCTGAACAAGATACGAGTCATGGGTTAGTTTAAGAGCAAGGGCTAGCAAGTTATATGCCTGGGCCCTAGGTCAATCAGTGTACAATTAATATAAGTGGTCTGTGGGTTTCCGTGGGACTATGGGACTGTGGGCCACAAAGTCTGGGCCACAAGGCTAGGCCAGAAAGTCTGGGCCACAAAGCAAGACTGGAAAGTCCAGGTCAGAAACCTCATACAACAGCTGGGACCACATCTGGGTTCATGGGTCTGATCCAGAGTCAGCCTCTGTTGATGTCTGTCGCTCCTGATATCATCAAAAGTCGAGATGATAGGGTTGTACAGAGTTGGCTTGCCCCTCACTGGCTGCAACACTAGGGACAACTGATCCTGCCCCTCACAGGCTTAAGCACTCAGAAGAGAAGGTCCTACACCTTACCCAGGCAGCACAATAGAGCTGACCCTGTTTGAAAGGGTATGGGATCTGAGAATGGGAGAGCAGGTCACTCCTTTCTTGGGTGACATGTGGTAGCATGTATGAGCGAAAGAAGTCCTGGTCCTCTCACTGTAGCAATTAGGTTTCTTGGGACCAGGAGGCCAGAGGTCTAGACCCACAGACCGACCCCTTAGCCGCCTGCCACTGCTCAGGCCCCCAAAATGATTCAGACGCTTATATAAGTTCATGATGTTTGGCCTATGGCTCAGGCACATTGCTAGCTTGCTCTTTCATCTTAATTCAACCCATTTCCACTAATCTGTCTGCCACATGCCCATGGCTTACCTGTGTTCCTCACATGTAGGGAGCCAGCCGCACCCTAAAGATGGCGCTTGTATCGGGCCTATGACTAAGCGGTTTAAGGAAGCTCCTTAGTAAACAAGTCACTGCGCATGACACCTTGTAATTTTCCAGCAAGAAGCCTGGCCCCCAGACAGATACATCATATCGGGTGAGGGTGTGCTGACCAATGGGAAAGGCCCACGTCAGAGATAAACAATGTTGCCTATAAAAGCGGCTTGCCTGGGAGGCTTGGGGTCTTCCATTCTTTGCCCCAGTGTGTGAAGCTTCAATAAACCTGCTGCAGAAGGATCCTGTTGTACTGCGTCTTGTTTGCGGGCGAAGAAGGCGCGGGACAAGTGGTGCTGAAACCCGGGAAAGACAACATCAGCTGCACCAGCGGAGACCCCTCGGTGACGAGGAGGATTCAGAACTGCAGAGTGTTCGCTCGGAGAGGTATGGTCCCTGACTGAGGTTTGGTTTTTAGTGCTTACTGGCAGGAGGTTTTGGCAGGATTAGGTTTGGTTCTAGTCACCCTGATCATCTTTCTTGTGGTTGCCTTTCTTTTTCATCGGTTTCGGTGCTGAGTGCCTAAGACCAATGTAGGTAAGTGGCAGCACTCTTTGGTTTCGTTTATGGTATCATGGGTACTTCACAGTCGATGATTTCAACCCTGAATTTCATTTTAAAACAGCATGATATCAAAATTGCACCGAGAACCCTTAAAGGATTTATCAAGGAGGTTGATCGGGTCGCCCCATGGTACGGTTGTTCGGGGTCCTTTACTCTTTCTTCCTGGAACAAGTTGGGGAGAGACCTCGATCGAAAATTTAATGAGGGTGATTTAAGGATGGACACCAAAGCTATATGGAAGATGATCAAGAATTGTTTAAAGGATGAGTCCTGCTTGCCAGTGGTCATGGAGGGACAGATAATGTTGAGAGAGGTTTAGGATAGCCTATCAGAAACCGAGCGGGATGAGAGATTGGGAGCGCGCCCCAAGGAAACTGTACATAAGGAAAAAGGACCCCCCGGTACTGGTATGGGGGAGAAAAAGGAAAAAGGACCCCCCGGTACTGGTATGGGGGAGAAAAAAGAAAAAGGACCCCCCGGTACTGGTATGGGGGAGAAAAGTTTCGAGAAAAATTATGAGAAAAATTCAGAGAAAAATTCAGAGAAAAATTCAGAGGTTAGAAGAAAGAAAGAGACCAAACTTACCTTCCCCTGGAAAGAATTGGCTAATTTAGAGATCAGGGATGAAATAGAATCTTCCATTTCTTCCTCTAAATCCAGCCATGTAGATGAGGAAGACCCACTAGACCCAGGAGATGAATTTGATTTGGAAGAGGAGGCAGCCAAATATGAGGCAGAGAGATACTACCCTGATGATCCTCCTCGTAACCAAATCAGAAAGAACAGGCACAAGGCAGAAAGCCAGCGAATGCACAGACCTCTGCCTACAGCTCCTCCTCCTTATGGTGTGAGCGGTGCTACAAACTTTTCTTTTCTGCCGGAGGCCACGAGGCGACAACTTAGTTTAGCATTTCCGGTATATGCGGGCCAAAATAATGATCGGGTTTATGCCCCAGTAGAATTTAGTCAGATTAAAGAGCTTGCAGAATCTGTCTGCAAGTTTGGTGTAAATGCCAACTTCACTGTTACACAACTTGATCGGCTTGCCTTATGGAACCTGACTCCATCAGACTGGCAGACGGTGGCTAAAGCTTCCCTGTCAAGCATGGGTCAGTATCTAGAGTGGAAGGCTCTATGGCATGAGGTAGCTCAAGAACAGGCTAGAGTAAATGCTGCGGCCATAACCCCTGAACAGAGGGAATGGACCTTTGAGATGTTGACTGGGCAAGGACAGTATGCTACACAGCAGACCCAATTTCCTTGGGGGATTTACCCTCAAATTTCAGCCACGGCCATTCGTGCTTGGAAAGCACTCTCTAAAAAAGGAGAGGGTAGCAATCAGCTTATTAAGATTATCCAGGGACCAAATGAACCATTTGCAGACTTTGTGGCACATATGATGGAGGCAGCAGGAAGGATCTTTGGAGACCCTGACTCCGTCGCTCCTTTTATAGAGCAACTTGTCTTTGAACAAGCAATATTGGCTGCCCCCGTGTGTGTGTGTGTGTGTGTGGCCACCCTTTATTTGGATTGTAAGTAATGTTTCTATAGATAAAGATGTTTTAGAGTGTGCCCAGAGCACCTGCTTTTATACCCTTTGTTGGGATGCTCAGAAGTATTCCTTTGCGATGGTAACTCGCATGCCACGATTTGTGCCTGTGCTGGTTGAGGCTCCTAACAGCATGAGTTTGTTTCGACCTAAAAGAGATTTTGGCATTTCTGCTATAATCGTTGAGATTGTTGCGGTCGCGGCTGTAAGGGCCACAGCAACTGCTTCAGCCCTCGCCCTTTCCAACACTGTGCAAACTGCTCGGGCTATTAATAATTTATCAGCCTCCATAACCATGGCCTTAGATAAGCAAGCATCCGCTAATACCCAAGTTCAAGAAGGACTTATGCTGGTTAACCAGCGTATTGATTTGGTACAAGAACAATTAGACATTTTATGGCAAATGGCCCAATTGGGATGTGAACAAAAGCTTCCTGGACTTTGTGTTACCTCCATTCAGTATGAAAATTTTTCTAGGGCAGCTAACTTGTCAAAAAGCCTTTCTCAGTTTATCTTACAGAATTGGTCTTCAGAGTTTGAGCAGACGCTACGAGAGCTCCGCGTTGCCATCGTTCAGATTAATTCCACCCGTCTGGACCTGTCCTTAACAGAGGGCCTTTCCACCTGGATTTCCTCAGCCGTTTCGTACCTGAAGGAATGGGCTGGCATGGGAACCCTTGGGATCCTCATGGTCGTGGGATTCGGAGGCAGTCTTTGGCTGATTTGCCAGATGCGAGCGTCCAGAAAGAGAGAAAGGACAATTTTAACCCAAGCCTTAATGGCTATTGAAGATGGACAATCCCCTACAATTTGGCTGGCAGCTCTGAATGAGCAAAAATTTTAAGTTTGACTGATTGTGGTCACCTAACCTTGCGGAAGGTATGCCTCTCCCTGATTGGTGAGGAAGTTTGGGCAGGCTTTGGCCTATTGCTTGGAATTGAGCAGAGTTGATTGTGTATACTGTATAGGTATGGCTCTTGCACTGAGAGGCTTAATTGCCATTGCACCTCATTAGAGCATACCTGTTATAGTTTCCATGTGGATTGTAAGGCTAAGTACTGCAATGGTTCCACCTTAGAGTTTGAGGGGATCCATGGAACATGTTTGTCTGCATATGGGCAAGGCACACAAATCCCATCTCCCACAAAGGTGCTGGGCTGGTCGGGAGGTGTACCTGGTGGACGCATCAGGAATGTCTCCTTTGTACATAGTTCCCAGAAGTTTTGGGAGGACAAACCTCTGTTTCCATCCACTGGATAGCCTCCCTCATTTTAAATATAAGAAAAGGGGGAGATGTAGGGAGCCAGCCGCACCCTAAAGATGGCGCTTGTATCGGGCCTATGACTAAGCGGTTTAAGGAAGCTCCTTAGTAAACAAGTCACTGCGCATGACACCTTGTAATTTTCCAGCAAGAAGCCTGGCCCCCAGACAGATACATCATATCGGGTGAGGGTGTGCTGACCAATGGGAAAGGCCCACGTCAGAGATAAACAATGTTGCCTATAAAAGCGGCTTGCCTGGGAGGCTTGGGGTCTTCCGTTCTTTGCCCCAGTGTGTGAAGCTTCAATAAACCTGCTGCAGAAGGATCCTGTTGTACTGCGTCTTGTTTGCGGGCGAAGAAGGCACGGGACACTCACATGCATCTTCTTTTGGCGGCTGGCTTGGTCTGTCTGACTCTGCCCTGCTTCTCCTACCTATGTTGTGATTACCCCTCCTACTTTTTCTATGGTGCCTGTCACAGACCAAAACAGCTCCTTTATTTAAAGATTGATATTCACAGCATACAGAAAGACATTCCCACATCATCTCACCCCTTGCCACCTACAGTAGATGGGAGACTTGACCCAATCTCTCACCAGCTACAACACTCAGAAGAAAAACACCTTTCCCCACCCCTACCCTAAGCCTTGTCTGGACAGCATGGTAGAGTTGACCTTGTAGGTAGAGGCAAGGGCAGGGGGCAGCCATGAGAGCTTGAGGGATGGATAGCTGGCACCATCTATCTCCCTTGTCTGCTATGTAGTGGTGAGAAGAAGAGAATGATGCCATCCTCCCTCACCCCTACCACCTCCAGCTGGCAAGGGAGCTGACCCTTCCCTTGATAAGCTACAACACTTTGGAAAGTGGGCCAAACACCTCATCTGGGCAGCACAATGGAGTTGATTTTTAAGAGTGTGAAAGCAGAACTGGACCTGCCCCGTTGTTCGTTGCTGTAAGGGGTGAACTAGCCAGGAGAATACTTAGGAGCTCACCCTGGTAGTGAGGATTGGGGAGAGCTGGCTGGCTGACCAACTCTACAACTACCCAAGCCCAGAACCATCCTAATGTCCTCCCCATCTGTGATCTGCTGGAGCATATGAAGGGACCAGACCCAAAGCTGCAGGATCTCACAACATAGGGCATCAAGAGGCTATCCAACAGGAGTCCTGTGAGGGCCCAGCATCAATAGTGTAGCAGAAACCAGAGGCTTTGAACCAGGCCAATGACTCTTTGCACTGAGCACTTGGAAGTAAAGCTACATGGACAAAAGGTATTATTACTACATGACTCACTGTGTCACACTAGAGCTTCCATGATGAGATTTTTTTCTTTTATCTTTTGTTCTCTTAAAATTTATTTTATTGGGGGGGGGGACAAAGGCAGAGGATGGATGTAAACAGCATTGAGATGCATGATGTGAAAAAAATAACTAAAAAGGATGTTAAGATTTAAAAAAAAAAATTAGCAAGTAGGACTGCACAAAACTATAGTTTCTGCACAGCAAAGGAAACAATAAAGAGAGCCCACAGGAGAAAATCCTTGCCGGCGTTACATCTGACAGGGGACTGCTATCCAGAGTATATAACAACTCACAAAATCAAGCACCAGAAAAACAAGAAATCCAATCAAAAAATCATGCCAATACCCAGAGCAGCCACTTCTCAAGTGAAGAAATACAAATGGATGATTGTTCTAACTCGCATCTCTGTTGAGATTAAACATCGTGGCCAGAAGCAACTTGCAGGGGAAGGGATTTCTTTCATCTTATAGCTTGTAGTTCATTGACCAGGAAAAAGGCAGGAGCTCAGAGCAGAAACATGGAGGGATGTTGCTTACTGGCTTGCTTCTTCTGACTTGCCCAGTTGCTTTTCTTCTATAGCACAAGCCCATCTGACTAGGATGGTTCCGCCCTCCAACATCAATTAGCAATTAAAAAAATGCTTCTTAGACATGCCTACAGGCCAAGCTGATGAAGGTTCTTTCTCAACTGGGGTTCCTTCTTTCCAGATGACTCTGGTTTGTGTCAAATTGCCTGAAACTAACCACCATAATAATAAATACATGAAAATGTTGAACACCCATCAGGAAAATAAAATTAAAACAATATTGAGCATCCATCTTACCCTAATCAGAAAACAAAAATGGGCCAGTGACATGGCTCAGCACGTAAAAGTTCTTGCCACCTGGCCTGATGACCTGAGTTCAATCACTGGGGTCTACATGGTAGATTGTAAGAATCAATTGCCCATGGGTTGGCCTCTGAACTGCACATGGATACCATAGCATGTGTATATAAGCATTCCCACAGACGAATAAACAATAAAGAGAATTTAAACACAAGAAACAAATTCTGGAAAGAATACAGGACAAACAGGGACTCTTACATTGTGTTTTCCACTGTGGAAATTGGCATGGAGGTTTCTCAAGCAACTAAACCTAGAGTTAGCATATGAACTGCCTGTACTACTCTCGAAAGATATCCAAAGAAATCAAACCAGTCAATAACAGAGATCCCCACAGACTGTTGCTTACTATAGCAATACTCATTACAGATTATCTGTCCATCAATAGGCAAATGCATTATGAAAATGCCATACATACACACAGCCATTAAGAACAAAATTATGTCATTTGCAGGGAAATGGATGGAACCGGACCCCATTATATTAAGCAAGACAAGCCAGAGTTAGAGGCACCTATTACATGTTTTCTCTCAAATGTAGACTGGAAAAAAAAACTAGAAGGGGCATTAATAGGGAAGGAATGGAGCAGGGAGAAGGGAGGGGGCATAAGTGTGGATATTAGGAACATAAATACTATCAATGTACAATATATACGTATGTATGTATGAAGATATCACAAGAAAACCTAATAATTCATACAACTAATAGACATATAAAAAACAAAATCATTAATGCCCAAGTGAGATTAACCTTTTTTTAACAAAGTTTCAAGGGCTGTATATCCCTCTAATCCCAGCCAGGAAGACTAAGGCTAAAGTAGAATCTTTCAAATAATAGCAGCTCTGGGCAGTCCCTTAGCATGTATACAGTTATGTTGCTGCGCCGCTGGATATGAAAAGGCATCACCTTATACTAAGATCTCTGAATCTGCCTCTTGATCAGTCCTGAGAGAGCATTTGCTAGCTCAGAGGAGATCTTTAGATAACACGAAGTGTGACTCTAGTCTTGTGAAAACCACAAAGTGGAACCACAAGTAACATCTGAATGGCCAGGAGGTCAGCTGGCTTTGAACTTGAGTGGTTTGACATGAGGAAGCCTCCATACATGCTAGGTCTTCTGTCTATGGCACTGTGTAGAGCATCTCATGAGGCATGTTGTGCATATTCCCCAGCAGCATCCAACATGTCCTTCTTTACATCACCACTAAGAAAGATTAACCCCTAACTGGGTTTGAGATGGATCCTCACTGATCTGAGGGATCTTTTCTGCTCTGTGTTTAATCCAAGCAACGCAAATGACTATAGAAAATACAGATGGTTCAGTGGGTAGTTCAAAGATAGAGCTAGGGAATCCCCCAAGCAAGCTAGTGACTCACCAAGTCAGCATACCATTTCAAATGAGAGACTCTGCCTCAAAATATAAAGTAGACAGAAATTAAAGAAGACATTTTAATTTCCATGTGTATGCATACACTTGTGCACCCACACACGTGAACACACACATAAGAATACAACTGGGTTGGTGGGTTATATGGGGCTGATTCATTTTTCCTTACTAGTGTGAATTTTTGACATTTACTACAGTAAGACACAAAGCTAGAAACAAAAAGCAGCTTTGCTGTGACTTTAAGCTTCTGGGAACAGAAAACTTCTTCTAAGTAATTCCACCACTTCCTGGTCAGTTACTGTTGTTCATCTGGGAACACAAGTATGGATAACAATTCCACAGTCAGATGGAATCTGTTAGAGGTAGAGCTCTCCCAAGAGGGACCAGCAGAGTGCCAGTCACCTGAAGGGTGACAGTGATACTCTCAGAAGGAGACATGGGAGAGGAGAGCATAAGCCACAGAAGCCATTGTACTGACTTTGTGATTTGTCCGTGTCTGCCTCACAGGTGTTCTTGAGGGTAGCTCTGGGTCACTAAGCTTCCCCCTTCTCCCATAAGCTCCCACTGCTGCCCCGTCCCTGGTACAATTATCATGAGTTTCAGAGACAAAGCCTCTCATTGGCTTTTGACCCCTGCCCCCTTAATAATATTAGACCATAAAGTTGCTTAGCACAGGAGGAGTTGCCATGACGACAACATCCATATCTCTGTATGAGTGCCAAAGCTGAGACCTGGGGGGCTCGGGCACAAGGCAAAAGGACAGCTTGTGAGGAACAATGGAGAGAGAGACTACAGATTCTTTTCATGCCTAATTACCCATGAGCACATGGCACAATTGCTTATTTAACTCCGCCTTGGCTCAGAATGGAGGCAGGTTCTGTTCCAGTTGGATTCCAGCCCTGGCCATGGATGAGTGGGAGAAGAATCATGAGTTATTGAATTGCACAAACCTCTTCCTAGTTGTTTTGCATTTGGCCATCTTTCCTCAGAAGCCAATTATTCCAAGTCAGCAGGACCACTCCACCTCAGATCTAGCTGGAGGCTGAACTCTGATAACTGCTATCAGCCACCATTGTTTGCCATGCATCACGAGGTGGTAGGAGGCTCAGGGTCCATGCCCTAACTGACTTAGTCAGTCAGGGAGTAGAATGACTTGTGAACTCCTTAGGACATAGAAAATTACCTCCAGCCTCCCTACCTCCTCCCTAGGAATAGACTTTAGGCCTGCCCCCAGGAATTTTGCAGACTCTGGAGGTACAGATCGGACATAAGGAGGCCTGACAGATAAGACAAAAAGGCAACAGAAGCAGAGAAGGGAGTTTTCTCACAGCAGGGGACTTGGGCACCTAGTCTTCAAAGAGAGCTCACCAAAACCCCAAAGGTGCATTGTGCTCAAAGATGATAGAAGAGGAAACAGGACTCCAGCCTTGGAGGAATTCAAATATGTGTGATTTTCACACATTTATGCCTTAGGTTCTGTGTTGGGTTCGAAACCAAATGAATAGGCAAAAAAAAAAAAAAAAAAAAAAAAAAATGCAGAGCAATGTTTTACGATTTTATTGATTACCAAGACAGTACCCGAGTCAACCCAGATAATCTTGCTGTAATGCTATTAGATCTCTGTTCCAGTCTGACCTGGGCCACTTTCCTCTCCAGCTGATTTACTGTTCATCTTCTGAGCCAAATAACCCTGAGCAAAAAGGGCAAAGATTGTCCACCTGTTTTTCCTGGCTCAGCAAAGCCCAATGTGCCTCACTGTGCTCTCTCTGAATATTTCTTCTTTATCACTAAGTGCACTGAGATATAAAATGTCAGAATCCATCTTTCCAAGGTGTACAGAGCACACTCTGCCGTTGAGGAAAAAAAGAATGTATTTTTTAAGGAGTCATTTTCATCTTTGAGAAGGTCTATAGGTGTGTCCACCAAGAGAAGTGCACCCATGAAGTTGAACTTCAGATATATAATTCTTGAGTGACTCTCAGAAAGCAGCCTTGGCTATGAGACAAGGCTAGTGAGGATTTCACTCCTTGCGGCTAAGAAACAAAGGAAAACAGAAAAGAAACATCCCCCTAGAAGAAGACAGCAGGCACCCTGGAGACCCAGTTGCCTCTTCTGCAACAATGGGAAGTTTTGTGATGTAAAAATAGACTGTGCTCAAAACACTAGAATCATTTTCTGTATGTACATCTAAAGGAATTCCAGACACCCATCATGTATTTTCAGAACTAGTTGGTATGTCCAGGGATTGGTTAACTGCTTGTGAGGCAACCAATCAGTAGCAACATTGAGAACCCACTCTCTCCACAGCCCCCACCTAGGTACCCATGCAGAGATATTCCATGGCTCCAGTGTGTGGATCCAGGGCTGTGACAGCACTCCCTCTGTATTTATGGAGTAGATGTGATGAGTAGACATGTGTAAGACTGCAGATGTGGCAGTGATGGTGGCCCTGATTGTTTGTAAGGTGGGGTGGAGGTAAGGGGTTGCTGGGTTTCACCATGCAGCCCAGGATGGCATCAGACTTCAGAACTCTGTGCCTCAAATGACTCTGGAAGCCTTTAAGTTGCTCCCTTCTTAAGCTCCCACCCCTATTCCCAAACTTAGGTTCCTGAATCCTCTGGTGACAGTTTCCAACGAAAAGAATAACTGTGGGACCTCTTCAGTGTACTCGGCCACCTCACCAGCACCTTGCCCTGGGGGAACTGCACTCCCCAGCCTCCTTCCCAGCTTCCATGTGCCTGTGACCTTGGAGTCAAGGCTACTGACCTTCCAGGTTCCTGTGCTGCACTTTGCCAGGGAGCCATTTCCTCTTCTGTGGAAAAGATGGGGGCTGGTTTGAGGACAGCTGTCACTCACAAGCCTGTCATTAAAGCAGCCAGTGTGGACAAACAATTGTTACCATATAGTGATTTACAGACTATATACATGCATGTAGACAACTTGATGCTCTCTAGAGTTCCAAGCATGGCTCAGAATAAATCAAGATGGTGCTCCAAGGCCAGGCTCCAATTCTGTCTGGCCACTCAGGCCTGGCTTCAGTGCCATTAGAGATGGATGGAGATGTGTAGATCTGGCCCCATCTGAGACCCACTAGGAGACTTGGCACAGCTTTCTGGTTCTGGGGGAAAACCATAATTTCTACAGAACAAAACTATTCACTCCTTCATACCGAGTAAGTATGAAGGCAGGGCTTCCCATCGGGAAATGGAGACTTTTTAATTCATTGCTTCGCAAGATCAGAAGGTCAGAGGAACCGTTTCTATATGGACATAGAGCTTGTGTCAGGTTCTTCTGTATCATTGAAGCATCCATCTTCGGCCTAACATGTCTGACAGACTTCTCTTTGGAGCAGGATATTCTCAAAGACCTTGCTACCTTGTCTTGGCAAGGTTCAGCAATTCTCTTGTGTGTGTGTCTCCTGCTTGTCAAATTTGAATATCATACTGTCAGCAGTCAAGGCAAGAGTACTTTCTTGCCCAGTGGCTAACTTTTGTTACAAAGAAGGTCAGTTGTATATGACCTTCATTTTGTTACAATGGTGGTCAATTCTGATGTTCATAATCTTCTCTGAAGTAGATTGGTGCTACCAGGAGCAGTTGTCCCATTGTTATGAAAATAATAAGAAACTATGTTATTAGATGCTATATTCTATGGATCTCTGAAGTGTTTGAAGAAGACCTGTTCACATCTAAAATATATCTGTTTGATCTTGAAAACATATCTAATATGACTATGTTTGAATGTAATGTCTGATTACTAGCTTGCATTACTTTATATCCTAATTAGTTGGTAATAAAAACTTTAATGGACCAGCAATTTGTATTATATTGTTAGATGAACTGAGTAGGTATAATACCTTGAACAAGCATAGAGATATTTGTACAGTAACAAGATTAATCTCAATATACACAGTTTGTATACTATATACAAAATTCCAATCCAATGTAAAATGTTTAAGGCTAGTAAATCCTTTTAAAAGAAGATTCAATAATCTACCCTTATATTCTTTTATATCTGTATCCCCCTTTTCTTTCTTTCTTTCTTTTTTTAAACAAGAATCTTGAATCTAATCACTCTTGTTTAACTTTTTTCTAACCATAACTAATAACAATTTTTAACCAAATACCCTAAATAGTGACAATCATCCATAACCCATTGAAAGTTCAAAAACCACCTATCCCACCTCTTAGGACTGTGGGCCCATGTTCTTAAATTTACTTCCTACTGTCTGGGGGTGATGTGGGGGATATGTTTCAAATTTAATAAAAACCAGTCTGGAATATCCAAAGACAGAGCCATCTCTTCCGGTCTTTTTGTTTGTTTGTTTGTTTTTTCGACACAGAGTTTTCTGTACAACAGTCCTGGCTGTCCTGGAACTTGCTTTGAAGACCAGACTGGTTTTAAACTCACAGATATTCTCTTGCCTCTGCTTCCCAAGTGCTGGGACTAACAGTGTGAGCCACCATTGCCTTCCTGGGAGCCTGGAACTCCCTCTGTAAACTAAGATGGCCTCAAACTCAGATTTGCCCTCGATTAAGGGTCTAGGTCACCACTCCCGGATATTCTCTGTGCTGGGATTAAAGGTGTAAGTTACCACTCTCTGATCCTCCTAGACTGTGGGTAGATCCCTCTTATATCTCAGGCTGATTTTTATTAAATTTGAAACATATCTCCACATGGACTAAAACAAATTGACATTTTGTAAAAAATGCCTTTTATAGTTCATATCATGGCCTATCAAAAGTATTTTGCCTCAGGAAAGGTTCTGAGAGGTCTCCAGATCTCCAGAGGGAATATCATAGCCTGCTATGGAGTCAGCAGTCTCTCTATTTAGTTTGGTATCCACTCAGGACCCAAGAGTTGTGTCACTTTTGTGGTAAAGCTAGAAAACTTTATGGTCACAACGGTGTGGAGCCTGGATGCAGCCCAAGCCGCTTTCATCAGAGGGTGTTTCTAATTTATCACCACTGGTGAATGTAAGGTCTTGTCATATTTTAAATTTCCAAATGGCAGGGGAAATGCTTTTATATAAATACAATGACCAAGTGCTAGAAAAACATCAGGTACATGTACCTCACAGACATGTTAGCTTACCAAAAGAAGTTTGAAACACGGTTTCTCTGCTTTCCAGAAAAGCAGTCTACAGCCCAGCCCAAGTGTGCACCACACGTGAGCACCAATGCTCTAGGAAGTTACCCAGTACCTGTTGACATATCACATCAGAACCCTTCCAACTTGCAAAAGGCAGCAACTCTTCCTTCTTCAAGGTTTTATCCATGTAGAAAATGAGTTTCCTCCCCTACTCCTACCCAAGTGGCTGTGACCACTATTGACATGGTGTGACACTCAATACTGCTCCAGGCCAAAGGAAAAAATATCCAGTTCATCTGAGGTACACCCATGCATATATCTTAATGGAGTCCTCTGATATTAACACATATTCTATCCACCATAAGCATCCAGCAAGACAAAAAGCTACTCTGGCCAGTATCTCCTAAAGCAGAGTTATGTGAATCTTGAAGCAAGGAGAGCAATGAAACAGAATTCCTGGATCATTACTAGTGATCTACTTTCAAATTATAGACTGACCCTTTCTTTGTACTTCAAGTTCAGGTTTGGCGTGTTAAATTCCCAGCAAACGAGTTTCTAGGAGTCAGGTCCATTCACCTGGCAGTGCTTTGACCTAAACAGAGCTGGACACAAAAGCTTAAGAGCTGCCTCTGTATTGACATGAACAAGCTCACAGAAGCAGCAGTGAAGGAAAAGAGAGATGTGGTCCAGCCAAAGAGGTAAACTAACTGCAGATCTTGCCCTCTCTGTCCTCTGCTCCAAATCCAATCCCCCAATCTCATCCCCAGCTCTGTAGCAGACGACCTTCTGAACACCTTCACTTCCATCCCCATCTCAAGTCCATCTGGCAGATCTCCTCTAATCCTCCCCCGACTCATCCTGCTTTCCCAGTCCTGCCCCCACACTCCAGCAGGCATTCTCTAGGGTCTCCCCAGCCAAGCCAGGCAGAAAGCAAAGGCCGGGGAAACAGGAGGTAAGACTCAGTTCTTCCCTCTTCTCCACCCAATCCCCTTGTCTCATCCCCGTTCTGTAGAAGCTGACCTGCTGGGGCTTCTCCCTACTCTCTGATCCCATTCCTGAAGGAACTTCCTGTTTTCCTCCTTCCTGTTGACCCCCACTCCTAAATGTCAGCTCTCAATACCCAAAAACATATTTTGCCTTGAACCCTCGGTGACCACACCTATCAGGATCCCAGAAGAATTCCCTGCCAAGCAAGGTACAGCTAACACACTCTCCTAAGAAGCAGAAAAGGAAAAAAACACCCACCCAACAAAGGCAAGTTCAGATATCAGCACCTAGAATTACAGTCATCCCAAACTTGGATACATAGACATTAGTGTAAAAACACAGTCAATAACAGCCAGGGCAATATGTCTCTGCTAGAGCCCAGCAACCTTACCACAACAGGCCCTGAGAATTGCAACATAGCTGAAACACAAGAAAAAGATTTTGAAATAGCCTTCATGAATGTTATAGAGGTCCTTAAAGAGGAAACCAGTAAATCTCTTAAAGGAATGTATGAAAACAATCAAAGGAAATTAATAAAACCATTCAAGACTTGAGTGTGGAAATAGAGTCAATTTAAAAAACTGAAAGAGGTTTGAAAATAAAAACTTTGGAATTCAAACAGGAACCTCAGAGGCAAGCCTTGCCAACAAAATGTAAGAGCTAGAAGAAAGATGCTCGGGCATTAAAGACACAACAGAAAAAAAATAGACATTGTGGTCAAAAATAAAATATCCTGGCACTAAAGTCTGGGAATCTGGGACACTATGGAAGACAAAATAAAAGAACAATAGCAATGGAGAAAGGAGGGGAGACCCAGGTCAAAGACACAGAAATATTTTCAGTAAAATCATAGAAGAAAATTTCCCAAAACTAAAAAAAGAGATGCCGAGCAAGGTAAACGAAGCACACAGAACACCTAATAGCTTGAACCAAAAAAGAAATCCCCTCAGCACATAATAATCAAACATTAAAGGTAAAGAACAAAGCTGAAAGAGGAAAACACGAGGAACATGTAAAGGCAGACCTATCATAACACCTGACTTGTCAATGGAGACTCTCAAAGCTAGAAGAGTCTGGACGGATGGTTTATAAACACTAGAAGGCCAAAGATGACAGACAAAACTACTATACCAGCAAAACATTTAATCATAACAGATGGAGAAGATAAAGTATTCCATAATAAAACCAAAATTAAGCAATATCTGTCTATAAATCCAGCCCCACAGAAGGCACTAGAAGGGAAACTCTAACATGAACAGGTTAACCACACCCGGAAACACAAGGAACGTATTACTTCAACCAGCAAATCTTAGGGGAGAAAGACATGTACCAATACCACAAGGTAGCAGAACTCAGCAATTATTAGTCATTAGTATCTCTCAACATCAATGTTCTCAATTCCCCCAATAAAAACTAACAGAATGAATAAGAAAATAGGATCCATTGTTCTGCTGAATCAAAATAAAAACAAAAAACCTACATTAACATCAAAGATAAAAATCACCTAAGGGTAAAAGATGAAAAAAGATATTTCAGGGATATGGACCCAAGAAGAGGCTGCATGGTAGTGGTAGGACATACCTTCGATCCCAGCTCTCAGGAAGCAGAGGCAGGCAGATCTCTGTGAGATAAAAGCCACCCTGGTCTACATAGCAAGGTCCAGGACAGGCTCCAAAGCTGCACAGAGAAACCCTATCTCAGAAAAAAAATTAAGACAGAAGAGGGAGAGGAAAAAGATGAAGGAAGAAGTTGGAGGAGGAGTAGAAGAAGAAAGGAAACAGAAACCAAAAATACTAAACACCCATCCAACAAAGAAATGCAAGAATCAACACCTACACCTATAATGATCCTGAGAGGCCTAATTGCCTGTGTAAGAACACAATTAACAACAGAAAAGGCAATATGGCACAACCAGAGCCCAGCTATCCTACATCAGCAAGACCCAAACAATCCAACACAGCTGAAGCGCAAGATAACAACCTTAAAACCAACTTCGTGAAAATGACAGAGGTCCTTAAAGGGGAACTAAATAGATCCCCTAAAGAATTTGAGAAAAAGGCAAGAAACTGTTCAAGACAAGTGAAATAGAAGCAGTAAAGATAACGCAAACTAAGGGAATTCTGGGAATGGAAAACCTGGGTAAATGAAAAAGAACTAAAGATGCTAGCCTCACCAGCAGAACACAAGAGATGGAAAAGAGAATTTCAGGGGGTTAAGATAAGACTAAGAAATAGATTCTTCATTCAAAATAATGTTAAATCCAAAATGTTCCTGACATAAAACATCCAGGAAACCTAAAAGACCAAACCTAAGGACAATGGGAATGGAAAGAGGAGAATACCAGCTCAGAGGCCCAGAAAATACATTCAGCAAAATCATAGAAAAAAAATTCTCACCTAAAGAAGGACATGCCTATAAAGGTACAAGAAGTTTCCAGAACACCATAGGTTGGACTAGAAAATAAAAAAAGTTCCTGTGCCGTTCCAGACTAGAATTTGGATGCCGACACCCATTTTAAGCAGCTCACCACCTCCTGTAACACCAGTTACAGAGTATCTAATGCTCGCTTCAGGCCTCCAAGAGTGCCCACATGCACATGTGCATAAATATGTATAAATGCAATTAATTTTTAAAAGTTAAGAACAGAACAGGAACAATGTTTCCTATTTAGTTTCTAATCTGTAAGAGAAAAGTTTTGCAATCACTCCTTCTCATGGGTAATAAAATAAATATAATTTGTCCACCATTAATCTCTAATGAGTTCTTCATTTCATTTTGTAAACTAATAGTGTCCAAAGTGCAGGGTATAGATTCAAGTCAGGTCGCTCAAAACAATTCGCTTGAAACACCAAGAAAAAGACATTAGAATATCTCTACATATTTGTATATTATTGGGTTTATTATTTTAATTTTGTTTACTCATAAGTATCATTGTATGTTGGAAATATATCATTTTCTTTTTGATTTAACAGGGACAGGCAGCATAGAGATTTCCTTGTTTCTCAAAAAAGATTCAAACTTGGACTTTCAAATTAATTATGTTTAAAAACTGTTGAGACCCTGAGGAGTCTTTGTTATGAACTAAGGGATACAATATGCCATAGAAATAAGGGTTTCGGGACAGGGCGAGTGTGAAATGTCATTTAAGAAGATGTTACTGGACAATGACTATTACTGGGGAGCAGTGATGGCTAATCTGTCACGTAGGAGAGACTGGAGAGATGGTTTAGACTTTAAGAGCATGGGCTGCTCTTGCAGAGGCCCCAGGTCAGATGGCTCACTAGGGAGATCTCACCACTCTGTGGGCATTGCACTCATCTTTACAACATAGTCACACACACACACACACACACACACACACACACACACACACACACACATGTTTAAAATAAGTGTTTTTAAAAAGATAGAAGTCCCTAGGAGGTTACTAAAAGACAGAGGGAGGAAGGGAGATGGGAGGGGCGAAGAATGCCAACGACAGAGAAATAAGTAGAAACTAAAGAGAAAGAGTGAACTTGGCAACAGTGAGCCTCTCATTCCAGTGCTTGGCTTCCTGACGCTTCCTGCCCTGAGATCTCTTCCTTCTATTCCGGAATTTTGACACTATTTTCCCAACAGATCCCTTATTTTTAGTTTTTCTTCTGCTTGCTTTTCCAATGTTGGATTGAGCTGAGTTCCTTCAGTGGCAAGCGTCCTCGCAGAGAATCCGCAGGAAGATTAAATCTACAAGGGGCAGAGCCTAAATGTAGAATTACCTAAATCACAATCGTGTTGTGAGTGTTTTCTTCATATAACGTGACTAACTCTGGCTGAGGCGGTGCCATGTGTAATCCCTGCACTGAGTGAGCCCAAGGCCCATTGAGATGGCATAGCAAGACTCTACCTCAAAACAAACTGCTGTGTGCATACATGTCCCTGTAGGTGTGCTCATGTGCATATGGATGGCAGGGATCTGTGTCAGGTGCCCTCCTTTGTCACTCTCCACCTTACTTTTTGAGACAGGGTCCCCCACTGAAATCGCAATTCATCAATTGGCAAGACTAGCTGGCCAGTGACATACGAGGCTCCATCCACCTGTCTCCTCCCCCACAACACTAACCTGGCAGACCCACACCACACACTGGATTTGTATGTAGGTATTGGGAAACTAGTTGTGTCCTCTGCTTGAGAAGAAAGCACTTTACTGACTGAGCCTCCGCCTTTAGTCTTAATGACAAGCCCCTCTATGGTCATACTGTTGAGTGCATTGTAGCAGACTTTTGGGGACCACCCACCAGCTCCCAAATTAAAGACTTGGAGACTTATTATTAGTTAAGAATCCTTGGCTTTAGTTTAGGCATGTTTCTGGCTAGCTGGAGGGGGGATTTTTGTTATTTCTTTGATTATTTTAACATAAATTAGCCTGTTTCTCTCCATCTACGTTTTGCCTTGGGGCTTTTTAGCTTTCTTTAACTCTGTATGTCCTATGTGCCTGCTTGCCAGTCAGGCTGGCTGTCAGCTACCTAGCTGGCTGCTCCCTGGCATATCCTTCCCTCATTCTCTCCCCAACCTAGATTCTCCCTACTTCTTATTCTCCGTGCCCGCCAGCCCAACCTATCCCTCTTCTGCGTAGCTATTGAACATGGAACTTTTCATTAGACCAGTCAGGAGCCTTAGGCAGGCAAGGTAAAACAAATATAATACATCTTTACATAGTTAAACAAATGCAGCATAAATAAATCTAACATATTTTTACATTGTTAAACACATATTCTATTTCACCACAGCCCATGAACCCATTTGTTAGGATTTGTCAGGGTGATTAAATGCTGCTCCTTCTAAAGCAGATACACTGAGCAGCTTCCCCCTAATCCACACTGATGAGATTTGCAACCAGGAAAGATCAGGAGGAGCCTGGACATTCTGGAGAGCTTTTCCTGTGACCTGAAGTCACTGAGCTAAGACCATTGAGAAAGTCTCCCACGCCCCACTTTGGAACTGGTGTGGAGAGAAAGGGCTTAGGAGGTGGTGCCTGATAGAAAAGTCGGCACCGAAGAGACAGCAGGAACCTCACTATTTCGGTGTCCTTCAAAACTTCTTCCTGGGGTTCTACAAGCCCGCTATCACCTCACCCCAGTTTCTTGTATGGGACAACCCAGCATAGAGTGTGTGGGAGCAGGCGCCATGCCTTCTCTGTCCCCATCAGGTCATGGTGTGGGAGGAGGGAGAGGTTAGCAGGAGACCAAGGACAAAGGGTACAACGCTGGGGCTCAGTAACAGTTCTAAGGTATTAACCAAAAAGCTCTGTTTGTGGTATCTGTTGCTGTATGGGGATAATAAAGAAATCCGTTTTCAGTCTGTATATATTGACAGAACTCAGGCCAGGCAGTGATAAAGGTTTTTTTGTTTGTTCGTTTCTTATAGGATCAAAAAAAAAAAAAATCACTGTATCTCTCAACCCTATTATTCTATTGCCATCAATGATTTCTATTTTATGTATGTGTGTGTGCATGTCTGTGTGTGAGAGAATGTATGTGTACATACGTGTGCAGGGGCCAGAGCATCAGTTCTCTTGCAGCTGGAGTGCCAGGTGTGTATGAGCCCAAACAAGGACAATTAGCTCTGAACTCTAGTCCTCATGACTGAGCAGCAATTTGTCTTAACTACTGAGACATCATCTCTCTGTCCCCTCACCGACCATGGATGATGTAACAGTATTTAAATATTTTCTGTGTGCAAAGCCTTGCACTAAGACACTTGGGGACCTACAAGGAACAAAAGCAAATACTTGAGTCTCCAGAAGACTAAAATACAGATGAGATGCCTTAGAAGGTGCCACAGAGCAAAGGAATAGGGCTGTGACTAGAGCGTGGTCTGAAGCTGACGGTAGTCAAGGTATGAACGGAACTCTCTTCTCAGTCATGTCAGGAGTGACGAGGAACCAAGGTACATGGAGGTCCACCCACAACTGGAACCAAGACTCCAACTGTGATGCTAGGACCTTCAAACAAATCGGAATGTCAGGGGACCCCATGCTTTGCTCTTTTATTTCTTCGCTGTGAATAAGACAAGGTGAAATCTACAGTGTCTTTATTTGATCTGCCATAACATCCTGAGACAGAACAAAACAGAGATACTTATCGATCATCTGCCAGTTTTGGGGGAACCATTGTTTACTTCACTCACAAAAACATCTTTGGTTGGATGCAGAGAAAATGAAGTAGCAACCCCAAAAGCTAAATTCCAAGTTGCATTTACACAAATCTTCCCCTCGTGACATCATTATACTGAAGTCTGTGTAACTAGAGAGTGCCAAAGTATAAGCAATTTAAATGTGACATCTGTGTCTCAGGGGAGAGTGACAGAAAAAAGGTGATAGTGAAATTTATCAGTTACTGCTTGGAAAGGTAAGGGCTGCAAATCTGGCTCTTCCTGGCCTTAGACGGATGTCATTTCACAGTGAATGGTCTCTGTGAGTCGGTTCCAGCACAGATGAGAATTCATCTGTGTTTGGGAGCTACAAGAATTTCTGGTTAAGCCTTGTCTCGGTACCACACCCACTCACCAGAATAAATGGTGGGCCAGTACCACTTCCAATAATGCTCAGAAAAGACCAACAGCGCTGCTCGACCCCAGCAGACTTGTGCAACTTTTCCATGATTCAAGTTTATCTCTTCTGTTACAGGAGGCTGTTCCCATCTGTTCTATTCTCTGCACACAGCAAGTACTTGCTCAGTATCTTCTCTAACAGGGGCTACAATAGCTTTTCAAAAATGTACCTCTGAAGGCTACATCCTGCGATAAAATGTTTCACTTTCTCAAAACCCAAGGGAGTCTCAGGATTAGACTCACCACTTCTGTCACTCAGTTCTCACTTTCAATCAGGCAAGAGGATGTGGCTCATCGGTTTGTTTCCCTTTCTCTCCTTCTTCCTTCTCGTTTTTTCCTCTGACATTTTAAAAAGATCATATGTCTCTAGTTGAATTTGTCCCTGATATTTATGTGGGTGCTACATCTTTCTGGCTACTCTTCCTGTCTTACATGATACACCTAATTCAGTTAAAAATCCTCAATAGGCTTTATCCCTTTAATAGACTTTTAAAAGACAGAGTAGACATAAGAAGTCATGGGACATTGGTGACCATGGAATAGGCTAAGATTTAATATGGGACCCATAAAATACAGCGTAATAAATTGAAAAGCATAATAAATAAAATTAAAATGTTCAATTTAGCAAGAGAACAAGGGAGTAAAATAACTAGGCATGCAGTATATATGGCAAAGGAATTTTAATCAAAAATATATTTTAAAAAAATCTTCCAACAATAAATAAATAATTTAGCTTATCTACTAAAAATAAAAAAAACAATATGGGTAATTTAAAGGTAAATAAAGAATTATTAAAAGCTGGAGAGATGGCTCTGTGGCTAATAGCACTGAACACCTGCCCAGAAGACCCAAATTCAGTTCCTAGACCCACATAGTGGTACACAGCCATTGTATAAAACCTTCCTAGGAGATCCAATGTTTCTTCTGGCCTCTGCAAAAACCAGGCATGCACACAGATATTCATTTATTCAGTCAAAACACCAACAAATAAAAAATTAAATTAGGTTAATTTAAATGAAGTAACATTGCCAGTAAATGTACAAAAGCAAATGTATCTCCATGTGTCATCAGCAAAACTAACATGAGAAGTGTGTACTTTACACAGTGTATCCACGCATCAGACATCATGCCTATTCCATAAATCTGCACTGTGCCTCTGCACCAATTAAAAGTAAGAGAAAAAACCTGCAATGAATTGTGACCATGAGCCCCACCAGAAAGGCCAAATTAGAAACACAGACCATGTGGAGCGGTAGTACTAGGGGCAGGGTAGCTGGACCACAGAAACTTGCTGATGGGTAAACTTCTACTCTACCATCAGGAACAGTGGTCCATGGACCACTCTCTACCCACAAATGGATCCCTAGGTATTATCTAAGCAGAAATGTGCACATATTCAATAGAGCATGAACATAAAAAGGGTCGGTTGGTCAGCTTTATTTGTAACAGCCAAGTGCTGATCTTAAAGGTATAGTAAAAGTGCAATACATAAAGACATGGTGATGTCATCATGCCAGGCAGTGTGAATGAAATCTGTAAAGAAAGCATGACTGTGTACAGCAACATGAACTCAGAAAAAATAACAGAGTGCAAAAATCAACACTAAAATATGCTTTCTGTAAGGTTCCGTTTACACACCATGCACAGATAGAACTAACTCATGTATGAATGCAGGCTGGCATCTCCCCTAAGGAAAAGATTGACTGGCCAGGGTTGGAGGTGTGACATCTGGAGTATCTGGACCATGTTGCTTCTCCTTCTAGGTACTGCAGACATGGGTCTATTCACATGGTGAAGAGGCTCCACACTGATGCTCTATGCCCTTGCCTATACATAGCTTATATTTCAGTAGAAAACTGAAGCAAAATAACATATGTTTTCTTATTATTATTCAGTAATGTTCATTGAGGTGTCATGACCTGTCAAATCCAAGCCTACGTGTGTGTGTGTGTGTGTGTGTGTGTGTGTGTGTGTGTGTGTGTGTGTGTGTGTGTGTGTATAAAGGGAGGGTAGGGGAGAGAGCTCTTGGTTCTTCACCTCTGCTGAGATAAACCACACCTCTTTAACACAGCATGCTGATGAACACCAACTTTCTGCCAGCAGTCCTGTTTAAGACTACTGCCTTAAGCCAGGCAATGGTGGAGCATGCCTTTAATTCCAGCACTCAGGAGGCAGAAGCAAGAGGATCTCTGTGAGTCTGAGGCCAGCCTGGTCTACAGAGATAGTTCCAGGATAGCCAGGGCTACACAGAGAAATACTATCTCAAAAAAAAAACAAAAAAAAAAACAAAGCAAAACAAAAGACTACTGTCCTGGAGAAACGATTAAAAGTTTTTAGCAACAGTCTAAATGTTTAGAACATTTATCTTACTTTTAAAGAAAGGATGGTTGGCTGGCTGGCTGGTTAGTTGGTTGAAGGGAGAGGTTTACAAGATGGCTCAGCATATAGAGTCATTTGTCACCAAGCCTAACAGCCAGAGTTTGATCTCTGGAACCTACATGGTGGAAAGAGAGAAGCAATGCCTATAAACAGTCCTCTGTCCTCCATAAACATGCTATGTAGTATGAGTGCATGCCTCTAACCCCTCACCACCCCCACACACACCCATACACACAAGAAAAGAAATTAAAGTTAATGATAAAGGTGGGGTTTTTAAAAACATACTTGACTCCAGAACAAGTTTCTAGTGGCTTGAGTTCTCACATATCTTTCAAGTATTCAACCCAGTTTGCATGGGAACATTAAATGTGGCATCTGATTAAGTTATAGCCATATAACAAGTAAAGCTGGCACAGAAGGAAAATTAGAATTGATGCCACACACTGTTGGCTCTAGCTGGTGGGGAAGCACGGTAGTTACTGGCTACACTGTGTTAGCATTTTATTAGTGTTGCCCACTGCAAGTGGGAAGCCCCAAGAAATCTGGGTACTTGCTGGTCAAATCTGAGTGGTTTCCCTATATATCAGTCATTAAGAAAATTCTTAAACATATCACATACATTGGAAAATTCCTCAAGTCAACCATGAGAATGAAGACAAATTCTCTTGTTTTCCTTAATGCTGGGTGGACATTCAATCAAGAGATTGAAAAGCCACACAGATCTTATGGAATTTAAAAGCCAACATGAATATTCAGATGTATACAGCATCCTTACCCAGGCAAATGTTTCCTATAAAACTACACAGGAGAGTCAGTTCCTCACTAGCACCAAGCCCTGGTGACAGTCCTCTCCTCAGGGAGTCCAGTGCTGGCATGACCACAGAAATCTGCATCCTGGTCATTAGTCAGTCCCTCAATGGGACATAACGGGAAGAAAGAGAACCTAATGGGATTAGAAAAATGAAAAAGTAGGCTGGAGCCAAGGATGACATCATCCTTGTGGGGAGGCCAGGAGGTAATGGGAAAATAGTGCAAGAAAGAACATTCTTCATTATTGTCATCGTGAGAAGAGCCATCCATCTTGATGCTGGATTCCTTGCCACTGGCTAAATGTAAAATTTAAAAAAGCCCTTTCCATTAAATTGCCACTTAGCATTAAATACTTAGAAGAAAAAAAAAGATCAGAAATGAAATTGTGATCATCTAGCTACCCAGTTCTCCAGCAAGGTAGGAAGAATTCCCTTGTGTTTGTGACTCCAGCTATGGCCACCATGTCCTAATGGAGCCCACAAGGAGCAACTTGACCCAGCATGGCTAGCAACAGGGGGATTCGACCAAGTGTTTTTTCATCCAAGGCACCTTTAAATAACATTATGGGATTAGAAGCCTTATAAAGAATATAATTCCTTTAGCTGGTTCCTCTTACTTTTTCTAAAACAAAAATGGTAGGCTAGATTCTGAAGCCCTGGGACAGAGGGCTTAAACAGAATTCAGTTCTGCTTAAGAAAAGAACTTTTTCATAAGATTATGTTACATGGACAAAATCCTTCATAATCTATGTTTTAGCTATTCCAGCAAGTCTCCGAGCCTGGTCCACATACCTGCTTGTCACAAATGGAGAAAGATGAGAAACAGGATCAAATATATAGTTACAAGAGGGTGAACACAGGCAATGAGCAGCAGCCCAAAACACTGACTCATGTGGCCTCAGGGTCCCTCGGCTAGGGTCTGACCAGCTTGCTGGGGACTCATACATTCTTCTTTGGGTGAGATCCACTGTTCTTTCAGGTTGCCTGGTGGAGCATCCCTGTCATCCCATGGCCTTGTTGCCGAGGGCTGAGAATCCCAAACTTATCATTCAGTCACTTTCAGCCATCTTTTAAAAACTCCCCTTTTCAAAACATACATGCACATCAAAAGTGTAAAGGTAGTTTCCCTAGTTGGAGGATGTAAGAAGATAAAATCCCCATGCCTTTCTGTGTCTTTGTTCCCTGGCAGTTTCTGGGGACCCTGGTGTTGGAGGAGCCTGGCTTCTCACAGAACATAAAACACGTGACACCAAGTAGTTTGGCTGGAAGATGGAAACAACTGCCCTCCAATGGCAAACCAATTCAAACTCAGGCTCCATCTCCCCTCCCCACAAAAATTAACAAACAATAAATTGCCTATGCAATGTAGGAGAAGGAATCACCAGGGGCAGAAATTGGTAAGTTGTGGGAGTCTGTATAGAAAGTTCCCAAACCACTACAGACAGAACTACCACATCGTGATGTTCTAACCTTGGCTGTCAACTTGAATGGCTCTGGAATCTACTAAAATGCAAGATGCTGAGCACACCTTCAAGGAATTACATTGCTCAGCATATATGCAGTGGGAAGATCCACCCTACCCCTGGGTGGCCTCTCCTGGTGGCAGCCCAGATAAAGATGAAGAAAGTTGGAAGGTCATTGCTTCTGGACTGCTTGCCTTTATCCTCACTGACTTGTGGCTGTCACGGCTGAGATGAGGACTCAGCTCCAGGATTCCAAGGTGGACTGGAGATCTACCAGTAGCTCTCAGGGAATCTTCCAGACCTGTAGCAGAGACTAGGACTGTTGAGACACCAGCTTTATAGACTGAGCAACTCAGTTCAGTCTAGTGAATTCCATACATATACTACCTGTTCTGTGACTAGAGGGGACTATGATCCTTTGCACAGAAACATGAATGGAACTGGAGGATGAGCTGTTACTTAAATGAAGTTAGATACAGAAAGACAAGTATCACATGCTGTCTTATATAGAAATTGAAAAGATGACTTGAAAAGAGTGGCTATTTGGAATTAAGAAGGGGTAGGGATGGGGACAAGAGAGGGTAGACAGGGACATGAGTATGATCAATACATGATCAGTACATATATAGGGATGTCACAGCAAATCCATTAATCTAGACAACTCCTGTGCATTAACAGAAGAAGCAAAGTGGGTCTTCCCTCCGAGCTCCCAGGGCCCCCAGGAGACAATTGAGGTCAATAGCTCAGCTACTGTTTGAAAATGTACAAAATTTCTTTTATCACACATCTTCTCCTCTTGGAATTATGGCTAAGTTTAAAGACACTGCTCAGGGTATCAGAGGAGCAGTGTATCTAGAACCTTCTAAAAGAGAAATGACCACAATGGGGGAAACAGATTGAGCTATAAAAACCAAGATGGGAATCCTCCTCTGCAATTTTCCTGGGTTTGCTGAAAAATTGAGCTTACAGCTCTCAAAGCAAAGATGTTCAAATGCTAACCTCTTGAAAGGTGACTGGAAGCGGTATAGTTTCTGTGGGCTGAAGCAGGGAACCCCCGGCAAAACTCCACAGTCCACCCACCAGTGTGTCTTCCAGCCTTTCCCAGCCTGTTCTCACTGAGGGGACAACAGTCGTAAGGAAGCTGGGAAAACAATGAAGACAGGCTAATGGTTTACAGAAATGTTCCCAGTCAAAGTCAAGTGTACTGGGGAAGGCTGAGTGGAAACATTGTGAGTAACACTATCTACATCCAGATGGTGTCTGTTCCTTGACCTCTAGCTCATCAGAACATGTCCTTTAAGAGCAGGGATGTAGTTCAATGATTAAGCATGCATGAGGACCTCAGTCTGACCTCTAGCAGTGACCATCTGCAGTGGTCCCTGATGAGAGAGAGGACCTCACAGCTAGACCTACAGATGCTTTATTGGGGATTCTGACTTTGTGGCTAGAGAACAAAGTGCATTTGCTCTAATGAAAAGCCCTGAAAGCTCACTCTGTAAAGTTGGAAATCTCACAATTTCTAATGATCTTGTAGAACGACCCCTCCAACTCTCCCCACACCTCCTGCCCCCCCACTCCTCCCCGATCCCCATCTCAGCCAAAGGCAAGGAAATTCAGTCAGCCACCCAAAATCATACAACCCAAAGTAAACCTTCAAATAGTAATTTTACTGTTTGCTTCTTTAATGTTTTCTTTCTGCCTCCATCCCACCCCACCACCATGCATTCAGAGTGGGTAATTGGCCTACTCAGATACACTATAAGGCTTTTATAAATATAGGGTCTGGCCTCTGAGTAGTACAGCCATCTTATTATGGGTTTGGGTTTGTAAGGTCACCTTTCTTCTTGTATATTTGTCATTCATTTAGAGTAAGCAGAGGTCCCAGCAATGGACTAGCTTTGGTTTTGTGGTTTAAATTATGTGGTTTTCCATCGTGATTAAAGGGGGCAGGTTTCTCTCCTCTTCATTGAGTCTTTTGTCTTAAATGAGCATGTTAAGGCCATGGAGAGGGGCAGATAGGAAAAGCTCTTGCTCCACTAATGTGAAGGCTAGAGTTTGGAGTCCCAGATCCCACACTCACTCTGCACCTGTAACCCCCGCACTCTGGAGTCAGAAACCAAGTCTTCCTGGAGTGAGATGGATGGTTAGACTAGCAGGAATTGGCAAGCTCTGGGTTCAGAGAGAGACCCTGTTTGAATAAATAAAGAGGTGAAGGACGACACCTGCTACACACACACACAGACACACATATACACATACATATACAGATATACACACACATACACATATACACATATGCACAAACATACACACACACACAGTAAAAGCACAAAGCATTCTACTGAAGGAAAATAAAGCCATAATATCATTAATTGCTGCAAAAATTTAGGTAAAAAATGGATAGAAAGAAAACAGTCCCCTACTTACCACAAAGTTAATTATTCATTTAGACATGGTCTGTGTTATTTAATAACAATTCTAGAAACTGATAAATTTATCTCAAACTGTCTCCAAGTTTATGTGATAAGTAGAAATAGATCTCTTGATTTGAGGATGGCCCCCCTTGGTAGTCCCTGTTCCAAAGTTTTCAGTAACTCTACCAGGTAGAAAGAATAAATGCCTTCCAGCAATAGCTTCTCCTTTGCAGACTTTATCCTCCTAAAGACAGGAATATAATAGCCAGGGTCCAACTGAGCTCTCACGCCTTCTATCATCTTTATCTTTTTCCCTACGATGCTCAGCACTCTGTGGAGACTTCTGCCTTCCGTCTTTGAAAGCAGACATTTTTTTTCTTCACCATTCAGCCACAATAGGAAAGTAATCATATACTTGTGTAGGTTTTCCATATTAGCAAAAGAAATGGTTCGTCTTTTGTGAAAAGAAAAAATTAATTTCTCTTTATTAACCAAGACCCCTCAGGTTCCCAGTGGCAAAGGGCCCATAAATTCAAAAACAGCAAAGTCCAAGATTCTGGAGCACAAGACAGGTTCAAACTTCCCTCTTTGGGGGTAGATTACCCACTTTAAGTTTCCAAGTCCATTTAGCAGAATCACTCAAAATACATTGAAACATAGCAAAATAGAGTTCTAGACCACAATGGGAGGCCATTTCACTCCAGGTGTTTAAAATCAAGGTCAAAGCTGCTGGGCATGTCTTCCTGCCACCCCTGTGGTTTCCTGACATTGACAGTGGCTGGAGGGCACAGTGCATTGGAGGCTGATAACTGTGCCAGGTGTTACTCAACCACAAACATCCAAAATCATGGCACCTCGGCTTCACAGGGTTTGGCACTCCATTCCTGTAACTGCTTAATGACCTGGAGGACTGGGATTTGCTCAGCTTGTCTGGCTTGGGTTACCTCGCTCTGCCAAAAATGAAAAGCAATACAAATAGGCTTTCCTTCCCTTAAGCCTACTGACTTTTCTGTATTGTAAAAACTAAAATTTTGAAAGTATCCTAGGGGGTATCTTATCATGAATCAAGACTCTAGGTCTGAATCATTGCTCTGCCACTTACAACCTGATTGGCTTTGACAAGTGACTGAGTCCCCACTGCTCACTCTTCTCATTGTGACATTGCCAGCCCAGGGTGTGAGCCTTGATGAAACACACACTCACACCAAGTGTGGTACTGTGCTGAAGCTCAGTTCCCTTCCACCTGAATGTAGTCATCAGTGACTTGTCAGAAAGGTAGACTTGTGTCTAGTGTCACTCTGGGCTTTTGGTAATAGTATTTCTAGAAGCCCTGGATGAGCACATAAAAAGTTCAAAGCCACTAAAGGAGACCTGGGTCTGAGAGAGTTCAATAGAGTGTCTTCTAGTCCAGATTCACTCTAGCTGCTGCTCAGTCAGTCCAGGGGAGACTCTCAAATATCAGATAGAACATAACAGCCTAGGCGATGCCAGGAAGTCTAAGTTACTGCCCATAGCAAAATAAATAACTGTAGTTGATGTAAATCACCTGATTTGAAAGTAATTTGCTCTAAAGCTACAAACCAAAGGGCCCACATGTAAGAGCTTTACAGTAGAGGCAGCTCCTGCCTCACCCCTGTGTTTGCCGTGAGCACCAAATCCCAAGTCTTGGGAGTGTGTTAGCTTGTTTTCTATTGCTGGGAAAAAAGGCTGTGGCCAAAAGCAACCAGGGTTTTCTTCGTCTTACATCTTGTAGTCCATCAGGAAGGGAAGTTAGGGATGAAAGCCAAGGTCAGATCCTGGGGATGGGACTAAAGCAGAGACTATGAGGGAACGATACTTACTGTGTTGCTTTTAAGGGCCACATCCAGCTACCTTTCTTATATCTCTCAGGCCCACCTGTCCAGAGGTAACACCTCTCATATCAGCCATTGATCAAGAAAGTATCCCGTAAACTTGCATTCAACAAGTATGGCTGATCACTTACCTATCCAGTCCATCTACCCACACCTTTGTTGGTTTCTGTTACTATGACAAAAGACTGGAATCAAGTAATTTATTATAAGCTAGATTTTTATTTAGCTGACAGTCCTAGAGAATCTAGTATGGACCTTCTTGCTTCAACAGAAGATGGGAGATGGGATCACATGGTAAGACACAGTAATTGTACTACCTAGGATCCCTCCTCCTCTTCCTATAAAGCCTTTAGTGCCCCCAGGGGAACTGACCCTCATGACCTCTTCTATTCCTAATTATCTAAGGGCCCCAACTCCAAATGTTTTAACATACAAATCTGGGAGTGGTCTAACACATGAACTTTGGGGGACACAGCAGCACAGATCCAGGCACAGGATAGAAGAGGGACCACCTTGAACAAAGCTTGTAGGGTTTGAATCTTGGCCTTACTTAGTCCTGTGCACTTTGCACTGTAGTGCTTGTGGTATAGAACTGAAACAGACCAAGAAATCCTCGGCCATAAGCTCTGTATTCCTGGATAGACAACTTCAGATCCCTCTGCTTTGATTAAGTATATATGGAAATACTGTCTAAACTCCCTCCCTGATATGTTATTAATGTTCTATTATTAGGCATTTTGTCTCTTCTCTCTTGAGAACACAAGAACAGAGGTTGTGTTCAAGAAAGAGCTCTGTGCCCAAGAGAGACTAAATTAACACCTGCACATAATCCACCAGGTACAGCCAAGCCATCCCATAATAAGGAAAGTTCAGAAGACAAGAAAAGACAATGAATCTCCCCACTCCCAACTCCTCCCACCCCCATCTCCCAACCCTCCCCCAAGCCCCGCCCCCCAGGACATTGGGAGTTCTAAGGAGGTCCCTCATAGGTTCCTATATTTGAACATTTGGTCTCCAGGTGGTGGCAGTTGAAGATGTGTGAGCTTGCTGGAGGAAGTACTTCATTGGGGGATGGTTATGCGTCATTCCCAGCACTCTGTCTTAGCTTTGCCCATGCTCCCATGGTGGATTCTAACCCCTTGGAATAATAAGTCCGAATAAACCTTCTTCTGTAAATCAGCAAGAAAGTAACTAATATAACTTCCTACATTGACATACTTCACTAATCAATATGTAGCTGCTTCAAGGAGAAAACTACTAGCCAAGTTTATTAATTTTGAGGCTGTTAATAACAACACAAATGTTTCAGTACTCCAGGGGATAAGCAAAGACAGTCATCCCTTATATCTTCAAAGGTTGGGTTCTAGAAACCCATTCCTCCCATGGATACCAAGAAGCAAGCATGTTGGGCTCTCATATAAAATGATACAGTGTTTGCATGTAGCTCTGCGCATCCTCCTTTGGAATTTAAATGGTGTCTACATTTCTTATCATACCTAATATAGCATGCTGACTCTATTGTGTCTTTTCAGGGAATGGTGGCAAAAAGGAAATATTTATAAATGTTTAGTTTATGCAAGTCATTTCAAACATTTTCAATCCACAGTAGGTTGAATCCAGGAATGTAGGACCCACAGACAGAGAAGGTAGACTGTACTAAAAATAACACTTCCAGACACTTTGACCTAAACTATCTGGTGCTTTACTGAGAAAATGGCAATGATATTCGGGACAAATGTGAAAGCCTAAGTACCAACATGTGCCTCAAAATTGTAGCCTTTTATAAGAATTCAAGACTAAAGTACCAGCTTTAGCTTTAAACAGACATCTCAAAAATTTTCAGGTTTCTGTGGTTAATGACATCAATTTCATTGAAATGTGAATGTGATTCTCAACTGGGGCAGGTGGTGTTTAAAGATGGTGCTCAAAGGATCTTTGCCAGCGTTCATGCTCTGGCATCATCTGCTCTGTGAGTATGGGCTAGACCAACGATGTAGTTCTAAGAAAATGAATGCGTTCCTAATTGTCGATTTCAAGAGGCCATGACTTCATCTCACTAGACTCTACTAACTTCTCATTCTGTGTCTTTTGATGAAATAAACAGCCATTTAAAGGCATTCAAGTAACAGAAAACTGATGATCAAGTCCAGTAGTCCAAAAGGAACCTATGAAGAGTCATGTTATCTTGGGAGTTGAGATTCCCACATTAAATGCTGAGATGACCACAGCCTAGCCTACGTTTTGAGAAATTTGAGAGAGAGCCTGCTGAATAGCATCAGTAAATGTGTGCCATTTTGGAAAACATGAACACAAAATAAATTAGGGTTATTTAGTCATTAACTTTTAGGATGGATTTTATAATAGGTATCTAACATATCACCCCAGACAAACTATACACAAACTACACACACATACACACACACACACACACACACACACACACACACGAGTATGCAGGTATACACCCTGACAGATCAATCTTAGTAATTTGAAGATGCTGACACTCTTCATGGACAGGTCCAGCTCTGTTTCTTGAGGCCAAGTTCAGATCAGAGAAAGACAATAAGCACACTGATTATTGTAACTTCCTTCTAATGGAACCAGTCTCAAAGTAATTTCTCTATAGCCCCGGCCTCTCATATCTGGAATGAGCTCCAACATTAGTATTTCTTGTCTTTTTCTTTTAGCTTTAATATATCTGTGAACTCATAAAATAAGAGTCTTTACTCCCTACTCAGCCAGCAATAGCTGGACTTGAATTAACCACTGGCCACTTGGCTCTACTTCACCTTACTTCTCTTTTCTCTTGGGGAACTGGAATTGCCATGCCTGCTTCTGTCAATTATGTAGAAAACTATCCAGACACATGCCTACTTGTAAAGCTACCAGCTAAGCTAGATCACACCTGGGTATATGCTTGAGTCAATCACTGTCAGCATATGATAAAGATACACACAGATCTCTGTTTACAATAGCCCTATTTGCAATAGCCAAGTTATGAAATCAACCTAGATGCCTATATACATATATATACATATTAACCTTCAATAATAATACTATATAATGATAATAACTTAACCATAAAGAAGAATCAAGTGTTATTTACAGGAAAATGAATGGAGCTGGAAGACATTGTATTAAGACAGACTCAAAAAAACAAATGTGGGAATTTTTTCACATACAGAATCTACACTAAAAAAATAAAAAAAAAATTTAAAAAAGTGAAGTAAAAGGAGGGACTTATTTGTGAATAGTTGGGGAACCAGTAAGGTGTCAAGGTTAGACAAAAGATGAGGTCTAGGATCTAGCCTAGGTTGTCCTTGAACTTTCAATTCTATTACTTCCTTTCAGAATCCTCTGTCATCTTGAGCCAAACCCTAACCTAAAGATACAACCACTGATTCTCTACATCCAGCTTTGGTGCCACTTATGGTAAAAAGTCTGGGGTATTTTTCCTACCAAAAACATCTTTTACTGTCTTCTCCTCAATCTCTACATCAACCCTGAAAGGATGTGAATAGTCCATTTTTCCCATTGCTCTGCTTCATGGGTCAAGATTAGTTTCCCCACTGTATTAAAACACGAGCCAAGGGTCCATTAATACTCTTCAAACATTTACCAAAGACATCATAATTAGCATCTCTTAAAACACACTATCACATGGAGCCTCTACAGTTTAGCCTCATCATAACTCTTCCAAGTAGACATTATTTTTGGTTAACCAAAGTGAAACTCAAAGCTTTAAGTGCTTTACCCAAGTCAGAACACAAGAAGATTGAGTCCAAGTTCAACAAAAGCCAAGTTCACCATCCCAGTAAATACACTTGTTACTGACTCTTCCCAGATGTTTAGAGGGTTTCCTGTAAGTGAGTATGTGGAGCTGGCCAACCTAGCTCAGGCTGTCAGACACCTTCAAAGAGAAAAACAGGGCTGGGGGGTTGGGGAGCACCACTACAAGATACCCCATTCCTCACCAAGTGTTCTCCATTCATTCTTCTGTGACTTGGAGAAAGAATATAAAACGCAAATAACTCTGAGAGAGCCAGAGCATTTGAAACTCATATTGTAATATAAACATGGAGAGAGAGCAAGCTGCCTAAGTCTTACAATGGATGCACAAATGACTTTGGAATCTGTCAACGATTTAAAAATGAGTAAGAGTATCTTATGACCCATAAGAGTTAGATGAGCCCTGCTAACCCCTGTGTCCACAGATAACATTTCTTGAGATGCAGTCACACCGGTTCACGTAGGTAGTGTCAAAAGCCACCCTGGCACACACGATCAGTCAATTGCCACACAGGTCAGTGGCCCGCAGAGTGTAACATATTTCCTATGGCTCTTCATAGGGAAAAAATATCGTAGTGTAAATCAAGATACACAGAGTCATTCCGGCAACAAGATGCTTGTTGAGTGAGCAAGAAAACGGAGGAGAGAGGCAGGTGGGGCAAAGTGCCTATTTAAAAACCAGAGAAGGACCTGGTGTGATCAGCCCTTGGGAGGTAGAGGCAGGAGGATTCAACTTTCAATGCCAGGTGTGGTGAGTGGGAGGCTAGCCTGAGCTCCTTGAAAGGCTGCGCCTCTCAATTAAGAAATTAATAAAGTTAAAATGCAGAGGTGATGTCAAAATAAAAGAAAAACAAAGAGAAAGAAAAGACTTATCAGGGCTCTGGTGAGATGGCTCAGGGGCATCAGGGGCAATATAATAGGAAGATTCTGGCCTGGCCCAGCCTTGCAGTCCAGACCCGCCTGCTGCTGCTTAGGCCCCCCAAAATGACTCAGACGCTTATACTAATTTCATGCTGTTTGGCCTATGGTTCAGGCATATTGCTAGCTAACTCTTGCATCATAATTCAACCCACTTCCATTCATCTGTCTTGCTAGGTGGCCCGTGGCTCACCTGTGTTACTTTTACATGTTGGTTCTTGGGCAGCTGGATGGTGTCTCTTTTGACTCCGCCCTCCCTCCCCGATTTATGCTCCAATTTCCCTGACTACTTCTAAGATGCCTGCCATAGGCCAAGACAATTCCTTTATTCACAGCATACAGAAAGACATCTCACATCAGGGCAAGCTTGCCTGAGTGTAATTTCTGGAATCCATGTAGTGGAAGGAGGGGACCTATTCTTGTAAGGTAGTCTCTGATGTCTACATGTGCACCATGGCAAGCACACTCAAGCCTAGGCATGCAAGTGTACATGCGCGCACACACACACACACACATACACACACACACACACACACACACACATACACACACACACACATACACACATACAAATAAATAAACAAAAACAAAAGAAAGGAAGGAAGGAAGGAAGGAAGGAAGGAAGGAAGGAAGGAAGGAAGGAAGGAAGGAAGGAAAAAGAAAAGGCCAATCAGCCTCGTGTGACCTTTAATTCACCCCAGACATAAAAAAGCAAAATGTCAACCACCTACTTTAATCCATTAGTTCAAAGACAACTAAAAGCCATGATAATTAAGACCATAGTCAGTCAGCGAATGGTACTTCACATGGACTTGGCCCTGTACTCAGTGAGCCTCACCATGAAAACTTACCATATGAACTCCACACTAACCTATTATCCTTTGGAAAGTCAAACCAATCAATCTGACTCACAGAGGAACCTAGATCTTCTTTCAGAGAGCCTTAGGCCTAGAAATGCAGACCTTAATTTTGACAACAGAGGTCTCAAACCTCAGAAGGTGTATTCCTCTTTGAAAGTCTTAAGTGTTAATGTCTGGTGAGGTATCAGGTTAGGTAGTGATCTCTTCAATTGCTAAAAACCAAGTGTTGCTGTGATGGCTTTCTTAGTGAGACTATCTAATTCAAAGGATAATTCTAGTCACAGTAGGTAGGGGAGTTCCTGAGGTCTCACCTCTTCTGGAGGAGTTACTGGGAAACACTGATTTCTGGGGAAAATATTTACTTTGGTGTTATAAGCACAGGTACAGTGCTCATGCTCCTTAAATAATTCCCAACCTTACCCCTGTAAGCAACTCTAAAGAAACTTGCTGAGCCACCAAAGGGAGGAGGCAGAAGGACTGAGAAAGGGGGTCAGGGGCAGTGGGCAAAGGCTAAGAGATGGTAATGGTAAATGAATAGAATCAAATAAACTATATACATTGTCTTGGGATCACTATTGCTGCGATGAAACCATAACCTAGGCAACTAGAGAGAAAAAAGTTTTTTTGGCTGACACTTCCATATTCCTGCTCATCACTGAACAGGAACTCAGAACAGGAACCTGGAGGCAGGAGCTGAGGCAGAGGTCATGGAAGGATGCTGCTTACTGGCTTGCTCATCATGGCTTGCTCTGTCAGCTTTCTTATAGAACCCAGTACTATAAGGTCAGAGTTGGCTCCACTCACAAGTGGCTCGGCCCTCCCCCATCAACCATTAACTAAGAAAATGATTTACAGGCTTGTCTACAGCCCAGTCTTAGGAGCATCTTCTTAATTGAGGTTCCCTCATTTTGGATGACTTCAGCTTATGTAAAGCTGACAAAAAAAAGTATCCAGCACATACAAAATCTCAATAAAATCTGTTGTCCATGTTTAATACATACTAATAAAATAGTAAAATAAAAAAGATAAGGGAATATGTAAGAGTATTAACAGACTTTCCTATGGGAGACAGAGAGTTGACTCAGTACATGGTCTTCAATAGGACCAACATTTTGTTTCCCAGAATCCACATGGGGGTGGGTGGGAACAGGACTCTGAAGCCTATAACTTCACACCTTCTTCTGACCTCTTTGGGTACTTGCACTTCCAAGCACAGAAGCATCTACCTATACATAATTAAACATAAAATAACTCTCTCTGGTGAGGAGAGGCAGCTGATGAGATGAACATTTGTAAGATTTTTCCTAAAATATGGAAGTGGTTGACTGTTGCTAGGAGAAGAGACTTTGGGGTGATAAAATTGACCAGTTTGTCTTTGTTCCTGTAAGTATCCCCAATAGACTCAATGGCTCATGGGGCTAGATTTATAGGAATCACACACACACAAAAGTAGCTTCTAAAGAAGCTACTGAGGTAGAGCAGGAATGCTGGGAAATGGGTGTGGCTGATTCCATCAAACATTCCCTGTATAAAATAAATGGAATCTCATCTCTCTCCTTTGCATTCAGAAGAGTGTGATACACGCTCTTAAGAGTAACTGAGAAAATGATACCCATTTGTATCATTTTCTTTATTCTGTGGTTTAGATAAAACACATAGGAAGGGGATAACAATGAAAATCTACATGACTCAGCAGGATGTGGATATAGCAAACAGCATTATTTACCACACATGGAAGTGCTCAGTGACATCAGCTTCCCTTTGAATGACAGGTTGAAACAGCTCTTATATTTTCAACACACCAGCACCTTTCACAATGCAATGTTCACAGCCAGCTCCCTGACATCCATTTCTTCCTGAATGGAGATGCTTTTCATGTAACAAGGAAATTTGGTAGTGTGGAATGGGGGTGGGGGTGGGGGTTCTGGTAATCAGAACAGAGAACCAAACATTCCACCAAGAGTTCTGTAAATTAAAAAATTACTGAATATGGGCAGTAGCAGTACAGGCCTTTAATCCCAGTACTGGGGAGGCAGAGGCAGGCGGATCTATGAGTTTGAGGTCAGTCTGGTCTTCAGATCGAGTTTCAGGACAGCCAGGGCTGTCAAAAAAAAAAAAAGCAAAAATCAAAACAAAACAAAAATTACTGAATGAGGGTTACACTAATGGCTGTGACCCTTCCCACAGAAGCATCTTTCCTTCGTAACCGTCTGTTTGCTGTGTTTCACATCTTCATTACAAATTTCTTTAGGCCAGACCTGAATGGAGTTTTGATTGCACTTTTCACAGGTGGTGATTATCACAAAAACAGAAATCTGTGATAAGTGAATTAATGATGGAGTGGGTGAATAAATGAGTGAATGCATGGATGGATGAATGGAGAGACAGAGAGGAAAGCCAGACAGTGTGAAGCCCCTGCATAGGGAAGAACATTCAGCCTAAGCAGTACCAGTGGTACCTGTCTCTCAGGTAGGAGCATCTCCTCTCTCTTGTGATGGAGGGGGAACTTGTAGAATTAGCCCTGCCAGCTTCCAAGCCGGCACCTTCATCATCTGGAAGGACCAGACACCTCCATATCCGGTGCCAACACTTCTCAAGCATTTGTACACACAAGAAACTCTCAAGGCTCAGGTGAGGTGACTAAAGTCCCATTTTAACTCCAGGGGCAACTTGCCTACTCCAGTTGGCTAAAAGCACCCCTGCAAACCACCTAGGGAAGCCCCTGCCTATGTTTCCTCCAGTATGGAGATGATTTGTTAATGTGTTCAAGTCCCAAATTGATACAGTGTGGCTAGCGGTGTCCTTTAAAGAGGGGGCCGTTGGGGAGGCAGAGCAAACAACAAAAAGGAACTTCTGGGTAGGGGAGGGAGGTTCAGCTCTGTCCTCGCGACAGCTCCTGCTACCTTGCAGAATACCCAGATAAATAGTTCCTTTTTTTCTCTTTCCCTGCTTAAGTCGAGTGGGGAGGGGGGCCCGCTGGGGAATCTAGTAGTTGAAATTAGTCTGGGACATCTTTTCCGAGTTCCGAAATTTGTGAAAAAACAAAATTAAAGCTTCCTAAACAACAAAGAAACCAGGATACTGGAAAAAGCCCACGCCCCTCCAAGGCTGCTGGTGTGAAATGGAACGGCATGCGGGCACCTTAGCTGGCCAGGTTGCTTTGCCAAGGTGCTCGCAGCTGCAAAGTCTTGCAGAAAGAAAGAAAGCTGGGGGGGGGGGGGTTGAGACCCCACGTCAGAGCCAAGGGTTGAGGCCGCGCTGCAGGGGGATGCCAGACGTCGGCCCCGCCCTCACCCTCTCCCGCCTACCCTGCGGTCACGGCTGAGCAGCCTCGGGTCCGGGTGAAACAAAGAGATTGGTATGCCTTAAGGGGGGGATTTTTTTTTTCTTCTTCCTTCGTAGAATAGGTGATATGTGGAAAATTAATAACAGGAAATGCCGCAGACAGAAATGTGGCAGTATTTGTCTTTAAAGGGATTTGGTCCCTTCCTTCTCCTTCTCCACACCCCTCCTTGGCTGTCCTGCAGCTCAGCAGTGAGGAGCAGACAGCCAACCCCCAACACACCCTCCTCCTCTCTCAAATCTCTTTTATTATCAGTTGAGTCACGTCTCCTGCCAAGCAAAAGGTCATTTCAGGTCATCTTGGAGACGAAAGGACGGATAATGCATTCGAAGGTGCTGGAATCAGCAAATACACACACACACACACACACACACACACACACACACACACACACACACACGTATGTATGTATGTATGGAGAGAGAAGGAGAGGAGAGAGACAGAGAGACAGAGAGAATGAGCGCCAGCATGCACAACTCTGCAGGAAATAGAAGAAAATGTTTCAAAGCATGGCAGGCGCTGCTAATCCAATCTGTAGCTAATTCCATATATATAATAATTTTTATATATAATAAGAATGTGGTTTATAATTGTGTGCTGCCTGGAGGGTAATTAAAGTTCCTAATTGTTCTCATCCAGAATCTCATTTCTGGCCATTCATCAGAGAAAGAGAGAAAGAGGTTGCAGTAGTGTGTGTTGGAGAAAGGAGCGTGGATGGGGGCGGGGGTACTGGGCAGGGGCCAGACTGGGACTTGGGGCCAGGAATAGAATCTGACGGCCTTGCACTCTGGTGAGGGCTTTGGAACCACCAGCGGTAAGCAGGCAGCATGTTTAAGTGTTTCCATAGCACGCACAGATTGCTTTGTTTTGAGATGAGGAAAACAAAACTTGCAAGTATTATATTTCTATACTGTTTGCAGAGAAGCAACGGCTTATTTCTTTTTAATTTCTTCTACTAAGAAGAAGCCTTCTACTTCCTTTGCTTTGTTAATTGAGTGCCATTTCAATAAAGACAATTGGCGGCCTCTGAATTCCCGCCAAGCCCATTTCCCCTTCTTTCCGTTCCCACTGCTGTATTTGAATGCCCTAGATTGGCTTCACAGTTTTTTTTTTCTCTAAAAAACAAGAACCAGTCTTCTTCAGTTCTTTCTTTCTTCTTCCCCACCTCCCACATGCCAACAGCAATCTGTCCAGGGATCTAGAGGTTTGGGTAATAAATTATTTGCTCCCAATTTCCAAAAGTCTCTTACATGGAATTCCTCCATCCACCCTGCATCCCCAGCAATGGCCTCTGCTCCTCCCTGTCTTCCTCTTAGACATCCTAGTTGCTTCCTGTTGCTGTGGCAAAACACTGGTCAGAGCAACTTGGGGAGAAAGTGGTTTATTTCATCTTATACAATCTGTCATGAGGGAACCCACGGAAGGGGCTTAAAGCAGAACCATAGTGAATACTGCTTGCTGGCTTGTTTCCAAGTTCACCTTCAAACTCCCTCTCTTATACACACCTGGGCCACCTGCCCAGGGGTAGCACCACCCACAGAAAGCTAGGCCCCTCTCCATCAATTAGCAATCGAGAAAATGCCCCCACAGACATATCCACAAGTCAATCCGATAAAGGCAAGTCCCGAACTGAGATTCCCCTTTCCTAGCAGCCTCAAATGTGTGACAAGTTAACAAAAACTAACCAACACCCTAGTCAAGTTCCATATACCATTCTCTACTCATGCCACACCCTTAGGTGTTACCTGGAGGAGCCAGTTAAATGTTGGTGATTGACAGGCTCCGTCACAAGTAAAATCAAAGAGGTAGTCCATCCTGGACCATCTCCACTCCACAGTGACATCTTCTAGCAGCCTACTCCACCTCTATTAGTCACCCCCTCCCTGCCACAGTTGGTTCATTGCACCAAAGGCACATTCACTGGAGTAACACCCACCACCTTACCTACTACAAGAGCCACATTTCTGAGAAACAAAACATTTTTGGTTTATTGTAGCTGTTAGGCACAGAAAACTCGGTTTTAGGATGTTTGAAGAGAACAGATTACATCAGTGTACAGGAGACTGATTATTGTGTAGAATGGCAGGAATAATAGACAACCAACCATGGGCTTGGGAACTTTAGCGCAAGTCAGCAGCTGGATGGGCAATAACTGGAGTGCTACATGCAAGTGTTTGAAAATTGGCTGGTGCTTACATAGTTAGTAAGTAAAAGCTTTTTCAGGCCACTGCTGATTTTCTACCATTTAGAAGCTCCATGAGGGGAAGTCTTACAGCAAATCTGATGATGAAGGGTGGGGCTTACCACTATCTCTGTGATGAGGTACTCTTTCAGCCCATTGATACCAATTATTCATGTGAGCAGAATAATAATATACCCCCGTGGTCATACCTCCTAGAATAGGAGACCCTAAAGATTGACTTGAAGGTCTATCAGACTCAAAATTCAAACAAGCATTTTCCAGAACCTCCAGGGAAAGAACAGAAGGAGAGACTTTAAAATCCTGAAATGATGACTTCGTGTTATGCACTACACCTAAACGTAACTGGTGCATAGGTACAACTAAGTCATTTACCAATGAGGAAACGGACAGTTAAGATCAGTAACTTGGACAGTGTCACATGTCTAACAAGAGAATGAGAAGTAGCCTGAAGTTGTTGAGAAGGCTTGTTTGTGGAGACCTGCCTTCCTGCCACGCACGCTTACTTTCAAATGAATGTGTGCTGCGAAAGTTTCACTGTTTATGTATGAAGATACTAAGATTCAAGAAATTTGTGTTAACTTGCTCCAAGACACAGACCTAAGATATGAAGAAGGCAAAATTCAAAGTCACCTCTATCTGGTTCTCACCGTGCCTGTCCAGTGTTATCTTGAGAAAGAAGAGTAAAAGATGAATTCTCAACCTTGTTCCCAATATGACACTACGCAAGACATCCCCTTTCCTAGAGGACTTCCCTCAGAAAAATTAACATTAACCCTGATACACTATTGGGAAGGGGCATCCCTATAAAGCCCCATATGTCTACCAAAAAGATACCTCAAACAGTTTTATGGAAATCACAAGTAACTAGCATTCAGGTATGGGTTTTAAGTTAAGATTTCGTGAGCGGTGTTTGTTTTATGTCTAAATGACATCAAAAAGAACATTTTCATAGCATTCTCTCATTTTAGCTACTGACTATCCACCTAAGACCGTTTTTCTAATGTAGCAATCAAATCGATCGTTTTCAATTGATTTGCCCATTTTAATTAATGGAATTTGTTTATTCGACAAATATCGCCGTAGCAAGCAATGTTCCAAATGTTTGCGATACATCTGTACTTGTGCAATTGACTAAGTGGTGTCATCATCCACTATCCCCGGATCAAAGAGCAGAAGAAGGAGAGAGAAATTAGAGTGGTTCTGAAGAGAAAGTGATGAATCAAGATTTGGCCGACCAACTAAATCACGTCTTGGAGGCCTGTAAAGGCACCTACCCCTGCAGCATACTAAGCAGACAAAAATATGGGTGTGGCCTAGGACACATGAGGTCTGAAAACATAGATTTGGGAGCCAATGAAATATAGCAGATGCTAACCCAAGCTAGGTGACTAAGATCACCCAGAACACAGGAAAGTGGAAAGACGGTGACAGAGGCTTGAACATATGTGTAAGAAATCTGTGACGATTATGTGCTCCTCCCAGTCACGTAAGTCTCAAAGTATACCGTGCATTTCCTTCACTCACTAATTCATTACACATACCCTTGCTGGTGAAGCTCTCTGTGTTTGATGCTTAATGTGGGAATGCCTTACTGTATGCTGTGAATCTCAATCTTTAAATAAAGAAGCTGTTTTGGGCCATGACAAGCACCATAGAAGAAGTAGGAGGAGGAATCAGAATAGGTAGGAAAGGAAGGGGTGGAGTCAGAGGCAGATGGAGCCAGCCACCCAAGAAGAAACATGTAAGGAACACAGGTGAGCCACGGGCCACGTGGCAGACAGATTAATAGAAATGGGTTTATTTAAGATATAAGAGCTAGCTAGCAATGTGCCTGAGCCATAGGCCAAACAGCTAAAGTTAATATAAGTGTCTGAGTCATTTCTGGGGGCCTGAGCGGAGCAGCGGATGGCTAAACGGTCTCGGTCTCAGGCGGCAGGTCTGTGGGTCTTGGGTCTCTGGCTGCCCCGGACCAAGAAACCGCACCATTGCAACAGATGCTTATAATACAAACATGGCTTTGGGGATATATAATAGAAGATCGTTAATAAATCCAAGTGTCTATTGGGCTGGAGAAATGGTTCAGCAGTTAAGAGCACTTAACGGCTCTTGCAAAGAACCTAAGTTCAGTCCTCAGCACCCACTGGGCTCACAACTATCTGGATCTGTAATTCCAGCTCCAGGGGACCCATTGCCTTCGTCTGCACACCCCTCCCCCCACAGGTACCAGACACATCTATGGTGCACATAAATATTTTCAAATGAAGAGTAATATCCATAAAGCTGTCTACATTCTTTCTGGAAGAAAACTAAACACAGTGGCAATACTGGTTCATAGTAGAAATGACCTTTTAACTTGACCTTGACTAATGAATAGGGTAAAAGACATCAGAAGCTGTCTGACCTACTTAATTTTTAAGCAGTTCAGATACTTAGGAAATTGTAATATCAGAATAATACAAACATGTAGTGAAAAAAAACAACAGAATGAAGAAGTTTTGGAACCATATGAATGGAGCAGCAAGGAAAAAAGCGTTTAATAGAAAGAAAAATGGGTTTAAAAATTAGTAAGGGGCCTCTATATTAGTAGAGAAAAGGATTTCACTTGTCAAAAGAGAAAAACCATGAAGGGAAGTTTGATTATGTTTCTTTACTGGAGGTGAAAGAGGTAAAAACGAAGTTGGAAAGCTTAAGAGGGCAGACTGACCTACGTTCTCAGTTGCAACTAACCCAACAGATTTAAAGTAGTTTACAGTGGAGGAAGAGGAGGGGTGGAGATCTTTACAGTATGACTGATTCAGAATCACGGAATCACACAGGGCTTAGAGGCATGAAGAGCCTGCATCCTGGGAGTTGGAAGCTTGTCCTGAACAGGTGTTCAAAGCCAGGCAGGACTGCTTCTCTCTCATCTCACTGTCCATCCGCTTCATTCTCTCCCGTTCTTTCTCTGATCTCAGTCCTTGGGCTGAAAAGTGGGCGCCTGACAGCCTGAGAACCTTGACGTGTACTTTGGTCAGACTCCAGCAGGAGACTATCTACCATGGGAATGGTGGAGCCTCCCTAATTTTGCACCTGAATCCAAGGCCTCACACTGTCCAACCACCATCTGCTAAATGGTTGGGAAAACAAGTGATGACTTGAGACAATTCTTTGTATGCTGAGATGCTGAACAAACTCACCTAAGTGACTTTAGGTTCCTTCATCAATACTACAATAGACAGACACAAATCAAAGACAAAACACAACTGTTATGGTTTGGACAAAAACAGCGCCATATAGTCATAGGGAGTGGCAGTGTTGGAGGTGTGGCCTTACTGGAGGAAGTGTGTGACTGGGGGTAGGCTTGGAGGTTTCAGATGCTCAAGCCAGGTCCAGTACCTCACTCTCTTTTCCTGCCGCTTGTGGATCCAGATGAAGAACTCTCACCTACCTCTACAGCATCATGTCTGCCTTCATGCCTCTATGCTTTCTACAATGATGATGATGGACTAAACCTCTGAACTGTAAGCCAGCTCTGATTAAATGTTATTCCTTTATGAAAGTTGTCGTAGTCATGGTGTCTCTTCACAGCAATAAAAACCCTAACTAAGACAGTAAGTACTCTTTAATGCCTTGGTGATGATGAGCACAGGGGACTTTTATTTAGATTTGGCTCCAGGGTTTGGTCAAAAATATACAGATACAGAGATTCTATATAGAAAATCCCAAATAGTCTATATGAATAAATACTAGAAACAAGAATAAAAATAGCCATCTTGTAGGACTCAAGTTGCTGTGAGTAGAATTTTGTCTCCCAAAATACATGATGAAAGTCTAGCCTCTAGTACCTATGAATGTAATCTTATATGAAAATAGAGTCTTTGCAGATACAATCACATTAAAACATGGCCATCTAGACTAAGATGAGCCTTTAATTCAATGACTAGTGTCCTTCTAAGGGGGAGAAGGTCATGTGACTCTAGAGGCAGAGACTGGAGAGATACAGGAAGAAGACAAGAAATGCCAGGGCAACAGGAACCACCAGAAGCCAGGAGAGAAGAGCAGAACAATCCCCCTGGGATTCCCCACAGAAAATAAACTTCACTATATCACTTCAGACTTTCAGGATTGTGCAGGGTTAAGTTTCTGTTGTTTTAGAAAATAACATGTATTACTTTGTTGGAGTAATCCTAAAAAATTAATACACAAGATCAATGAACAGAAGTTATTTGTGCCTCTAAATGGTAGCAACAAAAGGTGAATTTTTAATGCCACTTAAAATAGCTTTGGAAGTATTAAATATTTAAAAATAAGGAGAACAATGTTTGCACAAAATTGATACCCTAAAAACTACAGAATATAATTAAGAGATCCTAAGGAAGACTGAAGTGTTGTGTGATATTTTGTGAGTCTGACAAATAAAACTTGCCTGGAGATCAAAGAAGCACTTCTTACCTCTCTGAAACCTCAGAAGGGAAGGGCCCAGGATCCTTATATTCTTGTCTCCACCTCCCGAGTACTGGAATTAAAGGTGTGAGCCTCCCAAGTGCTGGGATTAAAGGTGTGCACTACCACCATCAGGATCTCTGTGGTTAACTAGCAACTAACTCCACCTTCTGATCTTCAGGATAGCTTTATTTGTCAGAAACACAAAATATCACACAAAGCTGACATCATTGGAAAGGTATATTGAGCTCAAGGATTCAAAGGTTTACACTCTCCAAACAGTACTCTTCCCTAAGTGTGATTTCCCCCAAAATCTCAGCAATTGTTCAGTACTGACAAACAGAATTTAAAATTTACATGGGAAAAGATCTAAGAAAAACTTAACAATTTAAAAAAAGTTAAAAAGACTTGAAAGAATTGTAAACTATTTTATTTCAAGATTGAAAAACTGCAATAATCAGTCAGTTTGATACTGGCTTAAGGCCCAGCATAGATCATTAAATGAGTCAAAAATGGAAGAACCAGAGTGTTTCAGCAGAGATGGGAATGCACTAGAATAATTGACATATATGTGTGAAAATATTTCAATTCTTGTACTATGCACAAAATTAACTTGAAATGGGTCATAGATAAATCTAAAATTGTAGGATGTCCAAAGGCAAACATGAGATGAAGTCTTTGTGTGCCTTAATTAAGCAGTTTTTTTAAACAGGAGCCTAACAACAATAATAACAGGAGCTACATATGACAAGTTAACTAGGAATTTATCAAAGTAACTTATTAAAAATCCTGCATTTCAAACATCAATCCTAAAATAAATCAACAATAAGGGCTAGTGAGGTGGCTCAGCAAGCAATGGTGTGTGTGCCAAGCCTAGTAGAAAGCAAAACCAAACTTCAGTGAGTTGTCCTCTACATGTGCACTGAGGCTGTACATGCACACACACACACACACACACACACACACACACACACACACACACACACACACACACTCAACAAATATAAAATGTAATTTAAAAAATAGACATGTTACATTTTGGGAGCTCATACTTCTAAAACTTATGTTTAATGAAGAACTCATCCGTAGACCATAGAAGAGTTCTCAAGATTCAGCCTAGTAATAAAAGAGCAAAATTTCTGAACAGACCTTTCATCAAAGGAAATGAACACATCACAAAACCACATTGAAAGATGTATAAGTGAATAGTTCAAATGCCATCAGTTTGTTAAAGGCATATAAACTAAAGTGATGGGCTTTTACCATACATGTGTTAAGAATGAAATTAAAAAGACTAACAATGCCAAGTAGTGGAAAGGACAGACAGCAACTGCAACTCTTACACTTTGCTGGTGGTGACACAAAACAGTACTGGAAAACTGGCCATTCTGGAAAGCCAAGTAGAAGATTCTTAAAGTTAAACACGCCAAACATCCTACCTCTAGGCATGTTTCCCAAGGACATGAAGATATATCCATGCAAAAACCTGCATGTAAATAATTACGATGACTTTCTTCTTAATATGTTGGGAGCATCTTACACTTGTGTGTGCTTATCTTGTGGCTATCCCTGAGCAAGGTAGTGGAACAACTTTCTAGGACATGAAACAGTGTGGGTAAATCTCAGAAGGCTACTGAGGGTCTGGAGAGATGGCTCTGCAGTTAAGAGCACTTGCTGCTCTTGAAGAAGCAGATCTCAGCATCCACATCTGTAACTCCAATTCCAAGGGATCCATTACTATCTTCTGGTCTCTGCAATCACTAAACAGGTACATGGTACACATATGAGCAAACATTTATGAGCATAAAATTACAAAATGTAATTTATTTTTAAAGGGCAACTGAAAGAGGCTAGATTTAACATTTTTGAAAAAGACAAAAAAAGCAAAAAATCCCTAATTACAGAAACAAGATCACTGACTGGAGATAGAAATAGAAGAAATCTACAGCAAGAGAGAATAAAGACACAGTTAGAGCTGACAGAAATGTGTCATATCTTCAACATGATTACATGTCACATGAATGTATAAAGAAGTTGCTGAATAGTATGTTTCAAAAGAGTGAATTTTATTTATATCAATTATACATCAACAAAACTGATCAGAGTGACCATGAAATAAACTGAATAAATATTTGACCCATTGCAAATTCACTAGGATCTAATTATTTTCACCATGTGGTCATAAAATAAAAGAAAGCATATTCATAATTTATAACTAATTTGAAGCAAACATTGCATTTTCTGTATACTTTTTGGGGAGCATGACTTGCCTGTGTTTCTTTCCACACCATCCTAAAGCCACTGACCCCTCCTGATTCTAAGGTCACAGATACAAGAATGCCAATAGCCACTCAAGCTGACTCATTCGGGGCTGTCTATTAACCTCCTCCTGGATCTGGGCATCACCCCAGGAAAAGTACATGAGAAAAATCCAGCAAGGAAGAGATGGCTTCATTGTCACCTGGCCGGCCCTGTGATGTCTTTTGAATGGTGGCTGATCTGACCTCTACCAGTCCAGTTTCTCAATGCTGTCTCTGCCACTTTGACCTCTCAGCTGTCACTCCCCTAGCTCAGCATGAGAAATCATTTTTCTTTAACAGATCATTGACCCGGATTAAAATTCATTTATAGAGCAGACACCAAATAGGTCTCCTGGTGAAGATGAACCTTGAGCCAGCTTCTGAAGGAAGATTGGAGAACATGATCTGTCAGACAGAAAAGAGAAGGGAATTGCCTGAAGGGGACTGGCTGAGGAAGACTGTCTGCATGACTGCTTCAATAAAAATCTTTAGGAGAGTAGAACAGTATTATCCCACAAAGCCCACTCGCCCGCGAAAAGCACAGATTTCCCGTGCCTCCTGCCTCTCTCCTTCAGACTCTCCAACAGGGCCAAGCTGCTTCTTGTTCAAACCCTGCTTCTCTTCACTACACATACATGCACACCACAGCCCTGCAGGGTAACACTCACTCTCATACCTTTAAATGTTCCAATCCGGTCACATCTTGACTTTCCAGTAACTGCTGCTCTTAAGAAACTCCCATAGTCTGGGCATGGTTGCTCACACCTTTAATCCTAGCTGAAGGGACTCTAGCCAGCCTAGGCCTGGCAAGCATGGCTCTGGCAGGCCTTCCCCTCTCCCGCATTCACTCTGCCTTGCTAAAACACCATGAGATTACACTCCTAAAGCTGGCACCAAAGATTTATGTCCTTATTTAGCCACTTTCTTCTACAGCTGACTACCAAGTTCCAGCTATCAAAGTATTAAAGTCCAGTAATCAAAAGTCACCATTAGTTCACCTAATTAACATGTCTAACTAGAATTAAACACCTCATCCTAACATGAGGTTTCCCCCTTGTACCTTTATAAACCACCATTTCCTATGTGCCACATCTCTCTCTTCTCTATTCAAAGGCCATCGTTTGTCCTCCGGGACAAGTACCCCTGCCCCCTTTTCCTGGTCCCTTCCCCTTCTCCCTCATTTTCTTTCTCTTTACCATCACATCCTAGCCCATTCTAATACAGACCCCTTTTCTCCTTTTTAAAATTACACCTTTGATTTCAGTACTCTGGAAACAGAAGGAGGCAGATCTCTATGAGTTTAAGTCCAGCCTGGTCTACAGAGTGAGTTCCAGGACAGCCAGGGCTGTTACACAAAGAAATCCTGTCTCAAAAAAGAAAACAAAACAAAAAGCAAAACGATTAAACCTACAAGGTCATTTTCTGCTAGGGTTTTTTTGTTTTGTTTTGTTTTGGTTTGGTTTTTTTTTTTTTTTTTTTTTTGCCAGAATTAGAAAGCAAATACTTTTAACTTTTCTTCCCTGCTTAATAAGGGATATCTCTGTGAAAACAGGAGTTTGCGTGTGTGTGGCTTATACCTACGCCAGAGTCTGAGAGTCTCCTTCACCACCACTTAAACAGAAATAAGCAGATCTCTGGAGCTGGAGGCAAGGCTGAACTACATAGTAAGACCATTTCTCACCAAGAAAGAAACAGAGAGAAAGGAAAAGTAAGAATAGACTCAAAAAATAAACAACTCAGAGGTCTCAGGAAGTCCCTGAAACTTAAAAGATTCACAGGGTCCTCCCCTCCCTATGACTATTAAAGCAGTAAGAAAAGGTAAGAAGAGAAGCTCCAACTTGATGAGCTGCCTCTAAGTCTTTCAAAGAACTCGAGGGCTCTAGCTTTGGACTTTTGGTAGTATAGGTGTCTTTAAGTCATTCATGTTCCTGCAAATCCCTTGCCAATATCACTGCAAATAACCCTCCCAAAATTCATTGATTCAGCAAGTTTGACTTTGGTATTATCATAACTCTCTTTCTTCATCAATTCCCTCTCTAGAGTGAGTAAACCAGCAGTTCTCAATCTGTGGGTCATAACTCTTCTGGGGGTCAAGCAACCCTTTCACAGGTTGTGTAAGACAGCCTGAAAATACAAGTATTTATATTACATTTCATAACAGCAACAAAACTAAAGTTATAAAGTAGCAACAAAAATAATTTTATTGTTGGGGATCATTGTTGTGGGATTCAGGTGTCAGCTGATAAGGTCAAGGGACATTTATACAGAGCACCGGGCCCCCCCGACCTGAAGGGGGCGGGGGAAAGTCCCATTGAAAAGGGGCTGCGGAAAGACGACACGCTCTCTTCCTGGTTCCTGGCTGCTGGAGGGAGGATCCCATCATCCGTCCGTCTGCAGACTCCGGTTCCTATTCAGGTGCCACTGTAATCTGTTACCTGTACCGTGAGTGTTGGTTTATATTTTAATAAATATCTATCTGATATTGGTGTCCTTGTGGGTAAACTCCGCCTACAGATCATGACAGGAAGAACTGTATTAAAGGGACTCAGCATTTAGAAGGTTGAAAATCACTGGGGTAGGCATTTGTTTGAGTCTCCCTAGAGATGGTCATGTAACAATGACAAGAAACAAATTTACCTTCTAAGTATTGAGCAAAGAAAAACTGTTAGCAAACAGTGAGATTTGATAGATAGATAGATAGATAGATAGATAGATAGATAGATAGATAAATAGATAGATAGACAGACAGACAGACAGACAGACAGACAGACAGACAGATAGATAGATAGATAGATAGATAGATAGATAGATAGATAGATAGATAAGGAATCTGAGTTCTGTCATTGCCTAGGCTTGCTAATGAAAAGACCTTCCAGTCTACAACTCACTGAGGAGACAAAGAATGGAATTTGGGAATTTGGAGACACTGAGGCATATGGAATTTCTGAAGCAAAATAAAGAAGGAGAAACATCAGAGTGTGTGAAAGATGTATAAAGGAGAACGGTAAAGTCTCTGCTAAGTACTGGCCTTTAAAAAGGAAGCAGGATACTATCTGAGGTCAATTAAATAATCACCTCAAATCAAGATCAATAACTGTTCTTCTGGGGGTTTTTTGTTTGTTTGTTTGTTTTTTGTTTGTTTTTTTTTTTTTCTGGAGGCGGTGTCTTTTGGACATACATTCTCACTCTATAGCCCAGACTGCCCTCATCCTCACTTTAATCCCCTTGTTCCAGCCTCCTAGTTCTAGAATTTCAGGCCTGAGCCACTATCCAGCCCAGTTGGGATAATGATTTCTAATGTTCACCAAGCACTGGGAATAACCTCCTTTATAACTAACCTCAAAAAAACAAAACAAAACAAAAACAAAAACCTTTTACATTTGTGAGCATCAAGGAAAGGTTGTTTTCTCAGTAAAACATAAATTAACTAAACAAAGTGATTAATTAAATCTTCCCAGGAAGAAAAAAAAATCTCAAAATTTAAAGTCAATTGCAAATTACTTGCATATGTGTTAGAAGAAAACACCAATCTTTAAAGAAATACAGCAAAAGTCTAGCACACAAGGAAGTGAAATTCTTACTATGCAGCCTTCAAACCATTGACTATATTTGTAGAACCATTGCTTATAACAGCCAAAAGGTGTAAACAACACAACTGTCCATCTATAAATTAATGGATAAAAGAAATTATTATATACTTTCAAAAGAATATTATTCATTATTCAATCTTAAAGCAAGGAGATCACACATATTGGTCTATGCCTGTGTTTGTATCATTAGGGCCACTTAGGGAGAAAGATTACCAATTTTAGGTAAATCTGGGTTTAACAAGGCCCATGGTAGCCTGAATTCTATACGAACAACCTACTTTAATTATAGGTACATACAGGTATTCAAAACAATAAGATAAATGAAATATATTGTACATAAGAAAAATTTCTTAAGTATTAAGTATCTAGGGTAGTCATAGACATAGAAATACAAGATAGGATGGTAATTAATGAAGCCTGAAAGAGAAGGAGAATGAACTGGATTTTATTAAGTATAAAGTTTCAATTTCATACTTCATTGCAAATCTATGAGAATTATTGGTCTATTTGGTTTTTTTTTTTTTTTTTTTTTTTAATTGCTGCTGCCTTTTAAGTCAAGCCTGTCCTAATCAGCAACTGCAACTCCAGCAGAGGTTCTGCAAAAGTTTCAGCCTGAAGGGATTCTGTTCCCTCAGGCACTGACTCTTTCAAACTACCAAGGGAACTTATCTGTCCCACTTAAGAACTCAAGATTCAAAGTTTGAGATGGAATTCTGTCCCTCAGAGAGGCTGACCAGCGAGTTGCTCACCTCCTTTCCTTGCTTGTGTCTTCCAAAAAGACCTCATCCTTCTCCTCACCCCTACTCAAATGTTCTTCTCCACCTGGCTCCTCCCTACCATTTCCTGTCATCTAGTTGCTGACTCAGCCTCCTGATCACAGATGAATTTTTATTTAATCAAACAAATAATATATCTTCGCATCATCCCAGAGCATAAAGAAAAGTAATACATCTTAAAATAGTTTTCTACAATATTTCTCCTTTTGTCTAAACAAAAAATGAAAGTTTTTTAACTTTAACATAAGACTGTATATAATAAGAGCAATTATCAAGTAAAGATTATATTTATAATATAATGAATTCCAGTTCATTTGTGTCTGGCAAATTAAAAGAAAATACTCCATTATCTATCTCATTTAAGTGAATCTAAAGTTTTATATCTAATTTACTCTCTATCATAACAAAGGAAAACAACAACTATGGCTATCTAGCCTTCAACTTTATCAAAGACCCCAGGAGGATAATACTATTTGAGTAAACAAAAAGTATATTACAAAAATACTTCTAAAGCTTTAGCAATGACAGAGACATATGACTTCCTGGACAGTCACCCAAAGTGACTTCTGCAACATTGGTGCATTCATCTTCAACCTGTAAGCTGAGAGAATCAGACAGACTTCCCAGTGAAATGGGAAATTTGAAGGAGTATCTTGCCTTGCATTGGAAAATTCATCAGTTGCTTTTCTCTATGTCCTGTACAATATCTGACAGGATCCTTTGTGAAGCAGAAATTTTGAAGGACTGTTCTGCATTGTTTTGGAAAAATCAACAGTTTTTTTTTCCCTGTGTGTCCTGCATGTTCAGGCTGTACAGCACACTGTCAGCAGTCAAAGGCAAGAACAGTTTCTTTGTCCAGTGGGTAACTTTGTCACAATGAAAGAAAACTCCATAAGGAATTTCATTCATCAATGCCCATAACTTTCTCTGAAGTAAATTGGTGCTTCCAGAAGTAGATGTGCTTCATTGTCATAAAAAAATTTACGTTAACAAAACATTAACTGCCATTATATAGGTCTTTGAAGTGTTTAAAGATCACCTATCTATTTAAAATATACCCATTTAGCCTAGAAAACATACCTAATGTAACTACACATTTAATTATTATACCTTAACTACTAACCTCATATTTATTTATACATTGCATTTCAAATGAGCTGCATAAGTTCAATACCTGAAACAAAAATAGAAACATATATACAGTATAACAAAATTAATTTTGAGTTTGTATCAATATTCCATAATCCATGCCAATGCAAAATATCTGAGATTAATAGTTGTCTTTTTATTCCTCTATTTTATAACAAATTTCCATAACCCACCCAATAACCAAAGACCATCCACAAACCCCAACTCATTTTCTCCAAACTACTTTCTGCTGTCTATGGATGAAGCCATCCCCAAGATTCTCTGAGAAAATTCCGAGATAGTGACCAAGTCCTGGGAGGACCAGCAGTAACTTTTGCTGATAGATATCACCTGCCAATTTCAGGAAATCTCCCTTATCAAACCTAACTCATAATATTCCAGAAGTAATCCACAGACTCTTGTCCCCTGTGGAAACAAAAGCAAAAACTCTTCTCTAACACATTCTTTATTCCCTTTTGACAAATATATTTTTACTTCCATTTTAATGTTAAGTCATTCTTAAAATATTTAGGCTGAATTACTTCAGCATTCATTTCAATCCCATGTCTCAAGAAGCTGTTGTTTGCTTATTAAAAACCAAAAACTCAAAATCAACACAATATCACACAGAATCCAGACTTTCTGTGTATTTCTCATCTTTATGTGGCTTTTTCTTTTATATTACTTTTACTGACTCTTTAAAGATTTTATTTTATTTTAAAAAACTATTTCTTTCTATACCCATTTTCTTTTCTTTCTTAAGCCTACACACATTGTAAAACACACAGGAACCTTTTAAGGGTTCCCTGCCCCCTCTGGATCTCTTTTACTGCATAATTTTGTTTTACCTTTCTTGTCTGCATGAGAAAAAACCCTACTAAGTAGCATGGGCCTCTGCCTATGGCTTTGGTAGCTGGCTTGGCCTGCTTCTCAGGTCAAGTGTAAAGCTCACTTTTCATTAGAGGTGAGTGACCAAAAACTGCATTCAACCTTCCTAGACCTAGAATGCCAATGTCTGCACTGTGGAAGGCACTTTTAGACATTTTATTTTCAACTTTAGAAGTTCATGTTTATTCTTCTTCACATCTTCTATTTCTCTATTCATCATGGTCATATCTTTTGACAACTTCATGAACATGTGGAATATTAAAATTGGTATGGTAATATGGATATTTACTGATTTTAATATTTCTGCATGCTGATTCTATTCTGTGTACCACTTGGGTAGGTTTGTGTGATTATCGAGGTACAGAAGTTTCCTGCTTCTTTGAATAACCTGGAATTAAAATACATGAATGAGAACGCAGGAAAAGATTACTAAGGGCTGAAGACAGAAGTAGGGACAGCTACAAAACACAGACAAAAGCAATCCTGAGAAACATGGACAGTGTGACCCTGCATAGGTGTAATTGGAGTCCTGGAAAACGTTGGGAAAGGACTAAGAAATATGATAATATTAAAGAACTAATAAAGAAATTTTTCCAAAATTGATGAAAACTGTCAACTTTTTCAATGAAGAAGCTTTAAATTTTCAATTTGAAGAAACATGAAACACACATAGAGATATATCACAGTCAAATTGTTGAAGGCCAGTGATGTCTTGAAAAGTGTTATAAAAGCATCAAATTCTAAAGGAAGCATTATAAATAAGGACAATGAAAAAAAACGGATGACACATTCAGGAGAAATCAAGCAGGTGACAGATGATGCAGAGACATACAAGAGAAAAGAATGGACACCCTCGCAAACACATCTTTCACATTTCAATTCTAATAAGTGAAAACATGTTTTGAAACAAACAAAACTAAGCAACTTGGTTCCTTTCTTGCCAACAGACTGGCATTACCAGAAAGTCCTCTGAGAAGAGTAAGAACACCAGCGCAGACATGACTCTGTGCAAAGGTGAAAACATGAAAATGGCCATACACACATGTGACTGTGAATGACACTTTTAAAATAATGATACATTTCCTGAAAAGGTAACTGGCTCTTTGGAGTTATAGCAACGTGTTCATAGCACAGAAATAAAAATGTACAGCATCAGGACCACAGAGGCCAGGAGGAGAGACAACACCCACATTATACATGAAGTAATTTAATATTATTTAAAGGTACACTTAACAAATAAATGATTATTAGAGTAAGTGTACTTAACTTAATATAAGTTGTAGAGCTTCGGTACAATTCAGACATATAAATAATCTACAAAGATGCCAGTTTATGAGGGAAAAAACGTAAAGAAGGGATGAATGACTCAAAAGTAAAGATGAAATGAAAACTCCAGAGTAATAATTAAAGAAGAGACTGCGAATTTGAGAGGGAATTGGGGAGGAGGACACAGAGGAGTTGGAGGGGTAAAGTGTGAGGTAATAACTATGCAAATAAAGTACGCATATATGACATGGTCAAAAAAGTAAAGGTAAAATAGACTGTAAAGAGGATCCCTATAGTCAAATGTTACTTGAAGAATTTGGACATAAAGGTATGGATACTCACTCTAAAGATATTCCCTCTTCTCCATGGAGATGCTATAATTAATTTTCTTATCATTTTGAAGGGGCATTTCTAATACAGGTTCTCACTATGTAGTTCTGGCTGTCCTGAAAGTCACTATGTATAGCACGCTGGCCTTGAACTCAAAAATCCACCTGCCTCTGCCTCCTGAGTGCTAGGATTAAAAGTTTGCAACATTATGCCCAGCTATATCAATTTTAGCCTAAAGAAACAAGTGTATATTATTTTATCCCAATTGTACAAAATTTAAAGTAGACAAAAAATGATCTATATAGATGATGGGCAAGACAGTGGCTAACTTTGGTGGGTGTGGCCTGTGAAAAGGCCTTCTAGGGGATGCGTGAGATATCTGAAAGTTCTACATCCAGATCTGTGTGATGCACACATGAATATTTGTGTTTGAAATGCTGCCATTAGACGCCATACTTTGCAGCTTGTGATATTCCTCACTTTATAAAATATCTACTAGGCAAGTTCAGAAATTGCTGATGGTTTTGAACCCATTATTTTTCTCACTTGTAAAAATAAGTGAGAAAGCAGTTTTTTTTTTTTTTTTGCTCAGTTCATTATGAGAGAAAAATCAAATCTGAATAATTTAGTGACAGGTTGGATTTTATACTTTAGAGTGTTAGGGGTCTAAATTATTCAGAATCTCTGAGTTTCACATTTCAAGCTGGCACCAAAGGGTCTGTAATTGGCATCTCCGTATTTGTCACCCTTCTGGACTTTTTTGGTTTGCCAGAACATTAAATATCATGTCTAGAAGTAAGGTCATTATTCCAAGTACTCAACATCTCTTCCCACCACATCCCTCTACCTTGTTTTATTCTTGGCAAAGAACCACAACGTGCCTTATCATCACCCACTTGACGAATCGTTGGTGAGTTTTCCTGGACTGTAACTCACCAAGGATTCTCACCCATGATGATCACATCCCTCAAGTGTTTCACTTTTGGCTTTCACCCCATCATCTTATTCAATCAGATCTTCCATGTCCTAGCTGCAGCCTGTCTCCCACAGCACCATCAGAGACATCTTCCTTATACCTCCTTGGTGCTCCTCTGCTGCTAATATCTCAGGTCACCAATCTCTGTAGTACAAAACACAAATCCCATACAACCTTCAAGGCCTTCTGTGATGTTCCAATCTACTCCTATCTAATTTCCAAATGGCACAAAACAGTGGTCCTTACATTGTCCCCAACACCCCAACACTGTCCTGTAGTAAGAGGTTTCTGACCCGGACTTTCAGGCCTTGTTACAAGGTTTAGGCCCGCAGACCCACAGACCTACAGAGACACACTGATGCTTACAATAGTTTTAGGCTGATCGGCCTAAGGCTCAGGCATATGACTTGCTAACTCTTTACCTTTAATCTAATCCATGACTCTTATCCTGTTCAGTCACACAGCTCAGTACCTTTTCTCAGAGCAGCATAGTTGTCCTCTGCTTCTTCTGGCTTCTCTCTGGCATTCTGCTCTGTTCTTCCTGTTCCCAGAGTTTTCTTAGTCTGGTCGCCCCGCCCACACTTCCTGTCTGCCTTTGGCTAATTAGCACTTTTTATTAAACTCATAGGTGGGATAATTATTTACAATGGAACAACATAATATCCCTACACTGTCGTGCATTTATTAATTTAATGTACCCTATGCACTTCTTTCCTGTGTCCTCTGTTAATATTTTATTTCCTATCTGGAATGTCCTTTCTATTACTTTTAAGAATTTCACATTCAAGACTGTGGAGGTGGCAAAGTGAATAAAGCACTGTCATACAAGCATAGAGACCTGAGTTTGAATCCCCAAGACCCATGAGAGGCCAAGCCAGCTCTGTAGTGAGTCTGTAATTCCTGCAGTTATAGACTAATATGTGAGGTGGAGACAGGCAAATACTCACTCAGAAGCTAGCATACACAATGGCAAAAGACTCTTTCCTCAAGCAGAGTAGAAGGTTGTCCCTCTGGCTGCACATTCCTTGTCATGTCTGTGCCTGCACTCACACATACACACAAACGGAAGACATGTTCTTAAGAACTAAAAATATCTGTCCCCCAGAGTTATTTGTACAGAGACTCCAGGTGCTTCAACTTTTTCATGTGCTTCCATTTTACCTCTAAAAAAAATTTAAGGAAGTTCTCTTGGAATAAGATTAAAACTTTTGAGTACTTGAGAGATAAGAATGAGTATATTTCACAAGATGATTTATTTCTATCTGTCATCAGTACAACTAGAAACAACTCTGGAGTCTCCTGTGTGGGTTCAGAAAAGTTTGGTTTACTACGACATTTCCAAACCACCTTCCTAGAAAGTCCCTGTGTCTGTGTTTTGGGGGTTGGATATGAAGGTTGCACTTAACCCTTATCAGAGACAAATAGTTTCCATCTGAGATGCCCACTATGAAGGCTTGATCTTCTGATGGACAAGTGGCGGAAACTCTAAGGAGGTGGAGCCTAGAGGGAGCTTTTTGATAAGCCCTTGGGTATGTACCCCAGAGGGAATTCTGATCTGCCATTCTCTGTCTTTGTTCACTTCCCAGGTGCCATGGGGTAGCCAGATTTTCTCAATCATGTGCTCTGCAGGTATATGCTGCCTCTTCATAGCCAGGAATCCATACAGCCAGCTGATATCATGGATTCATGGATTTCATGGATTTCGCAATACCCTACACTCCAGCAGGCATCAAGGCCAGGCAAAGAAGTTTATGTGTTTGTTGAATACCTGTTACATCTTAATTAACCTTTGACACCATTCCAGAAATAGCACTTGCTGTACGGGCTATGTGAGTTTGAGTCAAAAAAAAAAACTCCCACAGATATTGATTGATGGGGTTAAGATTTGATGGTCAGAAATTCAAAGAGAAGCAAGGCATGAGATACACAGCTGTATTTCCTATGTTTGGGAGGTTGAAGAAGGAAGCTGGTATGCCTGAAGGTAACCTGGACTTCAGAGAGACCCTACCTCAAACAAAGCAAAAATAACAACAAATTTCTAAAAGTATTAACTCAGAGGCCAACTCCTTCTAGCATTTAAGCGGCTCAAATGCAAACTTGTTTTCTTAAAAAACTCAACTTATAAACAAACGACTGCATCAGATACATTGGCCAAAAACCAATGTTCACATCCACTCACAGAATTTATAATACCCTTCCTACAATCTATATCACCATTAGAATTATAATATTTTATATTTATATGAGTCTTTATACTCCACATAGAGATTCTATTAATCCTCACAGCTTTTAGGTGAGCAGATCATCATCATGGTCAACATGTAGGAGAAGCTGGATCATTTTACCTGAAGTACTTAGGGCATTAGATCTCATAGAACAGTGGTGGAGGAGCTGGGTTTTTCAATTACGCAAACCCAAAGTCAAATAAAAGTCCACCTGTTTTGCCATTTGAAGTACGTTACTTATTTTGTTCTGATACCTGTATTGCCAAATGTCTTATTATTTTCGAGGCAGAAGCTGGTAAGAGGAGCAACAACTGTGGAATGGGCTTTAAAGGAGCAAATGAATCTATCTTGCTGTGCTGGGCATTGTGGTTGTAGGTTACAGCTGAGGGCTGCTAATTGCTTTTCTCCCTCCGAGGCTTGCTCAGCTCTTTCAGATACTATAAAAGCTAGTCCCCAGGGAGGAGGCTTACAGGCCAGTTCCAGCTCTATTCCTCTATATCCGGTGTCTTCTGCAAGCTCTGAGAGCCAACCAAGGGCAATGGCAGTAGCCTGTATTGTTTTGGGAGTCATACCCAAAAATATGTGATTGGCACTTTCATCTTGGGACTAATGAACAGCCACCTAACTGAACGTAAGTACTTCTTAATACGTGGGAATTCGTGCCTGGTATTGTAAACCTAGACAACTACTTCTGGCTGGTGAGGTCGCGTATCCAAGGAAGGAACCTACTACTGCCACTTTCTTAAATCAGTATCATTCCCAACTGCATCTAAATATCCATCCTTCGAGCCACAGATACATGTAGCTCTGACCCCTCATCCTTGTAGAGATGGAGGCTATCACAGAGAGCCCCAGCTCCTCAATATGCAAAGAATGCCTGACCACTGGGCGTCTGTCTCCAGCTGATAACATCTACAGCACAACTCCTGCCCAGAGGCTGAGGGAGCATCCTGGACAAGAGGGTAAAAAGACCACAAAAGCCAGAGGATCCAGTTATCTCTTATGAGAGACATTCTTCTATATACGACAGGGACACTGAATGATATAGTCAGCTAAGCAAGACCTACATGATGACAATCCCTGTTGACATGCCATTGTGAACAGGGGAACTCTCACAAGGCTCTACCCTCAGACAAAGCTGGTCAGAGGAAGAAATTAGTGTTTTCCAGCAGGGAACTCATGAGAGGTTATCAAATCTCAAGCGGTGAGTGCTAAACACATACACATACCGGCAACACTAAGTAGACACAGCAGGTTGGGTTTACACACATATATGAACACACACACAGTAATTAGGGGGTGAAGGTCATGATGTTGAGAGGAAATGGTAGGGAGTAACAGAGGAGGATTTGGAGGATGGAGACTGCAGGGTGGAATGACATAAAAAATACTCATTAAATTCTCAATAAGATAATAATGTTTTTAAATAGTGTATGGAAACACTATTATACCACTAGGCTCCTTTCTCGGGGCATCATATCATGGTCCTTGGGTGACAGCATAAATGGATAAGAGATATTTTCTTCCAGACTAAGCATGAGTGACCTTAACTCGGGAATACAGATTTCATGTTCTGAAGTGGTAGCCATTTTAGCAATTTTGTATAGTAACAGGATAAAGAAAATCATGAATCAGGACACTTTTTAAATGCCTTGGTGGAAACAGCAAGTAGGTATGTTTCATCAAAGTAGAGAGATCTCTGCTTCAGACTGTAGACACTAACTGGTGACAATTTTAGCATCTCCTACCTCATAGGCTTTTATGAGGATAATGTAAGAGGATCCAAGGCGTTCAGCATTTCATCTAACATGGAGTATGGAGTGTCAACTCTTACATAGAGGTTGAACTCTTACAGATAACTCAGACTTCACCTCTTTTATTAGCTCATGACCTCTTGGTATCTTGACCTATATATCCTTTGGGTAAGGTAAGATGTAAGCAATAGCTTTATCCAATTCAGAGCTATAGCACACTGAAGAAGACAGTTAAGAACTAGCCTCCAAAAAAAAAGACCTTTGAGTTATCTTCCAGGAATGGCAAGGACCAGTTTGCTTTGAGTCGTTCAGATGTTCTTTCCCTATCCCCAAATGAGTAATTATCATAGCTGCAAGCACCCCAAGTCATCGTCTCCCCCTCTGTAATTACGGATGAGAGTTTCTCTCCAGATAATCAGCTTATAGGGGTGTAGAACCCAGGAGCTTGGCCTCATTAGCACCACATGATGAACAATCTATTTCCATCCTAGGTCCCTATCCATGTTCATTCACATGTACCAAGTTTAAATTTGGATTACATCTCAATAAAAAATGAAACTTTATTCTTGTCATGTTCCAGAATACAAGACTGGAAAGAATTAGAGAGTAGGAATGCCATCCTTATTTTTTCTTTTTGGATATGCAATCACTGTGAAAATACCTGGAGTTTCCAAATGGGAGTGCTTATATTGTAACTCACATTGGTTTCGGGCACGCTGGCAGCAGATCAAATCCCCAGCCAAGTGTTACAGCCGTAATTTTATTTTGATTTTAATTAGTATCAATTAAGACTAAAAAATAGACAGTGTGGACGAACAATGTGTGGTTGGCTCTAACAAGTAAATTAGATACTTTGCAGGAAAGAGAGAGGGAAAACCAAGGGGGACTCTTCTTTCATTTCCAATCCTCCTCCTCCTCCTCCCCACATAGCTGCTGTTACCAGCAACTCATGCTTCTGGGACAGAGCCTATGTTAAAGCTCAGAGATTCCCTGTTTGTGTAGGGAAATTAAAGATAGGAAATGTATGTGCCTCACACTGCCTTCCAACATGATAATGTGCTTACGTTGTCTTGCATTGAGTCCCTGAATCTCATATGAAGTTTATTTTTTCCCTTTGAAGTCTACAACAGTCACAGTGTAGAGCCCACTGAGACAGTCTGTCTTTGCTTTTCTTCATTCTCCCATTAAACCCCAGGTTACCTTGTGAGCAAGAAACTCTATAATAGAGGGTATCCAATAGTGTCCTGATAAATATTTAACAGATTTTTAAATAGAAGTATTTAGGATGGGTAAGGAGAGAGAGAGAGAGAGAGAGAGAGAGAGAGAGAGAGAGAGAGAGCTAGGGAAGATAGATGATATATAGATAGATGGATGGACAGATGGATGGATGGATGGATGATGGATGGATAGATGAATAGATAGACAGACAGACAGACAGACAGATAGATGGAGTGATGACAGGGTAAAGGATAGAAGATGTGTCTATCAAAATGTTACTGATACAAAGACTAGTATTTGAACTATTTACAAATAATAACAAAATACTAAAATGTATAAATCTATTCTTATGCATAATATAAACAATAATATAATATAATATTCTTTATCATAACATTTGTATAGTCCCTGGCTCTCAGCATGCGTTTATTCATAAATTTTGCCAAATTCTTTTTCTTGTATGTATGAGGAGAGTTGGGCCAATCTGGGGCCAATCTGCACATTCTTTCTGGTGTACAAGCCTGCGTGACCCTGAGCCATATTTGTGACTAGCCTTATACAGTGGTAAAGCTTGTACACACAGCATTAAAATGAAAGGGAGGTGACCTGCCTATGGCTTACTACAAACAGTAATGCAGCTTCAGGTCTGAGCTGCTTGCCTTCATTTAGAAAACACAAAGAAAATGTACAAAATACAGCCAAAGGCATTAGTAATATCAACTCACTTGCCTCCAAAATAACGACATACTATCTTTATAGAAATACTACCCATGTGTCAAATATATACACTTATATGTATATGTATCACTGTGTAATACATATAGATTATGCATAGTATAGACATATGTAACTTCTACACCAATACAGATCATCTGAAACTTATTTCTCAGCTCTGCTTCCATTTTTCTCCATACACAATTCAGAAATGCTAGAAGCACATTTAGACTATGTGGTTTTGAGTGAGTTTGGGTGCATCTATCCAACTTTACATGTGTAAGATAGGAACTTTGGCCTATATTTAAGTAAGTTGGTATCTTAGTCAAAGTTCTACTGTTGTGAAGAGACACCATGACTACAGCAACTCTTCTAAAGGAAAACTTTTAATTGGGGCTGGCTTACAGTTCAGAGGTCTAGACTATTATTGTCATGGCAGGAAGCATGGTGGTACGCAGGCAGACATAGTGCCGGAGAGGTAGCTAAGAGTTCTACATTTATATTGACAGGCAGCAGGAAGAGAGAGACACTGGGCCTGGCTTGAGCATTTGAAATCCAAAGCCCACCCTCAGTGATGCACTTTCTCCAACAAGACCATGCCTGCTTTAACAAAGCCACATCTTCTAAGCCCTGACAAGTACACTCCCTAATGACCAATTATTCAAATGCATGACCCTATGGGGGCTCTTATTCAAGGCAGCACAATGGATAAACAATGCCAAGTATAAGCATTCATCTTTTTCCCAATACTCATTCTTTTTTTTTTTTTTTTTGGTTGCTAGTTTGGTTCTGGCCAATTGATAGGGAGGACATAAGGCTTAAGATCAACTATAGCATAATCCCTAACCTCCTGTCACATTGACAGTACTCAGGACTGAAGCTAGCCTATCAGAATCCCTTGCAATTGTTCACTATACGGCTAAGAGAGAAAAAAACACATTAGCCCTTGTTTCTACACAGCGATGAAGCTCTGAGATCAGACTTCTGAGCAGAGATACACTTATGAAAAATGCTACAATAGGAGAGAACCAGAAAATCCAAGAAAGCTAGAGCAGACTCAGTAAGAAGCCCTCCAGGGCTCCCTTATCCTTCACAGTATGTCTGCAGCACAGGCCCCTGCTTGTGTGCACTGTATCGGGCTACCTTTCTCTCATATGCATCTGAAAAATAAATCTAAAGTAATACATGCTGCCATCAAAGAGAAAATCCCAAAAATCACAGCTCTACACATGGCACTAAATGACCATTCTAGCATGGAGGGGGCTTGCAAACAAGGAAGAATCTCAGAATCCAGAGCCAAGGAGATAAGAAAGAGGTCATATGGACACATAAACAAGGCACAAAGCCTGAGATGCTGAGTTTCAAGCTATTGAATCTTATCCTCAGACATATGCAACACTTCAACATGCGATGCAGGGGTGAAGATCTCTGCAACTGTGTTTCTTCGTTGCAGTGGATCCCAGTTGACTATATAGTTCAGGCAGGGGACCGTTTTCTTCCTAATTATTGGCCATTTTCCTCTAAGTGTTTTCTCATCTCAGTGGCAGAAGCAGTTAATTCCAATTAAAACTGCTCCGAATCTGGGTTTTTCACTGCCCCAAAGAACTCCATGGGACCCGTTAGCCAGTCCTTCTCAAATGTATGAGTCCCAGCACTGGAGGGCATTTGCCCTGAGTTCCTGGGGCACAGCAACAGTAGAACATTCTCTTCTGATGTGATAGTCCTAGCCTGTGTCAGTTGCTCCTTTGCTATAAATGTCCTCAGCATTCTGACCGGACATTTACTCTGGTATCCTTGTCTAGGGCGTGTGGGCATCTACTGCATGGACATGCTATTTCCCAGGACCAGACAGATGGACAGGGTGGTGTTGGTCTGATTGGAGCACATCTGGGATAGGAACAAAGTGGTAAATGGGAAGTAACAGCAATTATAGCCATGGCAGTGGAAGCAATTATTGGCAGAGTATACAGTAACCTAACCTAATTTCCAGTGAGGAAAGAACCTACTTATCCTAAATGGTAGCATATGCTTCACTGCTATGTGGTGTTTGCCCCAAGCCAATCCTGACTGACAGTCTTTCCTTTTCTGAAGCGCATTCAACAACACAAAGGCATCTTTGTTTGTTTGTTTTATGCTTCTGTTCTCTATGAGATTTTCTGTGTGTGTTAGCCATAGTTGTTATGAAATAGGCCCCAGTTTGGTGCTTGCGGTGTCTCTAAAACTAACCCACTGAGGACTGTGTAGTGAGAAGCTGGGCTATGACACAGGACTCGAAGCTCACCTCCCTTTAGGACCACAGAGCTGGAGAGAGGGCTCAGCAGGGAGAGCATGTACTCCAACTTCTTCCAGAGGACCCAAGTTCAGTTCCCAGAATCCACACCAGGTATTCTTAATTTGCAGGGAGTCTAATGGCCTCTTCGGGCACATGCAGAAACCCCACACAGATGCATAACACATAATTTAAAATAATAATAAAAAAATTAACTGTCCCAACAGTCCAGGAAGCCTGCTTCAGGAGTTCAAAGAATAAGTAGGCCAGGTTTTCAACATTTAAATCATGGGAAAGGAGTAACAGACCATCACTGCCTGCCACCACACCACATGTGTCCAAGAAGTACAGCTTTATAACCCCTCCGGACCCTCCATCTGGGCTTCACACAAAGTGCCAGGGACCCAAACCCACCACAGCACCAAGTATCAGCTCCACCTTGAGTATGCAGAGCAATCATCATGGGAATAGATTTCTGCCTGGACCTTGGTGCACCACATTAGCTCCTGTTGCCAAGGCGGGAGCTAGGGAGTTTTCAAACTAACTCTAGTTACAAACACTTTCAGTGATCTTCTGGTGAGCAATATAAAATAAAAAGGGATTGAATAATCCCCCCCGGCCTTTTCTCTCCCCAAGGGGGACAGACCCTAAGACACAAGAAAAGGAGCTTTAATGACTGTTTCAGTGACAAATTGCTCTTATTTTTTATCATAATTTTTTTTTCAGAGCTCAGGAAGATGATGGTAACATCCATGCACCCCTACTAGCATCTCTGGAGAATAAACCGGAGCTGGTTAGTTAGTGAACAATTATCCCACAAGGGGAAACCGTGGGAAAATGCTACACTATCAATAGACAGAAGAAGGAAAGCTGGTAAAACAGAACAGAAGGGAAAGCAGAGCCCACTGTGCAGGAGTCGCGCCCCCCCCGGGGGGGGGGAGAGTGTCCCCCTCCCAGCAGGAGAGCAACTGCAGCCGGAGCAAACCAGGGCTTGAGGCAAACAGAGAGCCTAAGAAACTGCTCACCATACATTTAGTAACACATCATCTAAAAGGCAGAAAGAGAAGGGGGCACTCATACCTGTAGCAGCTGCACACATAGATAAAGGAGCGTTGCTGGGGACACCCACTTCTCAGCACTAGACATTGACAATGAAAAGAAGCCATTTTAAAAGACACCTACTGAGTCCCAGAGAGGCAAGTCTAGAGATCAAGGTCTCTCCTTACCAGGAGGAACTACAGCACAGAGCAAACGTCACAGGACTGTATTCTGAGGCCTGGGCTGCGGAACACCTTTAGATAGATGGGCTGGAAATCTGTCCTAAGCTCCACACAAGGGTCCCCTCTCATGAGCACGCACACACACAAGGACAACAGAAGCAGAAAGGTACCTACCTACCATGTCCAGGTGAGGGGTCGCATGCCCACCCAATTCTCTCCCTTCATTTTTATATTTCTTTTACTTGATACCTAGTTTAACTCAGAGACCCAGCCTTGTCCTGCTTCTTCTCCTTGACCCCTTGTCTGTCTGTCTGTCTGTCTGTCTGTCTGTCTGTCTGTCTGTTTACTTCCTAAGGAACACAGGCTAACCTAGAACTGGACTTGAGGGTGCTTCCACTGAGAGTACTGCATGCTGGCACGGGGGGGGGGGGTTGTATTTTTTCTTCTTGTATATTTTTCCTCTCCTGCTCTAAGCTTGTCTTATTCTACTCAGTTCCTTCCTAGTTAAAATCTTAATACAATCCGCATTATTCCTTCTCCTTCCCATCCCCAGAATTGTTAGAGATGAAGAGGTAATTGCTTTCAAATGGGCTCTTACAGCATTGTTTTAGACCTAGCCATCACTAGTGGTCACTTCAGCAAAGTCCCTGACTGTCAGAGTACTGCTGGACATTGATCCCACTGTCCTAAGCATGTGTCCTACGTGTTTTAGCCACTGAGCTCCAGAACATTAGAAGCACCTCAACAATATGACAATGTAGTCCCACTTGAAGACTGCAAAAAATTCCTCTGGAAAATAATAGGTGAAAAGAGACAGCCAATGACATAAGTCCCAGTGAAGAAACCCAAGAAAAATGAAAACGCAGGTGATATGAGGTCTCTAAAATATAACTAATCCACTGACTCCTGATAGTGAATTGGAAAGAACTCAAAAAAGTGATTATAAAAATGGTCAACAAAGCCAAAAGGGGCAAGACAAACTCCTGAATCAATCCAAGAGCACAAACAAATGTTTAAAGAAAATGAGAAAGTTGATATAGGATATAAAAAGAAAACTTGATCCAAAGGCAGAACAACTCAGAAAATTCAGTTTTGGAAGTTAACAGCTTAAATTTTGAAACCCAATGAAAATTTTCACCAGTGACATAGAAGCAGAAGAGAGAACATCAGGGTTTGAAGATGAGGTACCCAAATTAAGACTTTCAGTTGATGGCAGAGATAAAGGGAATGAGATCTCTAGGATGCCATTAAAAGACCAACTCTATGTGTCGTGGCCATAGAAGACGTTTAAGCTAAAAGGACAGAAGATGTATCATTAATAAAATCATCATAGCAGAAAATTTCCCAATCCAGAGAAAGAGATGGACCAGATGCAGAAAGCATTTAGAACACTCAAAAGGCAAGACCATGAGAGGGACCCCTCATGTCACACTATAGTTAAAATATTAAGCAAGTGGACAAAGAGAAACCACTAAAGACTGCAAGAAAAAGGACACAAAGTGACCAACTCACCAGAACATCAGTACATGTCTCAGCTCTGAAGCTTTAAAGCTCTAAAATCCAGAAGGGCACAGAATGATGTTTTCAGACTCTAAAAGACAATCGTTGCCAGTCCAGACTGTTATACTCCCAAAAGCTGGCCTTCCCAACTGAAGAAGAAAGACACCTATGATAAACAGAGACTAGAGGAACTCATAATCTCTAAGCCAATACTATCAGAGACCTGGAGGACCCTTGTTCATAGGGAAGATAAACAGGTGCATGCGGACTCGGGAATGGACAGGGGCACTAAAACAGCTGAGAAGTGAATGGGGCTTAAGAAAGCATCAAACACCAGCTGGGAAGATGGCTCAGTCAGTAACACACCTGCATCACACACGCAAGGGTCCCAATTTAGATCCTCAGACCCCAAAAAAGCAGTATACAGACGGGGTGGGCAGTACATACCTTTAGTCCAAGCACTCCAGAAGTTGAGGCAAGCCGATCTCTGTGAGTTCGAGACCAGCCTGATCTACAAAGTGACTTCAGGACAGCAAGGCTGTTACACAGAGAGAAACCCTGACTCAGAAAAACAAACAAACAAACAACAGAGCAGCAGCATGCATCTGTAACCCCAGCCCTGGAAAGGCAGAGACTGGAAGATCTCTATAGCTCGTTGGTCAGCTACTCTAGCCAAATCAGTAGCATGAGTGAGACTCTTTTTCAAAAAATTAAGGTGGAAAGTGGTTGATAAAGACACTGTCCATCTCTGACCTTCACATGCACACACACAAGCATGCACACATGTATATATGACTCACAGATACACATAAACGAATAAATCAGGGGTTCTCCACCTTTCTGATGCTGTGACCCCTTAACAGTTCCTTTTGTTGTGGTGACCCCCATCATAAAGTTACTTTCGGTGGTACTTCACAACTGTGGATTTTACTACTGCAATGAATTATAATGGTGATTATCTGTGTTTCCTGATGGTCTTAGGGGACCCCAGTGATCACAAGGGGATCACAACCCACAGGTTGAGAACCACTGAAATAAGTCAATATATTAAATATTAAAATGGATTTAACAAACATCTATAGAATACTTTACCCAAGAACAGTAAAATATAGATTCTCCTCTGAAGCCCAGGGAACTTGCACATGTTATGACACCAAGTAAATCTTTACAGATACAAAGAAATTAAAGTAAATTATTCTATCTAATCTGATTACAATAGGATTAAAGTAGGCACGACAGCAAAAGAAATTGCATAATGTGTATAACTTTATAGAGACTGAGTAGCACACTGTTGAATGACTAATGGGTTATTAAGAAATCAGAAGGCAAATCCTTTCAATTCCTAGACTCAGAAGAAAATGGAAATGTAACATAACAGATCTGTGCAATACAAGGAAAGCAGTTCTTAGAGGGAGGGTCATAACTATTAATGCCTACATTTTAGAATCTTATGTATCTTGAGTAAAGGCCTCAATGATTCAATGTACTGTTGTCCTAGTAAAGAGGAGAACAAGCTGAATCCAAACTTAGTAAGTAAAAGAAATTAGAAGAATCAGGGTAGAAAGCAACGAAATGGAAGTGAACAGAGTACAAAGAATCAGTGAAACCGTCCGTTCTTTCAAAATAAAAACACTATGGACAAATTCTTAGCCCAAACAAAATAGAAGAGCCAAATTAACAGAACCAAACTAAAATGATAATTAATACAATAGACATCAATGAAGTTCATCCGATCATTACACGGACATGTATATTTGAGAAAAATGAAAAATCTGTAAGGAAGTAGTTAAATTTCTAGACATGTTATTGTTGTGGGGTATTCGCCAGAAAAGACTGTTCAGACATGGGTGTAAGTCAACAGAAAGTTTTCATTAGCCAATCAGTCACTACAGTGGGTATTCGGGATCTCATTGTAGACCCAAGTCTTTCTCAGGGTGAGTTTTTAAGTACAAAATGTACTTTAGTTAACAAGTACAATTAACCAGAAGCAAAACTATAGAAGCCAAAAGGCAAGGTTGGTACACTTAGAGTGTTTCCCATAACTAGGGACATCGATGTATTAGGTCTTTGTTTTAATTTTTGGCAGGTGGTGCTGTCTCCATGCTGAATTTTACAACCTGAATGGTACATCATAGAGCCTGCTGTGTTAAGGTCTGTGGCCTCATTACAATATTACCTACTAATATTAAACCAAAAAGATACAAACAACTTAGAACAAAAATAAGTAATGAGATGGAATAATTATTATTCAAAAAAAATCTTCCAATAAAAAAAAAAATCCCAGGCCCAGATGGATTTACCACTGAATTCTACCAGATCATTTAAAATAAATACATAGATAAATATTTAAAGCAATGCCAATGTTTCTCAAGCTATCCCAGAAAGGAGAAAGGGAGATGATGATGAATTTATTTCAGAAATCCACGTTACTCAGATACAAAAACCAAATAAAGATGCATATACACACACACACACTCACACACACTCACTCTCTCTCTCACACACACACACAATAGAGACCAGACAGAGATCACAAAACCTCTTCTATAAATATCTGTATCTGAGTAGTAGATATCTTAAGCTTTCTGTGCCATAAACAGTCTCTTTGCATGTTTTTCTGTCTGTCGTCCTTCTTTATAATTTAAAAACTACTTTTAACTCGCCAGTTGCACAAAAAAGCAAGCAGTTGGCTTGACCTGCCTCTTAAGTCATAGTTTACCAACCCTTGACTCAAAAGAAAACATAAATAAATGGAGAAAGAAGTCAAAGATGTAAACAAAATTAAAGACCAAATGTCTGTAATCTTTTTGCTTGGGAAAGAGAGCCAGGAGGCTCAGGAGTTCAAGGTCATCCTCAGCTACACAGCAAGTTCAAGGACAGCCTGGGTTATAAGAAACCTTATCTTTAAAAAAAAAAAAAAAAAAAAAAAAAAAGCACACAGAGGAGAGAAAAGACTGATCGTATAATGAGAAGACACATAATTTTATTGACATTTCATCAAAAATAATCAAGGGAAAAGATAATAAAAAACAGCCTATTGGAGCTGAATAAAGCCTTTCTTTACTTCCTCATTAATTCATCTACGAATGAGTAAAAAAAATAGGCCCTGTTAGGTTGGGTGTGGTGGCACACACCTTGATTTCCAGCACTCAGAAGGCAGAGACAGGCAGATCTCTAGGAGTCTGAGGCCTGTGTGTAGTCTATACAGTGCATTCCAGGATGGCCATGACTCTGCAGAGAGATCTTATCTCAAAATAATAATAATAAAAATAAAAACAAAAAATATTACATACATTTATAGAATTTAATAAAACATTGTATCTTAACTAATAAATCATATTTAACTGAGCAGTGGTGGCACACACCTTTAGTCTCAGTACTCAGGAGGCAGAGGCAGACGGATCTCTGTGAGTTTGAGGCCAGCCTCGTCTACAGGGTGAGTTCCAGGATAGGCTCCAAAAGTTACATGGAGAAACCCTATCTCAAAAATAAAATAATTTTTTTAAAAAAGAAGTCTTACATTTTATTTTTACTGTTCACATGACTCGGTTATCATTTAAAGATGAAGAGACTGTAAATTTATTTAACTAAGTGCAAAAATCTAATCTTCTAATACGGTAATCATTTCAAAAGGACTTTTAGAATTCATCTATTTCCCCCAAGATGCGATTTACCTTTCAAGTGTCCTTTTTTTTTCCCTCCGGGTCCCCCTTGTGTCACCTCCAAGCCCTTGCACACTGCTCCAGTGAACCGTTTTTCTCTTCCAGTCTCCCATTGTTAGCCCCTTCCAGGAGTAATTTCTTCCTTTAGGTTCCAGTACTATGCCATTCATATCAATATTTCTCAAACTTGAATGTGATTATGAATCGTCTGGAAATTGCATTTTTTTTAACAAGTGCTCTAGCACAGAAGCTAAGTCTATGGTGAAATTCATGTCATGTCACTTACTAGAATCTACCTTCAGAACTTTCCTAGCATCTAACTCAGGGCTATATTGCTAACTGATTCTGAGTCAAACCTTGACTTTCCACCTCTTGACACTTAAGGCTGTGCTGTGCATCCTATTTTTAACTGTTTTGAGGAAAATAAAACTTAACGTCTCTTTGAGGCTCTTATGCTAACGTGGCAAATCATTGCTCTGAAACGTCTACAATTTTTTAGGATTTATCTTTTTAATGATGTGTGCATGTGGGTCTCTGTGTTGCTATATGTATAGAAGTGTGGGTGCCTGCAGAGGCCAAAAGACGGCATCAGATCCTTTAGAGTTGGAGTTACAGGTGGGTACAGGTTGTCCTATGGGATTGCTGGGAACTGAACTCACTCTCAGCAAGAGCAGCAAGGGCTCTTAACCACGGCCATTTCTCCAGCCTCTGAACTCAAATAACACTATGCCACATTCAGAAAAACTGGCAGTGCTGATAAAATTGTCACTTATTTTGCTGAATTTTAAAATGAAGATTTGTGGAACCTCTTTCTTTCCTCTGACCTCCTGTGTTTCTGAGCTGAAGGAAACACGTGTGACATGTATTATGAGGAAGAAGAGTGTTATAGTTAAAACAGAAAAGCTTCTTTTCCAGGTTCTTATAAACGTAATGGAGTCTGTGTGTTTGAAAACCCCCGGAGACTTTTGCTTCCTCCTCTCAATCCCACGCTCCAATGACGCCTGGGTGCTGCCTGGCTGTTGCCTGTATCCTGTCACGTGACTGACAGCCCAGCTATCAGCACCTCAACATTGTTTTGTACTGCAGGGCTCAGCATGTGTTTCCCCTTTGCAAGAATTACATCATGTCTCAGGAAGTCTCTTTTCTCCAACAGAACCGGCGGATATGTTCAGTGAGGCTTTGCAAATAAGAAATGAAGATAAATGGATCCTGGTGCTCTTGTTCAAAACCCAAATGCTTGTCGCAGAATCCCAACTTCTCAGTCTACTACACACTATCACATCTGAGCATTGTGTTCCAACTCTCTTGCTCTCCACCAAAATGAACATGACAAGGAGAGCTTCTGCCAGTCTGGCGTGCGTTTCTCCAGATAAAGTCTCATTGCCTCCGTCCCTGCCTGTTGACCGGAAGTGAGGCTGATGTAGTTGGCTCCCATTCACGTAGACATCTTCGCCTGTTACCCAGAGAGCTGAAAACAGCAAAATTCTGAGAATTCCTCTTTCTTTAGAATGCCTTTTCCAAGTTCTTGAAGGAAAACTAACAAAATCCCTCTGCCTTGTCTCATTTAAAAAATAAAATCAATGTGACTACTGTCTTCACTATCCATCCAAAATACCCTTGCCTTTGCTCTTCAGTCTAAAATGCACCCCCGTGTCTGCACATTATATGAAATACTTCCTCTCCGAGTTGTGTTCTGTTCTTTACTAGGCCCAGCACATGTTTTGTTGCTGTTTGTCATAAGTTGTAAACAAGATGCCAGGGAAAGAAACAAGAACTCTGTTTTTGTGGCAGCCCTCAGCAGAAACCCACAGACAGCTTAGAGCCTCAGAGCGCACTGGGTTATAAGGACAATGCTAATGATCCCTTCCCTGGTAGTAACACCTGCCAGTTCAAAACCGTCTCCTGCCCCTCGTGTCATCATCATGAAATTTTGCTTATTTTACAAATATCTAATGAGTATTTGTTCGTGGTAGACAGCACGCAAGGCATTTGCGGGGCTGATAATGGTAGATATCTAAGATATAGTCTCTGCCTCCGTGTATTGATACTTCGGGAGTATTCACTGGGTTCTCATGATGATGTGCTAGATACTCTTCTTGCAACACATTTGTAAAATGCTATGAATTTTTTTCTTGTGCAAATCAGAAATGTGAGACCCACAGAGATTGAGTGAATTTCCCAACTCCATGTAGTTAACATGAGGTACACGTGGTGTATTGTAGCAGAACCTGGCCAAAGCCTAAGTGACCAGAGGCTGCTCACAATTAATGACAATCAACTTCCAAACCAAGATAACGAATAAGTCATCACATGCTGGGGGAAACAGTACCTATCAACTGGAATGTTTCGATTTCAGCTCGATTTCCATTTTGTTTATCTTTTTTTACGTCTTAAAATAGGGTCTAGTTGCTAGACAGTGGGGCGCACTCCATTAATCCCAGCACTTGGGAGGCAAAGGCAGGGACATCTCTGTGAGTTTGAGGCCAGCCTGGTCTACTCAGTGAGTTCTAGGACAGTCAGTGCTACATAGTGAAATCCTGTCTTTAAAAACTTGATAATTAATTATTAATAGATTAATTGAAAATTATACACACACAGGTAATTTTATAACCAGTTTTAAAGGATTAAGCAACAAAAGCGGAGAGCTTGGAAACTAGATGACCTGAAGCCTGTTTCAGCTCTGAGAGTCCATAATTAGTGAGTTCTCCGGCATTGTTGGCGAAGAATGTTTCTCTATGTTGGAGATGGCTAACGTCTGATTTTATCTCCAGCTGTGGTAAATGCAGCACACTAAAATCTCGCTCCTCGAGGAATGGCTCAGGTGTTAGTAGCCACAGCATCAGCTGGGGACTTGGAGATGCAGAGCATCAAGTTCCAGCCTAGATACGAGCTTCAACTTGGTTTCCAGGTCATTTAATGAATATTAAGTTTTGAAAAGCTCCGATGTACAAAATTTTTCTTATAATTTATAACACGGTCTCACACCACATTCTGGTCTCTATGGTTCTCAGCAAAATGTTTGGGATGGGCTGGTCACTCCTGCCCTGCCTCATTCCCATGGCTTAAAGGGGAGTGGCATTTCCATATTCTGTTTTACCACTTAACAGTTACCATCTGCCAACTTACACTCATGAATGTACCCACAGTGCCAGGCCCAGTTAGAATGCTAGAGATATTAAAAACAGCTCATTCCCAGTAAAGTTGAGGCCTCTCTGATGAGATCATCTTTCCAATCCTGTCCAAGCCCAAGACTCACTAATTTTACAATACAGACAGTTATAACACACACACACACAAACACACACACACACACACACACACACACACACACACACACACGAAAACGTTTCAGATCCTTTACAGATTGCCCCAGGCTTGTCCATGTGTTATTAAAGTTGGGCTGAGTAATAAGGGCTATAAACGTCCTAGGAGACAGCACTCATGCCCAGTGAGCATGACATCCCATAATAGGCCTATTTGGCTTGTTACCCTGGCGCCTTTCTCAACCCTGATCTCTGGAAACCAGAGAAAGGCAAACATGGGAATGTCAATCCAGAGGCATAGACAGGGTATGAGAAGCTTTGCTTGGAGAGTTTTCATAAGATCAGATTTCTGGCCAAATTCCTATTACTTGTGTATTACAGTCAGAAAGCGATTTTTTTTTTCCTTAATGTTTCTCTTCCCAGAAGGAAAACATTATCCTCCAAATAAAATGCAAGTGAACTAAATCGCTTCCCACCTCAGCATCATTGCAGGCTCGGCGTCATTTGTGGATTCAAGCCGGAGACCTGTTTAACTTGCTTGAGTTTCATTCCGAAGAGGAAAATGCCAACAAAGAAAGGAAGCCTTTCGGGGGCTGTCACCTTCTCTGTTTCAGACTGGCCACCGCTCAGTTCCATTTATCAATTCTGTTTACAGTCAGCTCTTCCCAGCAATGTTACTTCTGCTCTCCATATTCAGCAAGCACTCAAGAAATATCTACCCTACCCCAGACACCAAGGCCAGTCCAGAAAGGCACAGATGGTTTGTTTTCATCAAAAACTCATAGCTTACCTGTGAAGACAGAAATATAAATAGATATGAAATCATATAATCAGACCCTACTAATGGTTTGTCCAAAATAACATGGAAATATAGACTCATAAGCAATGAGGATTTAAGTATACCCGAAACACTGTCCTTTCTCTCAAGGGGCTTTTATTAAGATGGGGAGACAGGAAATGCATATGAATACTCTTAGCCCATTTTTGGTGAGGGCCAGATGTTTAATTAGCTGAAAGAGCCAGGACTTGGTGTTGGTGGTGGTGCTTAAGAATTTACCATGGTGAGGAAAGGCCAGGACAGTGTGATAAAGTGCATTTCCAGAAAGAAGAGAGGAGGTCTATCCTGAATGTAGATGGCATTGTCCCATGAGTGGGAATCTTGGGTGAAAGCAGCTGAGCCCACAGACTCATTTCTCTCTGGGTCCTCACTACATGCTCCTAGCTTTCCAGAAAAAGCAGATTAGTCACCTTGCCTCCTCTGCCATAACAAACTGTCTCCTCAAATTGAGCTCAAATAAACCTTCGTTCCTTCCTTAAATTACGTCAAGTATTTTTCATAGCAATAATAAATATAAGTACACAAGTAAATCAATAGATTGGAGCTGATGCTCCATCCCCCTCCCCCATTCTGGTGCAGCAACAGAGCTTCCGGTGCATTTACAACAGAGATTTTGTGCATAGAGAATTTTGAGAGGGAAACATGAAAGAGATATTGAGGCCCTCATGTGTAGCCCTGAAAAGCATATACAGGGCTGTGAGTTTTATTCCATAACTGATGAGGAGCTCACATGCCTTTCTGAGCACATGAATGGAAGGAAGTCAGGAGGAAAATTGGATTCGTGATAATGTTATAGGATAACTTGGAGTAGGAAGATGCTGGCAAAAGGATCAGCTGCTGGAAGGAAGTTTGATAGAGAGAAGCCTGTGTCGGCACTTAGCATCATTAGCAGGCCACTATTGTACTGGAAGGCTTGATGGAGGTGTGTGAGAAGGTATGTGGGGTGCACAGTATTGCTATTCAGGAAGTATTCCTCGGTGCAATCCCAGATTTAAACTTCCAATAGGTCTAAGTCATTTTCTTCAAGCCGGTCGAATCCAGTGTGGAAACACTAGTTACTGACAAGGGAATGCCCAGACTCTCAGGACAAAGAGAATGTTTTATAAGATGAAATGCAACGGTAGTTTTGTCTGGTGACCTCATTTCTGAATCTAGACCAGTGGTCCTCGGCCTTCCTAATGCTGCGTCCCTTGAATATAGTTCCTATTCTAGTGACTCCAACCATAAGATTTTCATTGCTAATCCATAACTGTAATATTGCTGCTGCATATCGTAATATAAATGTTTGCATTTTCCGATGGTCTTAGGAGACCCTTGTGAAAGAATCTTTTGACCCACGGGGGGGGGGGGGGGGGGGAGACCCACAGATTGAGAACTGCTGATCTAGACCAAACCCTGGAGCAAGAGCAGCCAGAGCCTACAGTTCAAACAGAGGCACTGACTATTCAAATCAGACAGTCCTACTCTATCAGATTCTCTATCGGACAGTATCACAGGCAACACACTTTCCCTCAGAAAGCTTACATGCAAGGACATGTAAAAGACACATATACCACTGTGAGGAAAATGGGATCACTTCTCAATGATTGGTGGAAAAATATGCCTCCTCTATATCCTGAGGTCAGTTTTCTGGGAGCTTAGAGGTCACATCGAGGAAGACCACACTTCTTTAATTTCATCTTTGTGTACAAAGTTTGTCCTGGGAAACAAATGTAGAAAATACCTCCTTCCTGTGGACAGAACATTTTCACTTTGTATATCTAATGTTGTCTCGATCCTAAAGTTTGTCTCAGAGAAGCCCGACTAAATTAATCACAATTCGGGCTTCAACAATAAGAAGGTTCTAATTATTTGAAATAGTTGCAAATAACAGAATAGCTCAGGGTCTTTAAGAACATGTTTATGAGATTCCAATAATTAGGCATGCCCTCACCCCTTATATTGTCCATGAAGATTTACATACATCAATATTTGAGGAAAAGTGGGACCTAACGCAAGAGAATTGTGGGTACTTATTGAAGTATCCCAACCACTGGACCTTAATGTCTTTTCCTGGGTCATCTATTAGAATGTCACATGTACATAAGAAAGGATAAGGGACTGGATCTGACTCAAAAGGCTACTATTCTTCCAAAATCCATTAGAATGTGTATTATTTTATTCAGACCAAGTTTTCTAAGATCTTCTCACACTACTGATATCCCTCGCAACATGTGATTAAAATGCACTTGCTTTATAAATAGGGTGAATGTGAGTCCTAAGGCCATGGACAAACTGTTTAGTTTTAACCAACCCTCAAAGATTTTATACAAAGTAATAAATCTCTCTGTGTCTCTGTCTCTGTCTCTGTCTCTGTCTGTCTCTGTCTGTCTCTCTCTCTCTCTCTCTCTCTCTCTCTCTCTCTCTGTGTGTGTGTGTGTGTGTGTGTGTGTGTGTGTGTGTGTGTGTGTGTGTGTGTGTGTGAATGCTCAGTACACTTGTGTGGAAAGAATGTATGTAGAGTAGAGGCCAGAGGACAGTCTCAGGCATCATCCCTCACTGGTCGTTCACCTTGGTTTTGTTTTGTTTTTTTCAGACAGGTCCTCCTCTGGCCTGAAGTTCACCCTATAGCTTAGGCTGGCTGACCAGCTATCCCCAGGGACCCACCTGTCTCTTCCTCCCTAACTATGAGATTACAAGGGCACACTACCACACCTGGCTCCCTACAACCCAGGGCTCAAACTCACATCCTCATCTTTTGCAGGACAAACACTTCACTGAATGAGCTATAACTTGGGCAAGTCCATAAGTAAATTTTTAAGGGCAAATAGAAGTTAGCCAAAGAAGTAATTGCATAAGGGGAAAATTTGAACAAAGGTACATATTGAAGAAATAATTAAGAAACTACAGAAAGAACAGTGTACACTGTGACTGTTTAACAGTTGCATTAGAAACATAAGTAGTAAATAGATAAAAAAGATTTATATATCACACTTTAAGTCTCTGAAATGATTTGAAAAATGAAATAATAATTAGATTGACTTTTTTGTTTAATTGGATGGCGGTACAAAGAAAAGGCAGAATAGGCAAATCACAAGAAATTATTTTATTAAACTAGAATATATATATATATATATGTGGGTATATATATATATATATATACATATACATATATATGGTGGAAATAGGGGTGGATTAAGAAATACTAGTTGAAACTGAGAGTGGGTAGATGTTGGGGTCATAAGACATGTATTAGCTCAAAGATGGCTCCTTGAATCATATGTTGAGTAAACAGGTAAGTGTTGACATTGATAACTATTCATACAAGAAGTTGTAAATTCTGGTGCGAATTGAAGTTGGATTTGGACTTTAAAAGGCAAAGATGAACGGCTAGCCATTAGATATGAGTCTGTGGCTTGCAGGAAATTTTGGATTGGAGTGATAAACTCAACATGCAAATAAATAGTTACAAATGTATCAACCACAACCTGGGGCATGAGAAGAGTGTGTTTTCCAAGAGCGTGGAGCAGCTAGTGCGCTCCTCTCCTTTAGCCATTAGCAAATGTCTCTTGTAACCATTTCCCTTCGCCTTTTATTGCTATTAGCCCAAATCTCACATGCTAACCAGTACTGAGACCATTGTCTCTATTCTGAATGTCACAGAGACAGAGGCGGCAAAACATCACCAGTACATGATTCCAACTTGATGAGGCAGATCTGTCATGAGCGCCAGTATCGTCTCCCTTACTATGAAGGTGAGAAGTGATACAATAATAGTTCTGGAACATAGACTTCTTAAACAGTAACCCCTTCTTTACCCTTTCATCTGCAACTGTCAGGCCAATGCTGACCCACCAGGCAGAAGGAAATTTGGACTTGAATCATCACACAGAAAAAGAGTGCCTCACTGGATACGTGAGTCAGAAATAAACACCAGCTAACGCCATGCTACTGGAATGTAGAGTTCTATGTTTTTATGCTATTATAAACTGATGTCCCCAACCCTTCAATTATGCATTTACATCAAGCTGTAGAACTTTATTTTATGTTTATTACATTTTATCTCAGAAGATGTATATGATAGTGTAATATTTTAGATATCGGTTTGGAATTTAGTTTTGCCATTCAATGTAGTATCTATGCCTTTTGATCCTCTGGCATCTACAGATTTGAACAAGGGTTCTATCCTTGAATGATTATTACACATAAGCTAATGTTGGGCTTAGGTTAATATACCAGATGCTATCCCCGATTATATTATATATAAGCTCTCTACGGAGCTGTCCCAGCCCTCATAATCAACACTTCTACTAATTGAATCGTACTTACATGATTTGATCCCACTTCAGCTTTGAGTTCTGCAGGATGTAAGGATGAGAGGAAGCAAAGAATAAAGATGGGATTCAAGCAAAGAAGACATGCCTTCCCGCCATCTTTCCCTCAGCCCAAACTTTGCCCTAGAATGTATTAACATGTTAACTGGCCGCAATGTGTCTGTTCCCTCTCGGATTTATCCTGTCCCAGTGTCTTCACACATCTTCCTCTGAAAACCCTACTGGCTGCCACCATTCCCCTGCTAAAGATTCCCAGTTACTTCTCATTCAATCCCAATTCCTTGACTTGGAACACAGAAACCACTTTGAGATGGACCCTAGCCAGCTACCCACCCTGCATCATTTCCTCCACTACAGCATGCACTTCCGTCTTTCCCAAATGGGTCACAGGTCCCTTCTTCATAATCATTGTTTCTTCTTCCTGGTCTAATTTATATTACTACAATAATATTAATATGTTGCTATTAACATTATTGCCATGCTGTATATTAGATTTACAGAACTGATTCATCCTGCATAACTGTTCTTTGACCAACAGCTTTTTCTTCCCTCCAATCCCAGCCCCCAGAAGCTACTGTTGTCCTCCGTACTCTGTTCAATACCTTTCAACTCGGTGTGTAAATGGGATCCTGCAGGACTTGACTTTCTATGTCTGACATTTCACTTAATAGAGAGTTCTCCATGCTCATTCATGGTGTGGTGTCTCACAAGCAACAGGAATCCTCCATTTTTCAAAAAGCTGAATAATATGCCATCTTTATATGAATATGTATATGTAATGTGCTCATATCACATTTTATTTATTCATTCACCTTTTGATTCTACATTGTAGCTTCTATGAAGGTTGCTACAGCAAACACCAGGGTGCAAACACCTCTCCAAGATACTTCATTCCCTTTGGCTACATCCTCAGATGAGGGCTTATTGGAGCACATAGGCGTTCTATTTTTTTTTTTAAGAACATGCTATTTTTCATAATAACAGTAGTGAGGGCCATTCCCATTAGCCATGCAAACGTTTTCTCACCAACACTTCTATAATACATGCTGAGTTATACCTATCATAACAGGTGCTAGGTTATGGTCCATTAATGTGTAAACCTGTATTGACCACTTTTCAGTGTTTAACTTCGAGACTTCAAGACCCAAGCATCCAAGATGCATGTAGAAGGTCAGCACTTAGGAAGTGGAGGCAGGTGCATTGCTACACTGTCAAGAGTAGTCAAGGTTATAAAATGAGTCCCAGGCTAGTCTGAGTTTCAAAGTAAGTAAGATCTTGTCTCAAAAGAGCCACTGGTCTTGTATTTTCCAGAATACAGATATCTTTTTTCTTTTCAATGAGACCTTCTACTTTGACATATGCAAGATTAAGAAATGTGATGATTCCTTAATAGGCAAATTCTGAGTGCTAGTTCTAAAATCAGCATGCACACACCTAGTCAGTACAAATTAACATTATTTATGGTTGCTGTTTGCCTTAGTAAAGTAATTTTTAAAAATAGCTTTTTTTTTTTTAGTCCAAATACCTGGAAATAGACTGAATAATAATAAATCCAGTAATTAGTTTGGGAGTCAAAGCAGGATTGACTTCATTACATAATGGCTTCCAAAGGGAACGAGCTGCCTTCCTTTTTAAGTTTGATTAAAGGTGTGCCTGGTATTCTAGTCGGCCTCCTCAGGGATTCCTTTCCATGGTGTAGTCTCCCTGGGGCAGATGGCACAGCGAACTCTTCTGCTTTCTCCCACAACTGTCCCGAAGCCCTTTGTGCTTGTTCTTTGTTCTTTGCCACTGTTTTGTTCTTTAGGATACACTTAAAAATGATTCCATTAGGGGTACCAGGGAGTAAGCACAACTCAGCAGGCTGCTGGCAAAACTGGAGAAAAGAATATGAACATTCCTTGTACTGAGGGAGGGTGTTTTCAGATTGTCCTTTAAATATATTGCCATTTCCAAAATTCAAGTGTGCTCAAATAAACACCAAGCCTCTCTTTTTGGATGTAGAATATAGTTGACAGATAAAACATAGGGTGGTCAGTTAAATTTATATTACATATAAACTGTTGGCGTTTTTTGAGTATAAATGTCTTAATCAATCCTAAGAAATCTAATTCTAGGAGTTCTGGGTTCTTATCTGGCTACTTTGCTATAGGAAGATGATGTACTATTCACCTCAGAGATGTAGGAACTTTAGTAAAAATAAGTGAAATAAAATTGTAATCTTTGTCTTTTTGAAAATTCTTAAAAGTTTATTTATGAGTCCAGTTACAAGGCTCAGCAGGTAAAGGTGCCTGCTGCCAAGTTTGATAACCTAGGACTCACAGGGAGAAAGAGAGAGCAGCCTCTTGCAAGCTGTCCTCTGGACTCCACACACCAGCCATGATGTGTGAACCCTTATATACATACACACACAATGTGTGTGTCTCTGTGTGTGTGTGTCTGTCTGTCTGTCTGTCTGTGTGTCTGTCTGTGTGTGTGTGTGTGTGTGTGTGTGTGTGTGTGTCTGCCTATGTGTGTGTGTTCTCATGTACCGTGGCACTCATGTGGACAATTAGAGAATAATTTTTAGGGGTTTACCCTCTTGTTGAGGCAGGGTCTCCAGTATCATCCTCCTGGATTGAAGGCTGAAGTCTCCAGAGGTAAAATGCTATACTATCTAAATTGTAAGCGCAGCTTATTGCAAACTACGTTGTGTTTTAGCCTCACTCCCTCATCCAAGATTTACCTGGAGACTACTGGTGTCAGGCACTGGGTGCTGAGGCTGGAGTTCATCATTGACTCTGCCACCTTAGGCCAATTAATCCCTAAGCATCTCAGATTCTTTGTCTACAGCTAAGGGGATAAGACAGCTATTATAAGAGCCAAATTAACTAATGTGCACAGAAGCACTTTGCTTTTATGAATGGCTATGCACAGATTATGACTTATTAAAAAACCACTTTGAGCTAGGAGTGGCCCATCCCTGAAATCCCAGCATTTGGGAGGGGGTTAAGGAGGTAGGAGGGCTCAGTGTTTGAGGTCAGCCTGAGTTACACGAAAGAAAAGGGGAGGTGTTATTCGGCTCTGCCAGAAGGTACTCTCACCTCGGCCGCTTTGGAATGACTTATTGGCGCTGTACAGTTAGGGGCTATTTCCCCAGTAACCACAAACAGACACTATACCACCCATTCTCTTTATATTTCTTTCTTTTCTTATTTCTTTAAATTCTTTTCTCATACCCACCACTCACTTCTCCCTCTCTGGCTCCTTCTCCCAGCTCTCCCCCAGCCTCTCCCCTTAACCACCACCATCCCCTGTCCACTCCCCAAAGAGGACAAGAAGTCTCAAGGTGAGTCAATTCGGTCTGGCATTTCCATTTGCCATTATAGAACCTTCATCCAGCAGCTGATGGAGGCAGATGCAGAGATCCATAGCTAAACACCAGGCTGAGCTACTGGTCCAGCTGGAGAGAGGGAGGAGAGATTTCATGAGCAGAGGGATCAGGATCTTGATGGGGAGACCCGTGGAGTAGGCAGTCCTGGGCTGTTGGGAGTTCGCAGACTCTGAAATAACAGCGGACAAAGCTTCATGGAACAGATCTGGACCCTCTGTATGTAGATGACAGTTGAAAGGTGTGGGCAGTTTCTGGAGCCTCTGCCCTGGGACCAAAGTCTGTCCTGGGTCCCTGAACTAGCTTCTCGGAGCCCAGGCCTAACAAGGAAATATCTTTCTCAGCTTTGATACTTGGGGAAAGAAATCGCTCCAATCTCTTTATATTTCAAGAGACTTGGGTTCAAATGTCAGTTCCAAGCCTCAGTTTCTTCCACCTATTTATGCGATCAGGAATGGTGGGCGAGAAAAAAAAAAAAAAATAGAGGCATAGAGCTTAGAGTTCCTTTTCTGGGCTCCTCCCGAACCCTCCACCGGTATGCCCAGGGAATAGGTGTGCTTAAGGAACAGGCCTCAGTTTCCCTTGTCTTTCTTTGCCTCGCAGCTCTACGGTCAGAACCTAGCGGGAAGCGTGGGAGAGGCCTCTTCCAATACATCCACACATCACTCTAAGATGGGGTCTGAAAGGCTCAAAGCAAAGCAGCAGTTGCCCTGGATCTCGGTGGACTTCCAAGACAATAACCTTCTCTAATCACTACCAGATTCCCGCCAGAAAGCAGCAGGGGAGCGGTTGCCTTGACCCGCCGGGGCCTCCAGCCCCTCCCCGCCAGACACAGGCTAATGCGATACAGACGTCTCCTGCCCCGCACCGCTCTCCCACCCGCGGCCCCTCTCCAGACGGACATCGCTCTTCCGAAGTCTTTTTTTTTTTTTTTTTCAGGTCACCAGGCCACTTTTCCGCGGACCCAGGGAGAGGTCTGCTCTCGGGACTTCCTAGCTACCCAGGGGGTATTGTATTCACCACTGGCAGAAGCCAACTTCAAAGGGGCATCAGGCGGGGCTTCGCCCTCATATCGACGGTACAACAGTGACCTCTAGTGGCTGATCCTAGAGGGAAAAAAAATCTGCAAGGTCTCAGGACAATCCAGTCCTCCTACGAAGACAGGAATTCTTAAAGATCCTGTGTACAGCATCTACAAAGTCAACGACGACGAAGACGATGATGGGCCCCAGAGTGACTGAATCTAAGCAACCCAGCGTGTGCGGCCATGGAAAGTCTTCAGTACACCGTGCACACAGGGCTCTGAGGAGCTGTGCACCATTGCCTATCATTTGGTACAACTTCCTCACCTCTTAATCCACTCCAGATCCTTCCTGGTCCCCAGGTGGCTTAATTCCTCTGTTAGAAATGACCTCTTCATTTCTCTGCCTGATAAAAAAATCTTTGCGATGATGTCAGATGGGAGCTTGCCATTGAGGGGACACAGTCAAGATCATCCTTCCTAGCTGAATCAGTTTTATCTTCAAAACATATAGAATCAAGGGCATCGATACTGCTGTATATGTTTGGCTTACGAAGCAACAATGATGTAGCGCCGTTAGAGGGGCTTACTGTGCCCTGAGTTCTGGGTAAAGGATGAAAGAAGTATGGGTCAGTCACATTTTTAGCAGTGACAAACCCCTTGAGGAAATAACATAAGGAAGATCTGGGGTGGGTTCTAATCTATTCAGATCTAATTAGATCTTTCAGTCATTGGTATCTGTTGCTTCTGAGCTGCTGTACAGTGAGAAGAAATGTGGGAGCAAAGAGCAATGTGGCCCTTCTCATGGTAGACAGGAAGTGGAGATGGGAAGAACCCAATAGGGACAAGATACACAGCCCTAGCAGATGTCCTGAGTGACCTACTTCTTCCAGTGAGACCCTACTTCTTCATTTCTACCAACTCCCCGTAGTACCATCAAATTATAAATTCTTGGATGGACTGAACTACAGATCAGGTCGGAACCCTCGTGAACCAATCATTTCCTCAAAGCTCTTGAATGTTGCATCAAGGACAGAGGCTTTAACACATGATCCTTGATGAGGGGTGTACTTCACACGCAAATTATACTAATTACTGAGCTCCAAATGCTTCAGACTAGTGGGGTGTGCACAGGTAAACAACTGCTACCAAGTGTGGTGAGGAATTCTGTATCTGTCATCACTCAGTATGCAAAAAACCACCATCAGATTCCATCTTAAATGGAGGGGCTTTGGGTGGGGCTTTGGGGGTTGAATAGGAGTTAGTTAATGGGGTAGATAGAATGATTTGAGATGGGAAGGAATGGGCGTTGCAAATATCTACCTATAAGTGAGTGTGTGGAGACAAGGAGCCATCCACATACGTCCACACTGGCTGCGTTATTTATCACTGGATGTTGCTCAGCCCAGATATAGAAGGCAGCAACACACATGAGACCAGGGAAGGGGATCTTCCAGACTGTTGGCTGTGGGAATCAGAGTCTCCATGATTGCAGTACTTAGGGAGAATAAACTCCCACATAAACTAGAGTGGCATATAACATGAGCTAAAATCAAAACCAGGTTTCTCCCCGTTAGTGGTCCTCAGATGCATAGAGGTGTGGGTTGGTCAAATCTTACCCACTGGGGTGAAGCTAAGTCACTGAGCCAGTCAGCAAATGGGTCAGGTACAGTGCCTCAAAGCAGAAGACAGAAACCCGAGAGGGGCATCTGCCTAGCCCATGCTGTGAATGGAGATAAATGTCAATGTTACAGAAAATGAGATGGCCCAACAGGAGAGCAGAGAAACCAAACTGGATCTTTGTGAACTCCATCTTGCCAAACCATGATTGATTTTTGAATGCCTCACTGTTGAGAGGCGATCCAACGAAGCTGTTCAGAAGGTCTCACTCTGAGATCCGGGAAGCCTCCGAGGGCCAGTAGACTCCTCACTCTCCACTCAAACATGTGTCCTGGGCAGCTAGGAGATGACATCCTGTTTGGTCTTTGGTCTCAGATAATAAATACTGGCTGGATTTACTGGAATCTGGCCCTCCGGATAACGTATCATGAATGAAGAGATACATGCCCCTGGAGGGGACTCATTGATGGCTGAAATGGGCAGTAACTTAAGCCATGAGACTGTGCATCAATATATGTTTTTTCTGCCTCCTATGAATGAGGGGAAATCATCTACATGTCATTCATGGTTTGAGTAAAGCAGGCAACCTGCTGTAGAGAGTACAAGAATCTCCATCCAGGACCCCAGCAAGAGTTGCTGGTCTGCACTGGAATAGTTAAACACAACACGGGGAACCTGTCTGCTTACTGGTACAGTTGTCCTATTAGCAAGAGATCTTCCTGAAGATCCTCCCGCAGCACTGCACCTGGACTCAGCACTCAATAAGCCCTGGCTAGACCGGAGAATCAAGGCCAAGGAGCCAGGATGTCCCTGGAGAGGCTGAATATTGAGTGAGAGTATCAGAACATTCCACGTTCCTCAGACATGCCCTTTTATCCTCATATTTAATACTGTTAACATGGGTGTTAGAAAGAATGTGAATTTGGAAAACAGATAAAAGTGATTTTGAATTCTAGCTCTGCCACTCCATTAGTTTGAGCAATTTTCTTGAGTCATCTAAGGCACTCTCACGCTAGAAGGTGTCTAGAAACTCTGTCTATAAAGGAGACCCTTGTTGATTTATAGCATAGTGAGCCCCTATGCTAATTTTCACTCTTCCGAGGTGATAAATTCCACCTTGAAGAGGAAAGGGTTGATTTGGCTTATATGTCCTGATCACAGCCTTCGTGTAGAGAATTCAAAACAGAAACTCAGGAGAAGAACATAGAAACAGGAACTGAAGCAGAGCCAAAGAAGACCATTGCCTGCTGGTTTTGGGGGGGTTTTTTCCATGACTTCCTCAACTTGTTTTTTATACAACTTGGGACCACCTGCCTTGGGGTGGTACCATCTACAGTTTGCTGGGTCCTCCTATATCAGTCATTAATCAAGAAAATGCCCTCATAGACTTGCATACAGGTCCATTTGTTAGAGGCATTTTCTGAGTTGAGGTTGCCTCTACCCTGTGTCAAGTTAACAACAACAATTAAAAAAAAAAAAAAAAAAAAACCAACACAGCCCCCAACAACCTCAGCTGTTTTAATGACATAGCATATAACTTCTTTGGTGGACTTTGAACACCACTCACCCCAGATGTTGCAACAGATGATCTTTACCCACTGAGCTGTCTCCCAGCACAATAGATGGTCTTATCCAACAAACGCAAGAATCAGAAGTGGGTGACCTCTGGCCTAGCTAGAGAGCTTGGACACTGAGGTGAGACTGCACAGATGAAGGCTTATACCCAGGTCAGCATGCAGGGCCTTTCTGGGAATGAAATAGCATAAAGGAGAGGAATAGCCATCCCCACCCAACAATGTGATGTTGTTGGTGTCAGGCACATAAAAACCATGTGGGAATTATACAATATTATGACAATCAAGGCATAGCCCCCCCCCCCCCGGGCTGTCAGGGTCATATAAAAAAAAAATAAATCAGACACCAACTCTTGGTCAAGGTTGCTTCCAGATGAGTGAGATGTTGACTGCCTTAAAAATCAGTCTGAGCACCCACCTAGAATCAGCCACCTGTTAGTGACAGGATCTGGGGATCCAAGACGTGAGCTGCTTGTCACATATGAAAAGTCCTATTTTGAGTTTGTGGCTTCAAGAATGGAGAGTAACGTCTAATTATGGCTCCTCCTGGCTTAGATGACAACATTTAAGACATTAACTTAAACCCGAGTGCTCAATATAATTATACTGTGTAACCTCGAGGATATGGATGTCAGTTTGAGAAAGTAGGGGCCCGGAGAACACTTTTCCTAAATATCCATTAGCTTTGATGGAATAAAACAATCTCATTGACTCTATAGTGATAATTTTACAATGCTGGTGGGCACCAGATCTCCTCCTGTGTTCCAGACCCCATATCCAACAACATACTGAACAGGACACCTGAATATCTAAAATTAAGCCCAGGCCACAGTGTGGGTGCTGAATTCCCCTCCCTCCAAGATTAATGGAAATCGGTTGAGCTAAGATATAAAAACTAGCTAGCAGTATACCTGAGCCATAGGCCAAACAGCTTAAAGTTAATATAAGCTTCTAAGTCATTTTTTTAAGAGCCTGAGCGATGGCGGGTGGCTAAGCGGTCTGGGATTACAGGTGTAGGTCTGGACCTCTGGCCGGACAGGCCCAAAAACCATATTGTAACAGATGGGGCCAAAAACCTTATTGTAACAAACAACTAAAAGCCTCTTTTGTTCCTAAGATAGCATCTTGTCAGAAGTTCTATAGAGTGTGGATACGCTTGGGGAGGCCAGTAATGTGGCTCTCATAGCACACATTATCTTCTTATTCAAACTCCAGACCTCTGAGAGATGAAAACCGCTGTTAGGTCCATTTTGTAGATGAGGATACCGTTAGCAAGCCTCTTTAGATGTCGAGGGTATTACACTCTCAGAAATGGCCAGGACGCCAGGACTTTTGGGATCTACTATCTTACTCTTTTGCACTCCTGCCTCTACCCGATGCCTCTTAAATCTAAGCTCCCAACACTTGGTTTCAGCCACCCTTGTGATCGACTTCGATCCTAACTGTAATATCCTAACTGGTCTCTCTTTCAGTCCCTGATGTGCAGCCGGGGTTGTCTCACAAAGCCCACATCAAAGAGTTCACAAGCCGATGACATTCCCCCACTGTTGGGGGAAAGCCCAGCCTTGTGGAGCTGGCATCCAAGGCTGCTAAGAACCAGTATCTGCCTGACTCTCCAGCTTCTGTCTTCCCCCTTCTCACTCCCATGCTCCCACAATGCTTTCATGTGCTAACTTTTTGCAGGTTTGTTGTATACAATAAGATGCAAAAAGCATATTATCACACTTGGAGTATGGGTTCAAGAAAGGATGTTCTACAGAGAAGAGCAACGTGAACATCTGTGAACAGCATGCTTGAGACCTCACCACCATCATTCTAAAAGAAATAAGTTTACAAAAAGAAATTGCCAGATCTGCTTCCTTTTATTCTAATTCTGATTTAAATAGAGGCGGGGCGAAGAAAAGCATGCTTCAGAAACAACACGGCTAATGACTCAATAACTCAGCTTCTCTGTCATCTAAAATGGTGAGCACATAAACAGGACAAAAACAATAGAAACTGAAGGCTAGGGCGGGTGTCTCCTGTTATAAACTATATGCACAAAGAATGGGAGGAACCATGAGAAGGCTGCTTTGTCAGTGGAGCCCTCTGTGAGAGCAGACAGACAAAGGTTTAGGTGATTCAAAGTACTGGATGAGTGATTTTATAAACTATTTGCAATTCTATGTCAAGTGAAATGTTTATAGTATGATTTAGAGAAAGTACTTAAGACAAGGCCATTCATCATCCCAGACCTGCACATGGAGTAAACTACACTATCAATTCATGTGACAAAGGCAGCCTGCACATCTCATGCCTTGGTCATGACGCAGATATTAGGAGCCCATTGGCTGATTTGTAAGGAGCACTGTGGACCTACAGGGAGTCCCCAAGCTTAGGGAGCTGAAGGAGGTAGGGAGGGAGGAGGTCTCCTCCTCCTCCTCCTCCTCCTCCTCCTCCTCCTCCTCCTCCTCCTCCTCTTCCTCCTCCTCCTCCTGTTTGGGGTGATCAAAAAATCTTTATTTAAAAAGATAAAACTTGAAGTGAGTCTTGCAGAATGTTCAAGAGCAAGCCTAGCACAGAAACCTGGTAGGAAATAGCATGTAGACAGAGGCAGAAAGAGCATAGGATGGGAACTGCACCTGGAGCGCGAAACCTAAAGGCATCTTGATTAGAAGCTGTCAGCACTACTGAGGGGTGACTGGACCATGGGACCATGAGTGCATTACCCGACTTTCACTCCACTGAAGAGTTCCGTACTGAATGGGCCACTGGGAGGAAGTGAGAAGAGTGAAGGCAAGGCCTGCTTAGAGAATGGGAGTTGCTGGGGGGGGGGGTGTTCTCTGTCTTTCTCTGCTCCCCAGCTCTCCCACCATGTGGTGACATGATTTTTCAGTATCTCCTCCATCATGCGCTCACAACAACAGAATGAACTGGACTGAACTTAAATTTCTGAACTTCCTTTCTTCCTATAAGTTGTTTATCTCATGAAAAGTGATGGTTTAGGATGTCAAGAGTTTGAATTTCACTTAAACATAACAGGACATGAATTCTCAACATCCATCAACAAAAACAAATTTGAATGTTAGCTCCACTATTTGAATGGCCATGTACAGGAGGCTTCGCAAAAGAACTGGAAGGGATCGGAGACCTTTGTAATAATCCAGGTGAGGGCTTCCATGAGCTCTGAGCACCGATCAGCAGCCAAAGCATAGATGAGGTGACAGAACATGTTAACGACCAACTTGGTCCTGGAGGTGCCACACTCACAGTATGACATCAGGGATTTAAGATGAAAATCAGGTTGTAGGGAAAGGAGGAGACTGGGTTTGGAAGACTCTAGAAACTTCACGGATCTTGGCTACACACTACCCTTTTCCTAACTCTCTCTCTCTCCTCTCTCTTTCTCTCCTCTCTCTCCCTCCCTCCCTCTCTCTCTCTCCCCTCTGTTCTTCCTTCCATTTCTTCTTCTTTCCCTCTCTTGAAGATTACTCTACGTTAAAAACCTTTTGCTTAAGGAATGATAGAAGACTCAGCAGTTTAAAATGCTTAGCTAATTTTCTACAGAACCCAAGTTAAGTCCTCGGCACCCCCACATTAGGCAGTTCACAACCACTAGCTCCAAAGGGCTGAGACCTCTTCAGGGCCCTCGGGACATATTCTAAAGCACTGTTGATTCCAAAGGAAGGAAGAGAGAAAGAGATGGGAGAAGGTAGGGAGAGTGTCAGAGGGAAAAGCCACGTTCTAGTGCCCTGCTCTCTGTGTTCTAGATTTCCATGAACTTTCCCCTGTGCTCTCACACTGTCTTGCCATCACCTGGAATATTTCCTTTACCAAGAAATACCACTTGAAGCCCTCTCCCCGCTTCCAGTTTATGTTCTCGGGTTCTATTCCATCCCAGTCCACTGTCGCCCCTTCCGTTACTGCCACCACGTTCGAGAACACCAGTGTAGATCTATTACCTAGAAGGCTTTCAATGCACACCCACCTATCAATTAGTGATTAAGGTGAGAGACATTGTGTGGAAAAGCAGAGGTCTGAAATTACAGCTCAAAAGACGAAAGGAAGTTTTTGACCAGAACACAATGAAAAAGGTCATGAGCAGCGCTGAAGACTCACAGAAGCTGGAGATACTCCTTCGCTGTGGCTCTAACGCCAGTGTCCTTTGCCTCTCTCCCCAAATTGTAAGCTGAAGAATAGGAGTGAGTTCTTAAATAGCAGATGCTCATGCTTGATCAGCATTATGGATTTTTTTTTAAGGGCCAATATTAAACAGAAGCAATGCAGCAGAAATGACAATGTAACCAGACAAGCGACTGAAGAGATAGCATGGTGACCGAGGTGAGTGTCTAGGGGAACACGGAGCCAGGATGTGACATGCAATGGGTAAAGGAAGGAAATGATTCTTAATAGACGACAAAGGGGTCAAGATGGGATGGTATTGAGAACAGATACTAGAGGGCTCAAATTCAGTGGTGGCAGGGTGCAAAGGTGATTAGGATGTGGGGGCTTCCGGTTCTGCAGTCATGATGAAACCAAGCCTGTGCTTGGGACACAGTGGCATAAAGGATTCCATGGACATTGCCATGTAGTATGTTTATAGAATATGGATCACTGAGGTCACTTGTTAGTCATTGAAAGCACACTTAGTCTACCTGTCCCCTGCCATAAGATCTGTAACTGTCATCAGAACAGTGCAAAAGTGCAGTGAATCTGTGTGCAATGTGTAAGTGAATGAGTGAGTAAATAAGAGAGGCCTTCCCATGTGACTTCAGCCAATAGCTTTTTCTGCTTGCTTGAACATGGCAAGGCCTCTTTCAAAGGTCAAATAAGGAACCAGGACTCATGTTTTCTATAGATCTGGGCTCAGCCTTACATCATTCTGATCCAAGTTCTGGGCTTTCCTTGGTATCAAGATCTAGTTAAGAGCTGTTTTCCAAAATATCTCTATGAAACTTTCCCTGGCCATTTTGGTTAACCTGTACATTTCCTAAATCTGTCACTGTGGCCAAAACAGTGATAATATTATTGGCTTAGTCTGGATAACATGAACCCTGAAGGCTAGAATTGTGTCCGAGTCTCAGAGTCAAAGACTAAGAGGAAATGAAAACGCAGTTTGACAAAATAATTGAATAAGTGGATATTGTGTGGTAAAAGCATCAGAAGGCCATGACAAAGAACATAGCCCACATTCCCTCAAATAGTGGGAGCTGCTAAAAGATTTATTCGGAGCAGCCTGGATTCATTTGCATTTCAGAAAGATCACCCTGGAGCAGTCTGGGAGACAAGTTAAAGTAGGCTGAGTCTTAGGGGAGAAAAATCTACAAGATTCAAAGTTAAAATCACCAACTCCCCTCTGCCTTCTCTGGAAACACAGTAATGAACAAGGCACTCTCCCTCCCATGTGAAAGCCAGGCAAGTAACGGGAACCTACACAGCAAAAGACATGGTCTATGTTTAAGGTTTGAAAGGTGAGTCTGTTTTGAATGCATCTGCCATCAACTTGCAAGTGGAAACAATACACTGGAAAAACGAACTCAGAAAAGCCATAGCATAGCATTCCAACAGGGAAGCAGCTAAGGCTCAAACCAGATGACCGCAAAGCCAGAATCGTGAAGTGCCTTGCCAGGCTGAAGTTGGAAGTTTGACATTATCTTTCAGCTTTGCAGAGCCATGAATGTCTTAAGATTTGAGAATGTCGATGACCACTCAAAAAAAATCCCTCTTTAAAAAAAATCAACCTGGCCATGTAATACATGAATTAGAAGACTCACGAGCAGGATTTGGGGACACCTGGCATGGGCTCAATCCCACCCCCCACAAAAAAAAGTTACAAAACAATGTCTAAGATCACCACAAAAGTGGTTTTGAAATGATTCAGAAAAGACGCCAGTTTCCTCTATTAAGACGGTAGTAATGAAAATAGAAGTGGGTTTTGATGGAGTTTCTACATTGGAGAATAACAGAAAACGTAGGGAAGTCAATGAGAGTCAAAAGTGATCGTCAGGACTTAGATCTTTGACTTAGAAGCTGGGCTTTCCACTGCTATAACACCTGACAGATAACTTTTTATTGGAGGATGAGTTTATTGTGGCTCATGGCTGTCTCCAAGGTTTCAGTCAGTGGTCAGGTGTCTGTGTGTGATGAGGTCAGGCATCGTGGCAGAAGGGAGCCAAGGAAGTAAAGTATTTGGTCACAGGAAACAGGGAGCATAAGCCTGCTCTGGCTTCTTTTTTTCTCTTTTATTCACCTGGTCCCCAAGTCAGAGTGAGTCCTCCCTCTTAGTGAGTCCTCCCTCTTAGTGAGTCCTCTCTGGAAGCAGCTTCACAGTGCACAGACCTGGTGCACATCATTAATCTCCTAGGTGCCTACCCATCTGATTATGCAGAGTCACCATTTGTAAAATGTAAGTGTGGCACCCAGAACAAGAACTATGAACAGCTGGGACTCAGGATGGAATTTATATGGTCCTGATTAGGAAGTGGTCAAGGTTGAACACCATGTCAGAGAAGAGGAGAGGATACAGAGGAGCCATTACTTGAGATGGGGGGGGGGGGGGGCAGGAATAGGGATCTGGTAAAGAAAACAGCAGAGGGTGAGGTATCATCAAGGGGCCTGCAGAGACTAGACAGAGTGAGCTTGTCCTGCAGCAGACTCAGTGGGATTCTGTCCTTGTTTCAATATTGACTCTTCTCTGTCTGAACACTGGCCTCTGTGTGAGTTTTCAGCCATCAGCTTCCTCGACTCTTGAGGGCCTTAAAAGATCAAATGACATAATGACTCTTTTGTAAGTCATCCATCCCAAAGCTTGTCAAAGAAGCAAGAGGTCCCAAGTCCTGTGCTTTCTGAATTAAGGACTTTCATGGGTTAAAAGAAGTAAACCAGTTACTCCAGCAACTGCTTGCATTTACTTCCATGCTTGGAAGTACTTCAATCATTAGAGTTCAGCAGAAGCATGAAGCATCCTACAAAGGCTGCTCCTCACAGGCTGTTGTGAATGGCTCAGCAAGTGAGCCCATCATTTTCTTGCTAATTAATTTAGGTCTAATTGGTTTCTGCCCACACAACAGTGCAGGTTGCAAAAGAGGCCAATAGCAGTCATATTCTACTAAACGTACCTGCCTCCATCAAAGCCTCCACCATTAAGCAATTCTCTACACAGGGAAGAGCTCTTAAGAACTAGACAAAGTGAATTAATTCCCCCCTTCCCAATTAGCTTCAGAAAAATCCCCAAGTGAGGAGAACTCTGTCAAAGTCCCAGGAAACATTTCATCTTGCTGTCACTATTCTAGCATGACACATCCCTCCAAAAAGTTACCAAACATTTACCAGCCCCCGTGCTGTGCATTATTTAGAAGGATTTCAAATTCTCCAAAGGACTGTTACCTACACAGAGCCTCAGCAAGGAAGTCTTACTTGTTATTTTATCCCTCATGGATAAGAGAATGCATACAGATGGTGTTCAATTAATCCTCCTACATGAATGAATAAACAAAAAATGAGAAGAGAGGCAGAAAGAACAGGTAGGATGAACTGGTTTGTGAATTTATTCTAATTCAAAAACCCACAGTAGATAGGTACAATCTTGGGGTTTGGAGATAGGGTATTTAGTTGGTAAAATGCTTATGGCTCAAGTGTGAGGACCTGAGTTCAGATCCCTACCACGTATGTAAAAAGCTAGGCTTTGTGGTGAGCATCTGTAACCCTAGCACTGGACAGGAGTGGAAGATTCTTGAAAGTCATTGGCCATCCATTCTAGCCAAATTGATGAGCTCTAAGTTTGGTGAAAAAAAAAATCCATGTCCCAAAGAAATTAAGTGGAAAATAATTAAGGAAGAAGTTAGTGTTGACCTCTGACCTCCAGGTGCACTTGTGTATGTTCGTGCACCCTTGCATATGTATATACAAAGATGCACATAAACATGTACCATACATGTGCACACACACATGAAGCATTGCCTTGAAAGTCAACCCTGTGACCTATGAAGTCATAAACAAGTCATTTAATCTCTCTCAATCATGTGTTCTTACATTTTAATGTCAGTGTTCTCTGCATATCCTATTTCAAACTACTAAAGGATGGCAGAGTGTAGTGGTTCATGCCTTTAATCCAGGACAGCTGGGGCTCTATAAAGAGACTCTGTCTAAAAAGCAAACAACAACAAAAATATTATATAAGGAGTTTGGCTCCGAAGTAGACCATTTGCCTAGCATGTGCAAGTCCCTGTGCTTAATCTCTAGATCTCCAGCCCTGAAGGGCGTGGCATGGTCATGATAATGAAGCAAAATATTATTAAATTGATATATTAGAAGGCAAAATGTTTAACATCTCCCAAAGTTAAGAGCTAGTTGCTATCATGTATTCACTACAGCGCCTGTGGTTGGATCAAGTTAATGTCTTTCGATGACATTTTAGTCTAAGCGTTCATGCAACTATTGTGACTTCTTGTCCCTACTGCACAAAGCTAAATGTAACTCAATTGCTGTCCTTAGGGCTCAGGACTCAGTGACCGAAGTCTACTGAAAACAGAAATAGTCATCCTTGAAGCAGTCTCATCTGAGAGTAGCTGGAAGTCTCCAAGAGGAGCCGTTACTCTGATCAGTAAGTCAGGGAGTGGAGAGATGGGTGGTAACGGAACTAGGCTGCAACGTGCAATAGACACCTATGAGGTGGAGACAAAGTAAGCTTCTGGTGTTTTAAGTTACGTGAGTCATACTTAACCATACTTACTTTTCATACTGATTGTATTTCCTAGATTGAATCAGATCGCTACAGTCATGAATATAGAGTCACAAGTTACAGGATCACAAATAGCTAGCTCTTTCCAATACTGCAAATTTTGGAATTAAGTTCTATGACTTACTTTTTAAGCAGTGGAGAGTCTTTCTCTGTACCACCAGCTCACGAAAAAATTAAAAAAAAAAAAAACCAGACTTACTATTAATTATGGAATCTTGGCCTATAACTTAGGCTTGTATCACTAGCTCTTGTAACTTAAATTAACTCATTTATATTAATCTACATTTTGCCTCATGTCCTTTTACCTTATACCTCCTGTTGTCCCCTAGCATCTCTCCAGTGCCTAGATTCATTTCCTCTTCCTTTCTCTCTGCCCAGAAGCCCTGCCTAACTTCTTCCTGCCTAGCTATTGGCCATTCAGCTGTTTATTAAACCAACCACGATGTGTCTAGGTAAAGACACACCTTTATAGTGTACAAAAAAGATTCCTTCACAACATTAAGCCAGTCATGGTGCAGCATGTTTGTAATCCCAGCACTGAAAGTAGAGGGAAGGAAGATAAGGAGTTCAAAATCAGCCTCTGTACTTAGCCAGTTCAAGGCCAGCCTGGGATACAAAGACCCTGTCTAAAAGGAAGGGAAGAGAAGACGATTAGGGTAAAAGTGCTTGCTGCACAACCATGAAGACCTGAGTTCAAATCCCCAGAACTAAGCATGGTCCCATATGTACCAGTAACTACAGCACTGTAAACACCAGAGACAGCAGGACGTCCAAAGCTTGCTGGTTGTCAGATTATCTGTAGATTGAGTGGAAGATGCTCTCTCGGGGTAATTTAGTGAAGGGTGATAGAGCTGGACACCCAATGTCCTCCTCTAGCCTTCAAGGACAACACTTGGCCCAGGCAACCCGCCTTCCCCCCCCCCCCCCAAAGCACATACCACATACACTCATCACATAAACAATAGATAGATAGGTAGACAGACAGATAGATAGATAGATGATAGGTGGGTGAATGGATGGATGGATGATGGGTGGGTGGGTGGGTGGGTGGATAGATGGATGGATGCAAGGATGTATAGATACATAGATGGGCAGACAGATAATTGGTACTCCCTTTTTAAGGAAATGAAGGGTGCCTGACTGTGACAAATCATTCAAGGTAGCTGAGAAGTAGACCATGGTAGATATGGCCAGCTTTGGAATGAAAGCTGTTACATGCTGCAATGAATAGTCGGTGCTTTCTCATTTGAATAGAAGAATGCGCCATTGATGGTAAATGCGCACTAAGTCCAATCCACAGCTCAGAAAGCCATGTCAGATGAGAACAGAGAACGAAGCCACCCACCAGCTCGGTGAGGCTTGGCTCTGCTCTCACCTTCTGCCCCTGTTTCTTTGAGCAGTGCTTCCCAGATTCAGGCAAGGAATGAAGATCATTAGGATCTGGGAGCCTTCGGGCATCTTTGTGGAGTTTAAACGGGTACTTTTAAGTCTTGTATGTAAAGCACAGGCCACACATTACCAAGGCCTCTGCTTACACCAAGTCAGGAGGAGCAGGGAGCCACGCCAGACAGAAACATTTTCATCATTGTGGTTTCCCTCTTCCTCGCCACAGACATCCTTGTACCACCTTGTACCACATAAGGTCCCAGCTCAGTCCCAGGATTGAAGGCCAATTGTATGTTGCTGTGACAGCAACTATTTAAAAGGAAAATAAAGACATGACAAGCTGCGACACGCTATCATTAAGTAATCATAATTTCCTCCCTATATTACGACAATAGATGTCACTCTCTCATCTGGAAGGCAGGCCACGTATAGAAACACCATGTCAAAAACCTTTTCAGACAAAGACAGGATGGCAGGGAGTGAGTTAGCTGGGTGCACAGCAGAATATTTTGATGGGCTGCATCCATCCCATTTACCACCCCCCAACTCCTACATTCTCTAAGAAAAGTCAGATCTGTAAAGAACTTCAAAGGCTCCCTAGTCTGACAAACAGTAATAAAACAAGAATCTTTTTTTTTTCTTTTTTTTAACCTGCCAACACGCATGGAGGAAGCGGAGCTGACAAGAGCTGCCTTGGTTCTGTTTTAGTAATCACCAGGCTAACGGCAGGGCACTTCCTCCTAACGGGAAGCTGAGTCTGGGCTGTCAACTGTGAAGGAATACAGAAGGGTCAGACAGCACAGGGCCCCTTTCTGTTCTTTTTATTTTTTTTCTTCCAGTCTCCATCCCACCATGGGTCACAGCCCACTCCAACTCAGCTACAACCTCAACTACTCTCTATAAAGAAAGACATGAGAAGCAAAAATGGGTCTGTCTCACCTTCCCTTCCTCCTCTATTGAACGAAGGACTGGGGGGTGGGGGAGTGAGTATGCAAGGAAATAATTCTGGAATCCAGAACATCTGGCTTCTATTCAGACCCAGTCACCAACCTTGGGAGCATATTGAAAGCATTTGGCTGTCTCAACAGTCTAAAAGGAGCTATTTATTTCAGACTCAACAACCAGCCACAACACATGCTTCTATTTGGACACAATTGGAGCTAAGATGGGCCTCTTTTATGAAAAAAAAAAAAAAGAAAAAGAAAAAAGGTGGAAATAACACAGGATTTAGACCTGCATTCCAACCATGAGTCTGCCACTTGTCTGAGACGGCTGTGTGACTTCATTTGACTCCCTCAGTATCTCTGCAACTTTCGTTTCTCAACTGGCAAACTTTGGTTGAACTGCCCTCATGTGGTGCAATTGAGAGAATTAACTAGCATGGTATCTCCTAAGGACCTGCTAGTTAATACTCTCAATTGAGAGTATACAAGCTCTGCTTCCCTCAGACAAACCATTGAGCCACATTTTAGCCACTGGGCATAAAAGGATCTGTCTTGCCAGATCTAGTGCTACATGCCCATAATCTGAATATTCAGAAAGCTGAAGCAGAATTGTGAGTTCTTATCTAGCCTGGTGTATGTAGGGAAACCTTGTCTCAGAAAGACCAAGTTCTATTTTACGTGTCTCGCACATACCTTAGTGGTTACATTAGGGCTGATGCTGTGTGCTTTGCAGAACAAAGGGATTGTGGTTGAGAACACACTATTACAACAATAATATAAAATAGTATGCCAGAGGCAATTGGTTTTAGTAATCCAAAAACCAACTGGGTGGAGAGAAGCTGGACATGAGAAATGTCTAGGCCACCACTGGACATGTATTTTACTGCATTGGTGATCAAAAGTTCCTTAACTGCCCACTGAAGCTACATCTTGAACTGCTTCTGGACCTTTCTGAGACACTGAATTCCCCATATTCCCAGCATCCTCAACTTTTCTGAACAGCTAGAAGCCAGGCATCTGGCATATCAAGAAAACCTCCCTGCTAAAGCACAAAGCATCTCGGGGTGGAGGGGGAGCTCCAAGGCACAGAGAGGATGGTCTCTGCCTCTCTATGGCTCTCTTTTAGTCCAGTCCCTATTAGTGAAATTAGATAAAGTGAGCCTGAAGCTGCTTGGCCTTGGGTGGTTGGTGGAGCAGAGTATCATGGAGTCATCAAGTCTCACACCCCAAGACTGAACACTAGAAAACCTGGGCTTTCTGCATAGTCGCAAGACATTTACACCCATGTGCTTTCACACTGTGTCTAATGCTTTCGATGGGGAAACTGAATCACAACCAAATGGTTGTAACGTGCCCAGGCCTCCCTAGTTCAAAGCCTCCATATCATACCACAGCGACCAACTGAGCTGACAAGAGGGGATCACTGGAAACATCACTAGACCCTCAGAATCCCTGAAGCAGCTCTGGAAAACAGATCTACACAGGATCAGAGCAAACTCTCAGGTTTGGCCTGGTAAAATTGCTCCTCATTTTAGTCTCTATTGAACTTTTTTCCTTAAAACAAGCAAAGGAGCACGGAGGATGAAGCAGTCTTGAAGCAGAAGTGTTTGGTGTGTTGGGCTGGGCTACCATGTCCTGTCCTTCCCCACATCTTTCCACAGCTCTCGCTGTGATTTTCAGCTCAACCCTCAGTTTCCTCAGTAGAGGAAACCAGAGCTGCTTTCTGACGTCCTGCCCCTGAGCCTGGCTGTGCTGTGCTAGATACTTACTTCGTCTCTACCAACTTACCAGCTACAGCTTACAGCGGGGCTAAAGGTCACCAAGGTGCCCTTGAAATACATTGTGACTTTGACCCAAGTAGACTTGACTTAACAGTATGCTGACCCCTCCAGGATGCCTTTCATTACCCCCTCCCAAGTGTTCCACCCATTCAGAAAAATGTCACCCCTGTGTACCCCGATGGGATCATACTCTTTCAACCACGACAATATCCGGTCCACTGTATAACGGCTTATGGGTTTGTCACTGACTCTATCTCATGAAATACATACTCTATCTTTGGCTACTAAGCCACACTTCCTGGTACCATTTCTCTGACATGACTGACATTTGAGAGTGAATGAGAACAGTTTTAGGAGTGCCTCTGGACAGATGGGATCTGCAACAGACTTTGTTTTTTTAATGAAGCCAACGGAGCTTATATCTCAGAGTTCCTCACTGGCTGATGACTCTAAAAAACAAATGTTCAGAGTTTTATTTTCTTTTGCTTAGAGTACTTCTCAAATGATGCAAATGCTAAGCTGCTTAAAACCAAACTCTGTTCCTTATGAATCAAAACTCAGATGCCGAGCCTCACAACCTGAATTTGATTCCCAGAATTCACAGGAGGAAACGGACTCCCTCAAATTGTCCTCTGATCTCCACACATGTACACACTGACAGACAGACACACACACACACACTCTCTAAATAAGTAAACAAATATCACCTAAAATTTTTTTTTAAAAAAAAAAAAAAAAGCAAAGCAATTAAAACTACAATAGGATTATGAACATCAGTGTTTGCTGTAATTAAGGTTTCTTGGTCCCGGGCAGCCAGAGGTCCAGACCCACAGACCTGCCACCCCAGACCTCTTAGCCTCCCACAGCTGCTCAGGCCCCCAGAAATGATTCAGACGTTTATATTAACTTCATGCTGTTTGGCCTATGGCTCAGGCACATTGCTAGCTAGCTCTTACATCTTAACTCAATCCATTCTCACTAATCTGTCTGCCACGTGGCCTGTGGCTCACCTGTGTTCTTTACATGCTTCTTCTTGGGCGGCTGGGTCTCTCTGACTCCACCCTTCCTTTCCTATCTATTCTGATTCCCTGCATACTTTTTCTATGGTGCCTGTCATGGGCCAAAACAGCTCCTTTGTTTAAAAATTGATATTCACAGCATACAGAAAGACATTCCCACGTCAAGTGTTCAGAATCAAAGCAAAGTGTTTTCAAAGAGAACCCTACTGAGTATAACAGAGCTTATAAGTTACCTTATGAGGGTTGGTGAAACCGCTCAGCAGGTAAAGGTCTTGACTGCTATTCCTGACTTCCTGAGCTCTATCCAAAAATTCATTGTTAACAGGAGTCCTTCTCAACTTAAGTCACACACGACTCTCCAGGAAACTCAGCCTCTTCTTTCTCTGTTACTTTATCACAAGCCATTAAAAAGCAGAGGCTCTAAAGCAGTAACAATTATTTGCTTTGTCCTCAACCTAGAACTTACCTGAGCCTCAGTAAATAGGCCTTTGTCAGTCCGCAGTGGCTAGAACTGGGGATGTTTGCCAAGACTTTTTCATCACAATGTATAACAACCAATAATGTGGCTATTGAAACATCTGTGACGGCAACAGCTGAGACCCCTGGGCATCTCTTCCAGTGTGAAGTCTCCATGGGAAAACTTCAGAATTCTGTTCTCTAAGGACAGGTAAAGGCATCTAAAGTGAGTGTCCCAGCAGAGAGTGATAGGTTTAGCATTTGCTAAGCTAGCTAGGAAAAACAAGGAAGTTCATTTTCTTATAGTGTCTTTCTTGAGGTGGCCATTAGAAGTCTATTGAAAATACAAAAGAATGCTGCATAGACTGTATTTCTTACAGGGACAGTGCCATTTTGCAAATATGTCTAGTATGACATCATATATATAGTGAGCAGGAACCGGCAATGGTATGAACATTCATATTACAGTCAGAAACACAGCAAGGATGGTCACTGTTAGTTATGATTTTATTCTTTCATAGAAAATGTATATGACCTTATTCTGTCACAGAAAATGGAATATTTGACAATATCCTATTGTAGTTAAGGCTTTCTAAGCTTTGATACCTCTGTTCTGCACAATCACAAATAATCCCAAACCACAATGACTGCAGTTTTGATCTCCTGGAACTGTATAAATATAGATGGTAGGCTAGATGTACTTCATTAGCTTCAGTTTTTTAACCTCTAGATCAGAGTTGCTAGATAATACTAATTAGGATAAAGAAAATAAACAGAAATATGGGGAAAGAGGTGATGGCTTTACTTTCTGTAAATAATATTATATGTATACAGAAAGGTTAAAATAATCATCTAAGAAGTTATAACAAACATTATAAACCTTGGAAAGATGAATGAGTATACAATTGCAATGCAGAACTGAACAGCATGCGCGCGCGCGCACACACACACACACACAGACAGGCACACATTAGCATTTAGGGAATGTAGCTTAGTGGTGGGGCATTTGCCTGGCATTTTTAAGACATTAGACATATTCCCCTGTATTGATAAAACAAAGAATGTAATGAAAGATGAAGATAGGAAAAATACACTTCAGAGCATAATTTTAATATCCAAAGAACAAGAATATTTTACAATCTCTGCAGAAAGCTTCAGAACACTTCTGGAGACTATCATTAATTCTCTATATCTATGTGTGAGCACGCAGAATGACAAAAATTGTATATTATAATAGTGTCTGAAGTAGCAAAATGTTGCACACAACAAGTCTAGCAAATAAGGTGCTGATTTAATTAATGCATATGTAGTTGATGTAATGTTTAGCATTCATCAATGAAGAATGAAGAAGCCTGATCCATGTTAGTATGGACTGGGTCTCAAGACAAGTTATTAATCAAACATTGATGCAAGAATAGTTCTACTCTTACACTATTTGTCTGAAAAATCTTGGAAAAAGAAACAGATCAAAACCTCCATGAGGCTCTTTATACAGTGTTTTGGGTCCTTGACATGAATGATTGCATTGATTATGTAAGATTTAAACATGAGGCTGAAAGAAACCTTCTAGTTAGAGTAACAGACAAGGCCTCAGTCTCCTGACTACCAGACTGAGATGTAGCCCGATGTCGAAGTATATATTCACCATGTGAAAGTCCTGGGTTCATTCCCCACCAACAGAAGGGAAAAAAAGGAAGAGGAAGATGAGGAAGAGAAGGAGGAGGAAGAGGAGGAAGAGGAGGAAAATTCCAATGCTGCTGTTAAAAAGAAACATGCTTTCACATATTTAAAGTTGTATTAACAGGTATTAATTGTATTTATTAGTCACGTGTGGTTTCATAGTTCTACTTAGTCTTTTAAAACGTGTTTGTGGTTGTTTGCTTTTCTTTATATGTTTTTCAGAGGTCACAGGTCATGGAGGCACAGAGTTCTGAACAAGCTCAGAGCTTAGAGGCTGGAAATACATCAAGATGGCTTTGGATCTCAGTACATAGTAGTTATAACCTCAGCGGTCTTGAGCTAGTTATTTTACCCCCTGTGCACCCATAAAAACCTATCTAAAGTGGGGTAGGTTAGCTCTTTCAAAAGACAAGTGGGATTATCACTGGTCATTGTTTTTATCTGGTTTCATGGAAGGATAACGGTAAAATTATACTGTAGGGTAAAGACAAGAAGCATGAGCTTACTTCTGAGGAAACTGGCAAGTGAGAGAACCAAAAAGTCTTGGACTTGAAACTGACAATAACTTGAGAGACACTCTTCCTGAAAAGCCTTTATCGCATACCTTACAATGCAGGACAAAGATACCTGTCTGACTTGACCTGAAACCACTTGTTATAACTGGAGTGTTCCCCAGCTTGCTAGACAAGGATGCCTTCCATCCACAAAACAAACAAACAAAAAACACTACTACCACTCAGGGAAGTTTCATTTAGAGTGGAAAGTCTTTGACTTGAATTTGCAAAGGATCATGGTAGCTTGTTTTGTTTTGTTTCTGTTTTGGCTTGTTGTTTTTGCTTGGGGGATTGAGATTCAGTGAAGGGCCTCATACATGTTTAGCACATAGTCTAACTGCACATACACAAAGGGAGGGGGTGGAACCAGAGCTATTCTTCTTAGCACATTTTATTTTTAAGACAGTCTCATATGAAGACCAGGCCACCTAAAACTTGTTGTATGGACCAAACTGGCAGGATGACATCTCCAGAATATCATAACTCCTGCTCTACTGAATCCAAAGATACCGAAATGAGCACAGTCCCAGAGAAAGAACTCAAAATATAATTTGTAGAAATTACCTCAAAGAAGACACAGCAAGGAGAAGAATGAAGCAGGAAACCGAAAACTTTCGAATACTGAAGAAGTTAAAGAAGACACTACAAGATAGTCAGTCCTCACATGCTCATAGATGGGCAAAGCCAATGTCATGAAATGGTTAAATTACTGAAAGTGATTTACAGATTCAATGCCAGCAAAATGAAGAGGTAGTGTGCAATGAACCCTTCCCCATCCATGTTTGGATGTTTATGTGCCCTGTCTTACACAGGCTCAGTACCAGCAATCGAAGCTACTGTAAGATAGATCATGCTTGCTATGGCGACACTATGCCTTAAAGATGGCATTTCTAACCCCTTCTCCTTGTCTCTGACTCTTAAAGTCTTTCTACTCTACGTCCGGAATATCCTACTAGAACCTTAGCTAAGGCAGTATAAATGTCCTGTTTAGGGCTGAGCTCTTAACCATCACGTAGTCCCAGTACCTTGAGCAGCCATGAGTCTCTGCATTTGCCAAGGTTTTTCAGTTTGACAACGATCATAGAAATATCCACTTAGCCTCATTGCACACTTTGGCATCCCTTTGTCAATTCCGTATATCCAGAAATAGTTAATGTATTCTGATCTGGTCATGACCCTTGTCTTTCACACAGACACATTTTTATTCACAAAGTCCCTTCCTCTGGGAAGGGACCTCTGAGTCCCAAAAGATTACTCCTGATCTCATCTGTGTACTCTTCTAGGACTTTAGGACAGTCCAACAGGAAGCAGGCAGAACCTGCCAAGTAGCAAGTCTCATGTTCCTGCTGATTGATCCATTTCCTCTGGATCTGCCTGCTCCCTGTTGATTTGTCCATATTTCTGGATATACAGACGTACCAAAGCCATAAATACACAGGGGCAGGTAAGACAGGACAGGAGTGAGCTCAAGACCATCTTCAGCTTTACAGTGTCATCATGCCTCAAACACATGTAACCAAGCTGGATGTGGTAGTGCACACGTGTAATTCCACCACTCAGAAGACAGAGGCAGGTGGATCTCTATGAGGTCAAGGCCAGCTGGGCTGCAAACATGGAACAAATGACAGGCACTCAAGCTAGTTTTGCACCGTTAGTATCTAGAGATAATGTCCCCCAGGAAACATGCACCTCAGGAAAATGTGACTATGCCCATATGAGATGATTCATTCCTAAATTGAGTGAAAGAGAACAAAGCTGGTTCTCAGGACCTCTGACTCAGAGAGAAATGGAATTATATTTTTTAAGAATATAGGGGGCTGGAAAGATGGCTCTGAGGTTAAGAGTACTGGTTGCTCTTCCAGAGGTCCTGAGTTCAGTTCCCAGCAACTACATAGTGGCTCACAACCATCTGATGCCCTCTTCCAGCATGCAGTTATACATGCAGAGCACCCATATACATAAAATATAAATAAATGTTTAAAAAAAATGTATTTGGGACCTGGAGAGGTGGCTCAGCAGTTAAGAGCACTGGCTGATCTTCCCGTGGGCACAGCCCACTCATAACCGACTGTAACTCCAGTCCCAACGGATATGATCTTGTCTCCTGGCCTTGGTGGGGTATTAGGTATATTTCTGAAGCACATACATACATGCTGGGAAAACACTCATATACCTAAAAACAAACAAGCAAATAAATAAAATATATTTGGTTGGAAATGGATTTGAAAAACAATTTTGAATGATGCTTTATATCTCAGACTCCATGATAATCCATTTAAAAGTCTCTGGATATGTATAAAATATGAAGTGTTTGAGACCGATGTATCTCAAATATCGATCCCAAGAGCCATACCAAACTTTGGTAAAATGCTCATCCCTTTGTAACAAAACTATAAAAATAAAATAATTAGTGATTGCTTTACACCAAGTTTAATAGTCCATTTTAAACAGGCATTCATCATGTTTTCATGGGAAAACATTTTTTCTTAAGAGTTACTATCCTCCTCACCCCCAGCCCTGTAGCGGAATTCATGAAGCGATCTGTCTTCCCTCTCGGTCTCCATACCCTGGAGACTCCGTAGACCCAGCCTTCCCTCACTTCATCCCTTTGTGTTAACCACCAATACCTGGAGCCACTCTTTACCTGGAAACCTACTACAGAGATACTTATTCATTCATGTATCACTGCTCTATTCATATAGCCAGAAATCAGAAACAGCCTAAATGTCCATCAGCACATGAATGGAAAACAAAATGTAGTATATTCACATAATGGAATATTATGACATTCTTCAAAAAATATATGGAGTGTGCTGCTAAACGGATAGAGCTAGAAAAAAATTATCCGAGTGAGGTAACCCAGACCTCAAAAGACAAATATTGAATGCCTTCTCATATATGTGGATGTCAGCTTTTAAGCACTGGTAGACATGTTAGGTGTAGAGTAAGGGGTTAGGTGTAGAGTAAGGGACTGGGTTGGGGACCTCCCAAGGAAGGGAAAGGATAATATATAGTTGGGAAGAGACGGTAAGAGAGTAGGGCTAGGGTACTAGACAAGGAGGATGGAAGGGGGCAAAGGGCCATGTGAGGGGTCGCTGTGGAAACCTACCACAGTATAAACTTTTTCAAATACATACATGGAGTCACTAACCCAAAGTCTAAATGGAATTACCAAATAACAGAAGAGAGATTGCCCCCCAAGTAAAACCTCCAGCACCAGGCAAGAATGGGTTATATCTAATTGAGTCATTAGCCAAAGGGGCCTCATGAAAATCCCCAAACATTTCAGGTTATTAGTTACTCTCCACAATCTGATGGTAAGATCCTATTGCTGAAGACATTTATGTATTTCATTGAACACAGAAAAGCTGAGCTGGTGCCTAACTAGAGCCTTTGCCTCTACTGCCTAGTGCTCATGGTATTGGAAGGTACTCTGCATGTTACTAGAGGAGAAAGGTAAACACCCACTCAGCTATAAACCCTGTGATCTACAACAATAACCCACCTGCATGATATGCTGCTACAGTAGTGATACAGGTGTTGTGGAAATAACCACACTCTCTAATTGGATTTAAGGCCCTCTCCGCACGATGGAATCCATGCCTAACATTGCTCAGTGACCAAGAACCTGATCCTAGAGAGGTCATAGGCCTAGGCGAATACCAAACACTATGGTTCTGCTAAAGGAACCCAGCAGTAAAAGGACTCCTGATGACATTTTGCTACACCCATGGATCAGTGTTGCCCTCAGCCATCCTCAGAGGAGCTTCCTCCTGCAGGAGATGTGAACTAACACAGAGACCCACAACTGAACGATGTGCTGAGAGTGAGAGATTTTGGATCACTCGGTCTTAAATGGGATGTCTTTATCAAAGCCCTCCCCTCCGGGCTCATGGAGCTGTGCAGAAGAAGAGGCAAAGATTGTAAGAGTCAGGGGGAATGCCTGACTCCAGGGAAAAAACAGTCTCGTGTTTGGTTTCTGGCCCGGTCTTTCCCACCGGGTCCCATGGCCCAGATCTGCAGTCCCACAGGAACAGGGGTTTCCGGCCCAGCCTTTCCGGCCTAGCCCTGAGGTTTGGATATTTAGACCCACAGACCAGCAGTCCCACAGAAACACACAGACACTTATATTAATTGTACGCTGATTGACGTGGAACCCAGGCATATAACTTGCTAACTCTTTACCCTTAAACTAACCCATGATTCTTATCCTGTTCAACCATGGTGCTCAGTACCTTTTCTCAGAGCAGCATAGGTGTCCTCTGTCTGCATCTGCTACTCTGGTGTGTCTGTGTATCTCTGCTCTGTTCTTCCTGTTCCCAGAGTTTTCCCAGTCTGGTAGCTCCACCCACACTTCCTGACTGCCCTCACCTAATCAACGTCTTTTTTATTAAAGTAGTAGGTGGGACAATTGTTTACAACGTAACATAATCCCACTACAGTGTCTTCCAGGTACAATAGGACAGATGCTCGTAGAAAAGAGACTTGGGCAGCACACCCAGGTCCGCACAGGTTCAATGCAGATGGGGTCCCATCACTGAGACAGAGAAATGGACACTGGCCCCCATCCCTGAGTCTCATGCAATAACCACACTTAACGACAGGCCCTACCTAGCAGTGGATAGCCAAGACAATGCAAACTTAGAGATATTTCTGTAGACTCTTTCTCATACTGCTTTTTTACCCTTACTGTTCTTTTCTTTGTTATGGTTTCTAATGTATTTTTATGGATTTGGGGCTAGGTGTGTGTTTCTTGTGCTCATATTTTTTTTTTTTTTTTTTTGCTGCTCCTGCTGTTATTGTTATCAGGAGAGAGAAAAAAGTTCACATGGTTGGATACGTGGCAAGGTGTCAGGATTGGAGAGCAGTTGTGGGACGGGAAACCCTGACCAGAATATATAGCACAAAAAATGCAGTAAAAATAAAGTTGGTGATCATACATTGACTTTCCGTATTTATTTGGGGTTTTGTGGAGTTTTCTTGTTTGTCTATTTGCTTAGACTCTTATTTTGTAACTCATAATAACATGGAAAGCTGTTATAAGTTGCAGGTACTACGTTGCCCACTAGATGGCAGAGCAGAGTTACCGCAAGGTGGAAATCATTGCTGCCTAGGCCATTTGCCTGGATTTTATTTTTCTTTGATTCTCCCTAAGAATGTTTTGAGCAAAAATATTTACATTTCGTCCTAGAATGTCTGTCTGCAGTAGCTGTTCAGGTGGCTTTTTGAACTATTATCATTATATATGCTAATAGCACAAAGCCCTAACCCAGACAGAAGGGCAGAAAGAAGACATCTTGCCCTCTCGTAAGTCGTCACCACCGCCAGGCTGAGACACGGGCATGCGCACAAGGCTCAAAACAGGACACCGTAGAGTGACGTGACTCAAGAGAAGCGACTACAGGCTCCGCACTGCCTCCCAGTGGTGCCAGATCTGCATCGCCTGTATGTGAAATTGGTCCAGGCATCTTCTCAAAGGACTTTATGCTTCCAGTCCTTCTGTGCCACGAGCACTGACACTGAGTCCTTTGTGCCACAGGCAGTCGATTCCGCCGACCCCCAGATGCAGGGGTTGTCTGTATCTGGCTTCGAGGCCTTCTCTCTTCTCTGACAATGAAGCTTTCCTGGAGCAATCCCAGGGCAGTCTTGGGAATTCTCACTAAAGCACTTACCAGTCATGAGTCTTTCATTTCAGCAAGAGAGGTCGAGCCCGAAAGCTTTGCACAGAAAGCTTCCATGTTCTTCTCTCTAGGAAAGGGCACAGTATAAGTTTCTAGGGCAGGGCATAGTCACGACCACGCAGACTGGAAATTGGGTTTATGCGACGGCACACGGATAAGTTGTACCTAGTGTATAAATCCCATCTGGCAAGCAGGGTTCTCTTCCCTTCCTTATTTGCAAAGACTGGGCTTCCAGCACAGAAATATCCCCCAGGAGATCCCTGTAATGCAGCAGCTATTTTTGCCTCTCTCCACCCTCAGCAAAAAGTCCAAGGGTGCTGAAGTCATTCTGACGCTCCACTGTCTTCTAGGGTATCCCGATTTGGCTAAGCAGGGAAAGTACTCCACAGTCCTCAATATGCCTCTAGAGTTCTCCGCTTCTGTTTCACTCCCTGTTCCCTCTCACCGTCCCCTGCATTGTACATTCCCTTACACTAACCATTTCTTTCCTCTAATATGTACCTTGAATAGCTTTCTCACGTTTTATCCTCAGCAATTAGCCTAAACAGAAGCAAAAGGAAAGGCCAGTAACCCCATTCCACTATGCCTTATAACATGGGTTTTCTCTTATTTCAGTGAATCACAAATTTGCTCTATATTGAAATCACCAGGATGCCTGGTGTGACCGGAACTTGATTCTAATCCCAGCATTTGGAATGCTGGGGCTGGAAGATGAAGTATGAGGCCAGGATGGGCTAAAGCTGGAATGCATTCAGAAAAAGGAAGAGCAGAGCGAAAGGGCATTAAAATAAAAACAATAAACCAAAAAAAAATGAGGTCAAAGCTGGGACATAGTTCCTCTACCCATACCACCCAGCAGTTTATCCAAATCATTTTCCCACATGACTCTTGGGATAGCTCCACCTTAGAGACAAGCATTAGCCAAAGCTCCATCACCCATTCAGTCTCTTCTCTCTATTCATAAAGTGATTAATTAGCCTTTAACCTAAACTAGCTTTGGATCAAAACACTGCTGCAACTCTTCAAAAACTGGCCCCATGTAGAAGTGTGGTTTCCCCTCTAAAAGCCCAGGCCAGGGTTCTGCTTTGCTTTCTACTGCTGTAACGGGCACCAAGGCCAAATACAATGTGGAAAGGAGAGGGTTTAGTTTAGTTCACAGTTACCATCCATTAGCAAGCAAAGCCAAGTCAGAAGCTGCAGGTAGAATTGAAGCAGAAACCAAGAAATGGATGCTAAGCCTGCTTCACTCCAGACTCATCTTCAACTGCCTGCCTTATACAGTCCATGCTCCTTATGCAGAGTAAGCAGGGTGCAACTGGCTTCACAGGCTTCTAACTTGTCAGCCGAATGCCAAGGACCTTTAAGACCAGTTGATTTTCTTGCTACAGTAATACTTCAAAACTATCATATGCACATCATGTTTGTGACCAACCCAAGGGGTACCTGCCTGTGCCTGGAAGAAGGATGCTGTGAGATGCAACGAAAAGACTGAGGAAGCAGGACACCTGGATAGGTACCTTGGAGGGATAACTCCTAGGCACTTGGACTGGTTTTCCTGGTTACTAACACTTCTGAGTCTACTCACCAGCATAATTTTGTCTCCCTTTTAGTCCTTACTTAACATTCTGACGTAACTGGCATGTTCCGGATTGCAGACCATTTAATTCCAAGTGGCATTGTATCCGGATATCAACAAATGCCCTCAGCATCAGCACCAGAACCAAAGACCTCTTGACTTCTGTAGTTGTTTGAATGAGAAATGTCTCTGTAGGCTGCTGCTGTGTTTGAACACTTGGTCCCCAGATGGTAGTGCTGTTTGATAAGGTTATGGAGGAAGAGGGAGTGTGTCACTAAGGGCAGGCTTTGAGGGTTAACAGCTTCTCTCTCTCTCTCTCTCTCTCTCTCTCTCTCTCTCTCTCTCTCTCTCTCTCTCTCTCTCTCTCTCTCTCTCTCTCTCCTTCCTTTTTGGTCACTCTGCTTCCTGATAGGCTTTCATCAAGCATCTGATGCCACACCATTCATTTTCCTTCCATCTCTTTGGAAATAGAAGCTAAAATAAAGTCTCCCAGAAGTGATTTTCATTACAGTATTTTAATAGCAACAACATAAAAGTAGCCAGTACAACCTCCAAGTGACATCACAGTCTCAATATCACTCTGGTTTGATAACTACTCAATCCAGTATTATCCATATTGCTTTTTGAGACATGGTCACAAATCCACCGAGAATCCACCAATAAAGTCAGACTTGCTAACCAGTGAGTTCTAGGGATCCACTGTCTCCATCTCCCCAGCCCTGGGGTTAACAGTACCATCATGCCTAGCTTTTTGACTTGGGTTTCCAGAACTGAACTCAGATATTTCTGCTAGCAAGGCAAGTACTCTACCCATAGAGCTATCTTTCCAGACCTGATTCCTAATTATCCACGGGCTTTGTGCAAATGGCCAGTCTTTAAAAGAAAAAAACCACTGGTGCTGGGCAGTGATGGCACATACCTTTAATCTCAGCACTCAGGAGGTAGGCACAGACATAGTGAGGCTAGCCTTGTCTACAGAGTGAGTTCCAGGACAGTCAGGGTATCTTAGTTCGGGTTTCTATTGCTGTGACACCATGGCCAAGGTAACTCTTATAAAGTAAAACATTTAATTGGAGCTGGCTTACATTTTTCAGAGGTTTAGTCCATTATTGTCTTGGTGGGGAACATGGCAGCATGAAGGCAGACATGGTGCTAGAGAAGGAACTGAGAGTTCTACATGTTGATTTGCAGGAAACAGAAGCAACTGTGTCACTGGGCATCACTTGAACATAAAAGACCTCAAAACCGACTCCCACAGTGACACACTTCCTCCAATAAGACCACTCCTATAGCAACAAGGTCACACCTCCTAATAGTGCCACTCCCTTTAGGGCCCATATTCTTTTAAACCACCACATTCCACTCCCCCGGGCCCCATAGGTGTGTAGCCATACCATAATGCAAAATTCAATGTCATTTTAAAAGTCCCATAGTCTTCAATAGTCTCAAACTTATATAAAAGTCTAAAGTTCAAAGTCTCTTCTGAGATTCATGCAAAACCAAACACCAGCGGGGCAAACTCCAAATTCTCCATCTCCATGTCTGATATCACAAAATGCTTTTCAGATCTCCTACTCTTCTCAGCTTTGTTCACTGCAACACACTTCTTTCTCTTGGGTATGTTCCACTCCCTCTCAGCAGCTCTCCTTGACAGGTATCTCACGGCTCTAGCATCTCCAACATCTTGGGGTCTCCAAGGCAATCCAGGCTTTAACTTCACAACTTTAGACAATGACATTTCTAGGCCTCCATCCAGGAACACTCTTCACACATTCAAGGCCTCAGCAGCTTTCCTTAGGCTCAAAGGAAGAGTCTATAACCCCTTTCTTCTATCCTTGGCTCTAAAGCATGAACCACATAGCTGAAGCTGCTAAGGACTATAACATGGCCTTCTTATTCAATTACATCTTCACATTCTATTCTATATGGATTCCTTCACTACCTAAATTTGGCTGTCCTGAAACTGGATCTGTAGACTAGGCCTGCCTCTGCCTCTGGAGTGCTGGGATTAATTCCTTTTTACAAGTTGCAAATTTAGTTGGGTGGGATCTTACCCTGAGGTTACCGTACCCTTTATTTCATTTCTTAATCTGTTTATCTCCTTGAACACGGGATATCGATATCGCTCCATTTCACTTCCCGGTGCTCCTTTTCTCAAATTGTATGTTTTGTATTTTCTCTTGCTTATATTTCATTATAAATCTTCATTAGAGGTAATACTAATAACCATATGACAGAGTATAGACTAGGCTTTCTGAGATTTCCTCTCCCGATAGAAATAATTCAGATCTCTTCAGGTATCCATATTCTTCACCAAAATATTACAAAACAATCTCTTAGCAACAGTTTTCTCCTCTAAAATCTCTTGAGCCAGACCCCCACAGTTCAAATTGCCATCACTCTTGCATGTTCCTACTAGTGTGGCATATTTTGTAGCACTTAAAGGATTCCACTGCTTTCCTCAAATTCCCCCAAACAAAATTGTGCTCAGGCCTATCACACAAATGACCCAGTCCCTGGTAAAAGGCTACACAAAGAAACCCTGTCTTGGAAGAGTAGGGAAAATACTACTGATATAAAATTTGTATTTAACAAGATGGGGGGGTGCCTGTTTATCTATCTAGATAGGAACCACACACAGAGGGCTCATGAGATAAGACTAAGTAACTTCTTTTGACTGTTATAAAAGAGCTACCATTTCTAGAAGTTGAGAGATCCTCTAAGAATTTATCTACCACATTTTTGTCTTTGCTGAAAAATTGCAATATACTTTCTTTAGTAAAACTTTTTAATATCAGTTCTGATTTGCTGACTGTTTCATATACACGTACCTTAAGTGTGTCAAGTCATTCCTGGCAGGGAGCTAACATTATTATTACTACTATATGAATACCAATTACTGCCAAGAGTACTGCAACAATGATTCATGTTGCTGCCCACAAATAAATAAATATTGCTCAACTATGAACCCTACTCTCTTTGCTTTGCTGTCTTTATTTCTATCACCCTCCTGGAGTATCCAACTTGACTTCCTGACGAGGATGCCTCCAGCTTTTTGCTAGACGGTAGTACAGGAGCTTGATGACCAGGTGATCCCTGAGAATGGCCACTGAAGTAGTAACCTCTTGTTTTCAAGCACCAATCAACTGCCCAGAAGAAATAATCCTCCCCAGGAGTTTCTCCTAAATTCCAAAACTCTGATGTATAGAAAGATTCTGGATCATAGGCCAGAAGCAAGAACACCCATCCCTGGCTCTCCACTGACAGTGTGGTCTTGGCTAGCACACCAACATCTATCTCATCTATTAAAAAGAGAGAGAGAGATCTTAGACTGGATCATCTCAGAGGACCCTTCTGGCTTTCAGATTCACGGATTTCATAATCTGACTCAGAGAACAGATGTGCAACTAGCTGACCGAGAAAAGTACAAGTCCCCAGAGTTCCATAACCCTAACCCAATAAGTTTCCTGAAGTGGAAGCAGAGTTAGTGCAATCACAGGAAAAACAAATATTCAGATTTTCCACACTTCAGTTTTTAACCATCCAGTTTCATTGACCTCAAAAATATTCATCGAAAGTAAACCCTAATAATTAGACAGGAAAAAGCAGTCGACAAGTAAACCTCTTCATAGCTGTCCAAGCCACTCTGACACCCAGTCATCTTTGACTTCTGTGGAGCAGACTGCATACGTCTCCTTTGGCTGAATTCCACTGGAGTGAAAGTTTACACATTTTGTCTCAAAATGCTATAGCTTTTTGGAGCTCTATCACATACATTATCGTCATGTTTAGGTTGGGGTGGAGAGCGTTTCCTTACTCCTACAAAATAGATAGTATGGACCTGATCTTGGGTCTCTGAGTGATGATTCAGGTACCAAATGGGCTTGCTAGAATGAGATACTGATCAAATACTGGCTCATGGCTGTGATCAGTGCGTACAGATGACATTGAAAAGCTCAGAGTCTCACTTGGATACAGGGAGCAGACTCAGTGAACCAATGAGCCCTGGGTTCATGGGCAGCTCCATGAACCTCTAACACTTTATTATTCAACATGGCTACAGCCAAGAAAAACCTGACAGCATGTTATAGTCATATTCTGTCAATAATTGTGTGGTCCAGTAGCACAGATCATGCTCTTGCTGGTTCAAAGGCAGAGTCTCTTGCAGATGTATTAATGCATGTGCATCTTAACAATGACCTCATGGTTGGTGTCCGAGCAAAGCTAAGCCTGAGAACTTCATCCTCAAGGGTTTAACTTCCTGTCCATACAAGTAAATTAGAGGTTTGTGCAAGTGAGAGAGGTAGCATAAACCCACCCTCAGCCTCCCTGACACCTAGTATAAACATTTTTTTAAGCCACAGTAACAACCACAGTGCACCTTGGAAGCTGCATGCAATCCTTTAGAAAGTTGCTTTTTCTCACTTTGAAGTCTGGATCCTTAGATTCCCAGGCTTCCTCGCTTTCCTGGCTTAAATATTAAGGTGAGAAATACAATGTCTAAAGCTGGTGATGCTGAACCTTCCCTGCACTGCCTGAGTCAGAGCCGAAGGCTGCTGTGTTCTCAGAACTCCCACATCACTTCTGGATTTCTCTCTACATCCCTCTGCCTCTTCCTTCTCAAGTTCTCCTGTCTCTGTCTCTCTCTGTCTCTCTCTGTCTCCCTCCCTCCCTCCTTCCTTCCCTCAACAAAACTGTTTTCAAAGTTAAAGAAAATCAAAAGCGATCCTCTTTAGATCTAGGCCCAGAAGAGATGCTTCTGGCAAAGAGATTCACATTAATTACCACTCTAATCCCCCATCCCGGAGAAAGCTCAGCAAACCTGAAAGACTTCCTGCAGCCAAACACCTGTGCGGCCTGGCAGTGGCCTGGGCCCCCCCTCCCCCCCCCCCCCCCCCCCCGAGTTGGGGAAGCAGCAGCACAGGCTTGGAAAGGAGCCCACTCGGCTTCCTGCCGGTGTTCAGGACGGTGGGAGTTAATTGGGTAACAGGTGGAAACAAAGGGGCAGCGGGAACAGTGAGCAAATGGGGCAGAAGCTGGTTGTCAACACCTAATTTTAAACAGAGTGGAATTTTCCTTTTCATTAGCCCATTTGGGGCGCAGGAAGCTCAGTCACATTAGAAATGAGTGGAACATCGGCATTTAAAACAGCAGCGTTTACAGCTTCGAAGTGCCCAGCCCTTGATGGAGTACATTTGTTCTTCATCTTCAGAATGGCTCTAGAAGGTTCTCAGGAGTATGTTTGCTGTGAGAAGGCAGAAGCCAAGCTCACCTTACCCTGAGTCACTGCTAAAGACACACAGATGGCACTCAGCTGAGCCAGGATTCTCTGGCATGAGCTAGTCTGTGTAATAACCCACTCTGTTGTCCTATCTGGCTGCTTCTTCTGAGAGCAAGAGGCCTGTTATGCATTGGGTTGGTCAAGGGCGCAGAAAAGCTTCAAGTGCCACCTGGGGCCACAGCTAACATGATACGCACCTGAAGAAAAGTCAGGGAAACAGAAAGGGAGCCTAGGAGAGCCAACACATTGCTAGTTTTGACAGAACTCAACAGCATAAGACTGGCTGGGGCCAGGGTGGGAGGTGGAGGGGGGGGGGGTGAGCTAAAGGAGCCAGTCACAGGAAGAGAAGCCTCAGCAGAGAAAGAGATAGCCCTATCTGGATACCTGTCCAGTCAAACCATGCTAATCCTCCTTCAGTCACTCTGTGTGGAATGGGATGAGGAGCCAAGAAATTCAATCTGAATAAAATGTAAGCAAATAAATAAAATGGAATGATACCAATATCATTGCAGGGGGAGGGGGGATCAGGAACTGATTGAGGGCCTCCTGGTACGCTAGGCAAACACTCTACCACTGAACCATACCCCCAGATCAACACTGTTTCTAGAATACTTAAATCTTCCAAAAGACAGTAGGAAAGTTACATTTCAAAAAACAAAAGAACAAAAATTGTTAAACAGAAACATAAATGGAGCACTGCCTTTGTACAGTGCTATGTCCCCCACCCCCACCCACTTCCTGGAGATTCTGGTTCAAGAGGGTCTCTGTGAGTCTCTGACCTGGCCAGACCTAGCATACCTTGTGGTGGTGAGTTGGGAGCAAATACAGGAAGCCAAAAAGAAGAAAATCTGTAAGGGCCAAAGATGGAAAAGATGAGGGAGACACATGTGGGAAGTTTATGAGGGGTTAGGAGACACTTCGCCCCATGGTCATCTTCATATGAATGAGAAATGGGGTTAATGTTTTCCTCTTACAGCTGGTACAGGGGTGCAGACTGTAACTTCAGGACTCAACAAATTCAAACCCAGCCTACTCCCTGAGACGTCTCGGCCAGAGCTACACAGAGATACCCCTTCTCAAAAATAAAATCTTAAGAGCCATGTATGGTGACAAATACCTATGGTCCCAGCACTCAAAAAGTGGAGGCAGAAAGATGAGGCAGTCAAGATTACCATTGGCTGAATAGTCAGTTAGAAGCCAGTATGGACTATGTGAACCTTCATTTCAAAGTTAAATCAAGATTTCAGAGACAGAGGCAGGCAGATCTCTGTGAGTTTAAGGCCAGAATGGACTATGGAGTGAGTTCCAGGACAGCTAGGGCTATTAGACAGGGACACCCTGTCTTGAAAAAAAAATTAAAACAAAAAACAAATACATGTGTGTGCGCATGTACGCGCACACACACAAAACCAGTCTTAGTGGATGTCATGAATACATCACAATGATCAGGACATTGCAAATACATATTATTTATGTATGTATTCATTTGTTTGTTTACTCATTCATTTGCTTAAATTTTTTCAATATTAGTGACCAATCCCAAAACTTCATACCACAACAGGCAAGTGCCTTATGGCTAAGTGACAGCTCCAGCCAGACTTTTAACTCACTTGGTAGGAATCTTCTCAATTGTATGACATATAATCATTATTATACTAGCCAAGTCATAATGTAACCTCTCCCATGACTAGGGGTGGGTTAGAGGAGCTTCTTCTTTGTCAGCAACTGTGCCCTCCTGCTTTCTCTGGGCTGTCTCCGAGGACACCTTAGGGCTATCTCACACTTCCATCTCTGCTGTTAATCTTCTGGGGAGCGATCCTGCACTGCCAAGTGACAGGAAAGCTCTGGACAGGCGTGCCCGATGTGCTTCCATTATAGCAAACAGCGAGAGACGCAGGTGGACCTTGTTTTATCATACGTGTTTGTCTCTTTTCTTTTCCAGTCAAGACTTCTTTCTGCAGCCCAGGTTAGCCTGGAACAGGTGATCTTCATGTCCCAGATTCCCAGTTCTGGGATGACTTGTGTGTTTCTCCATGTCTGGCTTCTTGGACCCTCTTTACTGTATTTTGCACATACTGTGTTATGTACAAATTGAAGGTGTCTGCTAACCCTGCATGAAGCAAGTTCACAGACACCAATTTCTCCATAGATCAGATGATCATTATCACTTTTCAGCAATGAAGTTATCTTTTAATTAACACATAATACTATTTAATTTGGGTAAAAGGTTACAAATCTGGTATTGTGATGCTGTGTGAGTGTAATGCCAGCATTCAGGAGGCTGAGACAGCAGCGTCATCAAGCTTGGTCTACAAAGCGAAACCCTGACCAAAAAAACAAAAAGAAAGAAAGATAGGAAGGGAGAAACACAAACAGAGCACAGAGGGCAAGGGACCAGGAAAAAAAACACATTTTTTTAAAAAAATTAAATAGTGTGAATATAATTTGTATGGGGAGGGGGTGTGGTATGTTCGGGGGTGTATGTAGCATGGTGTGGTTAGACATTTCCTGTCCCAACCACCCAGTTCCAAATGATCATGCATGGGTTTAATATTACTTGAAATATTACTGGTAATTACTTGCCCAGTAGCCCGGCTTGTTACTAGCTAACTCTTATATTTAACCCATTTCTATTAATCTATGAATTGCCACATGGCTCGTGCCTTTTTACCTCATTTCTGCATGTCCTGTTTTATCACTGGCTGTTTGGTATCTCTCTGATCCTGCCCTCCTTCTTCCCATCATTCTCAGTTCGGCTCTCCCACTGATCAGCTTTTTATTAACCAATGAGAGCAATACATATTCATAATGTAGAAAAGGGTTGTTCCACAGCAGTATGGTGTACATGCTAGTATGTGGTGTGTGTGTATGTGTGTGCGTGTGTGTATATGTGTGTGTGGTATGTGTGTATATGTGTGTGTGCGTGTGTGTTATGTGTATACATGTGTGTATGTATGTGTGTGCATGCGTGTGTGTCGCACACATGTGTGTGTGGTTTGTGTGTATATGTGTATGTGCGTGCATGCGTGTGTGTGAGCATGTGTGTATGTATGTGTGTGGTATATGTGTGTATGTGTATGTGTGCATGTGTGTGGATATGTGTGTATGTGTGTGGTGTGTGTGTGTATATGTGTGTGTGCATGTGTGTTATGTGTGTATGTGTGTGTGTGCATGCGTGTGTGTGAGCATGTGTGTGTGTATGTGTGTGGTATATGTGTGTGTATGCGTGTGTGTGTTTGTGTGTGTCGATGCTTATATGCTATAGCACAGTGTAAGTACAGGTCATAGAACAACTTCAACCTTCCAGAGTTGGTTCTGTCCTTGCTTTGTAGGTTATAGTGACTGAATCCAGGTCATGTTTGTTTGTATGGCAAGTGCCTTTACCCTCTGAGCAGTCTGACTGGCCCAGAATATAACCTTAAAAAATTAGTTTATTCAGTGTGTATGAGAGGATATGTGATGTGGGAATGCCTTTCTGTATGCTGTGAATCTCAGTCTTTAAATAAAGGAGCTGTTTTGGCCCATGACAGGCACCATAGAAGAAGTAGGAGGAGGAATCAGAATAGGTAGGAAAGGAAGGGCGGAGTCAGAGGCAGATCGAGTAAGCTGCCCAAGAAGAAACATGTAAAGATCACAGATGAGCCACGGGCCACATGGCAGACAGATTAATAGAAATGGGTTGATTTAAGATATAAGAGCTAGCTAGCAATGTGCCTGAGCCATAGGCCAAACAGCGTGAAGTTAATATAGCGTCTGAGTCATTTCTGGGGGTCTGAGTGGCGGGCGGCTGGGCGGCTAAGCAGTCTGGCACGGCAGGTCTGTGGGTCTCAGACCTCTGACCACCCGGGACCAAAGAAACCCCACTACTACAGGTATGTATGTATCTACCACGTGTGTGCAAGCACCTGAAGAGTCCAGAAGAGGGCAATGGATCACCTAAGGCTGGAGTTACAGGTGGTTGTGAATTGAAGCCTTGGTATTGTTGAGATAAGCCTGGGAAAGCTTTCTGTTTATTTGGTTTCAGTGGTGCATTAGATGGAGCCAAGGACACACACATGCTAGGCAAGTATCAAATCACTGAGCTGCATCTCTGGCCCTGTACATAAGTCTATTTTTGATCTAGTTTACATTGATTTATTTTGAGTTCACATATGCACTACAAACAGATGCTAAAAAAATAATCAAAATATAAGAAATATAAGATTTGGTTTGGTTTGGTTTTCTAAGTCCTGGGTATGGGACCCAAGGCTTCACAGATACTTAAAGCTTTAGCACTGAACTACATCCCAAGCCTAAAGGAAGCCTTATACCTTTGATAAAGAGATGGCCTAGACCGTGGGTGAGTTTCGGCTCTGATCGTCAGTCGATCTGAATGAGGTTGCCTTTCAACGTGCTGAGTATCTCTTTTGAAACACTAGGGAAACATAAAGCCTGTTCGGTTTTGAGAAGCATTTCACACTTAGAACATGGTGCTGATGTGAGAAGATTCCTACACATGCTCATAAGGTACCCAAGAAGATGCTGTGAGGTCAACAGTCATTGCCTTTATCCATGGACTCTGAAGAGACCTGACAGCCTTTCTTCATTGGTCCTCCTTCATGAAAATGGGTATCTGACAATAGTCAAAAGTTAAAAGAGAGGAAATAAAAACCATTTCCTCAGGGCAGAGAAACAAGTAAATAACCACAGAATAAGGCAAAGGAGAAATGGAGATATTCTACCTGTGTCAGAAGCAAAGAGGAGAAAGGTCACTTTAAATAGGGAACCAGGGAAGTCTCACAGAGATGGTGGCATTAGAGGGGAGATGGTGGCATTAGAGGGGAGATGGTAACCCAAAAACTGCCAGCGTGAGTGTGAAATGGTGCAGGGCACCTCCCTGCCAAGTTTCTGAGGCCTCCAGCATCTGCTGCACAAAAGGCTGTAGAAGCCATAGAGTGTCCGTGACCTTGGTTCCACAAGAAACTGAAAGTGATCTCCAAAGATCTATAACCACTCTCCATGTCATGTGTCTTAATTAGGTTTCTATTGATGTGAAGAGACGCCATGACCATGGCAACTCTTATAAAGGCAAACATTTAATTGGGGATAACTTACAGTTTCAGAGGTTTAGGCCATTAACATCACAGTGGGGAATGCAGGGGTGTGTGGGAAGATATGGTGCTGGAGGAGCTGAGGGGTCTGCTTCTTGATCTGCAGTTAGCAAGAAGTGAATTGCTTACCACACTGTAAAGGAAACCCCCAAGCCCACCCCCATACTGACACACTTCCTCCAACAAAGCCACACCTCCTAATAGTGCTACTCCTTTGGGGGCCATTTTCTTTCAAACCACCACACCCTGGAATTCTCAGTCAGCCTTTAAGGAAGCCAAGGTGGGAGACGCATCATCTGAACTGATGACTCAGCTGTGGACACAGTAGAGGTTTGTGCAGGCAGGTAAGGAGTCATGGGCAATACTGGAACCCTTCCCTAGCCTCTTCTGTTAAGTGGGAGCTCTTTCAATGCCTTCTACCTTCAACTAAAAAAATGCAAAGGTGTGGTCCTGGAGCCGTAACATCTTACCTAGGCAAGGTAAGATGCTTGCTGGTGCTGGGCCATCACAGACTAAAAGAGTCCATCCCACTCTTTCAGATTCATAGGGTCACCTCCATATAGAACATTTACAATAGAGTCTGGCTCTGTGATTGCACACATATGTGGCAATTCACTACTAAGTGAGGAAAGAACAAATGTGGCAAGCCCACAGGACACAGGACTCCTCTAGACTCAGAGAGAAATGAAATGATGACTTTTTTTTTTTTTTTTAAAGAACATACGTGGGGTCTGGAGAGATGACTGGAGAGATGGCTCAGCAGTCAAGAACACTGGCTGTTCGTCCAGAGCACCCAGGTTCAATTCCCAGCTCCCATACGGTAGCTCACAGCCACAGTAACTCCAGACCCAGGGAAAATGACATCCTCTTTTGGTGTGGCACATAAAATTTAGACTTAGCTCTCTATACACGCATCTTTATACATGAAAAAGAAAAATTCTGAAAGTGTATCCTTGGCAGCATTTAATGTAGGTCCCCAGAAAACAAAACCAGGAGCTTCATTGTGAAGGGCAAATATAAGGCACAAAAAATAAAGAAAAAGAAGATGTGGATGAGGAGAGATTGAAAGTAATGTGTAACTACACTAGCCGTTGTTATTGGCCAAACATAAGACATGGACTTTTGCTAAATTCCATTCTCTACGGCAGAAAGATGCACAGGGAAAAAATGATGTGGGGGCTGCTGACTGTCCCGCTCCCTCCCATTTTCTGGTAGAAGTTCCATCAATGAGCAGCTCATGATCTCTCAAATGAGAAGAATACTGTGGGAATTCAATAAAAGCTTCAGAAGTTTCGAGAGATATCAGAGAGAATCTACCCGCAGTCTATGTGGGGAGTTAATAAAAGCTCCAGAAGTTCCAGAGATCTAACCACAGTCAGTCTAGGAGAATCAGAGAGTGGTGATTCACACCTTTAATCCCAGCACAGGGAATATCCTGGGAGTGGTGACCTACACCCCTAATTTACCCATTAATTTACCAAAAGGGTATTAAAGACAGGATAGAAACACAGGAGGGGAAGCCAAGCCAAGGGAAGCAAGGCTGAGGAAGCTGGAAGACAGGTGGGTAAGATCTGACTGTGGTGTTTATTCTCTCTAATATCTCCAACTTCTTCAGAGATCTATCCCTGAGTCTCATTTATTCATGCGACAGAATACTATACCCAGCTTCACTCACCGTCTCCCAACTCTTCCCAAACCCTGCATTCAGGGTGGCACTCTGAAATCTCAGCACTCAGGGGACCTCCAAGTTTCCCAGCCCCATATCATGAGGGTGGGTATTTCTTCCAAGTCTGGAAACATAGACAAGAGCTGGACATTGGAAGCGGGCAGAGGGAACAGCGTAAGCTTCTGTGGTCATCCTCAACTGTGGGCGCCGGGCAACCCAGTCCTGAATGCAGATGGAGCTAAAGGAATCCGAAAGGAAACCAAAACTGTGTAGTATGGTTTTTTGCATCTTCTTGATTTCCAGAGGTCAGAGGTCAGAACTGTCTCTCATAGGCTAAAATCAAGACATTTGCAGAAACTAGCAGACTATTTCCTTTCATCCAGAACTCCTCTGCATTCCTTGGCTCACAGCCATCCCCTCTCCAGCTCTGGAAGTCTCATGGAAGATCCTTCATCACAGTTCACATTGTATGCTCCTCTTCCTCCTCTCTCTAATGAGGCTTACACAGAGCCACCTGTAACTTCTTCTGCCCAAGCTTCTCAGCTCTGCACTTGCAATCTCTCCTTCGCCAGATAAAGAACACCACAAATTCTGGAGTTTAGAATGTAGATGTGGAGAGGGACCCCTGTTCTGTTCCCCCCAATGGAGTATTTCCAGGAGCAGGGCAAGGGACCCCAATCTGATGTTATTTGAATAGACTTTGTGCAAAAGAACAACTCTAAGATTTCACATCTTGTTCATTCTTCACATCTTGAGCTATGTCAATGAATGCTTTTTAATGGCCCATGCATGTGAAGAAATGAGCCCCACTTGTTAGATTTTAGAAAACACACACACACAAATTAGCCAGTGATCATTCCTATAACGAAGCTGCATAAAACTTTACTTTAAGAAACTGGAGGCTGGAGAGAGGGCAGCTACTCTTGCAAACAACCCAGTTCAGTTCACAAGACCTATGTCAGGTGGCTCATAGCTGCTTATAAGTCCAGGTCCAGGTGATCTAGAGCCATTTTCTAGCCTCTGAGGACACTGAATTCATGTGGTGTCTATACATATGCATGTACCCCCACACACTGTACACATAATATAAATCTATAGAAAGAAAAAATCAGCAGGGCATGGTGCCACACACCTTAATCCCAGCACTCAAGAGGCAGAGGCAAGCAGAACTCTGAGTTGAAGACCAGCCTGCTGTATAAAGTAAATCTCAGGACAGCTAGGGCTACACAGAGAAACTCTGTCCTAAAATAAATGGATGAATGAATGAATAAAACCAGGTGCTACAGAGCTAGCTAAACCTCAGATCAAGAAAGCCTTTTGCTGGATTCACACCTTTCCTGTCATCTTGAGATTTCTACTGCTGTGATAAACAAGAGTGACTTGGAGATAAAAGGGTTAATTTTGCTTACAGTTCCGTATCCCAGTCGTCATCCAGAGAAGTTGGGCAGGAACTCAAGGCAGGAACCTGGAAGGAGGAACAAAGGCAGGGACCATGGAGGAGAGCTGCTTACTGGCTTGCTCCCATGCCTTGCACAGCCTGCTTTCTTACAGCATCAGGACCACAAACCCAGAGATGCAGTCCCACCCATGATAGGCTGGGTCCTCCCTCATGGATCACTAAGAAAATCCCGTACACTCAGCCTTTCAAGGTTCCAATTGAGGTTCCTTCCTTTCCAATGATGGTAGCTTCTGTCGAGTTGCCAGAAAGTAGCCTGCCCTCCTGGAAACTGACCTAAGTCCGTTTGCTTTTGTTTTTTGACTCTCTCTTCACATGTGCAGTTCTGAGTAATGTCCTGATGATATCTCTTTGCCACCTTTCCTGTCCCTGGGCTCAAACTGAGGAACCTCACTCCACCCCTGAATTAACACCAATGCCCTGCATCCTGTGCCAGCTGAGCCAGCTGAGCCAGCAGTTTTGCCAGCTCGGGCAACAGCAATGAACGGGCATCTTGGATTCCACTGAGCTCTGTGCACTGTGGGGTCCTAGTGAAAATACCTGTGCATGTTTGCTCTGCTGGGTGGGACCCGGATAAAGAAATTCCAGGTCTCTTATACCGTCTGCTTTTGGTGAGAGACCATGAGGTTTAGTTGTTGTCATGCGTAGAATAGTTGAACTTCCTTATTTTAGAAGTTGTATTTAAGAAGAGTCTGACAATGAAGCTTTGACTTTTTAAAAAAATGGCTGATGCAATAATTTCATTGCACTAATGTACTTTTCATTTCTTGCTTAGCATTTATAGTGAAATAACCTTAAAAAGATAAAAATGTGTGTCATATATGTTTACAAGACATTCCAAAGTTCTATCGATCAAGGTTCTACCTTTTGTCCAGGAAAAAAATCAATTTCCCCCAATGTACCATAGCTAATGTTTTTGTACCGTAAAATAAAAAAGAATTACTTGAAAAACAAAAATGTTTTTAAACTTAACAGAATACACTCTGGATAGTATTGCCACAGAACATATGAGTCACTGTGGTGGGAGTAGAGGGGGTGTTGATGGCTCTCTGAATCCGAAAAACATGATGCATATGCCGGCTGCTCCTTCCTGAGATTTTCTGTGTATGTCCTGGGCTCAGTAAAAGAACACCTGTACCTTTCTGTGAGTCAGTTCATGAAAATGTATTCTAGATCTGGAGATGTAGCTCAATTGGCTTAGTCCTCATGAAGTCCTGGGTTCAGTCTCCAGTACCGAATAAACCAGGTGTGATGTCACACACCTGAGACCCCAGTGCTTTTGGGAGGTGAAGGAAGGGGATAAAGAATTCAGGCCATCCTTGACTGCATGGACAGATGGAGGCCAGCCTGGGTTATGCAAGAACCTGTCTCAAACAATAAAAGATAGACAATGTTAAAACTTCTCTCCATGTTTCTGACACCCTGAGGTTCACAGTGACAGTATTTTTCATCTGCTGCTCAAGTGAAAATCAGATCTTAGATCAGCAAGCTATGTCTGCAGGTTTATTCTTTGCTTTTCCAAAAGAAAGTTCTTTAACTGTGACTGCAGTAGGCATAGAGGCTGGAAGGGAGGGGATGCCAAAGAAACTGAGAGGAACTTTGTGAGTTGACAGATGCTAGGATTTTCCTCTCTGTGCAGCCGTGTGCTGAGCTATATATTTTTGCACAGACACATTCCTTTGGCAAACAGACTGTTCTTTTTGGTATAGACCTCCAACACACTGGTAGCGTCATGCATTCCAGGGACAGAAATCCAAGGATGAGCTCCCCAAAATGCAGTGCCCATATTTAACCACAAGGAGGTGCTCGGAGCACAGGCGTGATCCAATTCAAAATAAACTATAGCCTTCTTCTTGGGAAAGAAGGCTGCTGGAAAATGCTCCTGCAGCTTTTAAGATGAGAAGCTGTTTACTGCAATCTGACCAAACCTGTTTAGACCTGCACATCTTACAGCAGCTACTGAGGAAGTCTGAAGAAGATTGGTTGTAGAGTGGAGGTATAGTGCCTGGCAGAGCTGCCTGTGAGAAGAAAATTAGCCACACTGCTACTGCTGTGACTTGCCACCAGATGAGAAGAGCCTGGAATAGCTCGCGCTCTCTCTCTCTCTCTCTCTCTCTCTCTCTCTCTCTCTCCTCTCTCTCTCTCTCTCTCTCTCCTCTCCCTCTCTCTCACTCTCTCTCTCTCCTCTCTCTCTCTCTCTCTCTCTCTCTCTCTCTCTCTCTCTCTCACACACACACACACACACACACACACACACACTTCATTAAATAAGCTGAACATGTGGTTTACATCTGTAATTCCAGAGTTTAGGAGGAAAGGCCAAACTACAAGGCCAAGGGATTCATGGTGACAAGATAGACTGAGCCTGGCATAGAGTAAAACCCTATCTCGAAATACATACATACTTACATACAAGCATACATACACACAGTACACATATACACACATACATATATGCACACGTACACACACACATACATACATTAACAACTAGTCATCATAAACAAACTGGCAGAGAACAGACTTTGGCTTCGGTTTATTTTTGTGCTCTGAATTTAAGTTCTACAAGGAGACAGACACAATATTCAAAGGTTGTTCGGTCACAATGAAAGTAAATACTCAGTAACCAGGAGTTGTCCTGAAGTGACATGGGGTCCACAGAAGTGTCATAGCTTACAGGGCCCTTCCTAAAAAAGCAGGTTCCAGAGCTCAGGGATTGACCAGATTCTGCTCAGAGAGTGCGCTTGACTCCCTTTGTGGCTAGCCAATTAACTCTTTCAAGAAAGAAACCTAATCATAATCTATTCCCTGCTACAGTTTCCAGAGCGGAGGCCACAACAATGTCCTACTAACCCATAAAGGCATAGCGTGGTTCCCATTCCCTTTAATCTATGCTGGTCCTGTGACCTGCTGTGCCCAGTAGAAAGGTCCCAAATGACACTACGGCACTTGGCCCCAAACCTCCCACAGACTGGCAGTCTCCACTTTCATCTCTTTGGATGGCGGCCACCATGGTGCAGACGTCTAAACAAAGAGCTATGTGCCGAGATCCTGGAGGATGAAAGAGGGAGAGGAGGAACAGCAGGCAGGCCCCTGAATCTTTCAGCCAGACCAGCTGAGGCCCCCGGTCATGTGAGTGGGGCGGGCTTAGATCCTAGAGTCTTGGGTGAGCTGCCCCAGCAGATAGTCCAGGAAAAAATGATCCATCCCTAACAGAGAGCGCACTGTGTAAACTAGAGTCATGAATGCATAGTTGTTTCCACCCACTGGTTTCTGTTGTTTGGGTTTGGGTTGGTTTAGTTATTTGAGGCAGAATTTCATGTCATTTAACTAACCTCAGACATGCCGTGTAGCCAAGTATGGTCTTGAACTCTTGACCCTTCTATCTCCATCTGCAAGCTCTGAGGTTACAGGTCTTTGCTATCATGCCTGGCTTTGAGTAGTGCCAGCGTTCGAATCCAGGCTTCATGCATTCTAGCTAGCACCTTATCAATCAAGCTACATCTCCAGTCTGCCTGCTGAATTTTGAAGAGGTTTGTTGGTTAGCAATTAAGATCTGGACACAGCTTTTCCCAGCTGCCCCAGTGTGATGACCTGCCCCGTGCAAGGTAACACTGCAGACGGCACTGAGCTCAGACAGAAGCCCATAAGCACCCTCAGACTTCAGTGCCTTTTTTAAAATAATAAGCTAATAGTCGGTGCATGGCTGATTCATAACTCCTACATTGTCTTAGACTAACTGCGATCTGTGTACTTGTATCTCCCCTCATCTGTTAGATTGGGGACAGGAAGTCAGTTACAGTCATCACTGTACGCAGAAGGACTGAAATGTTTACTCAAGGAATCATTCAATAAATAAATGAAAAGCGAGATGTAGGTCAGAGATATGAGTCACATGCCCCTCAGACAGGACTTTCACACAAAGCTTCTGATGAATCAACACCACCACAACCAGAAGCAAAAATGAATGCAAGCCAGCAGCACCATTCTTTCCAAGAATCTACCAAAGCCCTTCACGGAGACCTGAGTATCTCCTTCCTCTGCCTCCATCTGAGGATATAGCTAAAAATTGGGAAAGGGGCTAGAGCACAAAAGGGCTTGTCTAGTACATGTTAAACACGGTTTAATCCCAGCACTGTATAAAACAGAAATGTCCATGTGCGTGTATCATCCCAGCACTAAGGAAGTGGAGACCAGAGATATTATGAATTTGAGGCCAGCTTACTCTACATAGTGAATCTCAAACCATCCTGGGCTACATAGGAAGACCTTACCCTCCCCCCCAAAAAAAGAATGAATGAATGAATGAATGAATGAATGAATGAATGAATGAATGAAAAGAAACCAAAAGTATCTAAAGGAAAGGCAAGATACAATGGTAAGGAAGAGAGCCAGAAGTATGAGGCAAGCAAGCAGTGTCCGGAGCTTTTTGGTGAAGCGGAGCTAGAACTGGACAGGCACCAGTGATAAAGTGTCACACACCATGCTTTAGAGTATTGCTCAGTCTTGGATGGCCTCTCTTCCCCAGTGCCGGAAATAGAGCACTTGTGCACGATAGGTGAGTCTTCTGCCTCTAAGCTACACCTCCAGCCCATATCCAACCTTTATGAGAAAAGAAATTTGACACATACTACAATACATAAAAACCTTAGAAATACCATGTTAAATGACCCTGCCATTCATAAACACCAAACATTGCCTAATTGCATTTAAGAGAAGCCCTAGGGTGTCCCATTTGGAGAGACAGAAAGGAAAGATTTTGAGGGGTGAAGCAAATGAGGGTTATACTGAAATGTTGGTGCATTCAGGGGTTTAGTTTGAGAAATTGAAAAACTTTTAGAAATGGGTAGTGGTGATGTCATACAGTATGAATTTATTGTCTCAGAATATACACTTAAAAATGATTACAGTGGGAGCCAGTGAGATGGCTCCATAAGTGACAGTCCTTGCCAACAAGCCTGACCACCTGAGTTTCATCTCAAGGAGTCTATGTGACAGAAAAAAGAATACTGATTCCTGTAAATTGTCCTCTGACCTCTGCAACTGTACCGTGGTGCGCATGCGCAATAAATAGGTACAAGGTCCTGTAAAGCTAAAAGTCGTAATAGAAATGGTTCAGTGAATAAGAATGCTTGCTATATATGCCTAAGGACCTGAGTTTGGATCCCCAGCACCCATGTGAAAGAGCAGTGATAAGCAACTCACAGCTGGTCCATGTGTAGAGGACAAGTACCCGTGCCGTGCTCCGCCATCCACATCTACATCACACCACTGCCCTGGGAGGCTCACTCTGTTGCAAAAGGAGACAGAATGGCTGAAGAGTCAGAGAGGTCAGAGAAGGCTGGAGTGAAACAATGTCCTCTGAGTATGACCTGGCAGCTCCACTCATGAACTCAGTAGCTATGTGTGGTGATCTGCACAAGATAAAGCCTGTCAACATTCCAGCGTGGATCCGTGGGAAGATCATTAATGCCCACTCCTGAATTGGTAGCTTCTCGAGGGGTGGGGGGAGCACAGGATGGTGATGCTTCCAGGTTAATCTCAGAAGATTCTTTTGGTGATTAACATGAAACTGGGACAGTTAATTAGAGGGAGAAAGAGAGAGGCAATGAGATGACCCAGTAGGTAAAGTCACCAGCTATTAAATCTGGTGAAAAAGAAAACAGATGCCTGCAAAGCATTCGTGGGTCTCCAGAAATACCTCCTGGCACATAATGCATAAACACACATGTAGTAGTGAGGTTTCTTGGTCCCGGGCAGCCAAAGGCCCAGACCCACAGACCCCTTAGCTGCCTGCCACTGCTCAGGCCCTAAAAATGATTCAGACGCTTATATGAAGTTTATGCTGTTTGGCCTATGGCTCAGGCACATTGATAACTTGCTCTTACATCTTAACTCAACCCATTTCTATTAATCTGTCTGCCACATGGCCCGTGGTTTACCTGTGTTCCTTACATGTTTCTTCTTGGGCGGCTGGCTCGGTCTGTCCCTCACTCTGCCCTTCCCTTTCCTACCTATTCTGATTCCTCTGCCTACTTTTTTCTACGGTGCCAGTCAAGGGCCAAAACAGCTCTTTTATTTAAAGATTGAGATTCACAGCATACAGAAAGGCATTTTCACATCACCCACACAAAATAAAAATTAAAATACAGAAACTTACCACCAACTAATGCAAATCCAGGCATGATAACACACTCATATAATCCCAGCAGTCAGGAGCTAGAGACTTAGTTACTTAGCACATAAATTCAAGGTCAGCTCTGAGATCCTGTCTCAAACAATAGTATCTCTGACTGTCTTGGAACTTGCTATATAGTCGGGCCTGCCCTTGAACTCAGTGCTGGGCTTAAAGACATGCACCACCACCACAGCTGGCTCTGTGTTATACTTTTTAGAAAGGATATCATATAACCCAAGATAGTCTCAAACTGGTTGAATAGCCAAAGATGACCATGTATTCCTGATCCTCCAGCCTCTGCCTCAAGTTCTGGGATCACATGTATAAACTACCACTGCAGCCTAGAACACCTACACTGTTCTCTTCATGCCTTTGTGAGAGACTTTGATTTGTTGTTTGTTGTTCTATTGAGACAGGGTAGCCTTGGCTAGCCTGCAGCTCACTGCATACACTGGTCTAGCCTAAAACCTCAGGCGCTTCCGCCTCTGCCTGGAAATGCTGGGGCTATGGTGTACGACACCACACTTGGCTTCCTCACCCATCTCTATAGAGGGATCTTCTTATTCTAAAAGTTGCCTTCATTAGTCTCCTTCCCCCATCCCTGAGACGGGCATTCTTCTCCCTGTTGACCGTTCCTTAAGTCACATAATTAACGCGGTCACAATCGGGGCATTATTACACATCCCTGATGCCCACAGCTTAACGGAGCCCTTGGGAAAGGAGGGGAGAATTCTGATACAGTGACAGCCAAGGAAATAGAAGAGGCGAGAAGGTGTAGGCGAGAAGGTGTCTGCAAAGCTGTGGGCTGTGTCTGGGGCACAACCTCAAGGACCAAACTGCAGTAACCAAAGACTAGGAAAAAAACGAAGTTGTGGCCAAAGAGGCCAAAACCAAAGCAAACCGAATTGATGCCAGAGCCGCAGAGGTGATGCCAATGTTAATAGCCACTGGGCTGGTGGCATATGGGGGTAAAAACTGAAAACTGTCTGAGTGGGGTGTGGGGTCAGAGTGAGAGGCTTCGGAGATGCATTAAAAACAGAGAACACAGGGACCATTCTCAGGGGAGGGAGCTGAGATCAGATCTAAAGGCAAGTCAAGACAGAGAGAGGAGCCAGTGTTTTTTCCTTATTTATTTATTTGCATGATGCTGGATATTGAAGCTAGAGCCTCACACTCGCTAGGCACATGCTCTACCACTGAGCTACATCCTCCGCCCCCATTTTTATTTTTGACCTATCTTTATCACAGATTTCTGTCCCTCCAGAGCCGCTCTGAGATGCTTACACGAGTAATTAATCTCAATACAACTGCTTCAGTTGGCAGAGCAGTGTGCCCCTGTGCCAGTGGGTGGGCTGACCTCACCCTTCTCCACGAGATGAACCCCATAAAGTTTGCCATTGGGTTGCAACTTCACAAATGCTTGGGCCCAGTAGGCTTCTCTTTTTTTCTGATTTTCTTTATAGTGATGTGTTTAACTAAATCTAGTGGTTAAAATGCCAAAGACCAGCCAGGAAACAGAGCCCAGGGCCTCGAGCATGCCAGACAAATTCTCTATGACTGAGGTATACCAGGAGATCCAGATGTCACATTTAATGGGGGAATTTCAGGTGAAAAGAGGGGGATGGAAGAGGGAGGGAGGAAGAGGAAGGGAAGGAGGGAAGGAGAGGGAGAGTTATTAAATAAATACCAAGGAGCAATGGCACACACCTGTAACCCATGCATTTCGGAGGCAAAGTCAGGAGGATCAGAAGTTCAAAGTTACATTGATATACTAACTCAAAAACCTAAGCCAGACCCCAAAAAAGTCCCCCAAAGTCTCAAACAAGTGTCACGTTCTGAAATATTACATCACATCACAGTTCCCATTTTAAGCATCTCTTTGATGTGTATATGTGTATGCTGTGTTTGTATGTGTGTTTGTGTGTGTATACGTCTACTCATGTGTGTATGGATATTCATGCCCATGTGCACTTGTGAGGAAGCCAGAGGAGATTGTTGGCTGACCTGTCCTATCAGTCTCTATTTTCTTGAGAGGCCTTCCTACATTTTCAACTGGACTGGTGATAAGCAAGCCTCAGGAATCCTTCTGTCCCTATCCTCTCCAGTGCTTGGGTTATAGGAGATTTGGACATCTTCTGCCTTCTAAAGAAAAATGTGCTGGGCAGTGGTAGCACACACACCTTTAATCCCAGCACTCAGGAGGCAGAAGCCTGTGGATCTCTGTGACTTCAAGGCCAGCCTGGTCTGAAGAGAATTCCAGGACAGTCAAGACTATATAGAGAGGCCCTGTTTAGAACCACCACTCCAAATGAAGGAAAAATATGTATTTCATACATATATTATTTGTATTTAATCATATTCACCCCACCCCCACTCATCCCCTCTCAAATTTATAGCCCTTTTGAAAATAACCTATGGTCTAATGGTGCCATCTTGTCCTTAAACACCAATGCAGAGGCCATCTACTGGAGTGTGGGCTAGCTGCCTGAAGCCACACCCTTAAAGAAAACTCACCCTTCCGCAGAGTTCATCAGCTGCAATAGCTTTTCAGCTAGGGGTGAGGATTCAGGATTTCCTCCCCCCGCCATTCTGGATCTGTTACTGGCTTGCTCAGCAAGCTGGGTTTATGAGTGCAGCTGCCCTGTCCTTTCTGGAGGACATTGCTTCACGGCTGCCAGTCCTTGGATCTTCAGCTTTCCAAGACTGTGTGCCTCCTTTGGCTTGAGAGCCCACGGAATTTGTGGGGAAATAGTGTGACAGATATCTGTGGCCAAGCACTCCACAGACCCTTACTCTCTGCACTTCGATCAATGGCTTATGAGATAGAGAGATTAAGAGAGTGTGCCGATCTTGCAGAGGATCCAAGTTCTGTTCCCAGGACCAACACTCACTGTCCTACAGCCACCTGTAAGTCCAGCTTCAGAGGATCCAATGCCTCTGATCTCTGTGGACACTTGCACTCACACATACATCCATACACAAACATACACATGATTAAAAGAAAATAAATCTGAGCCAGGCCTGCTGACACATGCCTTTAATCCCAGGATTCTGAAGACAGTGGCTGGTAGATCTCTGAGTTGGAGGCCAGCCTGGGTCTACATAAAAGAGGATCAGTCTCAAAAAACCAAAAAGTTAAAATTAAACGTAAATCTTTAAAAAAGACTCTTTCCCTCCTTCCTCTTTCCTCTCTCCCTCGTTTTCTTTCGAGGCAGGGTCTTCCTATGTATCCTGGACGGCCTCAGACTTATTATGTAGCCCAGGCTGGCCTTAAACTTTTAATATGTCTGCTTCTGTTTCATAAGTGCAGGAACCAAATGAACAAGCAACTCATCCTTATTTTTACTATATTTTTTGAGCCACTGTAGGGCAAACCTGGGCTTCGTGTATTGTAGGCAAATGCTGGACACTAGATCTGAATCCCCAGCCTTTATTTTCTCTGTAATCTTCTTTTTGATCTAACTTAATATGGTACCTAAGCTTCAGAGCTGGATACTACCCACAACCACCTTTGGGGGGAACTGTGCAGTGATAAGACAGTTAAGAGGTGCAGAGCAGAAGCTGTATATATTTCTTCTGGTCCTTGCCTCAGTTTCCTTAGGGTGTTTATCAGCCTACACAGGATTCAATGGGGATAATTTATTGACAAAATGTTAAAACTGGCTTTTTCTTCATGTGGAAATACTGTGCTCTGTGGCCGCCATAACTAGACAAAAACTGGCTGAAACAATTTGCTACAACTTTCATTGAAAAGTTCAATTCAAAAGAAACAAATGATTGTAGCAAATGGGATTTTTCTATGGCTTCTAGGAGAGTAGGTCTGAGAACACAGTTTATCTTGTTGCCAAGGTAACAGCACATCAGCCCAACCATCTGTGGGTTCACACTGCATGGATGTGAATTTATTATCGTCTGTATATGGACTTGTTTGTACCTGGTAGATCATGAGCCAAGGGCGGCAGCCCTAAACGCGTTTAAGAGATGACTGGAAATGAGACACATCATTGTGCCATCCTGAAAACAGAGTGTTTTCTAAAGCTAAAAAACACAGTGGGGCTGGAGGTGGACCTCAGTTTGCCTAGCCTTCACAAGGTTCTGGGTTCGATTACCCAAATTCCAATAAATAAGTAAATAAGTAAAGGAAGGAAGGAAGGAAGGGAGGGAGGGAGGGAGGGAGGGAGGGAGGGAGGGAGGGAGGGAGGGAGGAAGGAAGGAAGGAAGGAAGGAAGGAAGGAAGGAAGGAAGGAAGGAAGGAAGGAAGGAAGGAAAAGGCATAGTGCAGCACACATATGATCCCAGATGCTCACCTGTGGTCCCAGGTGCACACATGTGATTGCAGCACTCTGAAGATAGGGGCAGGAAGATCAGGAACTTAAGGTAATCCTTGCAACATAGCAAGTTAGAGACCAGACTTGGCTGTGGAAAACCCTACATAGAAAAAAAAAATAGAGAGGAATCAGAAACCAGATATGATGACACAGCCTGGGATCTCTGCGGTTGGGAGGCAGAGACAAGAGGGCCTCAAGTCAAACCTAGCCTGCTGTACATAGAGTTTCGGGCCAGCCTGGGCCACATAGTGAGACCTATGTCAAACAAGCAGGAGAAAATGGTCTTACACAAGAAGAAAAAAGAATCTCTACACAGTTCATCAGTGTCAGATAGGAAATGCAATTTGAGGGAAGCAGGCAGGAATCCAGCCCAGACAGTAAACACACTCAGGGGAATGTACTGATCCAGTGTAGCTCAGGGAGGAGGCAAGCCACAGAGGATGTAAGCATGGCCCTGGACACGAGACAGTCCTGGATTCCAGTCTCAGGACTGCTGTTTACTGCTCAGGCCAATTATTTACCCTTGCTTTGTTGGGCTGTGGTAATGATGCTCACCTCATGAGTTTGGGAGAACAAATAAATGACACACTCTTCCTGGCACCCAGCACACAGCCATTTCCTAAGCGATGGTAATCATATTAAGTTCAAGTAAGAAACTTCTGTTATTATGAGTATGGACAAAGGCTATTGGAGAGCTCTCTTCAAATATGGCAAGATGCCAAGCAGAAAGTGTGTTTAAAAGTTTTAGCTGGACATATATGATGTATGTATATAATCCCAGCTCTCTGAAGGCTGAAATAAAAGGCCACAAAGTCTAGGACAGCCTGGGCTACATCTCAAAACTGTATCTTTAAAAAGAAGTTTTATGTTTCAAATTTATCTCTAATGAATAGATCTTGTTAAACCTTTCCTTGCTATATTGTTATCTATTTAATGGAGGGGAAGGTGTACAATAATGACAGTGTGGAGGTCAGAGACAAGTTTCTGGAACAAAGTCTCTCCTTCTACCATGTGGATCCTGGGGATTGAACTCAGACTATTTTAGCAGCCCTGCATGGATTTGTTTTGTGTTTTCTAACAGATGAAAACTTAAAGGGATACAGTCAGAGTGCTAAGAACTACTTGTCCAAATGTCTGCCTTGGTAAACAATGTTTTCCAGGGTGGGAATTGCTCACACAGGTGGGGAGGTTTGATCACCTTAGGCAGAGCTGTTGTTAGGAAATCTGGATATTTGCAGAGGTCTCTTGTAGCACTAAAAGCCTTGCCTGCTTTATTCAGATGCTTGCTGTGAATATTATATACTCTAGATCATCTTCTGAACATTGAAGGGAAGTGAAAACAGGCTGGGTAGAAAGGCACACAGAACAACATTCTGTAAAACATCTCCAGTGCCCTCAGGAAAAACAAGGCACACATTCAGCTTCATAACTATTTATTAGAGCTCACTTTATGGTAAATTCACTGCACATCTGTAGATATTCAGAGACAAATCGAGCCAACTCCAAGAATCCTCAGATGCATATATTATGACAGCAAGATGAACCATAAAATGATACAGTCCAATGCCAAATGAAAAGTTCTGCACACAGAATGTACATTGTTTTATGTAAGTTCAGAAAGAGGGGTCCTTTCTTTTGGTCAGGACCATAATTCCCTATCATTTACAATGCTTTGGACAGACATTCAGTTCTCCTAAAGAATGTCAGTCATATGTTTGCCCTTTGACTTGAGGATTTGTGGCATTCAGACCTCAGGAATTGAAGCAGCTAGTACCTACTAGATTTCAGCATGCAGGGGAAGGGCTAGGGCCATTGGTTTTAGAAGATGGGGAAATGGGCAGGCAGCAAGTGAAGTGCTGCTCATAGGAAGTCCAGATCAATAGAGCTATTAACAAGACGCTTCCACAAAATAAGGGTATAGGGGTGTTGCTGGGTCCTAACAGTTCCTCTGGGGAAGAAGGCAAGAATGCATGGAGTCAATGACACAGATCCTGGGAGTCAGTTGAAAAGAACTAGCTCATTTATTCAGCAATAGGGAGAGTCTTATATACCCTCCTCCCAGCACCCAGGCTGTGTCACCATTTGGTGATATTGCATGGCTGTTCTTAATAACTGGCACAATCAGGAGATCCGAAAGCATCTGCTGCTAGGCAGATTCCCAATGGTTGGGAACTCTGAGCAGTGCCTGTTGCTAGGCAGATTCTGAGCAATCAGGAACGTTGGACAGCAGCTGTTGCTAGGCCCTCAGGTAGACTCTGGGTTGGCTCACAAAGAAGTACATTATGTGCATGTCTTGACTATTGGTTTGAAGCAATTTCTTTGGCCCCATTGACCTGTCCTACTCCAAATTCACCCTTTTAATTTTATTACGTGGGCACTAACGCAGGAGTTGGAGTTCTTCACCCCGACCTTATTGACCCCACCTTAGGAGAGCTCAGCAACTGAGCTGTGCCTGTCTTAGGTTGGCTTGCCTAACAAGGTCTTACCCATCATTGATTATCAGCTCTCAAAAAACATTCATTCCTGGAGAGCTGTCCAGATGGAGAGGATTAGACAGTAGCCTTTTGAATTTCAGAAAACCGGGCATGCATAGCTTCCTGGGAAGGGCTATGAGCAGGATATCTAAGAGCCATTAATACCTGAAGAGTCACCTTAACCATTGCCTGCTGCTGCAGGATGTGCTTCAGAAGACACTTGAAGAGGAGAAAGGTTAAAAGCACCACCCTGTCAATAAAAACACAAGTGAGAATCTAGGAGGCATCAAACAGCCTTTTTATATTATGCCAAATCTTAAAAAAAAAAAAAAAAAAAGGCAAAGTTTATAACCCCTGCCCTTGTCTGATTTAACTGGAAAATTTATTGTATTAACTGTAATGAATTTAGCTGACCATAGGCCCTTAATATAATTAGGTAGCTCCCAGAGTACTAAGCTAATGTTCCTCACCTCAAAAGGCATCATACAAAAAGATGAAAAGCAAAGGTCCACACGCCTTCAGCTTTTAGAGGATGATGAGAGGAAGATGGGGGAGTTACATACATTACCCATCCTGGGTTATTTCCTCCTCGGTGGAAGCATGCTGATCTGTGGCTGGGTGCACATCTCTTGCTGGACCCATATTGGCATAGTGGCACTCTGAGGAAAAACACAAGCATACTTTCTCCTTTGGGTAAGCAGGAGACTGGTGGCCGCCATTTGAGGGAGATAGGGTCTTTCCATCTTACTAGGGGTAGAGGTGTACCCCAGTCCTTAGGGCCATGTTTGGTCTTGAGGGCACTGTATTTGCCCTTGGGAGACTAGCACAAATGAAAAGCGTCACTAGAAGAACTATTGCTGCTGAACTAGTGAGCAGAATGGACACTTTGCATCTGGCTCATATGTGATGTGTGTAATTAAAACTCGAATGCACTACAATTATATCCTTACATTTATGATTGAGGACAATGTAGTCCTGAATATAAAAGTCTAGTGAATCTGCCACTTGTCTTGCTCCAGGACACTTATTATGAGACTCATCAACGTCACTAAAATCCAATGGCTATAATCAGCTTATTATCTCTATTAAATTGAGACAGAAAAGGGGGTTTAAATTAGTTCCTCAAGGTTGCTTCATGTAGAACATCTTTCTAGAGACTTCTGAAAACATCTAGGATACAAAATAGTATAAGCTGGATGAACTAAACAGTAGCTCTGTTGAATTTTATAAAAATAGTAGCCTGAAATGGCCTATTGCCAAGCAAATTATTATTTATTATTCTACAATTTTTATATGTCCCTTAGATTAGATGCTGTAAGTTACTCATCCAGTACATAAAACAGAAAAATGTACCAAATACTTTCTGCCTAATGATAAGACTACTCGATCACTTGATGTTTGCACTAAACTAACATTTGATAAGAGCCCTCAGGCGGTTCTTTTAGGTTAAGAAACTTGTCAAAAATAATGTTGTCTGGCCTAAAATTCTAATGATCACAATTCCTTTTTCCTATAGTCCAGAAATGAGCAAAGGCAGGAGAGTTATACCAGATAAAGTCATGTGAATGCTTAAGTCAAGGCAGGTTAATAGGTCCCATATTGTTGCTCCTCCAAACTTAGGGAATTATAAAGATGATCACTGAAGCTACGTGAATCTCAGCTACATCCACTCTTCCAAATCTCAACAACCCCCCGAGACACAAGTCTGCTGTGAGCACAGTAAAACATGAACATCCCATTCCCCAGCAAACAGAAACCACCGCTCCAACGGTCATAAATAGTAAGCTAAGAGTAGAAACAGGATTAGGAAGCATCCATTACCTGTGCAACTGAAGCTACAGGGAAGGTGAGCGGTATTTTGATCCGGCCTATGGCAAATTCAGTAAGTCAGCTAACAGCCCTGATGGAAAGAAGCTGTCCTGCGCCTTTTGCCAACTCATCCTGGACCCCGTCTTCAAGGTGTTCAGTGCTATCATAACTCCAGAAAAAAGAAGCTAGGCATTAAGCTTGACAGCAAGGACATAGGAGGGCAAGCCACTGCTCAAAGCCATGATGCACCTCTGGCTGCCTGCTGGGGATGCCCTACTGCAGATGATCACCCATCACCTGTCATCCCCAGTCATCGCACAAAGGTACTGTTGTGTACTGCTTTACAAGGGGCCACTTACGACAAAGGTTGCTTCTATGCCTTTAGTAGAATACTCTCTGGGGTGAATGTCAACCAGACTCAAGGTCTGGATCATGGGCCCAACTACACACCTGAGAAGGATGGGAAAACCAGCAGCAGCCACATAGCCCCTGGTTTTCCTCTCCTCTTTGAGACCATGTGTAGCTCTGCTTGCCAAAGAGCTTCACAGGGTTTGTGGTCATGTCATTGGCAGCAAGTGTTTTACCCAGGGCTTTTTCCTCTTGTGCAAGCCCTTGGAAAACCACGCTATTGAAACATCTGTGACTTGTGTGCTCCAGAGGTGGTTGGGAGGCGAGGGACGGCGGTGAAACATGGAAATTGGCCCATAGCCATATCCTGTGTGTGCTCTGTGCCCTGGTCTTACCAGGCTGTGTGGGCCCATAGCTACACCCCATGTGTGCCCTGTGGAAGAGTCCTCTTCTTTCCCCTAAGCTGCTGAGGCCTGTCCTCCTCTAGCAATGGGTGGCTAGAAGTGTGGCCCCATCTCGGGGGTGTCATGTGTGGCGGGATGGAGCCACTCGCCTCTAGGAATGAATGGATCCTGGAGCTCTGGAGGATGCTGCATTTCCCTCGATTTCCCCTCTTGCCTCTCCCTCCTGGAGCGTTGTTACGCCATCTGTGCCCTGTGGCCAGGCTTGTGAGTCATGGTTTGGTCTCATGTCCTCTCCTCCGCTTACATGTTCCGGTCTGCTGATGCCAGCGCTCCCCGAGGGGGTGTGGAGGTGGGAGGCACAGGAATCGATCTGGTCGGCTTTGGGCGAGCCCCGAGAGACAGGCTCTCCAGGCTGCTCTCCCTCTCCGCCCCTCCTCCACCGTGGCCCGACTCCTCTCTCAACGGAGTCTTAGGATCCTGTTCCCAGAACACCATTGACTTCCCTGCCATCATGCCCATCCTGGCCCTAGCTCCCGCGGTTGCTGGGTCTCCCTAGCTCTGGGAGAGCGGCCTGTGTCCCAGTGCTCACTGGTGCTGCTGCAGGAAATGTAGGAGGGAGCAGCAAGCGGTGGGGCGGACAGTGAGGAGAAGGCCAGACTCCTCGCCCTGGCAACTAACTAGGTTTGAGGCAATTTCTTGGCCCTATGAACCTGTCCTACTACACAGGGGGACAATGACATAATTCCAAGCGGAAATATATCACTGACATGTTTTTTTTTCTTTATTTTGTAGGTGGTTGCTTCATTACATGCACGGCCTGCAGGCAACTCAACTCTCACATCCATATGGCACACCCAATTTTCCTCAATTGTACCTTCTTCACTCTCTGTAAGAATTTCTAAAAAAAGAAATGAATGTGTAAAGGATAGCTTTTGAGTTGTGTATACTGTGCACACCTTTGACTCCAGTGATCAGGAGATGAGGTGATCACAGAGCTGTCAATGTCATCAGGGTCCTCGTAGTGAGTTCCAAGCCAGCTGTGCTCTATAGTAACATCTTGCCTCAATTTTTTTTTTAAAGTTCACCAGCAGCCTACAAAGGATTGATTTGTCTAAGGGAACAATGAAGAAATCAAAGTTACATCTCTCTGGACAAATGGTTTGTCTTGGAAGCAGGGTCTTCAACTAAGTAGGTAGCTACGGCTAACACGAACTCCTTACCTACCTATCCCCACCTCCCTAGTGCTAGGTATGCCTCTACACCAGTGTTCATGCTTTTGGAGACTGAGCCCAGGGCTTTGTGCATGCTAGGTAAGCACTCTCTCAACTGAAGTAGCTCAGGACATGGTTTCAAATGTGGATTCTCCATTATAAATTTCCACACTCACATTAGATGCTCCCATTATCTGAGATGGTAAGATTATAGTGGTAGCGGTGGTACTGATGACGGTGGTGACAGAAGGTGATGGTGGTGGAGATGGTGATCATGAGATGAAGGAAGAGCAGAACACTAGCTGCAATGCTGATAAACTCACAGAATTGGTTCTCATGCTTTGTCAGAAGCAAGACAATCTTCATAACCAACACAAGAGGGACCTGTAACACAAAGCTGAGGGCAACACTGACTGCAGCCTCCAAGATGCCTGCCTGTTTAGTGCCACAGTTTATTCTCAGCTGACCTGAAAGTCAACTGCTCTTGTTACACAAATGACTCTGTTGAAATATTGGGATCCAGATATATATTGCTTCCCGTTTAGTTAGGCATGGTTATATGTATTCATTTACTTATATTTACTTGAAGGTTTTATTGGGGGAGGTGAAAGTTAAGTATAAAAACTTAAATTTCATGAAAATGTTTAAGTCAGATACCTGTTCTGCACGGAAACAAGGAATTTCCCGTGTAATCCCCCATCACATCGATTCTCACTTTGACAAAGGTTGTCAAGTCAAAAAAGGCCCCTTTGCTTCCAGCTGGTGTATGTTCTGAAGGTAGGAGGGATGAGAGCATATAAGCAGTCCAGTCCTCTGAGACCTGGGATAAAATGAGAACCAGATGGGCTCTGATTCCAAACCGGAAATGTTTTTTTTTCCTTTGGGAAGCTGGTTGATTACTGATTGTAATCTGAACCAAAACCAGGAGACACATATAACTAACTTCACATAACAACTCGCAAAGCACGCTGGAATTCAAGCCAGCAGTAGTCTCTGGGTTGGAGCTGACCATGCAACCCTTTGCTATCTTGCTTCCTGGTGGTGGGGAACTTGGCTCGAGGCTGACTTGAAGATTTTCTGGTCCCTGGTGACTCAGGCTTCAATGGAACTCCATGTGTGGCTATCACACTAAACCCTGTCTGCAGAGTAACAAGCACAGGGACCCGCAATCCTTCGTGGAGTAGGAAGATGGTCTGGTTGTGAGAACATAAACTCTTTTGTGTGTTTGTTTTTTGACACAGGGTTTCACTGTGTAGCTCTGACTGTCCTGGAACTCCCTCAGGCTGGCCTTGAACTCACAGATATCCACCTGCCTCTGCCTCCTGAGTGCTGGAGTTAAAGGCATACGCTTGCTTGAGAGTCTTATCATACATGCTCCAACTTGAAATCTCCACCTTGTTTTCAAGTCACTTGTTCCAACTGTGTCACACCCAACCTCTCCTCTGTCCCCCTTCCCAGATAACCATTTCTGAAAATGGCATAATTTTTGCCTGGCTTTTTTTGCCTCTAGGCACACTGAGCTCTTTTCTCACATCTAAGTCATTTCTTACCCTCCAGAAGGTACAGATTCCAATTCCTCTCCAGAATCTAATAGTTCATGTTCAAAAGCACAGTCAGCACCCTGGTCAAACAATATTCCACCTGGATTTTTGTAGAGTCCAAGTTATTCTTCCTAAATGAATATAGCAGCACTCACTTGTTACTCCAGCACACGTGGGTTGTCAATGGGACATTGCTTCTGGCTTAGGGATGGTGGGTACCCATTACTTCTTGTCCGACTTTGAGGCCAGCACTTGGACCACAGAGTGAGACTGTCTCAAGCAAACAAAATGCAAAAGAAGGGATGCTGGTGGAGAAATGGCTCAGTGGATAACAGAGTTCAAGTCCCAGCACCCATATCAAGTGATTCACAATCACTTGCAACTCCAGTTCCAGGGGATCTGATCCCCTCCTCCGGCCCCCAAGGGCACCTGTACTCATGAGTACATCTCCCTCCAGGCACATATACATTCACATAATTTAAAACAAATCATTTTGTCATTTTGCTATTTTTCAAGATAGGGTTTCTCTATGTAGCCTTGGAGCTCACTTTGTATACCAGGCTGCCCTTGAATTCAGAGATCTGTCTGCCTCTGCCTCCCGAGTGCTGGGATTAAAGGTGTTCATCACCACCATTACCTGGCTTAAAATAAATCATTAAGAAAAGAAGAAGAGAAAAGAAAGGAAGAAAAAAAAAACAGGCATAGTGGTCCATATCCTTATTTTTATCATTCAGAAGACAAAGGCAGGCCAATCTTTGTGAGTTTGAAGCCAGCCAGAGATACACAGATCCTGTCTCTAAAAAATAACATATACATTATTAGAGTTTTACATAATGAGTGAAAACAATTTTTTTAAAAAAAGAATCCTATGGCCTGGCAGGGTTGCTATAATTTACTTCCACTATGTTTATGTAAATAATATTGCTACAAATGCTTTACATTTTTCATATTAATAAAAAACATTTAAATTGAAGCTAAATAATAATATTAAACTGAGATGGGTGTAGTAGCATATGTCTATAATCCAAGCACTTGGGAAGCTAAAACAGGAAGAATGTCACAAATTCAGGTCTAGCCTGGGATGAGTGCCAGGCTAGCCAAGGCTATATAACAAGATCCTAGACACACACACAGACTCAACACACACACACACACACACACACACACACACACACACACACAGACTCAGCAAACACACACGCACACAAAACCAGTCATAAATTATGCTTAAGTTCCATCTTCAGCAGGCACAACAGAGCAAGCCTATGACAGCTCTCACAAGGTAGAATTCTTAGCAAGTTCAAGTAAGGTCAGCCTGGGCTAGATAAGGAAACCTGTCTCAAAAAATTGAAACAAATCAAAAAAGATGGTAAGACAATATGTTTTCTATTATGTATGTCTTTCCACTGTAAACATTTTGAAAGAAAAGGTATAATTAGCAAAGTATCAAAGCCAAGAGTCATGGCTCAATTTATAATCCCAGAACTTGGGCAGAAGAGGCAGAAGACTCAAGAGTTCAAGGTCATCCTTAGCTACATGCTGAAGGAGGAGGATTGCCTCAAGCTTGAGGTTCTGTTTCCAAAGGCAGCAATAGGCTGGGGAAATGTCTCAGTGCAGTGGTCCTCAAACTTCCTAATGTTGTGACCTTTTAATACAGTTCCTCACGTTGTGATGACCCCAACACACCATAAAATTATTTTCATTGCTACTTTGTAAGTGTAATTTTGTGACTGTTATGAATCATAATGTAAATACCTGATATGTAGAATATGTGATCCCTGTGAAAAGGTTGCTCAACCTTCAGAGGGGTCATGACCCACAGGTTGAGAACCATTGACTTAATGGCTAAGTACACTCAAGGAACAAGCATGAGGACCAAAGTTCAAATCCCAAGCATCCACATACAAAGCCTGGTGTGACCATGTTATAACCCTAGCACTGTAGGAGGTGGAAACAGGAGGATCACTGGGGAGTGCTGGCCACCAGCCTAGCTCTAGGCTCAGTGGGAGACCCTGTCTCATGGAATAGGAGGACTTTGGTGAGCAGGACACACATAGTTTCTCTCTGGCTTCTGCATGAGCTCACACCCATGCATATACACATGTGTACATGTACCACACACATATTAATAAATAAAGAAATAAGCAGCAGACATTATCACAGTATTTTCAGATCACCAAAAATACATCTATAAACCCCAGTTAGGTAATGTTGGTATGTATATGTGAGCTGTGTGAGTGTGTATGTCACACTAATCTCTCTCTCTCTCTCTCTCTCTCTCTCTCTCTCTCTCTCTCTCTCTCTCTCTCTCTCTCTCTCTCTCACACACACACACACACACACACACACATACACACACACACACACACACACACATACACTTTTTGTCAATAGGGGTTGTGCCAATATCAAGCTAAGAACTCAAGTGTTTTTTTTTTTCTGGCTGTAGGGTAAAGTCGTGGTCTTTGACAGTTCTCAGGGCTCTCCCCCTCTCCTTTTGTCATGTGACCCTTCTCAGCCTCATCATCATCCTGTCACTCACACTCTGAGCTCCAGTTCAGAACAGAGATCCGTGAGTCACCACGGCTGCCTGCAAAACGTGTACCTGTGCTCTGGAATGCAGACTGGATAGAGGGAATTATAGCACAAGAAGACACATCAGTAGTAGGGTCTGGTTTTATGAGAACCCATGAGTAGGGCATCAATCCCGGCATTTCGATGAAGGAATGATTCTCTGAAAGGAGGGTGTCTATGGTAAAAGCTACAGAATCATAAGGGATCAAGAGGGGCAGGAGAGAAGAAGAAATGACCCCACTCAGGAAGCGAGAACTGCCCCTGGTCTCTTTCATAACACCAGGCAGGAATATGCAAACTTTTAGCTATACTTCCCCATCCAATCTCTCCACTCCAAATGCCACTGGTACTTTGAATTAAAAAAAAAAAATGAAGATTGGAGGGTCAGGGAATTAATCTATCATTTTCACTGATGTCCTATACAACAACATTTAAAGTTGAGAGCACTGGTCCCCATCCCTACACCCTAAGTAGGCAAGCAGGAGAGTGCTGCAGTCTCTGAAAGCTGAGCCTGGGGCCTTGTGCATATTAGGCGAACGTTCTCTGAGTTATAACCTCAGCCCTCTTTTTGCTCTGTATTTTTGAGACAGGATCTCACTAGGTTGCCGAGGCCAGTCTTGAACTCACTGTATCTCAGAGAGGCCTTGAACTTGTGACCTTTCTGCCTCAGTCTCTGGGGAAGCTGATGATATTCCAGGCTTGAGCAACCAGGCCCAGTCAGGTATGATTTATTAAATGTCTTTTTATCAAGGCCAGGGAGACAGCTTAGTAGGTAAAGGAACTTACTGACACACTTCTATATGCATGAACTGGCATGTGTGTACAGGCACGCAAAATAAATGAAATAAATGTAAAATAACTCAAAGAATTTCAAAAAAGAAAAGGTATTTTACGTGTAGAAGATGGACAAAGAATGGCACCACTGGTTTGTTCTCTGGTCCCATTGTTACCATCTTCACTGATTTCTCAGGGTCACTACACATTTTAGACTTCTTCTGACCTATTGCCAAACAGGACAGCTTTGGGTCCTTGGGTCCTTGTGGTAACAGTTACATAACTGATGTGCTCCCAGACCATAGACTATAAATTAGCTTTTCCAGAAAAGGAAGTAGAAGCAAAGGTCAGTCTGGGACCGGGACCCCAGACTTAACTCTCACTTCAGTTCCATTCAGTCACTGGAGCTCTGCGGGCATGGGCCTCCACACGGGGCTCTGGTAATTAGTGCCCCACCTCTCTTTGTCTCCCTCTCCCTCTCCCACACACTCTCTCTCCTTCCTTCTTTCTCCATTCCCTAGCTTCCCCTCTCCCTCTCCCTTTCTGTCTCCTTCCTCTCCCTCTCGTTTCTGTCTTCCTCTCTCCCTCTGCCTCCCCTTCCCTCCCTTTCCCTCTCTGTCTCTCTCTCTCACTAGGTAGCTCACCTAGGCTGGCTTCACAATTCTGCCTCAGTCTCCTTGGTGCTAAGATCTCACACATGTGCCGCTGTACTTCCCTTCAAGATTTCACCTTTAAACAAGAGAAAATAATTTCAGAATTATTTCTAGAGTTGGGCAGTGGTGGCAGAGGCAGGCGGATCTCTGTGAGTTCAAGGCCAGCCTGGTCTACAGAGCGAGTCCCAGGTTCCAAAGCACACATCTGTTCTCTTGAGTCAAGTCACATAGTGACATTTCTCAGTTCTGTCCTCACATCAGCAAGAAGGGAAATGTCTGTAATAGCAGAGACCTAAGTGCCTCCATACACTTTCATTTAATTTTGTAAAATGGCAACTTTAGTTCCCCAGGCACTGAGAGAAAATGATTTTTTTTTTTTTTTCCAATCAGGGTGATTCTGAATTCCCTTGAGAAACAAAAGGGCTGGGGTGGATTGGACTGGAGTTGATAGAAAGAATCTACTTTATTTGTATAGAAACTCTCAATATTTCATAGATAGTGTTTATTCTAGATCTGTTGCAGTACAGATTTTCTCAGAGAACTGTTCCTATTGGCCCCTGAACGACCTCACCATGCCTACCCTGAAGCAGACACAGAAGAAGAGAGGGAGAGAGTCCAAACTCTGGACCCCAATTTCGTGGGTGCCTCCCCCCCCATGTCTTCATAAACCATAATGCATGGCCAGCCTGTGTATAAAATGGAATGTCCATTGCAGGAATTCTTTTGTAAGGATCATTATGGCCATGAGACAAATCTCTGATCAGCAATATAGCACCCAAAGGCTTAGGAAATGATTGTTTCTTCCCTGTGTTTGCAAAGCTCATATAAAACAGCTCGGTGGAATGGAACTGAAGTAAATAAAAGGGTCCCGAGCCAGTCAGGATGAGAGAATATAATGAGAAAGGAGCTAAGCTGAGGAGCTGATCCCAGTACCCTAGAGGCTGAGATATGAGGAGAGTGAGCTCCAGAGTGACCTGAATTGCAAAGTGACATCCTGTCTCAAAACAAAAGAGTTGGGGAATGTTGTGCAGAGAGGTAGAGTGCTTGCCCACCATGTGAAAAGCCAGGGTTTTCATTCCCATCACCTCAAAGAAAGAGAAGAGTAGAAGTTAAATCCCAGATAAGTGAAAAGACACCAGCCTTTCCTTTGCCCCTCTCTGCCTCCCTCCCATCTTAACCTCACTTGAAGGAAGTATGGACACTGAAGACACACTCTTCTTCCTGTGCTTCCAAGTGACAAAGGACTGAGAAGCCAGCCTGCAGTGATGAGCACTTGAATTGGAAATGACTCAAAACTGTGTTGTCAATGTGGACTTCCTGGATAGGAGGCACAAGAACACTGCCCATCTAGAACATTATTCTTTTATCTCTCAAAAAAAAAAAAAAGAGCTTTCTCATGTGCATGCAGTTTGCAAGGCACTTCTTCATTTCTTTCCAACAACATTCTGATAGTGCCACCCCTACTTCACAAGTAATGATGCTAAGGCACAGTTGGTGTCCAGGGTCACACCATATAGGAGCAATAAACCCGAAGCAGACACCAAACCTAGTAGGTTATTGCCAGACACCAAATCATGACTGCTCATAGAACTTAGAATTCAGGGAAATGGCCTGATGGGAAGAAAAGGTAGTCTACCTTATTCATTTTCCACCCCCTCAGCTCATTCCTTCACTCCCCTCAACCTCTGCAGTCTCCCTCCGGAGTATCCCTGGACCCACACCATCACGCCACCCCCCAACAGCTGCAGTCCTCATGACACAGCACACTTCCCACTTCACATCCTGTCTTTGACCTACAAGGGCAAACCCACTGTGACAGAGGGAAACAGCTCTCATAGCCGAGGCCTCTGTCTCTCCCTCCCTGCCTCTCTCCTCTTTCCTGTCATTCTCTTCCTCCTTGGTCCCTCCTCCATCCCTGCTTCAGTATAGCAAGGATTTTGAACCCCTCCAAGGTGAAGCAAAGGACAAATGGCCCCCAGTGGGGTCTGAACTATCCCAGGAGATTAGAAGTTTACAGACATTTCAAAACCTTTTCTCATTTGCCATACAGATCACGCCTGCAAAAGCAGTTCCAGATCTTGATCTGCAGTTGTTACTCATAGGCAAGAGCCATATTCCCCGGGGTCAATGCTTATGCACAGGAAAATTCACAAATTCGGAGTTGGAGGAGGGAGTCTTAGGGGTTGGTGGGGTGGTCTTAGCTCCGCTTGAACTTTTCTCTGAATATTTCCTCTAACACACACACACACTCACCCCGCCTCCCCAATAATACTGGTCTCAACAACCTTATTGGGTCTAGCTTGTCTGTAGCTGTGATACTAATGTGACCAAAAACAACGTGTCACAGTCAATCATCAAGAAATGCAGAGCCAGTTCTCTAGGTGGGAATGTAAAGCAGGAAACTGAAGCAAAAGCAATGGCAGTTTGCTGCTTACTGGCTGACTAGCTCCCTCTGGCTTGCTCAGCTACCTTTCTTATAGAACTCAGGACCACAAGTTCAGGAATGGACTACTGAGGGCTGGGCTCACCTACATCAATTAGCTCATGCCCCACAGGCTCATTTGATGGAGGCAGTTTATCAGTCCTCTTCTCAGGTGTGCCAACTTGACAACTGAAGTCAATCCCTGAAAGGCAGGGCACTTTAAATACTGTATTTGACACTCAGGTCATATAGCTGACATTACGTTCAAACGACACGGCCATTGTCTCCAAGGGCCTTCCGAGGTCTGATTCATAGAAAATGTTTCTTGAGGAAGAAAGTCATCCCAGTAGCACCCAATATCAGTGTGCAGGAGTTTTATAGTCTCAACCCTTGTAAATGACATTCGTCCAGAATATAAGTGAGGCCACTGAGGCATGCCATTAAAGGTGATTCCTACATTTCTCACCTGTAGGAGTGTGTCAGTCCTGCTAACTTATCAGCACGATTGTGTAACACAAATAATGAGGCCTATGTAAACGAGGGCTATGGGCTACGCCTAAACCAAGAACTAGGTTCTCTGGAGTACTTCACCAACTATGACGAGTGGACAAAGAAACAGAAGACCGCATGAATAGGTGAGTGTGTGAATAGACAGACCATCTCTCTTCAACCCACATGGGGTTAGATGCTAACTTACTTCTGGTAGGGCTGTAGAGCCTCCATTTTTCCCTCCTTCAATTTAAATTTTCAAATCCCTTACACAGTCTGCTTGGTGACAAGGTTTTTGTAGCACAGATCCAGAATGGCCCAATGTGAACTAGGTCAGAAGGAACAGTCAGGTCTCAAACCAGAGAAGTTAAACACGGGCCTTCAGCTAGGCCTGACAGAGTTGTCGGAGCTGTCCTTTCTATACGGCTTATCTGCTTCCTTGAGACTGTTCATTCAGGTCTCAATTTGAACTTCACCTCCTTATCCTGCCCTACCCCACCCCACCCCACCCTGCCCACCATGCCCTTCCCTTCTCTGCTGTTTTCCTTTTACATGTTTAGATTTTTGCATCTCATTTAGCATCACCACAGTTTGACATGACTTTATTTGACATTGCTTTGTTTCACTTATAAACTATTCTGTATGCTGAGCTCTGTACTGAATTTGATCCCCATCATTTATTAACACAGTACAATTTTTATATTTATTTAATCTGTGCAAAATGGAAGTTTATAGAGTTTAAATCATGTTCCTTGTTTCAAAAGCAGTGGCGAGTACCCTGAGTAGAAGGGTTCAGGTCTATGCAACAAGATCTTGGAAACTGTATTGTTTTTGTTTTGTTTTCTAGAACGCACTAACTCCTCACATGTACCCATAAGGATAAAGAAAGCCTGCAGTCATCTTGGATTCCAGAAACAGCAAAAGCCTCACAGTGCACATTACAGACCCACCCCATGATAAGGGCAATTATCTATAACAGTGCTCCAGAGAAGAAGGGATCATCCCTTCAAGCATAGCAGCATAACAACTTCTCCAGGCCACTTGGCAAACTGGAATTAGAACAATGATCAACTAGACCAGTATGCTGACCACAATTGCTTGGTTATTCAGACCTCTTGCTCTCTATCAATTCTTCCCTTTCTTCAATCTAAAGCTCATGTGAGTAACCTGAAGGCTAATTTTGGAGTCATTGAACCCATGTTTTTTCCCATGTGTTCACATGGATTAAATCTCCTCTTCCAGTTCTTTACTATTATAAATCTCTTTAATTGGCACATTTAATTGTGTTGCATGACAATTTATTTTTTCCAGGAGAGACACAACACAACTCATCTACTCACTCAGATAGGGATCCTATGACAGACCAAAGCACAGATACCACCAAAGTCAACTGTGGTGATTCAGTGGGTTTTATTGGGGTTATTTACAGTAACATGGGTGAAAGGTTATTTACAGCATTAGAAAGAACCCAAATATACGATTTAAAACCCACCTCAGCATGAGTGACCACTCATAAAACTGGTAACATGGAGACCAATGCACAGTCTTCAGGCTTTTCAACAGATTCAAGAGTGTCTTTTTCAGATGCTTTAGTTGGTCTAAACCTCTTCTAGACAGCTCTGCTGTGTTCTGCTTCTTCCAGGCAGCTGGTGTGGTCTTGTGGTCTTCTTTGCAGCTTTGCTTGTCTGAGAGTCTTCTTTGCAACTCAACTTTTATTTTTACTCTGACAAGGAGGGGCCTAGTGAATCTAGTCAGTTTCAGGGACTTCCTGAAAGTATTTTGAGTTGTTTACCTTCTTGCTTTAAGAGCTTCCCTATAGGATAGAATTTTTCAATTTCAGAGGAAACTGTTAAAATAACAAATAGGTGGTTAAACCTAGCCTGTTTGGACTCTTTGGATTAGGACAAAAACCCTGGTTGTTGATCTAAAAGCCTAGTTATATTTATGTTGTGCTAAACACAGTACATAATCTATGAGTTTGAGGCTAGTTTGGTCTACAGAGTGACCTCCATGGCAGCCAAGGTAAAAGAATCCTTGTCTGGGGGAAAAAAAAGGCAAAACTAAACAGAATTATATAACAATATATAATATATTATTATATAACAATACATATTATGTAACATTATATATTATATAACATATATAATATATTATATAACAATATATAATAATTTTAACTATTATTTTTCAGAAGTAACTCATAACTGCTACAATTCTCCTAAGAAAATTGGTAACATCCTCATATTTACCAGTATCAGGATTGAAAATTGCTGATGTGTGAGATAAAGTGGGTGGCTGCAATATAATGAACAATGATCCACTGCTTTTCAGGCTAATGGAGATAAAGGGCCCTTGGTCCTTATTAATATGTGTCTTGAAAATACATGTTCTCATTCTTCTCAGAAGTGCTTAGTGAAGATCTTCTCAGCAATGGAGGAGAAGATGTGTATGGGGAATGAAGGGCAATGAGTAACCTAAAGCCAAAGAGCTGTCTATTAAATGAGAAAGTGGGCTTCGTGTTCTTGTAGATAAACTATAGTGGGAGGAGCTCGGATTTTAGCATCTGCGTGTTAAGCAGAAAGTGGGGTAAGTTATAGCTCACTGAATCTTGCTCTCTGCATTTGTGAAATGAAGTGGGGGAAACCTTCCTTACAGGAGTCATAAGGATTCAAGGAAACTGCATGTAAACCAACTGGTGCCAGGGCTGAGGAGCTGGCTCAACAGTCAAGAGCCCTTCCAGCTCTTGCAGAGGACCAAGTCCACCCACATCAGGCAACTCACTTCTGTCTATACCTCCAGCTCCAGGGAATCTGACACCTTCTTCTGGCTTCCTCAGGTACCTGCATCCATACCCATACATAGACACGCACAAACACATGATTAAAAATAAAATTAATCTTCTAAAAAAAGTCATCAAGTTGGGTAGTATTGGCACACGCCATTAATCCCAGCACTAAAGAAGCAGAGGCAGGGGACTCTCTGAGTTCAAGGCCAACCTGGCCTACAGAGTGAGTTCCAGGACAGCCAGGGCTACGCAGAGAAACCCTGTCTCGAAAAAATACTGAGAGAGAGAGTGAGAAAAAAAAAAAAAACCAAAAATTACTTGTTGCATACTTGGTGGTGACTGGTCTTTAATCTTCTTCCTCTATCCCTTGTTAAGAATTATGTACTAGCCCACATAAAAGATGTCACTGCAAAATGAAGGGAATCAATATCAGGAGTTACTGCATTGGAATGTAAACTATGAACTGAATGCTGCTGGGCACAGCAGTCCATTTTAGGGAACTGCCCACTTTGCCTAGCAGTGCTGTTTGCGTGAACATTTTTTAAATGCCTCACTCTGCCCGTCAGACCCCGATGCAGAAACCATGGTCAGGACATGAAATCAATAATCTGCTATCTATCCATCACCACCCACTGTTACTCATCCTGAATAAGTGAATAAGTGACTCTTTTCAAAACAAAGCGACGGATAAGAGCCAGTCCCAACACTAGCACCCCTGCACAGAGTGGCTCTTCAGCTCTGGATCAAGTGTCACTCAGCTGCCCAAAACTTTTTCCAGATAAGCTCAGAATGCTTGTGGCCAACTTCACCACCAGCCGCTTTGTAAATGGAGAAGTGTATTAGTCACAGGAGGCTAGGGGTAGTGATGTTCCTGAAAACAGGGGACCAGAATAGAATTACAAATATCTAGGGCATTCTTTTTTCTAGAGACTGGTTGAAATACTAGTCGTTGGGGGATGAGGCGGTTGTAATAAGGCTAACATGGCAGGGAGGCAAGGCCATTTCAAGGAGATGTGCTGCCCTGAAGAGGGCATCAGAAGCCTCAGGCTTTCCTTGTGAGCAGCCTGAGAACAGCCACTTTGTTGATACCTCTCCTAGTGACTGCCAGCTGGGTCATTATACATATCTGTGTGGTGACACAGAGTAGGAAAAAAGCCAGGAAGCCAAGTGTTGTGGAATATTAATGTAAGATGTATTACATTTGTTTTTTGCTGTGGAACATTTAATGATGCAAAGATATGTTTCATTCTGTTACATTTGTTGAACTCTGTGAAGCTGTGTTACTTTGCCTGTCTAAAACACCTGATGGTCGAATAAAGAGCTGACTAGCCAATAGTGAGGAAGAAGAAAGAATAGACAGCACTGGTGGGCAGAGAGAACAAATGGAGAAATCTGGAAGGAAAAGTAGGGAGAGGATGCAGCTACACAACCAGCAATGGAGTAAGAAAGAAAGACACACAGAAATAGTAAAAAGTAAAAACCTAGAAGCAAAGGGTAGATGGAATAATTTAAGTTAAGAAAAGCTGTCAAGAAATAAGTCAAGCTAAGGCCGGGCATTTCTAAGTAAGAGTAAGCCACCATGTGTGATTTATTTGGGATCTGGGTAGCAGGTTCCCCCAAAAGAGCAAAAGCAACCTACAACAGCCAAGCTGCCTAATGGCTCTGGACAGTGGGCATTTGCTGTCTGTGCTGGGACTTTGCTAGGGAAGAGACCTGAATCCTTGTTCCAACCCTAGCTTTGCAAACTCTGCTAGGACACCCAGACCTCTGCTGCTAGTACTACTTCATATCTTTCCTAGAAAAGCATCACAAGTCTTGCAGAAAATCAGCCATCTTTTGAAAGATAGCTACACTTCTGCAATTCACCTTCCTCCTCCCTTGCAACTCCCCCCACCCCCACCCCGTATCTCCTCCGCTCTTTCTTTGACACAGGCTCTCAAGCCACCCAGACTAGCACCAAACTAGCCATATATAATTTTGAACTTCTGATACGCCATCTTCTCCCTCTCTGGCACATTGGGATCATAGGTGTGAGCTACCAGGCCCTTTCACGTGTCACTGTGGATCAAACCTGGGGCCTTCTGAATGCTAGATAAACACTTGGCCAACTGATCTATACCATTAGCTCCTTAACTACAATTTGTTGATTTTAAAAGCTTTTTGAACATGTTCAAACCCAGGGAAAAATGGAAAGAATAGTACAGTGAATGTCCATGTGTCCATTCAGGCAGATACAGCAAACTGGCAAGTGCTCACCATACATGAACATAGCCTTCCTTCGCTCTCTCTAGACTGGTACTTGTACTTCTCTTCAGCTAAACCATCTGGAGGTTAGCCTGTCATATTGTGCCACCTCATTCTTAAAAATGTCAGTCTGCATCTCCAGAGTACAAGCTTATTCTCTGACCATAATCATCACCATAAAAACCAACATTAGGACAACAGCCGACATCCAATCCTCATTCAAATCCCTCGGTCTCCCCAAAATGTCCCTTATGGCTAGTGTCCAATTATTAATTCTTTTGCATCTAGTTTCCAAGCACTCACATGGCAGGCAGCTCACAACCATCCATAACTACAGCTCCAGGGCATCAGGTACATAGATACATTCATTTGCATTCATATGCAAAACAAATTAGCCAGGCAGTGGTGGTGCACACCTTTAACCCAAGTACTGGGGAGGCAGAGGCAGAGGCAGGCAGAACTGTATGAGTTCAAGGCCAGTCTCCATCTACAGAGTAAGTTCCGGTACAGCCAGGGCTTCATAGAAAAACCCCACCTTGAAAAACCAAAGTAATAATAATTATAATAATAAAAATTTAAAAATCTAGTGCAAGCTCTTAGTAGCTGAGGGTCTTGGAATATTTCCTTCAAATTATAGGACTAGCTGGGCATTAAAGAGTGGACAGCACTCTGTGAAGTGTCTAATATTTCCCTAGGTTCCAAGTGGTTCAGGTTGGGCAGAGCTGCAGTGCTCAGCAGGGTGACCAGGGGACAAACAGCAGCTGCAGAACTATTATCCATCCAGAAGCCTGGCACTACAGTAGCCCAAATGCTGCAGCCTGGTGTACGCAGCGAGCGACTGAACCAACCGCTTCACTCTTCCCACTCCTTAGGCTTCTGCCATTCTGGTCTTCAAGGGAGGACTTTCCATCCTTCACGTATGCTCTTCCTGGAATAATATGTGGGCTCTTGTTCATTTGTTTTGGGGTTTTTTTGGTAACTTTTTTTGACACAAGTTCATAATACTATGTAGCCTTGATTGTCTTAGAACTTCCTATGCGGACTAGTCTGGCCTCAGACTTGCATTAATGCCCCCGCCTCTGCCTCTTGAGCTAGATTACAGGCATGCACCCTCTGTGAGCTTACGTTCTTCCCTTTCCCCTCTGTCTTGCCCTCCTCTGCTGCCCTCTTCATCATCACAGGCAGAGTCCTCATTTCCCCTGGGTACGCTTTCCTGTCATCCTCCCACAGTGCTGCTAGACCTGTAGAAATGAAGCTACTAAGTCTTTTCTTATGCGTCCTGTGGTATCGTGTACTCCTCTGTTTTGTCTCCCGTTAGACATGGTATCCTTGAAGTCTGTGTATCCAGAGATAGTTGTTATCCAGTCATTGTACAGGGAGTAGGCAGGCAGTGTGTGTGTGGGGGGGTATGTTTATCATGAATGAGTTCAGTAACATCTACTTCTGTGTGTTGTTTTCTAAAATTCTTTTCCAAATGATTTATTTATTTATTGTCTAAGCACTGATTGGTGTTTTGCCTGCATGTATGTGTGAAGATGTCAGATTTCCAGGAACTGGAGTTACAGACAGTTACAAGCTGTCATGTGGGTGCCAAGAACTAAACCGGGGTCTTCTGGGAGAACAGTCAACGTCTTTAACCACTGAGCCATCTCTCCAGCCTCCTGCTAAAACCTTTTATATGTGTCTGTCTTCGGCAGTATTGGTTGACCTGTGAACTTGAACAGCCCTGTAGTTCATTTCCCAGGACAACTATAGGAATAATCTACGGAAACCATTAGTCTATGACAATATTTCCAATCAATACTAATCGTTAACTGTAGAGTTAGCCCTCAACCTGAGTTCAGACACCGTAGTCTCTAATATTTGTTCTGCCATGTAGGAAGCATGTGACTTCTGGAAAGCTGTGGTGTTTCTTGATGCAGAGGGATTTTCGGTGAATGGCTTATATGGTGTCTGTTTGGCAGTGTGGCTGATGGTATGAAGTAAGAATTGGGAGCCCTAACACCCAGCAGACACTCAGAACATTTGTCAGGGTTAGTCCCTCTTATCTGAGGCCGTGATGAAGGGCAACACTTGGGTAAAATGAGAGCTAGGGAAGGGATACAAACTGTCAGGAGCAAACACTTTATTTTGTTTTGCTCAAGTTGTATTTGCATGCTTGTTTATTTCAGGCAGCTGTAAATTTTAAACTGGACTCAAACTCAGTATCTTCCTGCCTTACTCTGTTTCTTTCCCAACACATCTTTTATTACGTGGCAAACTGGGGTCAGGGACGCTGAGGCAGCACACCTATCCTTATAGGGAGGAACGGAACACATACATATAGCTCTGAGCGAAGATTCAGAATAGAAATCCAAAGGCAGGCAAAACCCACAACAAAACAAATAACAAAAACAGCAACCTCTCTCCTCTTCCTAGTGCAGGTGAGGGAAATATCTTAAATTATTTTTTTTTAAAAAAAAAAACAAAAAACAAAAAGGAAAAAAATGTGAGTTTTCTGAGTCTGGAGACATGGCTTAGTGGTTGAGTATTCCCTACACAACCACGAGACCAGAGTTTGGATCCTAGCTTCCACATAACAAGCCTGATGTCTTACAAAGGTCTATAGCCCCAGCTTCACGGAAGGTGAGACAGGAGGGTTAGTGAGGTGCTAGCTTGTGGCATAAGTGAGAAAGGTAAGACCTAGGTCTGGAGTCAGACTGTCTCAGAGGAATGGATGAGGGGTGAGAGGGGAGGAGACTTGATGCCCCCTTCTGGACACACACACACACACACACACACACACACACACACACACATGCACACACGCACACACGCACACACATGCACACATGCACACACGCACACACGCACACACGCACACACGCACACACACACACATGCACACACGCACACACACACACGCATGATGCACACACACAGAATTGTACCTACAGACTCACCTGCACCATCATTCACATTGACAGACACATATATCCACAAAAATCAATAAATAAACCTTTTCAAAAAAATAATTAGGCTTGCTATTGGTTTGGACCAACGGTCCACACTTCTATCCTTGGCCTTTCCTGCTGTGTAACCTGATTTCACATATTAAACAACAATCTGGAATCAAATGCATGCTGTGGCAGACTTTTTTTTAATGTGCTGTGTCACATATTAGAAACACCTTTAAGATGATGAAGTAGCCAGCTTGCTGTAGGTTCTTAGATCTGGTCTAGTTGTACTACCAATTCTTGGTTTATTTCTTTGTGAGAAAGAGTCTCTCCGTATGGCCCTGGCTGGCATGGAACTTACTACGGAGACCAATCTGGCCTCAAAGCAATTTTCTTGCCTCTGGCCTCCCAAGTGCTGAGACTGCAGACACGCCATTTTCCTTCTTTGCTTTTTGAGAAGGGGTCTTGCACAAACCAGGATGGCCTGTAACTCACTATGTAGCATAGGCTGGCCTCGAATGCATGACACCCCTATTTCTTCTACCTCACCCCTACACTGATGGGGTTTCAGGTATGTGCTGCTACTTTCCGTTCCCCTCTGATTCTTGAACGAGAAAAATAGGCTTGATCTTGGTACTTCACTCTACAGTTCTGCTTTTGGTTGTTGTTTTGTTTTGTTTTGAAGACAGGGCTTCTCTTTGTAGCCCTGGCTGTCCTAGAACTTGCTCTATATGCTGGCCTTTATTTCACATAGATCCCCCTGCCTCTGCCTCCTGAGTGCTGGGATTAGGTGTGAGCCACCATGCCTGGCTCGGAGTCAACAATTCTTGATACAACTAAACCAGATCTGGTGGCACATGCTCAGGATCCCAGCATTTAGGAGACAGAGGCAAGAGGGCTGTTGTGAGTTCAAGACAAGTCTCTGCTACATATAGAGTTCCAAATCCACTTCAGCTACAGAGCGTGACATTTAAAAACACAAAACCAAAAGGTGAGCTGGTAGTTGCTCCCAAGCCCGTTGACTTAAACTACATGGTTGAGGGAGAGAATTTGCTCCTTCAAGTTGTCCCTGGCTTCCTTGCTAGCCACAAATAAATGCAACTAAAACCCATTAAAACCAAAACCAAACAACAAACCCACCCCTAACAGAATTAAAAGGAGGAGGGAGGAACCAGAGAGAGAGCCTCACAAATCAACTTATTGCTGTAGGTCAGGAGGTTATATATCAATGGGGGTTAAGGATAGGAGGCTAATAAGGAAGAGAAATAGTCTGGGAATAGGTAGAGATTTTCCAGGAATTCAGGTACCATCCTTCTTATTTTTTCCTTTTGTGGTCCCCCCCCCCATGTCAGCATGGCATGCTTGACGTGTCTAGAAGGGTGCTAGTCAACAACCAGATGCTATGATGAAGTCAGAGGTTAACCATCATCTAAGTGTGGTAGCCTTTAGAGATCCAACCAGTTCAGACCAGCCTACCTGAAGGGCCTCCACACAACCAGGAGGATGATGTGGGAATGTCTTTCTGTATGCTGTGGATATCATTCTTTAATAAAGGGATTGTTTTGGCCTATGGCAGACCTATTAGAAGTAGGCGGAGAAATTGGAGCATAGACAGGGGAAGGAGGGTGGAGTCAAAGGAGACGTGATTGAGCCACTCAAGAATCAACATGTAAGGAACACAAGTGAGACACGGGCCACGTAGCAGACAGATTAATGGAAATGGGCTGAGTTAAGATGAAGGAGCTAGCTAGCAATGTGCCTAAGCCGTAGACCAAACAGCGGAAGTTAATATAAGCGTCTGTGTGTTTCTTTGGGACTTTGGGGTTGCTGGTCCAGATAAGCCGGGGGCAGGTGATTCCAAGCTGTAGGACTAGCCTGGGCCAGAAACCTCATTTTACAAGAGAACAAAAATAAAAGAGTTTAGTGAAGGAAAGTGATTTGGGCAGGTCACTTAGGCAATAGGAAAAAGGGTAGAACAGCCTCTGTGGTGGGTCAGGGAGAACTGACCAGACCTTGTAGCAACCCATCTCTTTCTCTTACTCATCCTGGATGATCCCTTTCCTCTTTACACTTAGCCCACTTCTCACTTGTCTCTCTGTCTCTAATAAAACCAGCCCTGCACCCTCGCTTTCCTCCCATTCAGTGACAGCAGACCAAAACAAAACCCAGTGTTAAAAAGCATCTAGTTCTGAAGCTGATGGTGGCAGCACACACCTATAATCCTGAATTTGGAGTTTAAGAGCAGCCTCTATCTAGTACATCGCAATTTTGAGGCCGTCCTGGGTATCTTAATTAGGGGTTTTATTGCTGTTGATGAAATGCCATGACCAAAAGCAAGTTGGGGAGGAGAGGGCTTATTTCACTTCCATATCACAGTCACCACTGAAGGAAGTCAGGGCAGGAACTCAAGCAGGACAGGAATGTGCGGGCTGGAGCTGATGCAGAGGCCGTGGAGGGCTGCTGCTTACTGGCTTGCTCCTCATGCTTCCTCTTTTGTATAGAGCCTAGGATCACCAGCCCAGGGTATAACACCACCCACAATGGGCTGGGCCCTTCCCCATGAGTCACTAAGAAGTGCACTACAGGCTTGCCCACAGTCCTATCTTGGGGAGTCATTTTTTCAATTGAGGTTCCCCCTCTCCAATGACCTCGGCTTGTATAGCTTGTGTCAGGTTGACATAACGCTATCCAACTGGGATGTTGGAGACACTATGAAACAAACATGACTAGAGTTTGAAACCCAGGATGCACATAAATGCTGGGTGGCATGGTGGTCTGTAATTCCAGACTCAGAAGGCAAAAGGGTAGAGACAGGCCATCCCTAGAGCTAGCTGGCTAGTCAGACTTGCCTTATTTGCAAGCTCTGGATTCAACTGAGAGACCTTGCCTCGAAAATAAGAGTGATTGAGAAAGACTCTGACGCACATGGATGGGCTCATGTACCTTTTCACTCACACCTATGAACAAATGTGCGTGTGTGTGTGCGCGCACACACACACACATACACACACATCAAACCATAGACCAAACACAAACTCTTGTTCTGTGCTTCTAAAAGTATTAAAAACATTCCCATAAAACTCTCATCAGATGTAAAACTGATGGGGTTTCTTTGCACTGAAAGAGGAAGCTAGGTAGGATATCACACTTTTTCCATCCAGCTTCCAGCTGGGTCATCCTACCCCCTCCCTCAAAGAGCTCCTGAGTTCCAATGTTCTGGGATGACAGTCTAAGGGAAGTCCCACATTTGGTAGGTGAGGAGGCTGAGCCTAGAGAGCGGCAGCACATGACTTTATATGCATGAAAATCCTTCTTGAAATTTGGGAGCTAAAGTCATCCCCATAGGCTCAAAATGGCTTTCCTTCACCAAGACCATACTCGGCCCCAGACCTGGACTTTCCCTTCCGTTCTGATGTAATTTCTGACCTTCCCTCCTGGCCTAAGAGAAGAAGAGGGAAGAGACAGAACAGGCTTCTGAAATGATAAGTACAGGCTGGAATGCTAGCCCTTGGGAGGCAGAGGCAGGAGGATCAGTTCCAAGCCTGGTGACATGGTGAAATTCTGTTTCAGAAGGAGGGCTCAGGAGGGAGAGGGAAGTAAAAAAAAGGAGGTCATGAAGTCAACTGATCCCACCCTAGGCATCTCTGTGGCCACTGTGGAAGGGCTCCTATACCAAGAAAGTGGCTAGTGACACGAAATGAAATGGTGTTCCTCAAAACAAAACAGCTTTGTAGGCTGGGTGGATTTTGACATGACCGGGCACGGGGACATTGACAGCTTGCTTTTCAGCAGCTTAATGTTGACGTGGCAGCCCCATCCTTGTGCAAGCCTTCCTCCGCCTCCTTCTTCCCCACAGCTATAAGATACACTATCAGATGAACCTCACTCTTCCTCTTTTGTAATATAACAATACGGATGCTTATAAAGCTTCTCCTTGCCTTTCAGAGTCAATACAATTAAAGCACAATGCATCTTAATTGGCAGCCCCCAGTCCTGTGCAGAGCAAATGGCAGCCGTCCCAATTAAACAAGCACAGCCACTAAGCTAAGAGGACAGTAAGGGCCAGGCTGGGACGTCTATAATATGTCTTTGCATTGATAACTGCCCCAGAAGATAATTTGCATTGAAGGTGCATGGTTTTCCATAGTGGCCTTTGTGGGTGGGCTCTTCACAACTTTGTTTTATACCAATCATTTCCCCCATCCCACGGTTTCCCAGAGGCAGGGGAAAGACAACTAAATTATCTTTCCAGAGAAACAGAGCTCCAACAAACCATGTCAAGAGGCACAGAACGTAATCACACAGTGCATAGGTGGCATAGGTCTAGCCACCTGGAAGGAGGCTGAGGCAGGAGGCTCTTGAGTTTGAAGTTAACCTGGGCTACATAGGGAGACTGCTACAAACAATAAACAAACAAAAAGAATCAACTGCCTTAAATATTGCCATTTTTTGTTATAACAGTAAGTGATCGTTGTTGGCTTAATAGGAAAAGTTTATTTTTATCAGATATGTTCACTTTATTTTATGTGTGTTTTGCCCACATAGATCTCTGTGTACCACATGCGTGCTTAGTGCCCATGGAAGTCAGAAGAGGGCATCAGACCCCCTAGAACTGCAGTTACAGATGGGTGCGAACTATCAGGTGTTGGAAATTGAACCTGGATTCTCTGCCAGAACAACAAATGCTCTCTTAAGCATTGAGCATCTCTGCAGTTCCCCCCAAATTGGAATTTCTTAAAAAAAAAAAAATACTTCGGCCGAGTGTGATGTCCCAACTGGCAGAGGCACCGACAGCCTGAGTACAGTCTCTGAGATCCACACAAGAAAGGGGTAAAACTGACTCCTACAAACTGTCTTCTGAATTCCACATCCACATTGGTGTGCTCCAATAAACACACGAACACACACACACACACACACACACACACACACACACACACACACACAGAGGGAGAGAGAGAGAGAATGTAAAAGAGAAAATATTGTACATAGCCTTAAGCTCTTGCATTGAACAAGATAAGTACAATACATTCCATGATGTGGGTGCCAGTATCTCAAGAGAGAAACTTTATCATCTGGTCAAAGAATTGAGTGAGTCACAGGCATGTGTAAGGCACTAAGGACAGTACCAGCATCTAGTGAGGGCTCATTAAAGGGGAGCTGCTGCTCCTGCAGGGCTTTGAGTGCACAAAGTGCTACCACAGACAGCATCTTGACTGAAATCCAGATCAACTGGCTCAACGCCCAGATATTTGAAAAAGATTTAGAATGCTGGGTACTGTCCAGTAGACTTTACTGAACACATCCCAAGGAGGCTAGTCTATGGATTATAGTTTTCCCAGCTCCCACCAACACCTGCCTCGGTCAAGCATTTCCTCTGCTGGGAAGAAGAAGAAACTTCTCCACTCAGGAAGCAAGAACTTTCCCTGGTCTTTTTCATAACACCCTGCAGGAATATGCAAATTGTTAGCCACGTTTTCCCATCCAATCTCTCCACTCCAAATGCCACTGGTACTTTGAATAAAAAAAAAAAAATGAGGATGGGAGGTTAGGGAATTAATCTATCATTTTCACTGGTGTCCCATAAAACAACATTTAAAGTTGAGAGAACTGGTCGCCACACCTCCCCTACACCCTAAGTAGGCAAGCAGGAGAGTACTGCAGTTTCTGGATAACGTGTGTGTGTGTGTGTGTGTGTGTGTGTGTGTGTGTGTGTGTGTGTGTGTGTGTGTGTGTTTAGGTGTAACTACTACTGTATAGGACTACAAGGTGGTTGGGGACAGAAGTAACTTGTTCAGGGCACCACAGTTAGTCAAAGCTCCATCTCACATGCGAGCTCCTCCATGTTCTTCTGCCCCTCTGAGCTGAGTTTTCTCTATAAAACCAGGTTATACAGGTAGGCACCCTCCAGGGCACTGTAAAAGGCCCATGAGTTAACTCAGCCATTATGCTTAACACAATCATTGGCACACAAATAGGGCCAATAAACGTTAGGTAGTATTATTACCCCCAAAGAAGTTCTATGCCTCTTCTATTATACCAAATGAGGCTCTGGTTCTGATTGAAGACAAAGGCATTGTCTCCAGGTGACCAAGCTTTAATTCCTTGGTGAAGTTCGGTGTGAGACACGGGGCATTAGTAGTAATGGCTTCTGCTCTTTGAAGAAAGTTGTTTGGTACAACTATGGTGGGGTTCACGTGTGGCTCCTGTGCTGAACCGTTTTATCAACAGGGTAAGTCAGCTCATTCCATTAGGAAATACCTTTCTGTCTCTTCTCCGTCTCCCAGCCCTTTGTTTCTCTGCTCCTCCTTCCTTTTTCCTTTTCCTTTCTCTTCTTCCTTCCTCTCTGGCTTCTCCCTCTCAGGTCCCTACCACTTCCAACAAACAGCCAGAGGCCCTTTTCCAGAAGTTGCTCTCACTCTCCAGTCACAAAGGCTGTGGGGACTCGACCTACAGGGATGTAACAACTTTGGAACTTTCACAGGATCTATCTGAAGTAACACCTTATGGCTTAGCCTTCTGGTCCGCTGGTCCATCCATGCAGTAGGTTTCCATTACTGACCTCGCCAATGATGAAATGAAACGTGAAATGGGCTATTCCGAAGCGTCGAGGACCAGATGGGTCGATATGCAAGCCAAGGGAAGAACCGAGGTTCTGTAAATCGAAGCACACTGGCCTAATTCGTTGCTGGGGGACCTTCAGTCTAAAAGCAATCCCTACTACCGCTGGAATCCAGCCAGCAGGGTTTGGGCCCGCGCGGCCGCTTTAAGAGAGGGGCGGGGCCGGGCACAGGCGAGGCAGGGCCTGCCCACAAGGCTGCTTTTCCTTTTTGATCCATTCAAAAATTACTCATTGCAAATTCCCGGACAGCTCCAGGAGGAGAAGCTGGGGGGGCGGAGGGCAGAGAAGGCTGCAGCGGTGCCGTGTTGGGACTCCCGGGCACAGCGGGCTCAGGTCGGTCCCGCAGACGCCGCCGGCCCGCGCCGAGCTCTCGGGGCCTCTCCAGGAAGCGTCAGTCTCCGCCCGGGGAGCTGGGAGCGCCGCCCCCGCCGTCCTCCCGGGACCCCCAGCTCCGGCGCGCGGGCGATGGGCGGCCGCTGACCCGGCACTCAGCACCACGACCCCAGCCCTCGGCATGGCCGCGCGCGAGGAGATGTACAGCAAAGTCACCCCGCGCAGGGATCGCCTGCAGCGCCCGGGCACCGTCAAGCATGGGTCGGCGCTGGACGTACTCCTGTCCATGGGCTTCCCCCGCGCCCGAGCGTAAGTAACCCGCCCGGGCCCCGCGACCCTCGGCTTCGCTCCGGCTCGCAGTCCTGGCGCTGCCTGAGACCTGCTTTTGGGGGGACGCCGTGGGCGAGCTGGCTGCAGGAGTGCTGGGCTAAGGGCTTGCTTGGGGATGCTGGACGTCTAGGGCAGTTGGTTCGAATCCCGGGCTCCGCGGGTGGCCCTGGGAGGTTCGCGCGCGCGTTACCCCGAGGTTCCTTTTGCTAAGCCCTAGAGAGGTGAGTCTCTTGGAGGACTCGGACCCCCCTATTCATCCAGAATACGGAGCCAATTTTGGGTGGCGGGGTGGGGGGGTGTCGTCTGGTGGCTGGGGAAAGGCGAAGAGCAGCGGATTAGGGTGGCCCGCACCCCGCTGCAACGTCTTCCAGCTCCGGATGTCGCTCTTGAGCTCCGGCTCCCTCCGGAGTGGGAGGAGCGGGAGCGTGGGTGTCGCTGCGTGTTCATTGATAGAGAGGATGGAATGGGAAGGAGAAGCTATTCCTCCAGGGGACTAGGGTTCTCGTCAGTGGTGACGGCACCGCAGAAATCTGTGGGTGCTGGAAAGTAGGGGGGGTACCCTCCTGCCTCCTCCTTCCTTTCCGAGGGTGGGCTGGGGAAGGGCAGAGAGTGCAGTTTGCTGTCGTTGCATCCTTCAGCAAAGAGCGGGGTTGCAAGCGGTGGGCAGCAACAGCAGGAGTCCTGGAGCCGCGAGTGCACCCCAGTGCAAGGGGCTGGAACCTGGCCTGACTTGAAGCTGGCGCCTTTGGGAGAAGGGGTTATCTGGTTAATTTCTAGCTTGCTGGTTTCTTTGGTGGGGACACAAAGTCCGGGGTGATGGCAGGTGCTCACTCTTTAATTACGTCACCTAAGCTGGAGTTGTGTGAACTTTATCAGCAAGTTTCGTTCTTTCCTACGCTTTCATTCGGGCGATAGTTCTAGGTGTCTTTCCTGGGAGCTGTGGTTCTTTACTACTACTTGCTGGATTGAGTGCTGTTGTTAGTCTGTGAAAGGCCATGAAGTGGACCAAGATTTCTACTTCCTCCTGACCTGGAAACACAGAGAAGGTGTGAAGGGATCTGCAAGGGGTGCTAGGTGAGGGTCCTTCACAAGAAGCCTGGAGGATGGATGGCATTCTGTAGCGCCACATAAGAACCCGAGCAGAGTCCAGATGTGCTGCAGGATTTGCATAGTTCTAAACAGCTGCCATTTCTTTCTGAAGTCAGACCAGCAAGCAGGAGGACCCAAATTCCTTAATTAAAGAAGTGCTCCACTGGACTCTTTAGGTTTTCAAATCTGATATTCAGTGGGCTTTAAGGGAACAATCTATTTCCTGCAGTGGATCTCAGAGGCCTTGTTATGGTGACGGCAGACTAGGAGGATGCTCTGATTTGGTTTTACTTAATTCCTGAAGCCCCACAATAGCTAGATTACTGACAATCGCTTACGGTTGAAAACATTTTATTGTCGTTACCCATTTATCCTCATGGCAGCTTAGTGAAGATATACTCTATGCTTGTTTTGTGACAGGGAAGCCAGGGCTTCAAGAAGTTTACAGCATACAAAAGGTCACAGTAGTTGGGGGCAAGAGAGTCCCAGAGATTCAAACCCAGGCCTTGTGTCTACACTGCAAGACCTCTGAAGAAGCATGGAATGAGATGTGGGTGAGATGCTCAGGAGTTCTGTCATACAGTAAGCAGGCACTGAGTGACGGTGATAAATTTGTTTCTTTTGGCTGCTGGAACAAGTGGCTACTGGCTGGGTGGCTTATGTCAACAGATATGTATTCTCTCCATCAGATATGTATTCTCTCCATATTAGCGAGGAGAGGTGTTCAAGTTGTCATCCTTGGGATAAAACTCTTGGCTAGGTTGTGCTCCCCCTGGAGGCTATCGGGAAGAATCCATCCCATTGATGCAGCTTCTGCTGGCTGCTGGGCATTGTTGTGACTATTTCATTCCACCCAGTATGTATCTTTGTCTTTTGTTTGCACCAAATTTCCCTGAGTGTCTCTTATGATACATGTAGGAAATATGCACACTTGCGAGAGTGTGTGTGTGTGTGTGTGTGTGTGTGTGTGTGTGTGTGTGTGATGTGAGGTTCATTCCTTCATGCATTCCCGTGTGGAGAACAGAGGTTGACCTTGAGTGTCATCTTCCCCCGTTGCTCTTCATTTTATATTTTGAACAGGGTCTCTGTGATACTGAGCTTGTGGTTTTGGTTAGACTATCTGGCCAGGGAGCTCCCACCATCCACACTCCACCCAGTGCTGAGATCACAGGTGCTTGCCAGTGGATGCAGCTTTTACTCAGCTGCCCAGGCTCCAGATCCAGATGCTTGTGTTATGAGCAGTTTACCTGCTGAATCATCTCTGCAGCCCCTGGTAAATCATGGTTAGTCATTACATAAAACTGTACAAACATGGAGTCCCATACCTGTTCACGCTGTGTAATGTTGAAATTGGGATGAACATTTCCTCAAATATGTAACATTCCCTCCATCCCTCATTTTTTCCCTTCTTTCCTACCTTCCTTAATTTTTTTTTTTCCTGGTGAGACAGGCTTTCTGTGTAGTTCAAGCTGGCATCAAATTTCTCAGCTTCCTGCCTCACCATCTCAAACATGTGTGTTACCAGCCTTATCTTTTTTCTAATTATACAAATTTTCAAAATTTGTCTTACTTTTTAAGAAAATTCGATAAACTTTTAAATACAGGATTGAAGTGATGGCTCAGTGGTTAAGAACACTTGTTCATGCAGAGGACCTGGGTTCAATTCCCAGCACCCACATGGCAGCTCAGAACTGCTTGTAATTCCAGTTACTGCCCTGGATGTACATGTAGGTAAAACACATGCCTAGAATGAACAAGTCTAAAAATATTTAATTCTGTATTTACATGTGTGCCCACCAACATGTGTATATGGAGATCACAGGACAACTTAGGAATCTAGCTCTCTCCTTCCATTATATGAGTCTCAAGGATCAAACTCAGGACATCAAGTTTGATACCAAGCACTTGATATAATCATCTCCAGCTCTACTTCCTGTCCTTAGCAAGTGGCAGGCTTTTGTTCTTTTTTATGGCTTAGTAGGATTCTGTGAATTCATATGGCTGCCCTATGGTCTTGAATAATCTAGAATGACTACCCATGCCAAAGTCATCCTGAATTTCATCACATATTCTTATAAAGTCTTTTCCTTGCTGTGTAAAGTAGTGTTTACAGATTTTAGGGATTAAGACCTAAGTATAAGACTGTCTGTCATGGTGGTGAACACCTTTAGTCCCAGCGCTAGGGAGATAGAAGCAAGTGGATCTCTGTGAGTTCAAGGTCAGCTTGGTCTACAGAGCAAGTTCCAGGACAGCCAGGGCTATACAGAGAAACCCTGTCCACAAATAAATAAATAAAATAAAATAAATGAAAAGACATAGATATTTTTCCCAGTCAGTCATTATTTAGCTTATCATAATACTGTTGTGTTTAGTATTGCCTCTCTTTACCAAAGAACATAAGGTCTGAGGGAGGGAGGCTGGCTTATTGCTCCTAGCTAAATTTCTTCTAAAAGGGAGTGGTGTTTTTGGAGTCACCTGATCAGATTCAATGCCCTGAGCAGGCTTTGTTTTGTCTTTTTTGTTTTCAAAGACTCTCTTATAGACCAGGCTAGCCCTGAACTCCTCTTCTACCTCCAAAGTGCTGGGATAATAGGCGTATGCCACACACAGGGCCCCAGAGGAGGCTTGAATTATGCTTCCCATCCAACCCTAAAAGCACGAGTGTCTGGAGTTCTTAGTTGATTTGCTCCTGTCAGTAAGAGACAATGATTTCCAGTTTCAGAGGGCAAGTTTTTAACTTCCTGTGGATACCTAAGGTGGAGGACTGCACACTTTCCTGAACACTGGAGGGAGGAATGAGCATGTCCTCCTCCCTGGGGTCCTAGCAGAACCTTGGTGTAGCCTATGAAAAGAGACCCAGTCACTCTTCTGGAGAGAATAGCTGAAGCGAGGCTACTAGCCGGACTCCCCTGGGGTGTAACTGGGTCTGTTGTCCTGGGACAGGGACTAGACTCTGGATGACTAGATAACACAGCAGCAGAAGCAGGCGCCATTCTGATATGTGCTGCCACAGCCATGCTGTGGTCCTGAAACTCACTTAGCCCGCAGGGCCTGGTGGAAACCTTCTCAGGGGAGTGCTCTTAATGAGCATAGGCTTGTAAGTGCTTGTCAGAGCTGAAAGCAGCACACTGTCAGGCTAGCCCACTGAGGGTGACCTGGGGGTATGTTTTCTCTGGCTCCTCACTGCTCTGGGGGGGGGGGAGCTTTGTCACCCACATAAGCTTCAGTTCAACCTATAGGTTCCTTTTTGTGCTACACTTGGTGGTTATGCTGGGGAGAGGGACACAGAGGGAGTGAGTTAGAGATGAGTTAGGGTTCAGAGTTTAGGCTCTGAAAGGAAACTTTTAAGCTCATCCCTTCCTTTTTTTTTTTTTTTTTCTAATGCTCATTAGCTCTATGCTGGCCCAAAGGTTCTAAAAATAGAAATCTAGCTTCCTTCAGGCTGGCAAAGTTGGTCTGAAGGAAAGGCCTCAGGCCAATGAGTGGACCTGAGTAAACCTGAGGAGAGTAGATGTGGCCTCTAGCTGACCACACTGACTTCAGTCAAGGCTATCACAGTCTGCATGTTACCCCCTCCAGCTTCAAAAGATGGATGCTCTCAGCTTGTCTCTAGAAGCCAGAACAAGTCACTGAGTCACTGAATCTAAGGACTCTGCTCGTACAACTCTGTGCTATTATTATTATTATTATTATTATTATTATTATTATTATTATTATTATTAGTTTTGAGATATGTAGCCCAGGCTGGCCTTAAACTGACTGTGTAGCTAAAAGTTGGTTTTGAATTCTTAGTCCAACTTGCCCACTTTGTGGGTGCTGGGGTCACAAGTAGACACCACGGCAATTGCCTTATTTTTATTTTTTTTAAAGGTTTCCTGTGGCTAAAACATTGTTTACAAAACAAAACAAAAAAATGTATGTAGTTTCTAATGATAAAAAAGAGAGAGAGAGAGCCATAAGATTGGTGTGGCTCCTTGGTAGAGCATCTGCCTAGCCTTCACAAACTCTGGGTTCTGCTCCCAGAACTACAAAAACAAACACACAAATAACAAAACACGATCGTTTTAGAAGGGGCCTGTCAGGAGATCAGTATCCCAGATTCTAGTCCAGCATCTACCTGACATTTGACTATGTACATAGCCATTGGGTCTCTTCCCAACCTTGTGATCAGCTCTCATGCATGGCGATGCTTGCCCTCTTAACAAGGGCGGTGGAGTGATGGGAAGGACTTGAAAAAACAGAGCCCGGACATTCATTATTATTTTGGTAATACTATTAGACAGAGGTGGGCGATGTTGGTGAGGATAGCAGGATAGGGTGGGTTTGTTTTTCTCAGCTGGGAATATTTGAGCTAAAATCAGTTAAGGGACAAGTACATGGCAGAAGGCTGGGACTTGGCTTCAGGGGCAGGCTGAGTTAGCTACACCTCACTGCTCAAAGATAAAGGTTGTCCAAAGTGGCTCCATGAGCAGTGGAGGGGCAACTGGCAGGCCCATGCATTAAAGTATCTAGTTTCTCTGGCTCTCTCTTATTTACCTGTTGGTTGACACAGGATCCTCTGAAAGCACTTGACCAACCAAGCACCTCTGACAGGTAGCCAACTCTGGCCTGGGGGCAGGAGCTGCTTCCTCGTGCCTGTTGGATAGAAAAATACAGTCATGGTCCACTTGCTAATGAAGGGCTCTTACAGGTGGGCTGGGCAAGGAGCTCTCTACCTACTGTATCTGTGGGTTGTGCAACATTCTTTTCTACTTGTGAGGTATGGTGCAGTTCAAAAAAACAAACAAATGCTCTCAGGTGCATTAAATACCAACTATGAGGCTAAAGCCAGTGTAGTACAGGCCTTGTTTTGAAGACGGGACAGGAGGACTCAGGGATTTGCCTATGATCACACAGTTGTGTGTCGTGGGGTGTTGCTGTGCCGCCTCCCCCCCCCCATTGCTGTACAGACCTCAGACTAAAACTATAGTGAACTTTCCGTGTACCCAGAGGTGAAAAAGGTGTTTGCAGACCTTGTTTTTAATGTCCTGAGGAATGGTAAACTATTAATGATGAATGCCCTTGGGCAGACAAGTGCAGTAAGACAGCTTATCATATATATGCCTTCTTCAGGCTTTCCTGTGCCGGGTCAGCAAGATGGATCCATAGGTAAGGACCTGCTGCCAAGTTCAATCCTGGGACCCACAGAGTAGGAGAGAACATAGAAACTGTTCTCGGGTCCTAAAGTCCCACCTTGAGAGCGTCACTCGAGTCCTCTGCAGCTTTGGATGAGCTTGTTAATTTACTTGGTGTTTTCTAGACGTACATGAAAGTGATATCCTACAGTGCATACTGTTGCACTCACCTTCTTTGACTGGTTTCAGTGAGAGTGGGGTGGGGGAATCAGAGGAACCGACAGACAGTGAGAGAGACACAGAGAGTGCTTAAGGTTTTCTGAGATAGGGCCTCATGTAGGCTGGCCTCATGTGGTGTGGAGCTGAGGCTGGTTTTCAATGTTGGCTCTTCATGCATCTTCCATCTTGCAAATGTGGTGATTATAGGTGTGTGCCGCCGTGCTCGGCTTGATTATGATTATTTTGTTCAGCATCCTGTGTTGTGTATCCTTAGTTGTTTCTTTTGATTCACCTTGAGGCGTGTGAAAGGGCTGCTGGCCTAATTATAACCCCTGAACACAGCTTCTATGAAAATTTCCCGTTACACCCTCATTTCTAATTACATGTTAGGCTTTTAGATCACACTGGCAATGACACAGCAGATTCTCAAACATAACCACTTTCAAGTCTCAGAAATTGAAAATTTGATGAGGAAACATACCTAGAAGGTGAAGTGCTGTGGGGATGGACAAGCGCCCTACCTTACTGTTGTGTGGTGTGCCTGTGTTCTCACCTGGTCATCAGCCGTTCATGGAGCTAAAGGTTTTGCTGTGTCTCCCACCTCAATCACTCTGACTAAGGACAGCAGCTCTGTGAGGGCCTCTGCTGTCCTAAGAGTCCCCCACCACCACCATGTGTGTGTGTGTGTGTGTGTGTGTGTGTGTGTGTGTGTGTGTGTGTGTGTGTGTGTAGGGGGCTTTCCCTCTATATGGGTACCCGGCAGCTGTGTGTCTCCCACCCCAGCAGGCATTGCACATAGGGTTCTTTTCCCTCAGTGTTAGCATCTGGGAACTAGAGAGACCCCGTTTTTTGATTGCCACCTTTTCCTGTCTTAGTGTGCACCATAAAATCATGCCCGACTTTGAGTCCTAGGTCTGCCCCTTACCATCCAGTGAACTTGTGGTGAGTTTCTGAACACATGAATTGTACACCCCCCACCCCCCTTTGCCATTAAAACTCTTTCTCTCAGGTCATCTTCCTGCCTCAGCCTTCTGAGTAGCTGGGACTATAGGTGTGTGCCACCAAACCCAGTTCGCTGGGAAAATTCTGACAGTAACAAAGGACAGTTGTGCCTGTGAGAAGAACCAATCCATTTGAACAATAGGAGAGTACCTGGCATTCCCTCAGTCCCATGTAATGTGACAGTGGCTGTATTATTCTCCAGGGTGCTGATACTGCCTGGATGCCTGAGTATCCTGTACCTTTGGGTCTCCTTGCCCCTCTCTGAGCTGGGACACACAGTAGTAGATGGGCAGAGGCCAACAGTGTTTCTCAGTACTGCATTCTGCTCCCTCGTGCCCGGCCTCCTCCAGAGGGGCTGAGCAGTGCCAGGCCAAGTAGCAGCAGAGGCAAAGTAGAGCCAGCACCGCCCAAGCTGCTGGCTGTGATTGATGCCCAGGCCCAGGGATCTGATGGGGTACCATATGGCTGTCTACTGATTACTCTCAAATGGAATCAGACTTGAGGCCTGGAAAGAGAGGGAGGGAGGGAGGAAAGGAGAGAGAGAGAGAGAGAGAGAGAGAGAGAGAGAGAGAGAGAGAGAGAGAGAGAGAGAGAGAGAGAACGCCTTCCTGCACTGTGACGGGCACAGCCCCAAACAGGACACAGAGTCAGTGCCAGGAGAAGGGTGTCACCAGTGCCCATGGGGACTAAAAGCCCTTGAGCCCTTGTCTTCTTTAAGGCGGAGTCTCTCAGGGACCACTGGGAATTTGCCCAAACACTTCTGGGAGACACTTTCTCCTACTTGTGTTTTGTTGGAGGGTGGTTGAGTGGATGTGACACTGGCCAGAGACTTCTGGATCCTCTCCAAGGGCACACGAGCCGTATCCTCTCTTCCTCCCCCCCCCCCCCGTTTATTTATTTAGAGTCCGGTCTGGCATTGAACTCCTCATCCTTCTCCCTGTCTTCCCACTGTCCATCTTTGTAAAACCCTCTTCCCTGGTGACTTGAACTACCCTCTTTCCCTCTTACTATTTATGAGGGGAAGGTGTCCTGGGTACCACCTCCTGTGCCCAGAGCATTCCACTAAGTCCTGCCCCGTGGAGGAAATGGCAGATGTCAGTTTCACTACCAAGCACTGCAGGATGCTGCTTGATCTGGCTGGCTGCAGACTGAGTGGCCGGTGGATGTCTTATAGAGCGAATGTCCAGCGGCTTTGGGCTCTGGCACCACATAGCACACACAGGCAGATTTGTCATTCTGACCCCAAACAAGACGGGCTTTCTTAGCTTTTTAGACTCGTGTCCTTTGCCTTCCTGGGCCTCAGTGGTTCCAACTGTAAAGGACACTGAGCTCAGCCATTTCTTAGGTGTTTGCAATCACCTGACTCCAGGGTGACTTGGACAAGTGTGTTTGAACATCACAGGGACATTTTTTGACTTCTTTTCTGTTCCGGGGTTTTGTGTCTTTCCTTTTGTTTGCTTTTCCACGGTACTTTATTGTCAAAGACCATTCTTAGGGGCAGGGGGGAGTTGCTCAGTTGGTAAAGTGCCTGCTTCGCAAGCATAAGAACCTGAGTTCCGCCGTTAGCACTCACATACGAAGCCATCTGTGGTGATACGCTCTATGGTCCCAGTCCTGGGAGACAGAGACAAGTGGCACATGGAGCTTTTTGGCCAGCCTAGCCCAATCATGGAGTGCCATGTTCCAGTTCCCAGGGAGACCCTTGTCAAAACACAAGGTAGATGGCTGCTGAGGGATGAAATTGTCTTTTGGCTTTCACATGGACATATGTGAATGCCACCCCCCACACCCTGCCACACGCACACACAAGCTCCTTAAGACTGTTGATGTTCTAGAGAGTAAATAAATGGAAAGAAAGAAAGATATGAGGCGATTACAACCATGGGGAGTCATTTAATGAGTATGTATTAGTGTAATTTTCCAGTTGGTACCAAATGTGCTTGCTTTTCCGCAAAATACAACCAAAGTACCTGGTTAAATAAGAGAGAAGAGGGTCCGCCTGCAGCCTGGCACCTAGGGTGAACAAACGATTCAGGGATACCTTTTCAGTTACAGGGGCATCTTCTCTTCTGCAGAGTTGGCCCATGTTTATATAATGCTTTCCAGTGTGTTTCCTGGCTCCTGTGGAAGCATAAATATTCTTGCATGTAAAAGTGACCTTGGCAGCAGACGCTTTCAGGACTGGAGCTGTTTCTGTGCAGGGCTCAGAAGCTGAAAGAAACAGCAGCCTGAGGTTTACAGCAGTCGACAGAATGCCTGGGGGAGGCTGAGGGCACAGGTGGTGGACAGTGGCAGCTGGGCTGCATGCTTTTCAGGTGTAGCTATGTGGCCGGAAGGAGCTTGTTTAGAAAGCCACTTCCTTGGAGACCAACAGTCCCCATTCAGAAATCCTTACCGAGATCATTCACTCTCTCAATGTTTATTCTTTTGTCCCTGGAAGGAAGCACTTAGAGAGCAGGAAGTATGCTCCCAAAACTGCTGTTGTGTACAGTGTATTCTGCCACAGACATGTGCAGAGCCCTGCAGGGTCAACTGAAGTTCCCAATCCATGTGGTCTGAAGACTCACTTCTTAACTCCCCCTCTCTGGGAAGTGCCTGCCTGCCCATCCTCCTTTTTATCTGCTTACATATCTGTTCATTTCTGACAGTGCCACTATGGAACCCTTGACTGTTCTTCTCATCCCCCTCAAGCCTTGTTAAACGTGACTCCTGAAACAAACTGGGCAAAGAGAGATGCCTACATCGCCTTCTGAGGTCACAGAGTAAGCTGCCCAAAGTACTCGAATAGAATAGAATGAGAACTGTGTGATGTGAACTTCAAAAAAACAGAGAGTATAGACTCTTCACTGCATATTTGCAGGCAGTTGGGAAAGCTTATTAGAATAGGAGCTGGGGATGCAGATATAATTCGACTTAATCTCTCTTTCTCTGGGTCACTGGCACTCTCGTGTGAAAGAAGGAAACTTATGACCATGTGGTATGTACGTGCAGTGTAAGAGATAGAAGACAAATCTGTGGGCTGGAGATGGAGGTCAGTTAGTAGGCAAGTGTGCACAGAACCAAAGGTTTAACTCCCAGAACCATGCCAATGAAGAGTGTTGATGAATACCTGTAATTCTAGCACTTGGGAAATGGAGAAAGAAAGATCAGAATTTTAGATCATCCTCAGATACATAGCAACTTTGAGGCTAGCCTGGGCTACATTGGCCAGGAGAAGGGTGATAGGAACGGATTATCAAAAAGGAAAAGTGAGTTTGAAATGCAGATTCAATAGGATTGATGAATGGGAGGAGGCATGGGTTCAAAGGATTTTATATTACAAGTGGAGCATCTCTGACCCCCAGAACCCAAGCTGAAATGCTCTAAAATGTGCAACTCTGAGCATAAACACGATGCCACAAGTGGAAGGCTGCATACCTGACCTCAGTACAGCCAGGCACCCCCAAAAATGTGAAATGACCTGAAGGGTATGGGTATGCATGTGAGATATGGAACATACATGAATTTCATTGCATCCCCTCCCCAAGAAATCTCATCTGATGTACATGTGGTTATTCCAGACTGAAAGTATATGAAATGTAAGGTCCTCCTGTGTGGTGATATATTTAATAAAAAATAGTCTGGAATATCAGAGGGCCAAGCTGTGGAGGTGGGAGGGGTGACCCACACCTTTAATCTCATCGCTCCAAAGGCAGAGATCCTCTGAATCTCTGTAGCTTTACTCCCATCACTCTCTGGATCTCTGTGAGTTCCAGGCCTAACAGGCAGGCAGTAGTAGCACACACCTTTAATCCTAGGTCTAGAAAAACTGAAAGTGAAGTAAGTTAGCCGGGTGGAGAGAGAGAAGGGTGGAGTTCAGCTTTCTGTGTGACTTCCCTAGTCAGCTCAGGAGAGAGAAAGGTTTGGAGTCAGGATCCCTAGAGACAGGCCTGAGAGGTTTGCTAGGTAAAAAGTGGCTGTGGCTTGTTTCTCTTATCTTTCTGATGTTTCAGCTTTTCCCTAATATCCGGTTTCGGGTTTCATTGTGTTTATATTATAATAGCAAATAGAATTCATGCAATACTCCTGTTTTTAGCATTTTGACCCGGGCATATTGTGAGCTACTACTTGTGAGAAAATCCTCCAGGAGAAGCTCAGAAGTGGATAGCTAGCACAGTTGAACTGACCCAAACCCTCAGATAACACTGAAAAGGAACAAAAGCCGTGAGTGACGAGGTTTCCAATATCTAAGGAGTCGCCTGTGACAAAGACGAAGCTTAGGTTGACCACCTGCCTAGACCACAAGGTCTGCCTTCTACTTCATGATGACTTTCCCAAGCTCAGGCTCTCAGGAACAAGGTCTGCCTCTATTTTTGAGAGGCATGGTGTGAGGCATTCTCTGGATTAGCTTCTACACGTGATTTCTCTCTTTTTCTTCAGCCTCCCCTTTTATTTTCTCCTTTGAGATAAGGTCTCACTGTCTAGCCAAGGCTAGCTAGTCCCACAGTCCTTCTGCCTCTGCCTCCTAAGTGCTAGGATTATAGGCATGCCACTCAGCCCTCCCAGTCCTTCGCTTTGCTTCTTTGCTACTACTGCTGGAAGTTTGTTTGCATCTCATCCTGGAGAAGACAGTTGTCATTTGCTTAGGCTTGTGGAAGTGGCAACCCCTGAGGAGGAGGGTGAGACTGGGTGAGGAAGTACTGCCCAGTGAAGAGACAGGAGAGCCAGAGATATGTCACCCACCCAAGAACAAGGTATATTCTCCTCAATGGCTGAAAATGGGCTCTTAAGATGAATGACCAAGTTCAAGTCCTGGCTCTGTTGCTTGCTGAGGATGTGGTTTTATTTATTGTGTGCCAAAACTTTTCTGGGGAGATGCAGCACAGGTCTACTCACCCAAGATAGAGAACCCACGAACAGACCAAAGTACAGATACCACCGGAGTCCAATGTGGTGAACCAATGGATTTCATTGGGGTTGCTTACAGTAACATGGGTGAGGGGTTACTTGCAGGATCAGAAATGACTCAAGATAGCTCACCAGAGCCCACGTGAGCATGACCGATCACTCACAAAGCAGAGAACCTGGAGTGCACTGCATGGCCTTCAGGCTGCTCAACATATTACATCTCCTTTCTAGGTACCTCAGTTGGTCTAAACCGCTTGCAGGCAGCTCTGCCAGTTTCTGCTTCTTCCAGGCAGCTGGTCTGGACTCATAGTCTTTTTTGAGCTCAGCTTTTACTGTTTTCTCAGGCAGGGAGGGGCCTAGTAAATCTGAACAGTTTCAGGGACTTCCTAAAGCTATTTTGAGTTGTTTACCTTCATGCTTAAGGAGTTTCCCTGCTGGATTGAATGTTTTGATCTCAGGAAACTGTTAAACAAGAGATTTTAAACAAGTTATTTCTATAGGATGGGTGATAAAATGAGGCAATGGGTACACAAGTGAAATCCACAAAAGGCCACATGCATAGAGCCACGATGTACAAAATACTACTTACTATTATTACTTGGGAACTGGTACTCTGGGATCTGATAGAGAACATGTGGCCCTCACCAAGCTCCTTTGTTTCAGACGTAATGGCTCATGGTGAGAACATTTGGAGCCATGGAGTGCTTCAACCCAAACCAATCCTTCCTTCTGGAGGTTTCCATTTTCACATCATCTCTTTTGGGAAGTGGGGGTGTGAGTCATAAGGAGTTAGCAAGTGGCTTTTGGGAAATACATTTTTGTGACACAGCACATATGGCAAAAGTTATGTGTAGTCGCTTCCATTAGCTGTTATGGAAAGTTACTTCACATTGAACAGCCTGGAACACCCAGGTTTAATCTACAGTTTGGGGGTCAGGAATTCAAAAGGAGGTAAGGAACTGTTTCCTTGTTCTGGTTTTGTCTTTATACAGCAGGCTATGTAGATGGGCTAGCCTGGAACTCTCTACAGATCAGGCCAGCTTCATACTTGAAACAAGTTTTCCTCTGCCTCCTGATTTTGGAATTACGGGCATGTACCACCTCCGGGCTCCAAAGTGTGTCTTACAGGCTCCATCAAAGTGCAACCAAACAGGTCTTCTGTCTAAAGGCTCTAGGAGAGACTGTGCTTGCCTTTGCCAGCCTTCCCTGGGAGTCCACCTACATTCTATGGCTAGTGGCCCCACCCTCAAAACCCACCCGTTCAACTTCTACCCTATGCTCCATCATTATTTCTCTGACAGCCCTACCCCAATGAGGCCATTTAAGGCCTGCCTGCTGCGCTCTACAACAAGCGAGGAAAAACTAAGTATCTGAGGACAAAAGTAAATCAGCTCTTTCTTTGCACATCCTTTTCTGTTGTCCTGTAATTCCAGTTCTCTTGTCCTAATTATCTATCATTTCTTAGCTTTAATTCTCCATCCCTACCCTAATTCCTAATGCCTCCTAGGTTCTTCTTCATCTCCTTCAGAAAGCTTAAAGCAGTAGAAAAAAGTACAAGAGTTACCTCTCACTGGCCGAAAAGCACACTCCTAGGGTAAGCAATAAGGAGCCAAGCCTTTTACCATTTATGTTGCCATGGCAACATAAAGTTCCAAGGTTACAGAGTAAGACTGACCAGAATGGGGTGAGGTGGTGGGGGAGGGCACAGGGCCCGGTGACAAACTTTAAGGCATAGGTTTATTGTGAGCAGACTCAGTAGAAGAATTGGCATGCTTTTCTTAGTGGGCTTTGTGTTAGTAACTTTGGTAAGACATCTGCAACTCTGACCTTGTGCATAGCTACACTTTTAAACTTATGATCTGTTCACAAAGGCCTTTAGTCTAGTTTGAACTTGCTTTGAGGTAAAAATAAGCTAAATGTGTGCCATTTGTGTTGGACTGAGGAGAAACTGTTATTTTCTTGTGTTAGTCTGAGTAACAGGACGAAGAAGGTTTTAAGAGTCGATAGTGGGCCAGTAGACCCAGTTATGTAACATAACTTATGATATTTTCTGTATATCAAAATTGTATAGCTTAAAGAAAGGTCTTCTTCCTGACTATCCAGAGATATGTGTGCCCGTAAGATTGAGAAGCAATCGTGAGATTACATATACACATCTCATGAAAATCCATGGCAATGTGGAGAAATTATAGCTGTAATTGCACAATAAATCACAGATGGAAGCAACAGCATCAGAGGCGGTGGCCTGCAAGCCTTGACAGGGTGCCCCATCAGAGGGACATTACTCTGGTGGGTTGACATTTGAATTATCAATTTCTATAAGCTGTATTTTTGTCCTGGTCCTCAATAGCCCATGACAATGGCTCCTGACATTCTCCACTCTTTCCCTTCTTGGTACCTTTGTGATGATACCTTCCCAGGTTATGAAAGTTACTTAATCACCTCTATAAAGTCTCCTGTGTAGTGGAGGCCACGTCCCAGGTTCTAGGATTAGGGCATGAGGAGCTTCAGGAGGTTCTTACTCTGTCAACTACAGCCTATGGGCTGCATTTCTCCCTAGTCTATGACACTTGTCACATTCTTCTTTCCTGTCACTAACCCCCATTTTCTGTTTTATTATTCTTTTCTTCTGTTTTTGTTTTACCAGACAGGGTTTTCTGTGTAGCTCTGGCTGCCCTGGAACTCTCTCTGTAGATCAAGCTGGTCTCCAACTCAGAGATCCACCTGCCTCTGCCTCCTGAGTGCTGGGACTAAAGTCCTCTGAAACTACACCCGGCATGTTGTTCTTAACTTTAATTCCCAATTCTGATGTTTACAGCCAGCCTTAGCTGAGGGTCTCCTGTGTGCGTGTGGGTGTGGGTGGGTGGGTGTCATCTTTTGAACACTTCACAGCACCTCATTTTGTGCCCCACTACAAGCCTGTGAGACAGAAACAGCCACCCCATTTTACAGATGAGAGCACAGCCAGCAAGCAGTGAAACCAGGATGCAGGAGACATGTGGCTTAAGACTGAGCTTCTTGTTTATTTGTTTTGTAGTTCTGAGGGGTTGAACTTTACTCATGCTGGGTAAACATTTAACCACTGAGCTTAAATACACACTCACACACACACACACACACACACACACACACACACACACACAAACAATATTTCTAAATACTTGGGTATAGCATGCTTAGTCTGTATAATATTACTTATTTGTATATTTTTATGTACAAAGTGGTAGCATGATCTCTTTCACTGGGAAGGCCATTTAGTTCCACTTAATGAAGCCTCTGTCCTTCATCCTGAGGACCACAAGGGTCCAGCCTCTGTTTCCAGATGAGCCTTGGCTAGTGTAGGCACAGCCAGTGTGCACCCAGACCTATTTTTTTTGCAAATGTCTCTGAGGGAGCTTCTGTTAACTGCCCCCTCCCTTCAGAAGCCCAAGGAGGGATATGATGAAATGGGACTTCAGCGCCCAGAGTGCTGGCCTCTGGCCGGTGTTCTCTGAGGTTTGATGAGTAACACAAGGCAGGAAACTTGAGTTCCAAATAAATGAGGTGATATCCCTAGATTACGCAGGACTGAGGTCATGAGGGCATTCTGGTTTGCCCCTTGATTTGTTTTGTTTCTGGGCCCCACCAGCTGCCTTGTGGTTGGCTGCTTAGTGGTGTAGACTGGATTGACAATAATGCTTGCTATCCCCCTTGTGTGTGTGTGTGTGTGTGTGTGTGTGTGTGTGTGTTAGTGCTACAGGCAGCACTAGGTAGTTCTCCACCTCTTGCTGACACTGAATGGTGGTGGTAGAAAAAGCAATCACACTCTTATTCCTGTAGCTTCATCGAGGGACTCCCTGGACGAATGCATTGTGATTTGTCTGGTACCGAATTTGTGGTCAGACAGATGCAGGTTCAAATCCCTACTCTATTTGGACAAGCTAACAAAATCCCTGTGAGCCTCAGTGGGATCATCTCTTAAATGCAGGTGGCGGCATCTACCCCCAAAGAATTGCTGTAATGATAAAAGAGAGTTCCTATAGGTGGGGTCAGCATGAAGCCTGATGGCAAGTGCACAGTGAGGGGCAGTCAGGGGAGTGGGAGGGGCTTGTCTGTAGAGCCACAGCATTGAGAGAAAGGCAGAAATGAGTTCCTAGTACAGGTGGGAGTTTTCTGTTTCTTTGGCTTGTTGTTTGGAGGCTGAGTCTTACGTAGCCCAGGCTGACCTCCAACTCTCCGGGAAGACCTTTAATATCTTCTCTCCTCGGAGTGCTGGGGTTACGGGCACATTCTGCCTACCCTGTCCCTGAAGTTCAAGATTCTCTGGCCTCAGCCTCTGGATTATAGGAGCTATGGGCTAGAGCCCCACACCCAGCCAAGTTAGGATAACAAGACACTTCGAGTTGTTCATGAGAGGCTGTAAGTCCTTCCTCTCTTTCCTCACCCCTTGAAGATGGAAAGTCTGTGGCTAATTCAAATAGCCCTCTGTGAAACATCTGTCTGGCTAGGATTCCGGGGAGGGGCTGGAAGGTAACGGGATGTGCCTTTGGACTTGGGAAGACTGTCTTCTAAAGAAGACACCACCACTCTTGCTAGGCTTCCCATGTGCACAGAGCTGGTGGTCTCTTTTACCAAGAAGGATCTGTGGCCAGGAGGGATGGCACTGGCCTGTAATCCCAGAACTTTGAAGACCTTGGAGGGGTCAGAAGTTCAAGGTCATCCCTGGCTACATAGTGAATTAAAGGCCAGCCTAGACTATATGAGACCATATCTAAGAACAAAACAACAACAAAATAAAGAAAGCCCATAAAGCTGAGCCTACTGGCACAGACTGTGTAATTGAACATTCATTTGGGCAGGAGAATGTTGAGTTCAAGGCCACCCTATGCTCCACCGTGAGAGCCTGACTCAAACAAACAAACAAGGGCTGGGCGTGTCACTTTGTGATAGAGCACTTGCTAGCATGCATGAGGTCCTGAATTTGATCTCCAATTTAGCCAAAACAAGTAAGCAACAAGAACAAAACCAGAATACATTGGCTGGGTTAAAATAATAACACGGGACCTCTGTGGGAGCCAGCTTGTGGGTAGGACTTGAAAAATCAGTTGGGGCCATAAACATCTGTCTACAGAAGTCTCAGGCCTAAAGTACCCTTCATGCCTCAGGAAGTTCTTATTCCAGTGGAATATCACAACCTTACTCATGGAAGGCTGAACAACAGCTGTGCCCCCTTACCTTTGAGGCCAGCAAAATTCCCAGCCTCCTTTCATAAGTCAGTCATGGCAGCAGGCAGTAAGTGTAGGAGCAGGGAGGTGGCCCAGGCAGGATTTGGATCTCTACTGGTATGTAGGTTCTCAGGAGACCTGGAGTCACAGAGATGTTTGTGTTCTTATAGGCAGCCGGCCCTGAGGATGCAGAGGTTGCATCTTCATACATGAAGTTTTAATTCTTTCCTTTTCCATCTTCTGTAGCCAAGAGATCTGTCTCTTGCTTTTCCGAGTTATCTGGAAGTAGTAATGCAGGGCCACAGATACTTAATTTGGAGAATGCTTAACAAGATACACAAGAAGCACAATGGAAAGAGTGGGGTTAGTTCAGCAACGATTCACTAAGCCACGATGATGACAGGTACCCAAGATTTTGCTGTTTTTGGTTGTATTAATACAGAAAGGAATAAGACCTGGCCTCTGACTGCAAAAAGCATGTGACTTTGATATGTGATAAGATCCAGGAAGGAGAGTGTATCTCCCCTCTAATCTGTGGGCTGCCACGTGAACACAGAAGGCTTAAGAGGCTTATCTGGGGACTTTCTTAGGGGTGTTATCATTGCTAGGGGCAAAATCAGGTCTTAGATCACAAAGACAAACAACCTTGAGAAACCAATGGCCCAGTGATACATTCTGTCTCTTGAGGCCATGGCCCCATGCTTGAAAGAAACACTCTGGCTTCTACTGAACATGGCTGACTTTCTGACTGATATCTTTAGGAAGACTCAAGAGTCCCACATGGACTTAGAAACAAGTCGTAGAGACCAGGCTGGGCTATCCTGGGTTGTAAGGCCTGTAGAAATGAGAGTCTCCTTTAGGGGCAAGTCTGGGTGGCTGCTTTCTCGTGCACTCTTTGCAGGGATGTTTAGGAAGATTGACTGCCAATGCTAAAGCATGTACAGTGATAAGGCCAGCCAGGGCCTCAGCAGAGGTAGGCTTTGAGCATCTGTCCCTCATGGGGGACTTATTGTGACTGATTCCTATACATATAAAAGGGAATGGGGACCAGCGTTTTGGGGGGGGGGGGTAGAAAGAAGGGATGAACAACAGGCAGTAGTGAAGAGGGTGGCAGATCAAGTATGACTGAGCCATGGCACAAGTGGAGCCCCCAGGAGGATAAGAAATTAGACACTTCAAGACTCCCAAAGGTGGCTTGGAACTCCAAGTAAGACCAGTGTGTGTGACAGTTTGAACAGTAAGAAGAGTCGTAGAAAAGCTTTGAACTCCTTACGGGGAGAAAATTCTAGAAGGGTCAAAATTGTCACTACAGTTTCTGGGGAAGGGATTGACTTGTATTACAGCATTTAAAGATATAAGCCAGGCTGTTTTAGTAACATATCCAAGACTCTTTCCCTGTTAGGTCCTCTTGGCTTCGGAGCTGCTTTTTTTATGGAGGGAGTTTGTTCCTCAGACAAGCAAAGATTAGGATGAAGGTGCAAAAGTCTCCAACAGGGTTCTGCATCCATCTCAGCTCTCTCCTGGACCCTTGCCAAAGCACAGAGCATCATTTTATGTCTTTTCTAAGACAGGGTCTCATGTAGCCCAAGCTGGCCTCGTAGTCATGGAGCCAAGGATGACTTCTTCTGATCCAATAGGACTTAGGAGTGTGACACCATTCCCAGTTTATGCAGTGCTGGGGATCGAACCTAGTGAATTGTGCTCACTAGGAAGACTCTGAGCAGCTGAGCCCGGAGCACCCTCTCAGAGATACTTGATGTCAAATATCCAGAAAGATTTCTCCTTCTTTCTGCTAATTTCTTGCTATAGTTTTTCTTTTCTTTTTTCTTCTTTTTTTTTTTAAAATACAAATAAATAGTGCACTCACCTGGGGACAATAAAAGAGAGGTGAAAGAATAATTAGATGGCACTCTGCTGAGTGCTTGGAAACAGAGGTGTAAGTAGAGCTGGGATCATTCAGGAGCTAGGAAAGTGGTGGTTGTGGGGTCTTTAGTTCTCCCAAAGAGTTAGAAGCAAATTCCTATTGTTTTGTGGAAGGTGGGGGAGATGTGCGTGTGTGTGTGTGTGTGTGTGTGTGTGTGTGTGTGTGTGTGTGTGTGTGTGTGTGTTCTCTCAGGGCCTTGTGCATGCTAAGCAAGCCCTTTATTGCTGAATTCCACCCTCCATGTCACCAGCTTTTATGTTCAGTTCCCCAGAATCAGCAAAAGACCATCAGTGTTTTAATGACCCCATTTACAAATGAGGAAGTGGAACTGGAAGGGGCTGCTGGGCATGCACTGTAGATTTAGGGGCATCCCTGGTCTCTAACCTGAGTTTTCCTGGCTTTGAATGTTTCCTTACACCTATAGTTACAGGGCTTTGGTTTTGGCTTGGTTGGTTTATTTTTGTTCCTGGATCACAGCTTTAAACTCACACAACGAGCTCCCACACGCTCACTGGCAAACAAACCTTCCTGGCAACACAGCCAGCTGCTGTTTCCTGTGTTTAGAGAGCACATTGCAGGGAAGTGTTTTAAGAGTTGTTTTGAGTGTTGTGTCTGCTCCTCCATGCAGAAGTGTGGATGCCACTTCTGAGAAAGAAGAAGGTGACATGGATGCTCAGTGACAGCTCTCAGGGCTGGGAGATTTGTGTATTGGGACGAGCTCAGAGCCTTTGTTGTGTGGGCTGTGAAACCATGGAGTTTATGAAGTCTGTGAGCTGTGAGGTCAGAGTTCTCGAGCCTCCTCCGACTCCGGGTAAGACAGTTTATGTCTGCCTTGTTCATGTATGTGACAAGTTCTCCAGAGCTGCAGATAGCAATTCTGGAAAGTTCAGTGTAGCACAGATCCATCAGCCTCTCTCAGAGATGAATAGGGTGCTTTTGCCTTAGTAGATCCCAGAGACAGGGTAGTTAGGAAGCAAGGGGGTACTTGCTGACAGGGTAACCCTCCTCTAGTTTTTATCTTGGAACAACAGAGAATCCATAGCTTATCCATAAATAAAGACAGATGATAGCTAATGTTTGTTGTGTGCCTACTATGTGCTACTTTACGCTTTTCTCAATCCTGTACCAATTAGTAACCAGCATTTCCCTTCTGCAAATGAAAAGAACCGGGCAGACATAGACAAAGGTCCTCAGCTGGGAAGCCACCCCTGGCCCATCAGGTTTCAGAGCCCTTCATTATTTGTTATTGTTAGTTATTCCACAATCTGCCTGCATTACTTGCTGTTGAATTATCTTCCCCCCCCCCATTCCCCCCCCCCAGGCTCCCTTCTGTGCTTCTGGAATGGGGTTAATCCCAGTCTGGGTCCCTTTCCAGCCTCTTCTCATCACACTCAGTCATTCATCACACAATCACACCTCTGTCTGAGGGCTCGCCCTTTTAACACTTCAGAACCCTGCACAAATGTGCTGATAAAATGAATATTTTCTTTCTGGGTCCATTTTTCTCTTCTTTGTTGAGAACCCACGATCATAAGCTTTGCCTATTGAGCTCCTCTTTACCAGACTGACCTTGGACTCACCGCTGTAAACGAGGCTAACCTCAGGCTTATAACTCTTATTGCCTCAGGCTCCCTGTTGCCAGGATCACAATACCCTGGTTAGGTAGGTGTGATCTTAGCCATGCTTTTCAAATGCTTTGTTCTTTGAGACAATTTCTCAAATGGTGCCATGCGTTTCACACTTCTCCACCCACCTCTATCCAGTCCCCTTTCTGGATAGTGTGTGCGCGCATGTGTGTACATTAATACACTGCCTCAGCTCATAGTATGCAAACAATACCACACCACCTTTTAGAACACTCCGAGGTGGCTTGATGTCACTTTCCAAGACTGACTGTAATCACAGAGAGGAGTAACTCAGAGTTTTCTGTTTCTCTAAGTTATTACATGGGGCCTAGCGTCCAGTACCTGGTAGCGCATTCATCCCAAGCACTATTACAGTTTATTAACATTTGCTACTCAGATGTCTCATGCTGGGGAAGACTGATATGCAAAACAGGATTCTTAAGTCTTTTGGAGCTTAATGTTTCACTGGAGGAAGTAGAAACCCAGCCTATAACCTGTAAAGGGAAGATACTGTCTCAGTCAGCATAGGTGGTTACAATAGAATAACCACAGACTGGGGGCTTAAGCAACAGGCAGAGCATTGAGGGCCAAAGTTCAGCACCAAAGTCTGGCAGGTGCTGGTTCTGGTGAGGGTCTTTTTCCTCACTTGACTATGATGGCCTCTGTGTTTTAAGAGTAAAAAAGGAGGGGTGCTCCAGTAAAATCGGATCTCTGAGCTCTGTCTCTTGTGTCTGTGGGTTCTTTTTGTTTTGCTTTGTTGGTTTTTTGGGGTTTTTTTGTTTGTTTGTTTGTTTTTTTTTTTTTTTTTTTTTTTTGAGACAAGGTTTCTCTGTGTAGCCCCAGCTGTCCCGGAGCTCACTCTGTGACCTGGCTGGCCTCTGGAACTTTCTCGGAGTTCCTGTTTGTTCCTGGACAGGCATGTGCCATGATGGCTGGTTATATGTGATGCTAGGCTTCGCAAATGCTAGGCAAGCACCTTACCAACAGTCCTCTTTGGCTTCCTCTTAAGCAATAGGACATGTAATCCATGCTGGCTTCCAACCTCCAACCCTTTACCTCTGCCTCCCAAGTGCTATGACTGTGTGTCACCAGAGTTGACCTGATTAGTTTTTCTTATTAGGGTACTTTGCTAATATTATTATAAAGACTCAAAAGTGACAATTCCATATTTGTAGGTTAGGGTATTAGTCTGTGATTTTATTATTTAGATTTTTTTTTTTAAAGACTTCTTTCTTGGGGCTGGAGAGATGGCTCAGGGGTTAGGAGCCATTAACTCAGGACCTGAGTTAATTCCCAGTACCTACATGGCAGATCACAACTGTCTGTAAATCCTGTTCTGGATCTAACACCTTCGCACCAATGCATATAAAATAAAGCTCAATAAATTATTTAATAAAAAATTTCTTGTGTGTGTGTGTACATGCATTTTTTGTCTCTCTCTCTCTCTGGGGGGGGGGGGGATTTATGTGTACCATCTTCTTAAAGAGTGCTCACAGAGACAAGAGGGCATTACTTCCCCTGGAACTGGAGTTATAGGTGGTTGTGAGTTGCCTGATGTGGGTCCTGGGAACTGAACCCAGGACTTTTGGGAAAACATTAAGCAATCTTGACCACTGAGTCATCTATCTAGCCCCCTTAGTTTTTCTTAAGCAAAGAGCTCAAGAAACCCAGGCTGGTTTTGGATTCCTGATGCTCCCGGCTCTACCTCTCAGTCTATGAGTTTTCATGGAAAACAATTTTGTTTTCCTTGCTGGCTGTAACAGTCAAGTGACCTTCTAAAGAGTTCTTATATGAATTCAATGATAGGGAATTTGAGCACAGATAGGAAAAATCTTGGAAGGATGCTAAAGAGAAGGTGTAGGCACAGATATGGTCTCCTCAATATCTGTTCCCACTCCGTTGTCCCTTTTCCTAGCTGGAGCCGGTGTCCACCATGCTTTCTGTCTTTCTTTCCACTGTGGCTGCACTCAGCCTACATCTGTCTGGCTGGACCACATTCCTCAGGGCCCAGGTGACCAATAAGGAAACAGAAAACCACAGAGGCAAGAGGAAAATTGCCTGCAGCCTGGAGGAGCAGTAGCAAAGACGGAATTGGTTTCCCATTCCTTCTCACTAACTGCTTTCCAACACTGGCCATGCTTGTGCGCTTGTGACTCATGGTTGTGGGTGCCACCCCTTTGGCATAGCCACCATCAGCTCCCAGGACCTGCTTCCTTGAGGCTGAGAGGAGCCTTCAGGACCAGTGGATGCCTGGTATCAGAAGTTTTCAGTGGCCCCACGAAATGGCCAGCAGAGGAGGGGGCTGCTCTGCTCAAACACTTAAGTGTAGAACCTAGCTTGTGATTCCCTCTGTTTGAAGTACAGTAGAACAAAATCCACCATGAGTGAGTGCAGAAGGTGTCCATTTGTGGGGCATGGTCTGAGGAAAAGTTGCTACACACAGGGATTCAAGGTGTGAGCTCTAGTCCAGCATATTGGCTGTGTAATGCTGAGCAATTGATCTGTTCCATTTCAAAGAGCATTCATGATATATTTACTGTGTACTAAGAACTGCTTGGTAAGTAGGTACATAGGAATAAACTAGAACCTCTGCTCTCAAGTACCTTTAAGCCTTATCCATCTAACTTAGGCTATGAAGAGGAGTATGGAGTACTAGCTAAGAGACTTACTCAGCCCACTTTGAGGGACTAAGGAGGTACTGAGACCAATGATCTTGGGAGGACAAGAAGGTGGGCAGTTGTACAGGTTGAAGATGGATAGGTAGATGAGAAGGTAGAGTCATTGTGCACACAGGCAAGACGGGTAAGATGCATGCACACAGCCCAGGGGTTTATGCTAAGCCTTCAGAAGATACTGATGGCCATTGAACAAATTCATGGTCTGCCAGAACCATCTGAGAGGGCTTACTCCTGTTCAAAGTCTAAAGTTTCAACTCTATTCCAAATCTGCTAGAGGAGAACTTTTAGTAAAATACCTTGAGGATTGGCATGCATGGCAGGCCTTTTAAAGCTGAAGGAGCCATATCCCTGGATTCACTCAGCCATGTATTTAAAGTATTCAGAAACATTGCAAGCCGTGGGTATAGTTCAGTTAGTAGCACATTTGCGGAAAAACCCTGGATTTGATCCCCAGTGACACAGAGAAACAATGTACCAGGCATGGTGGTGCATGTCTATAATCCCAGCATTCAGGGTGCTTAGAATCACCATAACTTTAAGGCTAGCCTGTGCTACATAGGTAAGACTCTGTCTTTAAAGAAAAAAAAACCTTCAGGTCTGAACATGAAGGATGATTTTCTTATCATTATTCTGTAATCAATTATTGATGTAACATTTATATTTTTCACTAATACTCTAGAGTGATAGGAAGTATAGGGAGGCTGTGTGGGGGATGCATGAAGGTACAGAACACCCACGAGGAAATAGCTCTTGTTACCCGAGCATCTGTAGGAGGTCCTGGAGCATGGCAGCTGTCCTTGGACACAATTGTTTGTCCACACTTCAGACACCTTGCTCTACCCCAGTAACTCTCAACCCTCCTAATTCTGTGACCCTATATACAGTTCCCCATATTGTGGTGACCCCAACCATAAAATTATTTCACCGCTGCCCCTTAACTAATTTTGCTACTGTAATATAAATATATGATATGCAGGATGCCTGATATGGGATCCCCAAGGTGTTATAATCCACAGGTTGAGAACTGCTGCTCTACACCGAAGGACAGCAAACTTTATTTAAAAAAAAAAAAAAAAAAAAAAAAAAAAAAAGCAGAAAGAATATTCTAGGCCCCATGGGTCAGGTAGTCTCTTTGGTCACAGCTCAATGCTGCTGTTATAAAACAAGAATAGGCAGAGACAATGTACATACAAGTGACCTTGCCAGGCTATGGTAGGTAAGCTTATTGAGTTTGGTTTCATGTAAGTTTTATGCAGTACAAAGTTTTATTCTTAAAAAAAAAATTAAAGATGTAAAAACCGTTCTTAGGAACTGGGGAGAGCGCTGAAAAGCAGGTGGTAGGTTAGATTTGGTCAGGGGTTATTGTTTGCTGACCTCTATCTATAAGATTCCAGACCTTTGGTTTTCAGATAATACCTCCTGGCCTAGATACTTCAGAGAGACTGTGGAAATCAAATAGTTGGGAAGGACACCCACACCAAGCCTGTATTTTTCAGGTGAAGAAATGGAGGCCCAGAGCCCCAGAGCATGGCTTGCTCATGAGCATGCAGCCCCTCCCCAGCTAGGACTCAGCAGGCTGCTGAATTCCAAGCAGGTGCTTTGCCCTACCTATTCCAGGCAGAGTTGATTTGAAAGGAGAACAGCTTAAAAGGCAAAATTAACTTCCTTTCTGACATGTTACAAATGGCTACTTAAGGGCTTTTGAGCAGCAGCATTGCTTTGTCAATGTCAAAGGCAGTTAGCAGCCCGTCTTGGGAAAATGCATTGCATAGGGCAAGGAATCTCAGCACCTGAAATAACACATTGATGCTCAAATGTACATCTCTTGCTATTGCCTTGACTAGTCTGGCTTTGTCTATGTAGCCCAGGCAGTCTTTGAACTTGAAGCTATCTCCTCTCTAAAGCTGGGGTGAATGAATATTAGTCGCCAGGCCCTAACAAAGTGAAGGCTTGGTTCAGTGTTATTCCCATCACAAAATTTGGCTATAATTATTTTATTTAAACATCTATTTTTATTGAAACACCGATGTTCAGAGTAACTAGTGAGCACTTATTGTAAAGGTTATTTTAAAAGCACAATAGTATGAACGGTTTTAGTGTCTCATCCCTAACTGCAGCATGGTTGAATGGCCTTTTTTTGGTTTATTTTTGTTTTCTGAGTCAGGGTCTGCTTATGTAGCCAGCCGGGAACTCATTTTGTAGCCCAGAATGAATTTGAACTCATGGCTTTTCTGCTTCCAGTTCCTAGTAATCCATTTTCTAGCAGCACCTAAGATTGACTAAAAGTTGACCAAAAAGTTCACATCTTTCCGAAGTACAGATTGTCAGCTTCGTCCCTTTTTCTGTGTTCCCGCTCAAGTCCCCAGTCAGACAGAAACAAGAGTTCTGCCCTCTTCTGCTTCTTTGCCTTTGGACACACAAAAAAATAATGCTGTGATTGGGGATGTAGGCTCTGGACAAGCCAAAGCGAATGGCGCCTTCTGAAATCAGACCCAAGGATGTCTCTGCATACGGATGTGTACCAGTTCCTCTTGAATGAAATACCAGCTCCTGGCACACAGGAAGTTGTTCTCCCGTGTTTGGGTGTTCTGTTCTTTGTCCTTCTACTGTGACGCCCAGCTAGTTCTCTGCTCTATGAGGCAACAGGTACAGGCTCATGTATGCTCTTTGGTTGTGCACACATATATATTCCTGGGGCCTGCTGAATGGCTGGTTAGGCAACCTGAATCAGCACGCTCCAGGTAGAAAGGGGTCAGGGAAGGATAGACCTACTCTCAAAAATTAAGGTGGAGAACAATTAGGAATACATCAATGTTGACCTCTGACCTCCAAGTGTACATGTATGTGTATGTCCATATAAACATACATGCCCTCGCGCATGCACCTCACACACACACACACACACCTGCTAAGAGACTGACAGAAGCCTGTCGTGCCCTTGGGGAAGAGACACAGGGAGTTAATCCATTGATTATTATCACACACAGACTCTGTCATCCTGGGTGTCTGTGATCTAAGATGCCCTGCCTAGACTCAGCAGCCTTGTGTTGAACATAGCAGCAGTGAGGAGGTGACTCATCTCTGCCACCCAGGGTGGTCCAGCTGTCAGGACCAGATTGGCCTGTGCCTCCCCCCACATCCCTCCATCCCTCCCCCCACCTCGTTTGCCCTGCTTTCTCAAAAATTAATTAATTAATTAAAAAGGTTGCGGCTTGTGAATCATCTGCCCTCATGGAGCCACTCAGAAAGCTCAATGGGTTTGGAGGGGTGGGGGTGGGGTGGCATATTGTCCTTCTAAGTAGAACCCTGCTGAGTCACGTTGAGGCTCAGAACAAATTGCTTTTTCCTAAATAATTAATCATAGCAGCTTTCCTTTATTTAGTAACTGACAGTGGATGGCCCAGCAGAACCACCAGAGTTGCTAGGCTCAAGTGACCAGCCCCAGCTCCATGCTTGCCGCCTGTTGCCTTCACTTGAAAGATGCTCCCCGCTCCCCCAAATCTTCACAGTTCTGTGAGGCAGACAGTAGTAATATCCCTAAGTTATAAACAAAACGGGGAGGTACAGGGGAGGTCGCTTGTCCCAGGTGAGGAGTAAGGACGGACCCCAGCTTTTAAAATCCTTTTCTTTCCTTCCAGTCTGCCCCTTTTCTGAACCTCACCCCACCCCTTCTTTTCCTGGCTTCCTGGCACTCAGAACTGGCCTCAGATGTGTATCTGCTCTACCAAAGAGCTGCATAATGTTTCCTGGGCTGCAGACATGCAGGTAGAGGAACCTGCTTCTAAGCCTGCTTGCTGAGTGCGTCCCTGGACCCACACAGTGGAAGGAGAGAACCAAATCTTTTGACTGCCATATGCATGCTGTGACCCATTCTTACACACACACACACACACACACACACACACACACACACGGAAATTAATGTGGTTTGAAAAATAGCTCTCTTGATTTTTTTAAAATGGGGTCTTGCTGTCTAGCCCACTCCAGCCTTAACCACAAAAGCCTCCTAGTTCTGCCTGTCAAGTTCTGGGATTAGAAGCATTTGCCACTACACTCAACTGAGCTTTTATTATTTCATATGAAATGTTGAGAAAAAATGCTGCATTATTTTTGTTTTGGTTTGGTTTGGTTTGGCTTTGGTGATTTGGTAATCAGAGCACTTGGTGGCAGAAGCAGGAGGATTGCTGTGAGTTTGAGGCCAGCTGGACCATGTCCTTATTAGTTTTTATTGTCAGTTTGAGACAACCAAGAGTGAGCTGGGGCGATGGAGTGTCATCTGAAGGATTGTCTGGATCACAGTGTGTCGATGTATGCCAGGAACTGTCTTGTTCAGTGATTCAAGAGGGTCCAGCACCCTGTGGGCTGTATCATGTCTGGCAAGTGGGTCTGGACTGTGAAATTAAGCTGAAGGAAAGCCAGCGAACCCTTGTCCTTACTTCAGTGATGGACTATGACCTGGAAGTATAAGCTGAAACAAATACTTTGTTCCCCAAGTAGCTTTCAGTCATGGTGTTTATCACAGCAACAGAAAGCACAGTCAAACAGTCTACATAGCGAATCTGACCATCCTGAGCTACAGAGTGAGACTGTCTCAACAAAATAAAACAAATCACCTCCTTCAAAACCTCCTTTCCCCTTTTCTAATTTAGTTCCTGAAGCCCTGGGTTCAGATTACCTATCTTTTTTGTTTGTTTTAATTTATTATTATTTTTTATATGCAGTGGTGTTTGCCTGCTTGTATGTTTGTGCAAGGGTGTCAGATCTTAGCATTACAGACAGCTGTGAGCTGCCATGTGGGTGCTGGGAATCGAACCCAGGTCCTTTGGAAGTGTATTCTGTGCTCTTAACTACCAAGTCATCTCTTCATCCTGGTGTTGTTTTTTGAGACAGTTTCTCTGGGTAGCCCTGGCTGTCCTGGAACTCACTCTCTAGACTAGGCTGGCCCTGAACTCAGAGATCGGCCTGCCTCTGCCTTCCAGTTTAAAGACACGAACCACCACACAGATCTGTTTCAGACTGACAGCCAAGAACCAGGAGCAGGCTGTCTCCTGGAAGATCTGCAATAACCCAGCTCTAGGATGCTGCTGTCTCTCACCCCACTGAGAGGCCTCTGCACTAAGGTCTGTGGGCTAACCTGATCTATAGAATCACCAGTTATGGACTGACTGGAATGTTAATAAACATTTTTTTAAATGAAGCAGAAAATTTCTAACTTATGCATAAGTAGTCAGAATAATATAGTTAGTGAGTATAAGCTATTTTAAGAGCAGGCTTGATCCCTAAATTGCTATGTAGCTTCTTCCTCTGTGGTAATTTGATCCTTCATTCCCACATGATCTTGCCATGGAACCCTTAACTATGTGGTTGTCTAGCTAAAGTGACACTTAGATGACATTATACTGTTTTCATTTTCAGCCTCCACAACTCGAGCTAAATAAACCTCTCTTCTTTATTAGTAGCCTGCCCTGAGTATTTTGTCATAGTAACATTTAGCCAGTTTATAGGCAGAGATGAATTTTTTACAATATATAACACAAAACATCCATGTTATAATAGCAGTCCCTTGTGTTTTTATAGTAGGTTAGCAGTTGACATGGCATTTCCATTTTCATAGTCTTACCTCTTAGGGTGAAACCTGAATAGAGCATCTGCTAGTGATTGATAAGAAAAGTGAGGCACTGAGAAGCTGAGTCTCACTGGGTTCCAGTGGGAGATGCGAGATAAACCAGGCTTTGTACAGTGTGACGCTATGGCCTCTTCTCGATGCTTGTGGAGAACGACGTGGTGTAAGTTTCCTTACAGCTCACTTGGGAAGCTCTCTGAGGAATCCTGCTCCAACTGGAATCTGATATGATGTGGAAGCCTTTGGGGAGCGCAGTATTGGAGGCTGCTTCATGACCCAACAGAGATCACCAAGTGAAGCCCAAGTGGACCAAGACAAGCATCCTTCTCCAGTGAGACTGATGTCAGTGACAGAAAAGGGCAGGGAATAGCCGAGGGACATGTGGCCATGTGTAAAGATCAGACAACTTGGTTCCAGGTCTCTGTGGGAAAATGGGGCTCTGGGCTGGGAACCAGTAGAAGCCACTTCCCCCACCAGCAGAGAGCATGCTGTTGCCTGTGGAAGGGTAACATTGGGTAGCTTTATAGGAAAGGTTGATGCTGAGACGGTCTGAAATGTTAAGAAAACAACCGTAAATGTCTGGGGACTGAATCTGGGCAGAGTGAGTAAGACTCTTGGCTGTTGTTTTTAAGGAAAGAACAAGACCCTGAAGAAAGGCCCCCGAGAGGAGCTGGCGGGGGGGGGGGGTGTGAGTCCTAAGGCATCAAGCAGCGTTTCTTCCCCGGTCCCCTTCGCCCACATCCACTCCCACACACAACTGCTCTCAGACAAATCGATGCCTGTGGTTCCTGTTTGTCTCGAAGTAAAATGAGGTCACTGCTATCATCTTCACACCTCCAGTGACGTGAGACGCAGCTTGGATGGGAAGTTGAAGGGGTATCACAAGCTACACAGATGTGGACAGAGCAGAGATGGTCGTGGTCACCTGTAATTCCAGCACACTGGAGGGAGGATTCTTGCAAGAGGATCATGAATGGATAGCCAGTCTGACCCATGTAACAAGTTCAAGGCCAGATGGTCTTGTCCCCCAAAACAAAAAGTAAACATTATTTTTTTTTTAATTCCATCAGCTTAAACACTTTGAAAGTGGCACCTAAGATATGCAAAAGGTGTTTGGAGTCTTGCATGATCCGAATCTAGCAATGATGATGGGTCAAATGGCTAGGCACCGATACAGACTCTCTACTTGAGATGTTTGCTCAAAGTGCTGGCTTTCAAAAGGGAAGTGTTAGGCTAGCTAGCCTGAAAACTGGGATGTTTTAGCCCTGAGAAGGAGAGTAAGCTGGTGTGTTGGTTTCAGAAGAGCATTATATTTCTTTAATAGCCCAGAAGGCTCATGTATGACAACTCGGTCTCCAGCCTATGGTGGGAGTCTTGTAGGAATTGTTCTAGAATAAGCACTCTGGCACCGTTGAGTAGAAGAGAGATATCACCAGTTGACCGAAGCTGGGACAGCTCCTGAAAGGCTGCAATGCTAGGTGTACTTTGTCTTTATTATTCTATACTCTTTCAGCACAAGGTGAGGTAGACAAGCAAGATTTTACGGAAGCTTATGTGGCTGCTAGCAGGTTGTTAGGGGCAATGATCCATTGTTTTAGCTTCTTCATACCATTATGTTTTAAGTAGCAAGTGAAGTCGTGCTTGGTCAAATAGGCAAAGCAAACAGTACTTTTAAGTCCCAAGTAAATCAGTAAATCAATAGCTAATAACCTTATTCTGCTTAAGGGGCAGTGGAACATTTAGCAGGTGAGGTCTTGTCTTTATTTATGGGTTATGGGGATAAGATACTCTGACCAAGCAAGTCAGGGGAGAAAGGGTTTGTTTTAGTTCACAGTTCCAGGTTAGAGGCCATGATGGGAGTGATGTCAAAGAACTTGAAGCAGCTGGTCACATTTACATCTGAAGGCAGAAGAGAATGATGAATGCATGCATGCTAGTGCTCAGCTCACATACTCCACTCCTACAGGCATAGATCCCCTACCTAGGGAATGATACCAGCAAAAATGGGCAGGTTTACCCATCTCAATTAATGTGATCCAGATAATCCCCCCCAAAGACATGCTCGAGGTTCACCTTTCAGGTCATTCTAAATTTTGTCAAGTTGGTAATTTTAACAATGCAATCACAGGCCCAAAGCAATGGGGCCACTTGACTATGAACTAAAGCCTCTGAAATTATAACACAAAAGTTAGTTTCCTATTTTTTTAAAGTTTAATTTAATTTATTGAAATAGAATCTCATATAGCCTAGGCTTGTGTCCAGCTCAATATATGGCAAAGTCTGGTCTTGAACTCTTGAACCTGCTGCCTCCATGTTCAAGTGTTGCGATTTTAGGTGTCTGCCACCACACCTATTTTTTTTTTCTGTGACCTGCATAGAATTGATCTGATTTGAGTGATTGGAATGTAGAAATGACAGAGAGACACAAAAATACCTAAAACAGAAAAGCTAGGCTTGGGTGAGTGGTGTGTTCTAACGTAGAGGCACCAGAAGCCCGGAAGCTTGGCTGTTTATTATGTGCAGCTAAAGCAGGAGGTAGGCTAGCTAATAGCAGCAGGGTCTTTGTAGAGGAATGTCTAAGGATGCAGGGAGGGGGAGGCTGCATAGTCTGCATACATGGTCAACATAAATAATACACTAGAACCGAGGCAAGTCTTTGCCATTCCATGGGTCTGAGGCATTAGGTTCCTTGACTTTGGCTATGCTCATGTGACAAATGCTCATCCATACAAGGGCACATTTCATCCGCACACGTTTTTTTCTCCTTGAGTTGATTTTTCCTAAGTATTTTGTTATAATAACAGAAGTTGGGAGTGGATTTGAGGGCAGGAAGTACCTATTCCGTGAACCCTGTATATTTTGTACTTCATAAGATCATCACTTTCTGAGGGCTGAGCAGTGACCCAGTGGTAGAGCGCTTGCCTAGCATATATGAAGTTCTATCCCTGGGGAAGGGAATGAGGGGGAATGCCTTCTAATACCCATTTTACAGATAAGAAAGTTAATTTTCACAATACTTGCCAGTAGAGAAGATCAACCTTCTAACCCATATGTACCTGAAACCCAGATCACACTTTTCCACCAACATACAGCATTCCACATTTCCAGACTCGTTTCTTGCCAAGCTCTTCAGTGTTTCCAGGTGGGAAAATATGCCAAGTCCAAGTTCTGAAGCCAGCTCTATGCTGTTTATTCTCTGTACCCCGATTCAAGCATCTCACTTAAATACCTGTCATGAGAACAGTAATATACCACAGAGAAGAACGTTCAGGAATAGTGTTTTTTATTAAGTAGCATGTAAGTTACCTTCCTATCATTACCAAATGCCTGAGCCTGTCAGCTTATAAGGAAGAAAATTTAATTTAGTTCTGGATTCCTTAGGTTCATGGTCAATTGGCCCTGCTCCTTTGGGCCTGAGCCCAATACAGTAGCAACGGTGTGAGGAAATCTGTTTTCTTCACAGTGGTCAGGAAGCAAAGGGAGATAGGAAAGGGTTGGAGTCCCATTGCCCCCTTCAAAGATAGTCTCTCCAGCAACCAAACTTTTTCTCAGTAGGGTCTGCCTCCTAACGGTTCTCCCACTTGCCCGTAGTGACACAGGCTAAGATGTTTCAGGCAAATGCAGGTAATTTCATTTTGGGGTCCCTGCTTTACTGTTTTGGGGGTGTAAAAGTCTGGGCCAAATAGCAATACAGGTGCCCAGCCCTTAGGCAGCCAATTGTTGATTTGCCTCTGACATCTCAGCCAGTCACATTATTATTATTCATATTATCGTATATAGTTACATATAAATTAAACAGAATTATTAACAAGCAACTTTTCTATATAAAATGAACTTTTCATCAGATTTTCTGCCATTGTCTGAACATACATTTAATCAGCTCTTTAGTTTCTGGAAATATGGGCCTTTTTGTTGAGAGATCAGCATACTTACATATGCAGTTTTGTGCCCTGAGCAGTCTCATAAAGGTTTTAGAATAATGAAAACAAAACACCCCTTTCAAAGCCCTGTATCAAAGATTACACATGATAATTTATAGACCTAGAGAAGCGCACTGCCTTGAGCAGAATCAGCTCTGCATGAACTATAACTATTGTGGCCAGCTTATTTTCTTAAGTGAGATGCTAGGAAGTAGAGTTATATTCTCTTGGCATTTGAAAGGTGTGGTTGGACTGTGTTGTCCTCTGTGAGAGTTGGATGAGATGAGAAGCTGGTGGATGGTGATTCAGCTTGGCCACTGCCTAATACAGTGACTGGAGACTAGAGACAGCAGGCATACTGCTTCCATCCCAGCATCCCACCCAAGACCTGTGGGTCCAAATCCTCTGTACTGCATGCCCAGCAGCAGGCAAAGTTGGCCACAGGCCCATGAGATCCAGCAAGAAACATGTGATTGTGACCTTCCAAAGCTCGGCCTTCTTTTATTTTACATCATATACCCTTGTTGGAGGGAACTGTGGATGGGAAATGCTGGCCTCGACTAAACATCTTTGTTCCTTAGACAGAATTTGCCTGTGGTAGTGACACCTGGGTGAGTGGGTCAAGATTCCTGTCTTCCCTCTATATGTGCTATTACTATAACAGGATTTCAGAGCAGAGAGGAGACTTAGTGATCTCTGGGAATTGGGCCCAATCCCTCCCTTCTGTGAAAAGCGGAAGCTCAGAACATTTAAAGGATTAGTCCAAAGCCATGAAATATGTGGCAATTCATGGACAAAATCCCAGGTCTTCCTGTCCTCCCCCGAGGGATCCCCCCATCCCCCATGTTCATCTGAAGCGAATAAAAGGTCATAGTTAAAAAGTTGTCTGGATATGTTTGGCTCTCTCTCCAGAACGGGTGTTGCTCCAGAGAAGTTCATCACTAGAAAAGCGAAACCATATGGCCCCATGGCCTATTCCTGGGCTTTGGCTAGGCCTTCCCTGAAGATCATTCTGGAAACACCACCAAGAAGCAGGAAGTAGGGACTTAGGAGGTAGCTCAGTGGTAAAGAGGGCTTGTCTAGCATGCGCAAGAAAGTGTTCATTCCTCAGCCAGCTAAGTGTATAATCTTTCCCTTCCTAAATTCACACAAATATTGGAGCTAGTTTTTGAAGAAGAAAATTGCTCCTTTGTGGGCAGAAACTCCTGCCATGAAGCAAGAAGTGTTTTCCTCACTTTCTTGAGTACAAAATGAATGGAAGGTGGCCTTTCTTGCTTTAGATGCATGTGACACTGGTAAAGAAAGAACACTTATGACCCCTTTCCCAGAGCAAAGAAGAGCTGGGCAGATCATGCATCTGCCCTCCCTGTGGGGTTCTGCTGGATTCTCCCATAGCTTTTCAGTCAGTTTGTGGCTTACAACCTTTATGGAAAAAGTGTTTTTATTCAGCTCTTGAGGACAGTGCTTAGCTTGTTGCTACTGTAACCACCCACTGCTTATAGGAAAAATTCCCAAATGTCACATTGGGATATTTTAAATGGAAAAGGAGATACCTTGGGAATTAATGAAAAGCTTGTCTTGACTTGCCATGTGGGGCCCATGGTCTTGCTGAGTCAGCCTTAAGCAAGATGCCATAGTGGCCATTTTGTGGCAGGGTCCTGGACTCAGCAGTAAGGCTTGCTTTGTCACTTTATGGTGCTGTTCCAAGGAAGCATAGTCAGTAGTACCCACAGGCATCTGCCTAGGACTTTGTTTCTGATAATGAAAGAGGGTCATAGGTCTGATAGAAAAGTCACAGGCCAGGCCAGAGGGTAGTTGTGAAGGTTTTCAAACCTGGGTCTGAGGCCTGTGATGGAATTTACGCAATATTGGCTGCCACAAATCTTCCAGAACCATATATCCCCACCTGCTCACTAGCATCCTTTGAAGTTGGGACAATGAAGAGCTCTTCACAAGGCGCCTGGCAGGAGGCAGGCACTTTCTGAGTGTCCAAATCCATTTCATGTTCTTGTGTTTTTGCTGACTTAGCAGAAGGGCGCTGGGGGACTCATAAAATAAGATAGGAAATTATTTTGCTATGAAGTTCTTTCTTCCTGTGGATAATGTGTGTGTATTGATTGCTGTCTATATGCTAGGCTCTGGCTAGACATCCAGAACACACAGTCTTCTCAGAAGGACTGTGCAAGGGGGTTTGAATACTGTCAAGGGCATTCCCACAAAAATATAGTATTCAAAACACTCCAAAAAAGGAAGGGAAGTAGCTGGGGTCTCTTTCCTTTAACATAAACTTCTGGAGTAGCAGCTAATGTCAGATAGTATTGAAAGATACCAGGAAGTATTTTCTTCAAGAAATGTTGAAATGGATATAGCAAAGGTAAGGCCAAACTAATTGCTGCTTATAATATAAGCACTATAATCAAAGAACTCACATAGTAGGTGCACAAGCTGGGTGAATGGTGTAGGCCTGTAATCTTCTGGGGAGGTGGAAACAGGAGGGTCAGGGTTCAAGTCTTGGTTACATAGTGTGAGGCCAGTCTGAGCTACATGAGACCCTGTCCCCACCACACCCCAAATCATGTAGCGCAACAGAAAATCCTGGCTGTTCACACAAAGTGACAGACACAGTCAAGTGGAAAGTGACGCAAGCAAGGACTGAAGCTGTTAGCATGAACTGAGTGGAGGGAAGGGTGAAAGGAGAATACCCCCCACCCCCACCCCCACCCCCCAGTGCTCAAAGGCATGGGGGAGATGATGAACGTATTTCCTATGGGGGAAAAGTGAGTTCCAGGTGTGGTCAGCATGAGAGCAGTGAGGCCAGCCAGGCACAGCGGCTCCTACCTGTAAATCTCAGGACTTGGGATGCTGAGGCAGGAGGAGCCTGGGCCAGATGAGATCATGTTTTGGAAGCTAAACCAACGATGAAGCCAAAGTCTGCAACCTCTCATTCACTCATACACGCCATGCATTCATAGAGTTGGTGAGTGTGTGCTAAGTATCTACCATTTCCCTGGTGTGGTACCCTTGGTGGATTAGGGAGCACATGTGCTACTGGACCATGGCCCTTGGTTTGGGGACAGGTAATAGAATATTAGGGAAGTGTGACAATAAAGAGAGGCAGTGAGAGCTAATGGCAGTACCAGCTCTCCCGCTCAGCCATCTCACTGGCCCAATTTTGTTGTAGGTTTTTTTTTGTTTGTTTGTTTGTTTTTTGTTTTTTTTTTTTTTTTTTTGTTTTTTTGTTTTTGCAAGGTTACACTGTGGAGCTGTGGCTGGTCTCATATTAATCCTCTCGGTTCAGCCTTTCCACTGCTGGGGTTAGAGGTGTGTTCCAATGTACCTGACTTTGCTTTGCTATTATGGCGTATCAGTTTTCCATTGTGTAGTGCTTGTGCAGACTTTTTTTTTTTTTCAAAATATATTTGAGAAGATGGGTTTTTTAAATGAAAATATTCAAATAGATAACATCCAGATGTAGTAGATTTATCAGTCCACTTCTAGGGTGCAGGGAGGTGAGAGAAGAGGCCATAGAGAATGGGGTCACAGGGAACAAAAGGCAGCCAACGAGCTGCTTGGACTGTGGCTTCCCTGAGTGTCAAAGTTCCTGGGTTATCTTGGTTTTTGAGATTCCTTGTTTCTGTGGCAGAGCTGGCCACTCAACACATGCTTAATGTATGCTGTCTGGGTGTGTGCTATTTACAGCTGATCTACTTGTTTGTTTTTGGAAACATGACCTCACCATGTAGCCCTGGCTAGCCTAGAACTCCCAGGCTTGTGCCTGACTCAGCCTCAAAGGTTCTGAAATTACAGACCTTTTACTGCCATACCAGGTTTTATGAGATGCTTCAAATCACACCTAGCATTTTGTGCATGTTACACAAGCACCCTTGCTGACTGACTGAGGCACACACCCAGCCCAACAATGGATCTGCTTTAAAATCTGAAACCTTGGCCAGATTTGATAGTGCTTACACTTTTAATCCCAGCACTCAAGAAGCAGTAACAGGTGGATCTCTCTGAGTTCAAATCTACCCTGATCTACATAACAAGTTCCATAGCGGGGGGGGGGGGGGGGGGGGGGCACCTTTGAGTAAGATCTTGTCTTAATAAGAAAAACAAACTGGAACCCTGCATTTATTCCTTCTGTCCTTGTCATCATCGTGGGGGAGCTTAAAAGGAGTTAGAAAATGTGGCTCTGAGAGATGTAGCTGTTCTTTTCAGGACAGCAGGCTGGTGATCATGGATATACCTTCACCTTTTCTGTAACCATGACAAGTTCTCTCCGCTTGGACATATTTCTGTGTAAGACATGTAGCCCAGGCTGTCCTAAAAATCATATGTAGTTGAGGTTGGTCTCGAACTTTTGATCCTTTTCTTGTACCTCCTAAGAGTGCTGGGATTATAGATGTGCCCCACCAAGCCTGACTTATGTGCTCTTGGGAACTGAACTCTGGGCTTTGTGCACCCTACCAACTGAATTACATTCCTAGCCCCAGTAGTGGGTCTTAATAGAGTTTTAACCTGCCCTGAAAATGTCTCCCTGGGTCTTGTGGTAGTGACTCCATTATTCTCTGACAGATGAGAGAGATGATGAATGTTCATACTCACCTGATACTGTTGCATTATATTAGCTCTTAAGACAATGGGTGGAGTTTTCTCAGTTTTCAGTTTGATCTTTAATTTATGCAAAATACTGGGTTTAGTTACTGTATTTTCATGATATTTGTGACTATACTTGCTCACCCCCCCCATCCCTTCTGCTCTGTTTTCCCTTACTACATTTCTTTCACCCTTCACAAACATTTCTGCACGCCATGTTTTATGCCTAGTGATTCTCTTGGTGCCCAGGGTTTGTTGTCTGGATGCTCATATACACAGTGCCTCATTCCCTGGTGGGTTAACGATGTTCAGGACAGACAGGAAACGGGGCTTGCAGGATTTTTGCACCGGCTCACTGCTTTCGGCATCTCAGCTGTGCCAGAAAGAATTTTAAGTGGAGCATGCATCTTATTTCCAGCTGCTCATGTAGAAAGCTGCTGGGCAGTTCCTAGATGCAGCTCACCTCACTGGGTTTTGATTTCTCAGTTCGAAGCAGGCAGACTGGTTTCCGACAGACACCAAGGCACTACCTCCCCCCCCCCCAACACACACACACAAACACATACATGTTAAGGACTTCAGCTAACTTCTAGAATGAGGAACTTGCCCATGTATTTGTGCTGCAAACTCTATTCAGCAGCATTAGAGAAACATGCCAGGTGGCCGCCTGGCCTCTAGCTTCCCGTCTCTGCAGAACACACACAGATGCCCTGCTCTAGGGGAGGTCTGAGTGTTGACAGGCATTTCTCCTTATCATGTTTGCACATCAGTAGCTTCATAATTGCTGTTGTAGCCAGCGTGGGTGGGGGTTCCTCTGCCCTGCCCTTTGCTAGCTGTTAAAATAAGAGAAGTGGTTTATTGCATTGTTTTTTCATGAAAAAAAATTGGACCACTAGCAGTTAGCCGCTAACAGTTGCTTGGAATCATTTGTTCATATCGAAGCAAAACCAGATGAGGGTCATGGACAATTCTGGAAGGTGGGGAGCAATAAGAGACAAAAACAAACCGCTGATATAAACTGTGACTAAAAGTTGGCACAACAATAGGGTGGGCAAAAAGGAGGTAACTTTTCAACTGACAGAGCTGAGTGGAATCCTGCTTCTAAGGTAAGCTGGAATTAGACTGCTGAGACCTGGCCTTGCCCTTGACCTGCTATGGGATGGAGTGGTCATGCTGCCTGCCCTTCTGGTTCTTTGCTCAGCAGAATGTGGGGGTTGGACTGGGCTGCTTTATAATCGTAGAGACCTAGATTCCAATCCAGCCTCCTCACTCACTCAGCATGCATTCCCTTACACCTCCAAGTTCTGGTTCTCATCAGTCTCCTGGGATAAATAATTGTGTCTCTAGAGGGAATTTGAAGCTTTAATGAGGAAACATAAATAACTACACCCTTGTATAATCAGGTCCTTGAAAATCCCACCAGGTATTAACTATTTGCTCAGTAAATACTCAGTATTTGCCCTTTATAATATTGTGTACCTATGCTTCACTGGGTAACACAATGACACAAGTCTCTATTATTGTATATGGCTGCAGTGCCCTTCCTAAGTGTTGAACATCAAGGCCGTATCCTAAAGTTCAACTTAACCTTGAGACAGATCATCATATTTCTCATTTGGGCCAATTTAATTTATATATTTTCTTTTATTAGGCAGACAGAAACAGCTTATGAGACTTAGGATTATAGATAAACAGGATTGTTGTATAAAGCTTGAGAAGAGAAAGAAGCCAGATGTAATCATTTAGTGAAAACCATACTTAAGGTGTGGAAGATTGAAATATGCTAGGGAGGTGCCTCTGTGAGGGAACTAGACATCAGGCCATAAAATATATGGGGTACCATTTAGGGGCTCACTATTCTGAAGCGGCCAGAATGTCCAGCTACCTTCTAAACATTTTTTACCTGAAGCCCAGTGTGTACATGTGTAGTGTATGCATACCATATGCTGGGAATGATTCTCCATCTTGGTCTCTGATTAAAGGGCATGCTGGGTAAAATGGTGACTGTGCGTTGTGAGATAGGTGTTAGTCACACTTTCCAGAAGCAAAGACTTCAGACTCAAAAAGAGCAGGTCATGTGCTTGGAATGGCCCAGCTAGCAATGGGCAGGCCAGGATCAGAATATGGCTCTTACTGTCTCCACTGCACCAGGCACCATGTGCAAAGCACCTTCCTTTGGCATCTTAACAGGGGTGGAAATCACAAGATGGCTGAATTCAAAGAACTCCCACCTCAGCACAGAGTCACACAGACCCAAGCCCGCATCCTGTCCAGCAGCTTCCAGCATGTTTTTGGCATGTCCTTCAACCTCCTCTTCACCATCCCCTTTTTTCTGAAGTGCCTGTAAACAGCAGTGTTTGCTTTCCACATTTACTAATAAATCCCAAAGTATTTTTGTCACTTGTGGTGCTCTAAGAACATGTTATGATTGAACTTTGGAAGTCGATAATGATGACCACAGACCAGAGGCAGAGTTGTCAGTAGATCCCTGCAGGCAGGCAGGCAGGCAGGCAGGCAGGCAGGCAGGCAGGCAGGCAGGCAGGCAGGCAGGCAGCCTTGTGCACCTGGGCTCACAGGTGTGCACTGTGAGCAATCAGGTGTTGGATGGAAAAAGCCACCATGCTGTGTGCGTAGATCTTAGGGGAACAGGAGATGCTAAGGCAGCTGTCACACCACCCTGGAGCGGCCCTGCTGCTAGGGTGAGGAGCAGAGAAGGTAGAGAAGTTACTCTTCTACTATCTCTTCCAGATCCAATTTCTGCAGCCTTTAAACGCATGGGAGCCCCAGTAGAGTGGCTTCACACTGTGAGCTTTGTTTCTGAGGCTTTGAGCTCCAATCCAAGTTGCAGTAAGGGCATTTTTAAAGTAAAAAAGAACCTCCTCAGAGCTAAGCATAGTGATACATACTTATGACCCCAGCATCCAAAGGTTGAATCAGGAGGCTCATATGTCCAAGAGTAGCCAGGGCTACATTCTGAGATCTTATCTCTGAACAAACAAAAATAAATAAAAACAAAGGTACATAGCCCTGGATTACCTTCGCAGCCCCACAACAACAAACCCTTCTGAACTTAAAATTCATAAGTCTTACAGTTTAATAATAGACAGGTCTACATGTTAATAGTATTTTTCTTCTCAACCTTTTAACTTCAAGTTTGATCTGTCCACTTGGCTCACACCATCGTTTACTTCAGATCCTAATGCTAATAGTTGGGATATGATAGGCAGAAGTGATTGCTGACAGGTGAAGGAATGCGTCACTTGGATAAGCAATAATCTGAGGTATGGGAGAGCCCTGGAGGTCTGTATTTGCTAGAATTCCAATGGATAGGTCCACATTTAGCCAGAATCATCTTGTTTTATCACACACACAAAAAAAAGAATATTAACACGATGGGGTGTGGTTTCTGGTAAAGATTCTCAGGCACCAATACTCTAACATGGTGGAGCCTATGGGGTTTTCTGGTTTGCATGGGTACAGGATTCTCCTTTGAGTTTCTTAGTTTCTCTGTCCAAGAGTATTAGTAAATCTGATAATTTTTTGGGAGGGTCCAAAGATCTTATTGATTTTGTATTACAAAGAAAAAATTGAGGGGGGTATCTGATTGAGCCTTTTAATTGTGTACCGTGGCCTGATGTCCCTTTGGGGTATTGAATGTGAAGTGCAAGAAGTTGAATGTTCCAGGGTAAAAGTTAGTGGGGAAATTACTCAGTGTGGAAATAATAGAAATAATAAAGAGAACCATTGGTAGTAAGAGCCACAGGTTATGCTGGTCAGCCTTTCCAAACCTCTTTTTGATGCAATATCACACTTTCCAATATCTTTGGGCTTTCCAAAATGTGCTGTTTTTCCACTAACATTAGGCCGGGTGCTGAAGTCTGCTCAAGGGCAAGGTTAAATCACAAAATAAGTTGGCCCTCAGAAAACGAAAGGCATTAGAGGCTGGTAAGAATGGGGGTTGAGACTAGAACCAACCTTCCCTGTTGACTGCTAACTAGTCCTGAAGATGCCCATGCCTTGATTGAATCCCTGACAGCCTTCACCCAGGCGTATGCAGGCCCTTCCTATTTGAGGGCCTATACTGCCAATTGATCCCCATCAGGAACCCCACTTCTCATTGTGTTGGGGTTTTCTTATGCCTCTGAGAGTCCTAACAGGTAGTAAGAGCAGATGCTCCACAATAGGTGGTCACCAAACCACCCAGGCAGGAAAGTACCATCTGTGCCCTGGAGAATAAAGATCCTTTGAAAAACAGAAGGAAAGAGGCAGGCCCTATGTCATCTCACAGGGAAGAACTGCAGGACACTTAACCCTCCCCCAAGGACAGAAATCCCTCTCCTTAGTCACTCAAAGACCTAAAGACTTCAGAGGTTTTATCAGATCATCAGATTTCAACTTAAGAAAAATATATGTTCATACTCCGTGCCTCATACTAACATAATTACATGAAGGACAGGAATTTTTAAAATTGGCCACTAATTCTGAGTTTGTGTTTATTCATTTATTCATTCTTATATTTATTCCCCCCGCCTTTCTCTCAAGGTTTCACTATGTAGCCCTGGATGCCCTGGAACTCACTGTGTAGATCAGGCTAGCCTCTAACAGAATTGTGTACCTCTGCCTCTCAGGTGCTCGAGGCATGGGCCATGTGGCCTGTTTCGTTCTTTTGTGGCCTTTGTTTGTGTGAACAATCACCGCAGCCTTTTATAAGAGAGGAAATGATGTCTGGGCCTCCAAACATGGTGACCTGGTTTTAGTTTCATGGTGGGCAGAAAAGCAGATATTTACTTACTTATTTCTGGTGTGCTTTCATGTGAGTGCTGCCTTGCAAGAAGCAAAGGGCAGCCTCTCCCCTCCACCTTGTCTGAGTCAGGGTATTTATCAGTGTATACCATGCTAGCTGGCCTTCAAGCTTCGGCTTCTGTGTTCACGTCCCATTTTCTCCAAAAGAAATAGGGTTATAGATATGCACCACCATGCCTGGCTTCTTGGGATGCAGACTCAATTTTTTAAGCTTGTAGGGAAAGCACATTTTTTCTGGGGTAGGAAGGTTGACATAAGGAATGCACTCTCTGGGACTTGATAACCTCACCCAGCAGGCCCTCTGGTTGTTACCTCACCTTATCCTGGTAGATAAGAGGATCTCACCACAAGCAAGACACTCAAAGTGCTCTCTGAGCCAAGTAACGGGCTTCCAGCTTGACTCTGCCCAACTCAGAAACCAGCTGATATGCCCCAGGTGCCTGTGGCAATAGGTCTCATAAAGGCCAAAGTTAAGTTTTGCCAACAGCCACAAATACTCCACAGACTGTGCAGAACTTTCGAGAAAGCACAGCTGTTGACATTTTGCTTTTGGCTGAGTCCTTGGCTTGATGGAAATGGGGTCCTGTGGAATGTCTGAATCACAGGTTCCTGACACCTACCTCTCAGCCTGTATTGGGAGCTCACATTTCTCAGCTTTGAAAACACCTTCCCTTATTCACTTTGATGTAGATGGCCTTTAAAAAGGTCATGCAGGCCAGCAAGGGAGACCTGAACACAGAGCCTCAGTTTCAGAAATGGTGACTAAGGGGTATGTCATCATTTGCTCATGAGACATTCTGAATGGCTGACTCTGGAAATTGTTACTTTTATTAAGTAATACACTTTATTACTGGATTTAGTCCGCCCCCCCCCATTTTATTTGAGACAGGGTTTCACTGGGTAGCTCTGGCTGTCCTATAGTTATGTAGACCAGGCTGGCCTCAAACTCATGGTGATTCTCCTGCCTGTTGTTGGTTGGTTATTTTGACTCTTTATTCTTTGGGGGCCTGCCTCCCAGCTCCCAAATAAATCACACAGGAGATTTTTTTTCTTACTTATAAATGCCTGGCCTACCTGGCTTATTTCTTGCCAGCTTTTTTGAAATTATCCCATCTCCCTTTTGCCTCTGGGATTTTTTTTTTTTTCTGTTTCTGTACCTCTCTTTACTTCATCCTCGGTGGCTTGCTGTGTAGCTGAGTGACCCCTAATATCAACCTTTTCTTCTCCTTTCTTGCTCCTTCCGTCCTCTCTCCCCAAGTTTCTCCTATGTATTCTCTCTGCCTGCCAACCCTGCCTGTCCTTTCTTCTGCCTGGCTATGGGATGTTCATAAAGTTGAACAAATACCACATAGAAGAATGCAGCACATCTTTGCATCATTAAAGCAAATGTTTCACAGCAGAAACAAATGCAACACATCTTAAAATAATATTCTGCAATACCTGCCACTACTTCTTGAGTGTTGAAATTATAAACTTCAACCATCATGCCTCGAATTCTTACTAGGCCCAAATTTCTAGGCATGTCAGTGGTCAGAAATAGTCAATTGTGTTTTGTTTTCCTACTTTTGAGAGTTAAAAGAGAAAAAAAAATGACCATATACATGAAAACCTGGGTTAAAAGTTTTGGTTTAGGGCTCCAAACTTCAATTGTAGAAGGGTGTTGAGTAGTCAAAATTATGTCTGGATCAGATCTCACCCTGTTCCTATGCATAAACTATTTCCTACTTGGGACTCAGACCCATGAATCCTAAAGAGGGATGAGTGGCCATCAGCCCCGGAGTCCACAGTCCACAGCCTATGGGCACTTGGTTTTCTTTACCCCAGTGAGCAATCACCACATAGTCATGGTTCTGGGACTTCTTCATCAAGGCCCTGGAGGCTCAGCATCGTCATAGAGCATTCACTACTGTTACAGAGCACCCACTTAGCCAGTAAGGAGGTTGGGAAGTCTTGTGAGTAGGTAAGCAGGAGGAAGAAAATTGACTTCTTTGGCCTTCTGTGTCTACCCCCAATGTTATCACAGGAAGCCCTTTCATCTTGCTCTGCCTGGTCCTTGGAGGCCAATCTCATTTTTCTGTGAAGAATGTGGTTAACTGTCCTGACTCCTGTGGTTCCCTGCAGTTCCCACTGAGGCACAGGGACAGACACCTGTATGGTGACTGACTGTCTATAATCTCAGACAACTGACACCCTGGTGTCTATTCCTAAGGACTCAAAATATCCATCATGAAAAGAGATTTTTTTTTTTAAATCCCTGGTATACGTTCTCAAGGGTTAGAAGCAGGAGGATGTCGAGTTTGAGGCCATCCTGGGCAGTATCATGAGATCCTCTTTAAATGAATAAATAAGCAAAGAATCTTTCGTTTGATAAAACTTGGTTCCTTGTGTTATAGGTTCATTTATTTGTTTGCTTGAGAAAGGATCTCGATCCATGGCTCAGATAAGGCTAGAGCTCTAGTTCTTAATGCCACCCCTGGATTCAGATCTATGGTATTGGACTCTAAAAGTATATGCTGGGCTTGTGAGATGGCTCAGTAGGTAAATGGCTTTGCCACCAAGTTTGAAGATCTGAGTTTGGTTCCTGGGACCCACACTGTGGAGAGAGAATCACACTTGTAAGTTGTCCCCTCACTTCTACATGTCTGCCATAGCATGTGATGCTCACACATGCACACGCACGCGCATGCACACACATATACACATGAACAGACACATATGAACACACATGGACACATGTGCACACACACGCACATGCACACACACATACACACACATGCACACATGTGCATACACATACACGTGCACATACACATACATACACACACATACACATGCACACACATGCACACACATACACATGCACATATACACACATACATACACATACTTGCACATGCACACAAATGTAAACACTGTTTTAAAGGATGCACTGCTCGTAAGAAATTGCCTCCATTTAGAATAGACTCACAGTCCTCACCTTACCATGCTGTTGTAGGCTTTGGTTAACAGCAAACTGAAAAGGTGGTCAGAGGTCTTATTTGCTCATCTGCTGGCTGTGGGAAACTTCCTCCCACAAAGGTCTGAGAAAGGGGCTCGGTTACTAATAGTTCATGTTCTTAGGCTACACCATGTACATTCTGCAGTTTTCTCTGGTACCCTGAATACAGGACTTCTCCAGGAGTTACTGATTCCAGTGACTCTCATGGGATTATCTAGCTCCTAATACTGAAATATAAAGAACGAATAGAAGACCTTTGGAGGAACTGAAAAATCTTGATTATAATTTTACATATCTGCACACAAGAAACTTGAAGTCTGGGTATATTAAAAGATATGAGAAAGAGAATTTCAAGTATGGTCTTCTGTCGAGCATTACACATATGCCAAGGGACAGACTTCAGTGTTTCCAGGTCAAGGACAGTGGCTTACATCTATTTGTATCTTTGTGCACGGATGGGCTATGTTCCTCATGGTTCGAGATCCTGCCAACAGTGTATTTATCTGTATAGACGTGAATTATTAGAGTTCTGACAAAAGGTTTCTGGATGACCATCTTCCTCTTGATATATAAAGGCCCATTTTCAGTGGGCTGACGGTGATGACTATGAGTGATTGGAGGCTGCTTTTTTATTAGAGAAAATATGACCTGGGATGTACACTACTGACTCATTTGTTCATAAAATCCAAGTTTGTAGGGCTGCTATCTGGTCATCTGCCCAGCCCTCTGTGAATGAGAGGTATCTGCTACTGTTCCTGTTTGCTCTCTGAGAAGACGAACCCTAAGACCCACAATATGGGGAGTTGCTAGTTTTTATAGCATGTGTCTCCTCTGCCTGGTTGGCTCTGTCACCCCGTCTCTTCGCAGTGAGATGACTTTGTCTGGATACCCTTTACAGAGAGGCTGACTTGTCTGACATCCAGCTGGGCTGCCCAAGCCCTTTGTCCATATTTGGTTAAAGCCACAATAAAAGAAAATTATTTTCTGTTAGCCTCTTTCTTTCTCATAAGCTGAGAGGTCCCTAACAACTTTTATTGCACTCACTTTGTTACCACAAAGCATAGAACCAGCTAAATACACATTTACTAGAAAAGAAATATTCAAGTCTCGGGTTGCCATGAAAGCCTTCTGCTTCCTTTGTCTTTCTCTGTAGCCAGTGATCTCACAGAGTATCTTCTGGTGTGTGAGGGCTGTGGTAGACTTCCTTTTTGACCATGGCTTCCCTGACATAATTCTAGCTGACAAGCGCAGGGCTAAGAATGCAAACAATGGACTCTTCCTGACACTGTTCCAACCAAGGAGGTACTCTTTCTGAGTACCTTGTCTAGAAAGGGATGTGATTGACAGTGAGCATCTTCATGTCCTGTGGGAGGAAGGGACCTCAAAGGTGAGGTGCTGGGGGTGACACTAAATCATCTAGAACTTTGGTTTTGCATCTCAAGAAAGAACTCAGGTTTTCTAGTAGAGCTGAATTTTATGTTTACATTTTGGTCAATTAACTGTTTCCCTTAAACCTTCATTTTTCTATCTCTAAAATGGGACACATGATAATATACTCTTATAAGCCCAATGCTTTGGAAGGTGGAGACATGAGGATTACCAGGTTAAGATCATCCTGGATTACATGAGACCAATATATATGTATGATGAATATATGTGTGTGTGTGTGTGTACGTGTGTGTGTGTGTGTGTGTGTGTGTGTACATATGTGTGTGTGTGTGTGTATGTATGGTATGTATACATATTGAAAGTAAAGATTCTGAAGCTAGGAAAAATGCCAGGGTTCATGCTGTCCATCTCTGTAACTCCAGCCAAGATTTCTATGAAATACCCATCCCAGACAAAGGACCACCTAGAAAGGGGAACCCTTAGCATCCCCTTTGTTTGGAGCCAAGTTGGAAGTTGTCATGTGAGATTTCCCTCTGCTTTTCTGTTCACTGTCAAATAATTTAGGGCATGGTAGGGAGTGTGGAAATGAGGGAGTGATTTGCAGCATCTGCTCCTTCCTTTCTGGTTGAATCTGTTCTTCCCAGATACCAGCAGCAAGTGCCAAAGTCAGCAATGGAATTCAGCTGTGTGCATTTGCAAGGCGCTGGGAGATAAATTTATGTTCAGTATTCGGATGTGGATTGTACAGAGAAACCAGATGGCCCAATTGTCCTCCAAGTGCCCCAGAGAGTGGTGGTAGATGAGAAGGTTTTTTTTTGGGGGGGGGGGGAATTGGAAGGTCAATTCATTCCCATTCCCAAAGAGCTTACTGGATAGATATATCCCCGAGATCTATTTGGATACTCCTTCAGAGGTGAAGGAAGGTCACATTAGAGGGGTCCCAGGGCTCATGCTCCCTGCCATCCTGCCTCTGAGGGATGGACAGTTTTGCACCGTGAGGGTCCAGTTGGCTCTTGCTCTTTCTCTTATATTCTGCATCCTTGTTGAGCACTGGAAAGAACTAAGGGAGGTAAAGAAGTTTTCCACCTTAGGAGAAGTGTCCAAATTAGAAGAACGTGAGCACTGAAGCCAGGGGAAGACTCAGTGGGTTTCCCACAAACCTTCCTGGCCCAAACCCCATAGACTACCCCACCTACTATGAATGCGGCTCTTTAGAAGCAGTTCATTTTAAATCTCACTCCAAGGTGAAGGGACATTGGTGGTAGAGGGTCCTTCACTTCTGAGCTGAGATCCAGAAAGCTGGTTGAACACTGATCTTCTTCCTGTGAACCATCTACATCCTTAGACTTGCTAACTAAAACTTGGAGCTAAGTCCCCTTGTTCAAGCCTTAGAACCTAACAAGAAACTCCTGAACTTCCCATCTGGCTTTTACTTTCCAAGGAGTGAATTGACAGTTGACTTTGTCCAGAGATAACTGATATGAAATGGGGGTGGGGCATGAGATCGGCTTCATCACTGGATGCTCTGGCTGGCTGTGTTGCCATTAAACTGTGTGGCTTTGAACCAATTACTTGATAACCTGTGGCTTCCAATTTTCTCATTAGTAAAGTCGATGATTCTAGTGTTGGTGGGAACTAAGCTGAACACTTTAAACACACTTCCTTCTTCGATCCTTGCTCACAGTGAAGTCATGACAACTGACACAGGCAGACAGGACAGGATGATGGCTAAGGATGGGTTCCAGGCAAGTCTGGGTTTGCGCCTGAGTCCCACATACTGTCTGTGCATCTGTGCAGCCTTTAGCTTTTCCTTTGTTTATGTGTGACATGGGACAATACTAATTAATACCTATGCCATAGTTGCTTGAAAATTAAGTTATATATCTTAAACTTTTATATGGGGCTTGACACATAAATAATACCCAAGAAATGTTATTTCCTACTATTATTGATAGGCAGTTACATAGGTAGGACTCTGGCCAGAATGGGTCTCTCATGGTCACATTAATGAGGTGGTTGCCTCTTTCAGAAGTAGCGTAGCACTGCTGTCAGAGCCCATTGAGCATGGGGTCTTACACTCACTATATTAAGAACGCTTGTCTAAAACATCACCGTCAATGTCCATTGAGAATGAAATCTTGCCTCACTATGTTAAGAGTGTCTGAAGACACCATCCAGGAATCTTTTGAGTTAGCAGACCCTCTCTGACTCCTGTAGCTTCAGTGAGGCTCTCGTCTCTTAGGTGGCTTACTGATGTGGCAGAAATCACTGGAGAGCCACTGATGAGGAAGTCCACAGTGATGACCGCTGGTCGTCTCCTCTCTCCTACCTCAGCCCCTCTGCTTCTCTGTGTCCTCCAAAGTCGCCATCTTGACGTACGCAGCTTTCGCCTTTCTCAGCAAGGGATAATTACAAAGCTCAAATCTAAACAGGCACTAGCAGTTTGTTTAAGCACATGGCTTTCCAGCCAAGCTCTCAGTCTGCAGGGTGAACTCTTTAGCCTCTACCAAGGACCTCTGACTGGAAGGCCATTCACCTTGAGATTAGGGGGACATGAACCTCAACTCCTGGAGTTTTAGTCAAAATTGCATCTTCCTGTCTTTCAAATGTTCCAGAAACAGGAGGGTCGAGTGTTCCCCGTCTGCTCCCCATCCCAGCAACTTTCACTGACAGACTCTGTGGGAAAAGAACATAGACATGAGCGCTCTCCAGTGTGCCTACTTGGGCTCTCTAGAGTAGAAAGCTGCAGCATGGAGGCAGTGGGTGGAATCTGTTGAGAACCAGGAATCAGAGGAATGTTGGGGCACAGGCAGAGATGTGGACATCCTGTAGAGGGTATCTCCGTCCCCTCTCTGTGGCTCGGTGCATTGGATGTTCTTTGATCTTTTGAGGCTGAGTTGCCTCTAGGAAACTGCTTTGAGCTTTCAGTCTGGTCTTTAAAAGGAAGTGTGAGTTACAGACGTGAGCTCCATCTACCCACAGGAAGATATCAACCTCAGTATTGTCCACTTTGAGACTCACATCCGGCTGCAGGGTAGAACCCTGGAGAACTTACTGGAACTTACTGGAAGGGAGAGAAAAAATGTACCCACTTTCCTCCTCGTAGATTGAAGATGGCTGCCCCAGCCATGCAGTGTATGCATCATAGAGTGACTTGTTGGCCGTCTTCGGTCTCCTTTTTTCCTCTGACTTGGATTGACACAGACTCAGAGCCTCTGTTCCCTCCAGCACAGCCAAGGCTTCGGTACAGTAAGCTGAACAAGACGTGGCAAGCTCAGGATCCAGACCACTCTCATGGGGCTTCCTCGAAACTGCCTCCCTGTATCAGAGGCCCCATCTTCTAGGTCTTCAATATTTCCCCCAGGGTATCTTCAGAGTCCCTGGCATCTTAAAGTAAAGGCAAGGAAATATTCTGTCTGTCTTTGACCTCTTTCTGGATCTCGATTGCTCATCCCAGGTTCTAATATTTCTAGTCAGGACCCCTGTTACTCAGAGACTATGGTGAGGACCTGGAGGGAAATATCTGACCATATTCCGCTGTCCCTCCTGTGAGTAAAAAACTCTAAACAGATTGATATAGGTCTTTCTCTTTGCCCCCAAAGAAGTGATCTACTTATAGCCTCTCAAGACAGTCACTTCAGGGCGGTAATGAACCTGTAGTCCCAAGAAAGATTTTCTGGTAGTGGCCAGGTACTTGAGGAAGAAGATGTCTTGCCTGCACCCAGGCAGTCTGGAACCAGGGGTCTCCACCACATGCTTTAGGCATGGTTGAATCACTGAAAAGAGCCCAAGGCACTTGGAGGTGTCAGCTGCTGTCATTGGGGGTAGGAAATCAGTGTCTATAATTAGCTTCTGGAGTACCCTGTGTTCAGCCAAGGGGAAACCAGCCCCTTGAAGTGTGTCTATTTTCCACTGCTGCACCCCATGGTGTCACCACAGGTGCTTTTAAGGAACTGCTGTGGCTCTTAGTGACAGTTCTGCAGCTTTTGAGAAGTCACACGGGGCCTGGTCAAGCATTGGTAAATGATTTCCTGTTCCTTTCTCCCTGCCCCCTTCTCCCCGCTGACATCATTCTCCTGACTCTAAGCCACCATTGCTTGTCAAGAAACTCAACTGTAAGGATATTTCTCACCCAGGATTTAAAACCACTCAAGAAAGGAGGTGCATCTATACCCAGCCTACTTCAGATGTCACTTCCCATGTTCCAAACCGCCTATTATAAAGTCCCTGATTTATCCACACATTTGTAGAGTTCTGCTGGTCTCTGTGACAGTTTGTAGCATATGCATTTAGTGCTGAAAGGTACTAGGGAGGGCTGCTATGCCTACACATTTAGGTTTGTTTGACTCTGGGCTCTGCTGTGTCTGGCCATTTAGCCTTGGGCAACTCCTTCAACTTTTGTGGACCAGCCTCCTGATCCTTAAAATGGGGTAGTTAATTTACCTCACAGGACTGTGCAGGAATTTATTACCATGACCAAAGTACAAACAAATCAAGACAGCATTTGGCAGACTCTCAATAAAATACTGTTTATATTGAAAGTTAATAGTAGAATACAGGAAAAAAAAATCTTTGCAACATTTGAGTTTTTAATTCAGGGCCCTGTGCAATTACCTACTGCTTTTTAGGTAAACAACACTCCCAACCTGTGAACATAGTTTTTCATTGTTATTGTTGTGAAAATAGTTTGAATGGGGTGAGCAGAAAGATAATAGAAAGCTATTAATAAAGCTCGGCAGTGATGGCATACATCTTTAATCCCAGCATTTAGGAGGCAGAAGGAGGTAGATCTCTGTGAGTTTGAGTACAGCCTGGTCTACAGAGTAAGTTCCAGGACAGCCAGGACTGTAAACCTGGAAAGGCTAGAAATATTAGAAATATAAAGATAGCTATGTCTTGGAGCCTGTGCTTTGAGACAGCAAGAGAGTAGGATGTGCTTCTTACAGTCATCTGACCAAGATTCTGAGTGGCTTGGGTAATGGAAATGCAAAACAAAACTAACACTGGCTTTGGGTCAAAGGTCAAATTCTGTTCTAAGAATATTAAGAATGATAATTTCAATTGTCAGGGTCACCTAAGGCGGTGTGAAGCATCACAGCTGCTCATTTAATAGAGGTGTATTAACCAATATAATCAAGAGTCAAAGTCATTTGCTCAAGACCACAGCTAATAAGTGAGAAATCCAGGAAGTCAGTTCCCCACTCTGAACTTCAGAATCTTCATCAGAGCATCCACTTACATGTACACAAAGACCCACTAATCCTGCTTGACTTCAGCTGGGAAACTTTTGGGGTCATGTGAGAATTGGACATTGATATTTGTGATGCTTGGGGTGGAACAGAAATTAAGAGGACCCAACACTCTGAGCGCTTAGATCTCCTTGTACAGTGCTATTTTACTGCCTTCTGTTCTTCCCCTTTACTGAGAATATGCCCTCGAGAGTAAGAAGCCTGGTGTATGTCTCATGACATCACCAGCACTGGCTTCTCTTGTCAGTGGAGAAGTTTCCAAAGGTGGGGGCAGATCATGAGAGATCATGTCCACCATTTCCCTTTCTGACCAAATCAAGACACATTCTTTACCAACAAACTCCTCAGGAAGTTGTCTATGCTCGAAACCATTTCTGTTTTTGTCATCTTTCTCGGTAAGGGTACTGGTGGGCACAATATTGGCCTGTCCCCGGTCAGCCGCATCCTCCATCTCCAGAACGAGATAAAGATGACTGAACCCTCTTCTTGTTCACATTTTTACTAAACATACTTTGCTTCCGGGGCCTCTTCTCTCTTTTAATTGCTTCTGCACAGATCCTTTAGAGTTGTTCATCTCCTAATTGGAATCTTGGAGGAGCCCAGCCTGAAAATCAAGGCCTTCAACCTTGCTTTATAGATGAGGATGCCATTCAGCCTCTCAGCCTCCTACCTCCACCTCCCATGGGCTGGGATTACAGTCATGCGCCATCCCACCTGGTGATGTGGTGCTGGGAATCCCACTGAGGACATTGGACTCTGCCGATTGGCCTACATCCTAGCCTCTACCAGTTTAGTTTTATTTAGATTCCTGGCTTTAGTTTCCATATACGGATAATTCCTGGGCTGACCTCCCAATCCTTTCTCCTCTTCCCTAGCATCAGCATCTTATGAGTGGCAGACTGGCGTCTCAGACATAACTCTTCTCTTGGTTTTGTTGTCTCCAAGTAGGAAAGTGCCTCTCTCACAGATGGTCAATTCTGACCCCAGGGACCCTTCACTGAGTTACTGATGTCAGTAAATCTGCCAGTAACACTGCTTGCACACTGCCTGGGTCACAAGTGTTAGGTTGCTGGTGTTTGGGTTCTAGCTCTAGTGAGCTGTAACCCAATAGCAGAAATAAACTAGATATGCTGGAACTTGCCTATAATCCCAACACTTGAGAGGTGGAGGCAGGAAGATCAGGAGTTAAAAGGTCCACTTTAGCTACATAGTGAGTTCTAAGCCAGCCTGGGGATGTTTGAGGCCTTGTCCTTCTCAAACCAGAAAATGAAGTAAACCCTTGAGTCACTTCTAGGGTGCTCTTTCTGACTCCATGGATCCCATCTTCTGCCTTCCCTTTACTTGCTCATTCAGTGCTGAAGCAACTGGTCTGTGCATCATTTCTGTCTTCTTAAGTTTAAATTTAAATTTATTTGTATGCATCGTTGTATAAATACTCTAAACATGCTGCTGCTCCAGGCCTCTGATGCCTTCTGGTCCCCTTGCCAAGAGTGTTCCTGATGTGAAATCCACATGGCTTCTGAGTCATTTATAAGCTTACCTAACCTTTCTGTGTCAACTAGAAATGGCTTCCCATCCTCTCTGCTTATTCTTTTCAGAATACTTACTGTAAGATGTATTCATTATTTATTGTGTGCCCTCTCCCCTCTGATATGAGGACAAAGAGATTTTCAAGTCCTGTTCACTCCCAGAGCCCCTAGAATAGCATTTGGCACATGGTGGGCGTTCAGTTAGTGTTTGGTAGGGGGAGAGGTGGCTCCAGAGCAATTGATTTTTGTCTGTTTCAAGGGTATTTCTTTTGCTTTGTCTCATGTAGCCCAGGCTGGCCTTGAATTTTCTATGCAGCTGAGGATCATTGACCCTTAACTTCTCATTCTACTGCTTCTGTCTCTTAAGTGCTGGGATTACGATCATAAGCCACCACATACATTCTGTGTGTTAGTTATTGAGGCTCAAACCAGGGCTTTGTTCATGCTGAGTAAACACTCACTTTGTGAGTGCTGCTCATGGAGATACATCTTTAGCCTTCTAGATCAGTTTCAGTAGCAGGTTCCAAATAACCAGGCACACGCTTTACTGTAGTCAGTGAATCTCCCCCACTTCTTAATAGCAGAAGTAGGGGAGTGGGGGCGGCTGGGCAGACCTAGGCCTTTTTGTGTGTCCTAAATTCCTTTCCCAGGTGATAGTATTTACTGTGGCTGGATTTTGCTCTAGCTCAAGTCCCCGTAAGGATGTTTGGCTGAGTGAACTGGCCTGAAAGTTCAATGGTTCCCAAGATGATTTCCCTGAAAGGGTCTTTGTTGGAACATCATCCCTTTAAAAGACCCAGATCCAGACCTCCTATTCAGCAGACTTTCTCATATGTGTTACTTAAAGTTATTTCCAGTGGTGTGTGGGTGGGAGGCGGGAGCTCTGTTTGGTACTTAGTGGTTTGGAAAGGCCTACCATGATGTCCTTCCCTTCCTACCCAAGTCAATTTGTTCTCTTTAAACCTTCCTCCAAATTGCACAGAGCATAACCCTTAGACTCAGTGGCACATCAGCAAATCTCAAAGCATTCTTTATTCTGGGCGACATTTGGAGGCATGCTTCTCCCCTCTTCAGGCTGTCTTAGGAGAGGGTGAGTTTTTTTCCTAGGGGCAGCGAGGGGGTGGGGTGGGTGTCGTAGAATGACATCATTACAGTGTTGTGTGTGGACAGACAGGTTGGTGACTTTTAAGTCTTTAGAGAAGTTTAGGTTCATCAGTTATTTGTTTTCCCTAGTGAGACAGCTCCTGGCTGGCCTGGAGCTCACCGCGAAGCCAAGGATGACCTTGAACTTTTGATCTTCCTGCCTCTACTTTCCAGATACTGTTATTATAAGCATATGGAACCATGTTGGGTTTGTGGAGCCCTGAAGGTCCAATAGAGGGCTTCAGATATGGTGGGCAAACGGCACTACTGGCTGTGGTACCTCTCTAGTGCAGGTGACACGCTTTTAAAAGCAAAAAGTTGCATTGTGGCACTGCGGCTTGGTGCTTAAAATGCTTCTCATGCAAGTTCAGGACCAGAGTTCACCAGCACCTTCTGGGTGAACGCTGGTGGGTGTGGTGGCTCACCTGAGCTCTCAGTGCTTGAAAAGCTGAAGTAGGGGCTCTTTGGAACTAGCTGGAATTGGCTAACACGGAGCAAGTTGTCTAGCTGAAGTAGTAGAGATGGCAAACTCCAGGCTCAAACCCATAAACTCCAGACTCATACCCACAAACTCCAGGCTCAGACCCTATGCCGATAAGAAGGAGAGCAGTCTAAAAAGACACTCAGAGTCAACTTTGGAGTTTTAAACATGTGCACACGTATATCACATGCAATCATGCACTTGCAGCACAGTAGAAAGAATACACACACACACACACATACACAATGTTGTGCTCTGTGTGCGAGGCCTTTGCCAGTGTCCTGCAACCCTGCATATCTCTTACATCCGTCCGTTGAAGCTTCCTGTGGTAGACAAGCTTCAGTAACATTTTATAGATGAAGTCTGAGGAGCAGTGAAAGCTGGGACTGGCTGAAGTTTGCTGTCGGTTGGCAGCCCCATAGGATCTATTGCTCAAGACACACTTGCTCTCACTTCTGGGCCTTGCAGGGTTTTCGTTTCTTCATTAGGTCTCCGGGAGCATAAGAACTTCAAAGGCTTGGTGATTGTCTTTGGCTGTGGAGGCCATTTATAAATTGATGCCTTACTTCTGGCTCTACTGGGCCCGGGTGGTGGTGGGGTGGCAAGAGGGGTGTTCTTTGTCTAGGAGAATGCATAGCGGCAGTAGGAGCCACCTATACAGTTCTTTATCTGTGTTCCAAGTCTGTGGGGCATCTTTTCTTCATGCCCACAAGAAAGTCACTTCCCTCAGAAATGCTCTGTTAGAAGGCCTGCACTGACCCTCAGGCCTAGGAACTCACCACAGAATTACATCAGTGTTAACTCTGCACAGTGTTTTAGAATTGTGACAATTTCTCAAGAGCACCCAAGAAGTTTCAGAAGTAATGAGTTCCCGAAGCCCTTCTCCAGAGATTGTAATTGAGCAAGCTCTTAAGACGGATCCAGCAATCTATAATTAAACTAAAACAAACCCTTTGGCAGTTCTGACAATGAACCAGGCTGGAAACACTGTTTAGATTACTAAACCCTTTTGTACATAACATTTTATTTGTTCCTCTTGACACATGAGGAAGCTGTTAAGCTCCTCTGCAGATGTGACTGGGATACAGCAAGTAACCTGCTCTGCACCACTAACTTAGGAAATGGCGCCCAGGCCTTTGTTCCCAAACCGACTCCTTCCCCTGCAGCCTTTCTGGAGACTCATTCTTCTTCTTCTTGCCCTGAGGTGTAGGTTTTTCTCCCCTCATTTTCTGCTTCCCAGTAAAAGGCCAGGGTCAATTGTTCTTCCCTGAGGACAACTCTGAGGAAGTTTGGGGGGGGGGGGAGTGGAAAGATGGACTCCAGGGAGGTATTGCAAACTGCCCTATTATGTCCTCATATCCTGGCTTATCACCCAGCAGTGACAGACCCAGTTTCACCCAGAGTAGACAAGGCCTTCTCCTTTTAGGAGCATGGATGTGGCCTTCATGGATGGGTGGCTATTTCCACCCAGTTCCAGGAAAATGTCTACGCTGGAGCTGAAGCCACAGACCACAGGCAAGGCAAGCTGGGGATAAATCTTTCCTCTTTCAAATGGGTTGTAGTTTGGAGTTGAGAGAGTCAGGACAGATCTCGGGATCTCATGTTTTATTGTAATAGGAAAAGTGATTTTGGATATCCTTAGAAGAGGCTCTGGGAAACTGGCTTTTCTATGGCTTCAGGATGAGTGGACATCACTCTGGTTCTTTGTTCTAGTAGGTCCTGTGCCATGAGAGCCCCTGGGATTGGTACGTTCATGTCCATGTTGGTATCTAGGAGCAGCCCCCTAGGTTCATATTCCCAGTATGGCAACCTTGACAACCTTTACCTTAGTGATATGAGCCTGTTCCTAATTGCTTATTCCTTTGTTTATATATAGACATTATTACTGACTTTTTAAAAACCTGGGCTCTGCAAGTGGCTCCCTGGCTTCAGGGTCCCATGTTTACCCCTGACTATCTTTGCAACTTCTGTCTCTGTGCCTCAGTCTATGAAATAACACGAATGTCTGCTTCCTAAAGTTTGGTAAAGGTTAGATAAGTTATGGGTGGTGTGCATAGAATAGTGGCAGAGAAGATGGCATGCAGTGGAGGCAGCCATAGGAGGCTCTGCCTTGAAGAGTTCATAGTTAACAAGGAAGCAGATATGGTAACTGCAATCATTGACCATAATCAATATAAAGCCACAGGGTGTCATGGGAAAGACTGATCGAAGACTATCCAGAATGCCTTGGGGGTGGAGGCAACAGGCTGACCGTGCTGTACAAAGACTTGAAGATTCGTGACGTTGGCTCCTAAAGTGTCCGTAGAAATTTACTGGATGTAAAAGATGGGAAACGGGCGTTTTTGAGAGAGGTGACAGCGCACACGGGGCTACAGTCATGAGAATTCTGTACAGGAAGTGATGCCAGGTAGAGAATATAGTGCGTGGACAGGAGGTGAGAGGTGAGAAGAAGACCCCAGACAGCATCCTGGGAAGATGAGTGATGGACTGGACTTAAGCTCAGTGAGGCAAACAAGCTTTTGCTAAGAGGAACAGGAAAGGAGGTATAAAGGAAACAAGTCTGGGAACTTGCTTCACATCTTCATTAAATCTGAATTCAGGTCCTCCGTCACTTTGAAGAGAACCCATTAATGACTTTGGCCAGGAGACAAGTGTTTGATGCCAGAGTTGATCCTGACATTCAGCAGTGACCTTGAGAGAGGCCCCTTCAAGTATCCAGACCTGCAGTTCTTCTAGGCACAGTGGGGTCCTGCTGTCTCCAGACCTTCAGTCATTGCCCTGAAACACAGCAGGCTGAAGACCAATGCGGGGCTCAGGAGAGTAGCTTTACCTTAGCTTTTATTGTGGGATGGTTCCATTTTCATGGCTTGCAAAGGACACATAAAAGTTGGACATTCATTCATCATCTAATAATGCTCCTCCGCCTTGCTGGCCTGTGACCCTACCACAAGAGATTGCTCTTACAAGTTTCTTACCTGTCTTTCCTTGTACAAACACGAGCAAATACAGATGGAGTGGACACTTTCAAGGGCAGCGCAGTATATTAACGAGGCCTTTAAAAAATTATATTCATAGCCATTTCTGAGTTGTTGAATTATCCTTTCTAGGACATAACTAAGAAAAGCCAAGTCTTTGACGCAACTGTCTCCCTGTTCTGTAAAACAAAGACAAGGTCTGTCCACCTTGACCTCCATATCAGGAGAGTTAGAATTTCACATTCTCCAACCAACTTGGCACTTTGTGGTAGAAGAGATTTACAGAACCGTGCCTGTTCATGGTTTCTCAGCCAGGGACTTTCCTTGTGTTTACTGGTTCTAGGACATGATTTTAAAAAAATGTTTTAGACTGCTAATTATTAACAAGTTGTTGCTTCTTCCCCCTTTCCTTCCCTTCAGCTCTTCCTGTCAAGGTTTTTGAGCTTTAATTGTCCACCCGGGTCTCCACCAGGACCATGTGTGTCTGATTTGAACCTTGAGTTCTGCCTGAGACTCCGGATGCACACATGTGGCTGTCAAGGCCTCTCCAGAATTGGTCAAAAACTTTGTGGTTTTTAGGTTTCCACCCACATGTGCGGAGCCATACGGAAGCTTTAAGACTCCAAATCTCAGCAGTGAGACAGGGCTGGCTGCAATTAGCTTGAGCTGCCAGCACACCCTGATCATAAAGACCCTGTATCTTTGCTTATGGTAGAGAATTTCCTGCATTCTCCAAGGGTCACTAGAGAGGCTCAGAGGAAGGAAATTGTGTGGGGGATGGGAGAGGGCCAAGCTAGATGCTCTCCAGGATGCCTTCAGTTCTAAAATTATACATTGGTGACATCTTTGGGGACCGTCTATCCTATGCAGTTAGCTTGAGGTGCTCCATGGGAAATGGTGTTGATGTTACTTGGCTGGTTAGACAGAAATCTGGGTTTTGTTTTCCTGGGAAACTTCCTGGGAGTGTTTTGTTGTTGTGTGGTTTTGTTTTGAAGCTGTGTATTTATGTTGGTTCTTAGGTAGTGTACAAAACCATCTTCTCTCTGATGTATGCTTGCTGATGAATTGCAAAGTTCTAGGCTGTGATTCAAAACCTTTTCACTTTTATGAAGTCAAGAAATTCTTGACCTACCCAAGGACTCAAGAGGCCTTGGTTGCAACACACTCAGACAGAGGACAGCAACCTTTTCTGGTGTATCCCATCCTGAAGGTTCTGAGCTCTTACCTGGAGTAAACACAGCTGGGAGGGAGGGAGGGAGGAGGGCAGGGTGAAGTGTGCCCCTGTGCTGGTTGGAGCTGTAGCTGTCTTCAGGAAATACCATTCAGTGAGTTGATGAGGAACAGGTAGCAGTCAGTATCCTCCTGTGAACTCCCCTTTGGGATCCCTCAGAAGAAGTGCAGGTGCTATTTGGGGACATGTTCTCCTTTGATGGCTAGACTCAGGCATAAATCTGCCTGGAGCACTCTTCAGCATTGCTGTTGGGACAGTTGTAGGGATTGTAGGCTTAATTGATGTCAGGGTCCAATTAGAGAAATGGAAAACCACCCATTGCAGCTCCCAGCCCCACGTCATTATTCAGGTCTGAGCCATTAGGACCCATAGCCCCTTCTCTTACATTAGAGACCTTCCCTCTGCACACCACAGCTTTGTTTAGAGCCTTCCATGGAGATGTGAGGTTCCTGGATTGACATTGTGCCTGGGTCATTGGGGGATGGATGCACTGGCGTGGACAGTCACCTGATTATTAAGTGCTGACTGTGTGGTTCCCGCCACGTTAGAATCTGGTGATTTTAAAAGACAATGATCCTAGCAGCCTGGCAGCACAGTAATGGCTACTGTCTACACACAATGGCCACTTAGCAGCTTTTGAACTGTCAGAGCTAGGGGAGGGGCTTCTAAGGATATCTGAGTTTTCCCTTTTTGGAAACAGATAAGAGACTTATCCAAGCTGTCCAGCTAGATGGAGACAGACGGACAGACAGCATGCTGCTCTGCTCTTTTATTACACACAGCTTGTGTTAAGCCTTACAAACCCAAAAGTTCACATCAGGAAGGGAGGAGGCAGTGCCAGGAAGGAGGAAGCTGCTTTTATCACAGGCCCACAGTGGCTCATCGACCCAAAGTCTATGAGGACTGGAAAGTTCAGGACTGTGGCTCTCAGACATCTATGCAGCAGAGGCCTGGCTGCCTACAGCTCTCACTGGGACATCATTCACCAGGAGCCAAACTCCTAGCAGCCCCAGTGAGAGACAGCTCCTGACACTTGAACCATATGTGAGGTTCTGTCCTTGCTTTTCATCCTACCAGAATCGGGTCAGAGCCTCGCCGACCTTGATTTCAAGTAACTGAGTGTTAGGAGAGAAGGTTTGGATGATCAAGGGAAAATGAATGTGGGCTTAATACTCGATGATGCAAAGGAATGATATCAGATATGATAATGGAAGAGACTGTCAGAAATAGGCTTCAGCAGGCAGATATGTTGATGTTTATGTGGGTTTTGAACGACTCTAGAGAGCAGCCACAAAGATGGTTCAATTGGTATAGGTACCTGCTGCTACCTGACCACCAGATTTCAGTTCCCTAGAAGCCACATGGTAAGAAGGAGAGAAGACTCGAGCAAGCTGTTTTGTGATCTCTACATCACGCACACACCACACACACATACACACACACACACACACACACACACACACACACACACACACACACACAATGCAATTTTTAAAAAGGGGGAAAATCCCATTATGTGTTTTGAAGTAATATAGTATGCTGACTAGGATTCACTTAAAATGTTACAGGAAAAACAAGTTGACTATATGAATAATTCAGCAATCTCTTCGCTGATTATTGGAGCGAGGTGATGAGTACAATGAAGTTGACCATCAAATATACCCCATTTCTGCATGGATTTGAAAAATGCCTAAAAATAGGGCAAGGAACCTATTCAGAAAGAAACCCTTTGGGACAGGGTGGAGGTGTGAATTCTAGTGGTAGATCTGAGAGGGGAGGATGAGGATACAGGAGAGGTCTGGATGCCACTTGTGAGTTGCTTGTTCCAAGTCTGTGCTGTGTTACCCAGTTCTTCATTATTTTGACTCTGATGAGACCTTGGAAGCCACATGAACTCTGTATTTTCCATTCACAGCAGTGGCTCACCTAGACTTTAGGTCAGCCTCCCCCAGATTCTCCCAGAGAGGCTCTACTGTTACTGCCATGTCTCAGATCTCCAGTCCAGCAAGATATGAATACTTGCACTGCCATGTCTGTTTCCCTCCGTGTCTGTAGCCCTCTGTCCTCCTCCTTCCCAGAAACTGTCCCTCAATCTGTCCTCTCATGTTTCAATAGACGATTCTGTAATCACTCATGTCCTCTGCAATGGAGGAAAGCCTGCAGGGTTATTCATGTCACTTTTACGTATGATTTTTGTACGTATGCCCTCCCTTAGATTAGAGTATCAATGCTGGTCCTCCTGTGAAGAGCTCCTAGGAGACACACTTCCTTGGAGGCCCTGTTGCTCTGCACTTCTCACTCCCAGCACCACAGACATATGTGTCTGGATATTAGATGCCAACTTCTTGCATCTTTCCCATCTCCAGCCTCCTGAACATAGAGGCTTCTGTCTCCTAGGATGACCTAAAATGTTGTGAAAGTGTGGGCAAAACTTTGATCTGCTTCTGATATATCCAAACACCTGAATGCAAAAAGTGTCCAGAGAATATCCCAGGTGCATGAGGGACTGAAATGTTTGTTTTTCATAAGCTGTCATGTTGTGGGACAGAATGCTAAAACGTTTAAATGTTTTGACCAGACCACTCTGATTATATGGTGGATAAGGCAAGAAAGTAGGATATGTTTAACTTGCCAGTTAGTCAACTTGACTTACAACTTTTAAATATTTAGACATTAAGAATGTGGAAAGATGACTCAGTAGTTAGGAACATAGACTGTGCTTGCAGAGGAACCAAGTTTAGTTCCCAGCACCCATGTGGAGCAGCACATAACAGCTCGAAACTCCAACACCAAGTGATCGGACGCCCTCTTCTGGCCACGCCATGCAACTGCACATATTCATTCACAAACACATACAGCATATACAATGCTCAAACATTCCTGGTGTTCTGTTTCCTACTCAAGACTCAGGACTTTGCACTTAGCTTTGCCTCCTGTTACCCAAAGAAAGGCTCGTGTGTCCCATGATGTTTTCTGCAATTCGTCAGACGGCCTTGAAAGCCCAGCCGTGACACTTGTGAACTGGAGGTGAAGTCACACACTGTCATTCTATCTTCTCATCCCTAAGAGCTCTTGTTACCAAGCTCACTGTTTCTTTTCGACTAGTCCTGACTGAGGGACAGTTGTGTGTGTGCACTTTACTGTAATGCCTTCCCCTGAAATTCCCTGTGCTCATCCAACACACTGGCTGTGTTCTAGACTCTCCTCAGCAGAGACCAGCTATAAGACCCAAAACAGCAACGTATCTTTTAAACTATAATTATGCAACATGGCTCTCCCTGTTCGCACATCGGCAGGGTTCTACCTTCCCTCTCTCCTTTCAGTGAAATGTTCTGGGTTTTCTTGTGTTGTGGTAAATGAGTTCTTTTAAAATTTCTAGTTTAATATGGTGCATGCTCAACACTGCTCACATATAATCAAGCACAATGATGAGAGTCCTTTGTGGTATCAGAGCAAAGGTCTTTCTCCAATATTAATTATGTGACCAGTGGCCCCCCACCCTGTGTATGTCACAGATTGTGTGTGCACTTGTTTGGGGTACACATGCACATGCTTGGAGGTTAATGTCCAGTGTTTTCTCAATTTCTTTCCTCTTCCTCTTCCTCTTCCTCCTCTTCTTTCCCAAGATGGGGTTTCTCTACATATTTCTGGCAGGCCTGGAACTCTATAAGTAGACCAGGCTGGCCTTGAACTCAGAGATCTGTTTGCCTCTGCCTTCGAGTGCTAGGGTTAAAGGCGTGAGTCAATGTGCTTAGCTTTCTGCATCATTTTTCAAGACAGGGTCTTTCACTGAACCCAGAGATCAAGGTTAGGTAGATAGTCAGTCTTTCCAGGCTCCCTGGAGTCTGTCTCCATCTGGGGTTCTGGGTACCCGCCTTGCTGCGTGACTTTCACATGGGATCTTGGAATCTGAACTCAGGTCCCCATGCTTACACAGCAGGTTCTTTTCCCAGTGAGCCATCTTCCCGCCCCTGGTTCTCTTTTTGAAGACACAAAGCCCCTGTGTGACATAGGACGTGCTAGAGGAAGCTGAATACAGTGAGTGAGTGTCACAAATAAGTGACTTCATACACTCCAGAATATGTATTTCTTCTTTGTTCTAAGAGGACTAACCTCAGTTGCTTCCCGCACATTCAAACTCAAAACTCCAATTAAATTTTAATACAAATCATCACAAATGCAAAATGCTTTCTTCAGCTCCACTAATTCTGCAGTTCCCTGGTGGCCAGTTTAATACATGCTTCAAGGGAAGGTGTCTGGCAATGACTGGCTGAGGTATTGGCTTTTCAGTGGGAGTCTTAATATCAACCAGCACATCAACAAACGATAAGCCACTACAAACAAAAAAACCAATCGTCCAGCTTGCCTGTTTATGTGAGTTGGGTGGTCCTCACCCAAGCTCTGCCCAAATCCAAGTTTCACATCAGTAGGTCCTACCATTCATTGAATCTGGCTTTTGTCTCTTAATGGATGTACACAGACAACTTTTGCTTCCCACCGTCCTCCTGCGTCCGTGCCACAAAAATGTGGAGTAACTCTGGAGCCCTTGCTTTATAGGCTCCTCCAGGTGTATTAACAAATGATCATAGTAATAAGGCTGTATGATAATGGACACTAATTATAAGCACTGTTTGAGCCTAGAATGAGTGGTGTTTGGCTGCCTTGGAGAATTCAGTAGAGGAACTTAGAGCAGGGGACCGTTGAGGTGTGTCTTGGGGAAGGGACAGCTGAACTGAGTGGTTGAAATGTTTTGGCTCTGCCTTGTGAGTTGCCCTTCAAGATTTGGTTTTCATGAGCAGAAACAGAGTCTGGTGACCTACGTGGGCCATGTGAACAAGTTACAAGAAGAACCTAGAAAAGGCTTGGCGTTGTGGAGTCAGGGGAAGGCAGTCTGTCTGAGCCAAGGGGGTGGGGTGTGTGTGACCAAGGCTTCAGAGCATCTCACGGTGCTTTGACCCTGCCTATTAGCCTGGATGGCATTTATAAGTTTGCTAGTTGCCTACGGGCTCCGGTGTGCCACTAGGGTGGGACCCAGCTGTCTAGAAAGGCCAGTGGAAACATTTGTCCGATTGCTGTTCATCCGGCTCAGCTGAACAGGCTGAAGAAGGAGGCGTACTTTGCACGCTAACTCCACCAAAACTACAGCCTTGGTTCACATCTTGAAATAACTTCTCATCACTGGGTATTTTAAGACGTTGTTTTCATCAAGGAGGCTCCATTAAAGCAATTCCAGTAGAGTGAATAATCGTGCCCCTGCCCAATCAGGCAAGCTTGTCTTATAGAATCACAGTGAGTTCAGACCTAACTTTTTGGCATTGGCCTTAAAAAATAATAATAATAACAACCCTCTCATCAGCGATGGCTGTACATTTGTACCCAAAGTTTCTCTTCAAGTTCTCAGAGCTATATATTCCAGTCAGCATTTCTCTTTATGGCCTTCCTTATCACAGTTTTGTCTTACTTCCTGTTTCCTTAGCAAACTTTAATAAACTCATCCCCCCCACACTTTTTCCTAAGCCATTCAGGATTGAAAATTTCTCCTTGGATGCCAGTGTTCTTTCTACAGCTTCTTCATTGTGCACTTGAAGGTTATACTGTGTTCAGATGTTTGGACAGCCTGCAATTATTTGCACTTAAAGGGTTGAGCAGAGGAGAGCCGTGGCATCCATTAAGAGCAAACTGTCATTATAACGTTCACCTGGGTACGGCCCAACGGCATGCATTCCTCCTTTGTTTATTTGCCCTTGGCATGCACTTAATGTCTTGTTTTTAGCATGCTCAAATGTATCATTCACAATTCAGATGCATATGATAAAGGAGCGACAAAATTTACAGAGGAGAACTCAACAGCGTGTGACAGAAAAAGTGCAAAGGACCTTCCCCTCTCCTTCCTTCCCTGTATTCTGTCGGTCCTTCCTTCCCGGCAGTGCCTCCTGTGTCTCGGGCCAGTGTAGAATCCCCTTTGTATATGAAGTGACCTTGAGCATCTGCTCCTTCCCCTTGCAGCTCTAGAGTACTGGGATTTCAGCCTTCACACCCCGTTTGTTGTTTTGAACAATGGAACCCAGGGCTTCATGCACGCTAGGCAAGTGCTGTGCCCACTGAGCGACATCCCCAGACCTATAATTTAACTCTTTGACAAGAACAGCTTCCAGAGACAGCTTAGTGGCGCGCTCTCCTAGTTAAGGAAAGAAACAATGGCCAGACCTGCTCCCTCACACCGACCTGAGCGTCTCTCATTCTTCATGTGACGCTTGATATGCAGGAGGTGTCAGAATCAAAGAAACAAACTCAAGTGCCTGGTCTTTCTTGGAGTCAGCAAAAGAAAACAAGACTGGCTAGAGTCTCTGCAGATCGGAGAGCCATAGTGGCAACAGCTAAGCCTGCAATGTTCAGTAGAGGAATATTTGCTTTAGACATAGGAAAGTATACAGAAGACATTCCTATGTGGAAATGAGGAAGCCATGTTTCAGGCCAAGGGCCTGGCATATACAGAGGCAGCATATCCAGGGAGAGACAAGTCAGGTTTGTGGAGAGGTGGAGGGGGTATGGAAGGGAAACAGCAGGGTTGAGCCTAGAAGGATGGGTTTTAGCACCATCATGGAACACCCTGAATGGCTGGGGAAAGGATTTTATGTGTAGATGCTAGGATGTTTCTGAGGGGGTAATCTCAAGTGATGCAGTTGAATATGAGTTATAGAATAATCACCGACAACATTGTGGACATGGTGTCTAAAAGGAGAGAGAAGGTAATGCCATAGAGAAGACTAGGTGATGATGGTTCTAGAGGCACAGACGGAGCAAAGGCAATGCAGTCCAGCTTCATTTACAGTGCTTCATTTCCAGTCTCAGTCAGGGTCTCTTGCTACACAGCGAAACACTCTGAACAAAAAGCGAGATGAGGAAGAAAGGGTTTCTTGGGCTTACACTTCCATATCAGTGTTCGTCATTGAAGGAAGTCAGAACAGAACTCAAGCAGGGAAGGAATGCTCCTTTTCATTATAGATCTGTGTAAGAGTGGCCAGTAGAGACCATATGACACAGCCAACACTGGGCTGTTTTGAAATCTCCTCTGTAAATACAGTTAATTCAAAATTCTTCAATTTAGCCTCAGGCAGACTTTTCAGACAAGGGCAAAAAGCAGCCTCATTCCTCAGTAAAATATTACACAAAGGTTCTCTAGGCCACATACGAACATTCTTCTCTGAAACCTCTTGTGTCAGGTCCCCACAGTGCAAATCACCCTCAGCACCACCGTCTTCCATGCTCCTACTATAATAGCCCATTAAGCCCCACTTAAAATGCCCAATTGCTTTTCTAGTCCAAAATCCGAAAGTGTTCCATATTTCTTCAAACAAAAACATGGTCATGTCTATTAAAGCAACACCCCACACCTGGTACTAACTTCTCTCTTAGTTATGGTTTTATTGAGACACCGTGACCACAGCAACTCTTATAAAGGAAAACATTTAACTGGGGATGGCTTAGAGTTTAGAGGTTCAGTCCATTATCATCATGGCAGGAAGCATAGTGACATGCAGGCAGACATAGTGCTGGAGAGGTTGCTGAGAGTTCTACATCCACATTGACAAGACAGCAGGAAGAGAAAGTGACATTGGCCTGGCCTGAGCATTTGAAACCTCAAAGCCCACCTCCAGTGACACACTTCCTCCATCAAGACCATACTCACTCCAACAAAAATACACTTCTTAATAGTGACAACCCTATGAGCCTTTGTTGGTCATTCAAACCACCACAGTGCCTGATAGAAAAAAAAAATGCCCTTAGGAATTATTTTCACTCATATTAACATTGTGGGCCATTTTCAAAATGCCCAGATTTTTAATAATACCCACTACTGCAACACAGTTCCTACTTCTTCTCATGTTCCACCCTTTCCCGTCAGAAATGAGTTGCTTCTCTCTGGGTGTTTGTGTTTTGGATTTTTGTTTGTTTGATTGATTGTTGGCATACAACCTCATTCTACTACCTAATATTTTGAGGTCCAAGAACTTTTCCTTTATATCTTGGCCTCCTATTTTAATCCAGTAAACATCACTGTCATCTTTCAGGAAGATGAGGCATACAGAATGAGGACCCAGTCTTTTCCTCCACGAAGCTAATATAGTTATGGAGAAGGAAGATAGAAATACACATGAGCCAAGGCAGAGAGAAAGCACAAGCGTGAGGTCATCAAGATGGCCCAGTGGATAAAGATACTTGCTCACAAATCTGACCTGAATTTTGTCCCTAGGACCTACATGGTGGTAGGAAAGAACCAGCTGTCCTGACTTTCCCTCTAACCTACACACACACACACACACACACACACACACACAGTGTGGGTTAAAAAGAAAACAAAGTATGAGGACTGAGGCCCATAGCTGATTCAAGATGGTGAGAAGTTGTTACCTTAACTGAGTACCCATGGCATGCCATGTTTTACCCTTGGTATCGTGAATACAGTGGCAGTGTGACTAAGTAGGAAAGTACTTGCCTGGAACACAGCATAGTCTTAGTTCAACCTCTACCCTCATTTGACAAACACCAGTCTAATGTAGATTCACAAGGGGGGAAACCCTAAACTGTTAACTAAACTCAAACAGAGACAGGATGAGAGCAAGAGGTGAGTGCAGAGACTGAGACAAAGTGATGGAGAAGATGTTACAGTGGGATGGGAAAGGTGGGCAGAGACACAGGGACGGCTCCTGGAGACAGACTATAAGTTTCCTAGTGCACAGTGAGGAAATGTAGCATGCTGGAAAAACCCTAGAAATACTCTCATGTGACTGGTACATGGAGAAGGGAAAGAAAAGACAGTCTGCCAGAAAATGGATGCCTCAGGCTTGTCCACCATGGCTTAGTTGCAGAAATGTATGCTAAGGGGCCAGGGATCTCTTGAGATGTAGAATCATGTCAGTTATGATGTGACCCGTTGAAAAAGGCAAAACTCAAAAACTCAAGGCATCTGTTAAGCCCTGGGATAGTCAGAGAGTAAGACATGAGAGTCAGGAAGAAGCCAAGGGTGGACCTGAGCTTTCTAACTTGAGTATACAGGTTGACTACTTGGCATTAACCATAATAAGCAGGAGATTGGCAGCTTTGGCAAGGGAAGTTAATGAGTCCTGTTTTGAACCCTGATACTTAATGTAAGCAAAGTATTTAAGGCGGATTTCCAGTGAGGAGCGTGCCTTGGAAGCCCAAAGTTTAAAAGAAAAGAATTGGTAAGACTTGAAGGTTAGGAGTGGTTCAGATTTCTATCAGTGTATGTGTAAAGAGGAAGGTGGGCACCCCCCCCCCATATCAGTCACTAACATGTCTTTGGAGAAGCGAGCAAGCTGAGATGCAGCGGCAAGAGAAAGCAGAAGAAAAAGCAAAGCAGGCCAGTGTCTGGGAAGCAAAAGAGAGAACCGATGAGTGTCCGTGATGGGGACCGCAGTTGTGAGATCAGGTGACCTTCACAGAGCCCATCAAACAGAGTGCAGTGAGTCTGCCTCTCATGGCTACTCACTTGCAGCCTGTTAATTTTACACTGAGCTCTTCTATGAATTGGAATGCTGTGTGTGATTTAGACAGCCACCAAATATTCAGTAAGAGTAGCCGTTATTCAGAGGTGTGGAAGACTATTTAGGAACCTTAGGGGAAGGAGACAGTGTTAAGAAGTGACAGATTAGAATGGCTTCATTTTATTTGATTGTTCATTGATTATCAAGACAGGGTCTTATTGTGTAGCTCTGGCTAGCCTAGAATTCACAGATCCTCCTGCATCAGCCTCTTGAGTACTGACGTTTGGTATGTATGCCACTATGATGATCTGGGTTTTTTTGTCGTTTTGTCTGTGTGGTGGTGCATGAGTCCCTGTGTGCTTGGGTGGAGGCCACGAGTGGCGGTGGGGAAGTTCCTCTATTGCTTTCTACCTTACATATGTTGCACCCGCTCACCCCACCCTCCTGGGTGGGGTACGGGGTTCAGAACTTTAGTCTTTACGTGTCTACAGTAAGCGCCTGTTTTGTTGCACTGAGCTATCTCTCCAGCCCTAGAATTTAAGCCCGAGAGGAAAGAGAGCTTAAGGATTTGGGATAGGCTGTTTAAAAGCAAAGAAGTTCTTGGGAGGAAGAGATCGCATCTTGGGTTTTGGTGGGAATAAAACAGAACTCCACCCAAAGTTAGACACAAACTAAGGAAAGTGGAATTACACAGAATGACAAGAGTCATCGTTATGTGCTGTCTCAGAAGAGACAGGAAGAGCTGTGGTGGGGTCACCCTTAGGTTCAATGAGCATTTGAGGGTCGCCTCATCTACCTGTCTCAAAAATAACAGCAAAAAATTGCAGTAAAGAGTGTGAAACCAAAGATATATAGGTCAGTAGTAGAACACTTTGTCTACCTAACATGAGGGAACATGTGAATTATTCCTCTGTGAATGCAGGAGAGACGTTGGAAGTTTTAAAGGGATAGAGTAGCTAACTCGACTTATTTTAAGAATATTAGTCATCACAGTAGAAAGAAGAATAGATCCCAGAAAGGAACAAGTTATATGGTTGCTGGTAGAAGAGTTGAATATTGAACAGAAACAATACACCTGTAGCCTTTTAACTTCGGCTAGGTAACACACCTCATTGACTCAGTTTCCTCATCAAAAAATGAGAATAATAATATTTATCTCTGAGGCTCTTTTGAGTTATATTTTATTTTTAAAATATTTTAGGCATTTTTTGCCAAGTACCTAATCATTACCCTTTCACAGTCTTACTTCCCTCTGGTTTCAAGACAAGTACATTGAAGGCCATTGAGAACAAAATATTTACCCCACAAGTGGGCAGGTTTGAGTGCAGATCACTAGCAGCTATATAAATGCCAGGAGGCTATGGAAGTCTGTCCATAATTCCAGCTTTCTGGAGGCGGAGACCGGGGACCTTGGGGAAAGCTGGCTGGCTGGAGGAGCTGAATTGGTGAATTTCTAAGTTCAGCAAGAGACCGTACTTCAATAAAGTGGGAGGCAATGAAAAAATACACCAAATGACAACCTCTGGCCTTGACACACCTGTATGAGAACACGAATATACCAGCACACGCACATACAAACACTTATAAATTGATTAACTAAATTTGTTATATCAGGAGGAAATCAACAATCTTGTCTTTTAAAAAACGGATAAGAAAAGTTAAGGATAGGAGGGTAAGGCTGCAAATGCCTATAATCTTAGCATGTGACAGGATGAAGAGAGAGGCTTCCTCACTTTGAGGCCAGCCTGGACTACAAAGTGAGTTCTGGGCCATCTGAGGGTGCAGACGAAGATCCTGTCTCAAGACAAAGCAAAAAAAAAAAAAAAAAAAAAAAAAAAAAAAAAAAATCCAACAAGGATAAGGTAGGAATTCCATCTCTGCCTGCTCCCTGCTTGGCAAACAGAGATGATTATTTCTGTACATCACATTATCTTAATGCTGGACTTTTGGGTTTAGGCCTGGGAAAAAGGGTCGGATGACCATGAAACTTTTAGGCCTAGACCCACAAGGATTTGGAAATCACTTCTCCAAAATTCTTTCATCCCATATTTCATGATAGCTGATTTGGTTAAGTTCCCTGCCCTGCTCTGGGAAAGCAATAAGCCGGGTGTATTTCGGTAGTCAGATGCTTCCTGTGTCTGACATTTACGTACATACCATTTGATTCCATTTTGTTCTATTCGTTCAGTAAATATTTATTGGGTTCCTATTCAGCTCATAACATCTGTGGTGCAAAGAAGGGCAACACCCAGCTCTACTCTTAAAATGCTACACATGCAGGCATACAGGCATGTACACACTCACACAATAATAAATAAACAAGCCAGACAGCTCTGGACAGGGCGAGCCATTCATAGCTGTGATATTAGGACAGGACACAGCCTCTGCTTACTAGGATCAGTGTAATCTTTACTCAGGACCAGGGATGGAATCCACAATGCCAAACAAGAACCAAAGTCCAAAGATGCTCATGTTCCTATGTACAATTTAGTGTTTGCTTGTAACCTGCATTCACACTCCCTACCCCTCAGACTGTCTCTTGGTTACTTTTGCTGCCTTATACAATGTAACTATGATGTTAATTGTAGTTAATTTGTATTGATGCCTCTTCTACCACATGGGTTATGGGAGTTAAACTAAGCTGGTCAGACCTGGCATCAGATGCCTTTACCTGTTGTGCCATCTCTCCTAGCCCAAAAGCCTCCCTTTCTATGACACACTAAAGCATTTCAGGTTGGCATTACCCTGCAGCTGATTTAAAGGCTGATATGGTCACTTGATTCCGATTCTGTAGGAACTCACACAGGGTAAAAATCTTATTTCTCCGCGTTTTGTGTTGTGTACTTTCTCTAACTCTGAATTGTAAAATGCTGTTAGACCCTTGTACCAACATTTGAGGGAAATATTTTAATCAGAAGAAACGAACCCAGACAGAGATATAACCAAGGCTTGACAGTGTTGTTTACTAATAAATGAATTTTGGCACAGTGAGTGTGATAGACCTGTCAAGCCCCTCAACTAGAGTCAGATCCTGGAGTGCTTAGCCATCCTAAAGGATCCACTGACTACGCTGAATCCCTCAAATGCAGCCTCCTCTGGTAAGATGGCTGATTAGAAAGCCCCGGAGAACCATAAGCCGCTGGGCCACTCCTTCCCTCTCTTAAGGTCCCATAGACATGAACTCCCTGAACTTGGGTGGCCTGGCAGCTTCAGTCAGCAGCCCCATTCCAGCTCCTCCCCTCTTCCTCCCATGGCTTCTGCTTCCTGAATCCTTTGGAAACCAGCCTTGAGCAATTCCTTGGTGCCTCATCCAACCTCAGCAGGCCAGCTCCCCAGGGACAGCTCTCCTACACTCAGCAGGAACCTGGCCCAGCACCTGGCCCAAGCCAAGATCCAACCTGACGAGCCCAATGATGGAGTCAAATCCAGATGAGCCTGTCCCCACCTCCCTGTGCACATAGTACAGCAAACAGCAACACAAGCTGGGCAGGCTCTAAGGTCATCACAGGCATCTAATTCTTACACACACACACACACACACACACACACACACACACACACACACACACACACACACACACGTCAGACAGCATGACATCACCAGCTACAGTTTGACCTCTGGGAATGCTGATGCTGGGAATGGTCAAGCCTGGAGCTTAGCAGAAAAGGGTGGGATTTGGAGAAAGAAGGAGCCAGGCAAGCCAAAGGGAAGAGCTAGAGTCTCCAAGTGGAGCCTCCCCTGAAGGTCTCCAGGAAGGGAAATTCCAGGGCTTCCCCTGAGGGCAGCCCATCCTCTTTCCTGTGATCTCTGCTGTTCCTCTTTGTAGGGCCCAGCGGTTCTGAACGAGATCTGGAACGAAGAGGGTTGTGAAAGACGTCACGTAAGACAATCTTGGAGGAGTCTGGTCTGGACCTTTTCTTGTGTTCCATTTTATCTCTTTCCATCAACATGCATGGCATCACTGGATCTGGTCTCCTACTCTGGTCTGGAGGCCATCTGAGTCACCTCACTCTACCCTCCAGTGCCCCTTTGTATAGAAAACCACAAAGGACCTCTACCCTCCAAAGCATGGAGGTCCATGTTCACTACAAGGCTGCTGCTGAGGAAAAAATGGTTTTCATCATTTTTTTGGACAGAGAAGGGGAGGACTGGGGTGCTGATAGAGCGCTTGCCTAGCACACATAAAGCCTTAGGCTTCATCTCTAGCACTCCTAACCCATGAGTGGTTGAGCCAGCCTGTGATCCCAGCACTCAGGAAGACAGGAGGGTCGAATGCTCAAGGTCTTCCTTGGCTACACAGGAAATTTATGGTCAGCCTGGGCTACATCTGTTCTGTATAAGGGGAAAGAGAGAGCCACAAAGGTCATTCACCTATATAAATGTTACTTTCCCATGGCTTGTCATGCTTGTGTGAGTGTGTAGATGTGTGTGTGTGTGTGTTTGTGTGAGAGAGTTGTGTGAGAGTATATGTGAAAGTGTTGTATGAAAGTGTGTGTGTGTGTGTGTGTGTGTGTCTGTGTGTGTCTGTGTTGTATGTGTCTGTCTGTGTATAGCTAAGGAAATGAGTACAGAGCAGTAAGTGGTCCTTGTGAGCCCCCATGCCTGGCCATCAAAGCTCTTGTGATCAGAACCAGGATGGGAAACTTAGGTTGTGACATTCCTGACAGTGAAGAGTTGGGTGGCCAATTCTGTTTTGGGACCTTGGAACGTGGAACTTAATCTCTGCTCTCGGTTTCTCATGTGTAAAATGGGTACACAATAATGTCCCAGATGATCTAGTTTCAGATTCAAGATGCTGGTCAAGGAGCAAACACCATGTGATTGGGTGGCTTCAGGGGTGAGTTGTTGAGAGTCTTTCCAGCCAGAATTGGTCCTATGTTGGGCCTCGGCCAAGTCTGGTCTTTATCCAGTTTTCCTGACTGTAAAGGAGATAAGATATGGTGTCCTTCAGAGTCTAGCCCTGCACCTGGACCCTTGGCAACTGTCTTGCAACTAACACCTCCTGCCACAGACAGATTTCCTGTTTTGAAACAGACAGAAAATATAGGTGCTGCTGCCACTTTAATAGAGGAGGTTGGGTATGTGAGAGTGTAAGCGTGTGAGTTTGTGCTGTATTCACTCATGAATGTTGATGTAGGAATGTGGCTTTGAGTGTAGGTAGGTTTTGTGGGTGGGGGGGGCTGAGTGGGTGTGTGTTTAGATGAGCATGCAGGTGAATGCATGGCAGTGTGTTCTGGGTGAGTGCAAGGACATTATTGTGTGCAGTTAAGCATGTATAGTGGTGCTACCTGCTTGTGTTGTGTATCATTGTATTTATCTGAACACACATGACGAGCTGTGTACAGGGAATTAGGTGATGAAAGATGCCTGACTGTGTATTGTGTGTGATTTTGGTTTGTTTGCATGCTTGTTTGTTGTTGAGATAGAGTCTCTTATAGACCAGGCTAGCCTCGAACTCAGTATGTAGTTAAAGATGGCCTTGAACTCCTGATTTTCTTGCTTCCACCGCCCAAGTGCTGAGCTTACAGGTCTTAGAGGCTCTTGTTTGCTTTGTTCTTAATACTTGCTTGATAGTGCTGGGGATTGACGCAGGGCCTGGCAAGCACTTTACCAACTGAGCTAGGTTTCCGTGTGGTTGTGTTTGTAGCTATGTAATGCGTGAGTTCAGTCAGGTGCGCCTGCGCATGTTTCATGTGATCCTGTGCATCTTGCATGATGGTAGGTGTGTTGCTGCTCTCCACCTGGAGGAGGCCAGCTGAAGCCCCTATAGGAGAAGCTAGATTAGCGGGGGAGGGTGGCCAGCAAGCAGCCTTGCCTTCTCAGGGACATTCCTGCCCAGTAGTCTAAAAAAACTCACTTCTCAGCTTCCCCAAGGTCTTTGTTTTCTAAATGTTGAAACAGAAAATTTCCTACTATTTCAAAACCGCCTTTGTTAGGAACAAGGTCACAGTGTAGAACAGATTCAAAGCATACTAGCTTGAAGGTTTAGGTCACTGGGTTTTTTTATCCCTGATTTGTAACAGGTCCTGGCAGCAAGCAGGTCCAGCCAGTTCATTCAGTAAATGTCTGCATGCCAATTTCTATACACACCAAGTTGGTCAAGGCCCTTGGGATTCAAGGCATATTATAACAAAATCTTTGACCTCAGATAGTTTACAGTGTTGGGGGAAGACAGCCCCAACCCCATGCATGCATACATAACTGAAATTGTATCAGATATGGTTACTGCCCGGTGACAATGGGGTCATTTAGAGCTCTTTCCAGCACTATTTAGAACGAGACTAGGCCTTTTTTGATTATCAATAGAGAGATGCTCATAACTTTTCTTCATTTCAAAAAAGTAATAGTGTTCCATGGGCTTTTTAAAAGCTTTTATTTATTTTCTTCGGCTGGCCATGTGCATGTGTGGAGGTCAGGGGACAATGGTTGGGAGTTATCATCACCTCCTACCGTGTGGGTCCTGGAAATGCAACTCAGATCTTGGGAGTTTGGGGCAGGCACCTTTATTCACTAGGCCATCTTGTCAACCTGCACAGGCTTTTGAGACCAAACAATTTTCTTTATTGAAAAAATGCTGTCCGTTTTCTCCTTCCCAGTGCCCCCGTACCCCTTGTTGGTGGCCTTGTGGCTTCTAGGGCCTTAGGTCCCACCTCTTCACACTTGCTGTCCCTTCCTCTCTTTTTGCCTGCATGTCAACATCCCACAGATCCTTCCGGGCTCAGCTCAGATCATTCCCTGACTGTGGATCAAGTTAATCTTTCTTCTTTGCCAGTTTTAAGTGGCAGGGGACCATGTGTATAAGGGTTGGGCATATTTTCTTTGCTCTCAGCTGAGCGCCTGGAGGAGAGAGACTCTGGTCTTTTGCTGAATCTGCCAGTGTGCAAATCTGTGTCCTTAGACCCTCAGAACTCACTAGAAGGCTGAGTGGATGGAGGGTGGACAGCTCCAGAGCTTGCTCTGAGGTGAGGTTCCATGCCTAGAATTGCCCCAAGGAAGAGAAGCAGAGGGTGCCTCCTGATCATGTGAAGTCAAACATTTTGTCGTGGCATAAGTCACATGAGGTAGAAGTTGGGAGAGGAGCCCTGCCATGGCTGGGCTGTGTGCCCAGAGGTTATACCTCCTCCCTAGCGAGATCCCAGGGTGTCAGGAGAGGAATGTTCCCAGTGCAGGGTGAGGGTGGATGTGAAAGGGAATGATTGACATGGCACTTAAAAGTCTAACGGGCAGAAGAAGAGGGCTCATTCACTCCATTCTTTTAAAAATGATTGTAATATTCTGATTTGTGGCTTGCGTGTGTGCCATGTGCATGCATCTGTGGAAGTCAGAGGACAAATTGTGGAAGGTTGGTTCTCTCCAACATGTCATTTCCAGGGATTGAACTTGGGTTACCAGGCATTGGCAGCAAGCACGATTACCGTCTGAGGAACAGTGCTCTCTCATCCACTCCCTCATCCTTGTGCATTTTCAGGGCATTCCCCATGGGCCACGGGCTCCATTCGAAGGCAAAGCTAGGACAGGACACAGAGCCTTATCCCAAAGGGCTGCACAGTCCTCCGAGAGAATCTAGATAAAGAACTCGTGAGAGTTTCAGCAGAGATTAATGATTAAGAAAGGAAGTTCTGGGGAGTTTTCTGATGATTAGGTTAAGTCTTAGCTGGGGTAGAAAAAGGGGGAGTGGACAACCCCAGTGAGAGGGTGAACAACCTCAGGAGGAGAATAAAGTGGGCAGGGGCCCCACAGAGAATTGCAGGGCATGGGTGGGCTGTGAGGAGGCTTCCAAGGCTGCATGTTAGCAGGGGGCAGGAGGAGCAGGCAGGGATGTGGGAACTCTAAAGGATCTTATGCAGGACAGTGGCATAGTCCGGAGTAATTTTATCAAAAGCAGGAGTGGGCTTGGAGGAATGCACAGGGTGGGAACCCAGCAGCTGAGAGACCTCTGCATCCACTCGAGCACGGAACACGGGCACACACACTGGGCATAAAATGACCAAATAAAAAAGTGTGTGGACTCGAATGAGCAGGGCGGAGCTGACCTGTGGACAACAGCCAATGACCTCTTTGTGGTGAGAACCTGTACTGAGACAGTTCGAAAGAAAGCCAGGCATGGTGGTGCCTATCTGTAATCCCAGCACTCAGAAAGCTTGGTCTGGAGGATGGAATGTTTAAAGCCAGCCTGGGCTATCTAGCAAGACCTTGTCTCCGAAAACCAAATATAAATAAATAGGGGAAGAAAAATATACACCGGAAGAGAGAAAAGTGCCAATGTCATGGGTCCCCAGTTTACACAGTGGCTCTGTTACTTTGAACATTTGTCTGTTCCCCTGAAGTGGTCTTCCCCCACCCAGCCAACCCCAGGGGGGCTGTTGAGAAAATAAAACAAGATAACCTGTGTTTTAGTTTCTTTATAAGCAGTAGGGTCAGCACCTGCAGTGATATTGGTTGGTTTACGCTGCTGCAGTTAAAAGATAAAAACCAATCTGGGGAGGGTCAGAGAGGGGCTGTGAGGTCATGATGATGTTAGAAAGGGTTTTCTTGGGGGGGGGGTTGTTTTCACAGAGACACAAAGAAAATTGGTAGAGCTATTCAGCCTGGAGAGAGCAAAAGAATATCACTACAGCAGAGGATTTACTGCCCAGTAGAATGTACTTCCTTCAGTTAGACTCCCTGGGTTCAAATCCTGTGTCTGTAAAGCATACTGGTTTGCGTTTACACTCCCTAACCCCCAGTTTCCTCATTTGTGCAGTGGGAGTGATAATAACGAGCTAGTGGCATGTGCAGATGAGCTGGCATATGATGGCCTAACTGTTGAAAGACTTGTGTGACACACGCAGGTAGAGAGCACAGAACAATGTACGACACCAGAGAGATGTACAGCCTCGGCTTTGAAATCAAGGGAATACTTACCCCCCTCCCAATCCTGTAAAACTGAGAGGGAGGAGGTATCTGCTGCAGGCTTTAAGAGATGCAGTGTCACAAAAACAAGCTACCTCACACAGTGGCTCAAAACTAAAAAAATAAAGGAAAAAAAGAAATCATATTTCTCCCTTGGTTTCCTCGGTGAGGATGGAGAACAGCCTGTTAATTTTTATTTAATCTTAGTCTATTTCTTGTGGAGCACTAGACACTGTGTGTATCTTCTTCTTCTTCTTGGGTCTTTCTGAATCTTCCATTTCCTTTCCACAATTGATTTTGAACCCATAACAAGAAATAAGAACTTTGTCAAAGGTCAATCTTAGGATTAAAGAGATGTGAAGCAAATGGGAAGCCCCCTACATGCCAACTCAAAGCTCTCAGCCACCCTGAACTGTGTACCAGTCCCTGGCCTTGTTGAACATGAATGTGAGTGTTTAATGCTGACTCGCCCCCCCCCCTTTAAATTTCTTGGGGCGAGTGTCAGGGAGAGAGTGGGGTGTCGAATGTAGGAGAGTCCTCAGTGTTGGCTGTGTTTACATGGAGAACATCTTCATGGCTGACAGCTGGGATGACAGCGTGTTCTCTTTGTCCCAGAGTGGTCACCGCACTGTGCACACTCTAAACTGCGTATGACCGTTTGTTTATTGTCATTGGGAGAGAAGAGCTGTCTGCTGATACACAGAAAGTTCTCATCTTGGATGCCTTGTGGCTTTTGCTGCCATCAGAACATCTCCCTGGGGACGCAGCTGATTCGTGTTCTGCCTATCTCCAGTTGGGCTCTAATTGGTGAGGTTGGCAGCCTGGAATGTAGTCATTGCAAATGATACTAATCTCCCAGCTGAATCCCAGAGTAGAGCTGCCTCTGTGAATGCCATAATTGTGTGTAGCTGATAATTATTGCTATATGAAGGCACTTTTTATATTGGCAGCACTTGCCTAGAAAGATAATCACAGTTATTTGCATTGTGCTTTGCATGGAGCCTCTAGAATATTAACAGAGGACATTCACTGAGTGCCCATGCACACCAGGTTCTGTGTGAGTAAAAATCCAACATCACCCTGTGTGTTATGACATCCTGTGTGAACAGTAAGGAACCAGATGTAGCTGCATTGTGAAAAGTGCCCAAAGGCTGCCCAATACCGAACAGTGGATATTATTCAAACTCAGCTCTCCAGGTTAGAGTGCTTCACCCCAATAGTGAGAGTTAGTGAGATCATAATTATTATTCCACACTTTCGGGAGGTTTGGGTGGTGGGACAGGGTCTCACTACTCAGGTAGCCCAGACAATATCATTCTACTTTAATTGGTGAGATCTCATTGTCCATAAAGGTTTCCCTAAATCTCTGGTAAACATCAGAGTCTTGGCTTGAAGTTTCAGGCTTTGTATTTGTTCAGTGTGCTTATTAATAAGTACCGTGACTCAAAGACAGAGTCTTTCTGGACTAAAGAATTGTCAGTCTAAGTCCTTTGATAGCCTGAGCCCCGGTGGAAGATGACAGCTTCCCCATTCTCTGACTAGCATATCCATCAGGCATGGTGGACAGTCCTCTCAAACACGTATGAGGCGTACTCAGTTATACCCCCAGAGCTGTGTGCTTTTAATTTATACTTTCAGTACTGCAAAGATTCAGCCAGTCCTGTGTGTGCTAAGGACATTTTTATCCATGATAGATAGCACCATCCATGAAACAAGGGGCTAAATCCACCCATCCTCCTGCAACGCAGTCAGTGAGAAACTGTTCTTCTCCAAGGCATCTTGTGAATGAACTCTGGAGAAACTGAGAGCCTGGACTCTGCTGAATTCTCCTGGCTCGATTCTGCATTTGCTGGAAGTGTCCACTCCAAAAGGAACCTGGTGACTCAAGTAGATGCTTTTTGCTTGAGTTTTCAGATCCCAACCCAGACTCTTCCACTGCCGTCTTAGGAAGATCGTCACCACCACCACCCCCCCCCGCCACACACACACACACACACACACATTGCACATGCTCACCTGTGATCCATCAGTAAAACTGATGCTCAGCTGGGCATGGTGAAACACGTCTTTTATCCCAGCACTCAGGAGGCAGGCAGATCTCTGAGTTTGAAACCAGGCTGGTCCACAGAGTGAGTTCCAGGATAGCCAGGGCTACACAGAGGAATCCTGACTCAAAAAACAAACAAACCAAACTCACATGCTTACGTTAGCCCTTCTGTACTGTCTTAGGAAGGTGGAAAGACATGGCTTAAAGGTCGGAGGGGTGGTAGTTACATTTGTGCTGGAGCACCCTGACAGAGCGTCTATAAAGGAAAAATGGTTATTCAGTTTTCCATTCTAGATTGCAGTCTTTCATAATGAGGAAGGCAAGGTAAGAACTTAAAACAGCCAGACACATCGTATCTGCAGGCAGGATCAGGAAGGAATAAATGTATGCATTCTTGGTGCTCAGATAGCTTTCTCTATTCTTATACAACCCAGGGCTGAAAACCAGAGAATGGTGCTGGCCACATTCAGCCTAGGTATTCCCGTATCAATGAAGGCAGCCAGATAATGCCATCCACCTCCCAGAATGTCCACAGGCCAACCTGATCTAGCCAATCCCTCACTGAAATTCGCTTCTCAGATGATGCTTGAAATTGGTTTTACATGAATGTCACCGAGGAAGATACCCAAGCATTGATTTTAAGTGAAATGATTGCATAGACTTGAAGGAACATCGGTATTAGAGTTCCTGGGAAAGGCCACCTGAAGACAGGAGCATTGTATGGGAAGCCTGGGTTTGCAATTGCATTGCTCACCATGTTTCCCTGGTGCTTGGCTAAGAACAAAGAATTTTTAAGTCATGAGCAACAGCAGTCATCCTGCATAATTTTGTGAATTACATGATGCAGTGTCTCTCCATAAAAGAGGCAGCTGGGTCTCCAACAGCAAACTCCAAACATGGAGGAGCATCTTTCCTCTGTAGTCTTCCTGGAAGCAGCCCGAATTGCTTCTGCGGCCCTAGGAGCAGCGAGGAGGTATATTGAGCTCTCTCTGTCCACCTAAGCCTTTAGAATGCCCCCACATAAGGTAGTTTGGGGGCTGGGATCAGCTGTGACTGGTCTTGGAGATGCTTTCAGGCTGTGTTTGGCTTCAGGGCCACCAAGAAGGCCCACCTCCTAGCTCCAGCCTACCCTGTAATTAGGTGTTTTGATTGGGTGATTTGTTTAGACTCTGACAGAGCTGTTGTGCTGGCTGGGGCCTCAAAGACAGTGTTGCCTGGCCGTAGCCTTGCTCTACTAGAGGATGGTGTTCATTATGAGAAGGAGTGGGGACCACACACATAGGCCTGCTGTAGCAGCTGACTTGGTAGACCGTCTTCCAGGTGGCTGATAATGGTGCTCCCAGTCTCTCTGGAATGTCCTTGTTAAGTCCCTGGCCTACACCCTAGACCCGTCACCTTCTCCAGTGAGAATAGCCTGTGGAGAAGTGGTTCTCAACCTGTGGGTCAAAAACCCCTTTGGGGTCAAATGACACTTTCACAGACATCATCTAAGATCATAGGGGAAAACACAGCTATTTACAATTTATAACAGTAGCAAAATTACAATTATGCAGTCGCAATGAAATAATGATATGGTTTGGGGTCACCAAACAGGAAGAACTGTATTAAAGGGTCACAGCGTTAGGGAGGTTGGGAACCACTGATTTAGAGAAACAGTTATGGAGGGCTTTTAATACCCTCTGTGGTGCTGGGACTCGAACCCAGGACTTCATACATGCTGGACAAGGATTCTAACCACTGAGCACCTGCTGCAAGCCTGATCATAGAGGTCTGAACTAGGATGAAAACTGATTCCCACTATCAAAAATAGTTTGGTATCTACATTAAAGTCTCCAGGAACTAAAACTCTAGATCTCTTTGTTTCTGCTAGAATTATATCAATTTATAATTATTTATTACAATTTAATGTATCGATATGGGAAATAGTTATACTAAAATACAGAGTTAACTGAAGAGAGTATGTGGCTTACCCGAGTGAGCTTCTTTTGTAAGCCCAGTTTTCTTTCTGATGTATCTTACCCTCACCACCACCACACATCATGTCATTTTTCTGGTCAGCCTACAAGGACCAATCACCCTCTTCCATCCCTAAAAACCCTATTTGGTGATAAGCCAAAGAGCGTGGTCCCAGTGTTTGTTCAGTGCCTAATGAGGGCCTTCCTTGTGTATTATTACATGATGGTGGACATTATATCATAGAAAGTGTACAAACTTAAGCCTTCTCCTCCTTATAGAGAGCCGGAGTTACCATCATAGCCCAATCCCCCAGCATCCACTAATCCCGATTACTTCTCCAAATACAAACATAGGGATTAGATCTTCATGCAGACAGACTCCTGCAGGACACATTTAAACCATATCAGGTACCAATTCTTCCCTTAAGGGGTGGTCAACTTTGCCACACAAAACAACTAGAGGACAAACCCAGAAGGGAGGGCATATTCTTAAGTGCAGACAGGGTGGCATAAGAATGCCAGCGTGAGGGCTGGAGAGATGGCTCAGCGGTTAGAGCACTGGCTGCTCTTCCAGAGGACCTAGGTTCAATCCTCAGCACCTACATGGCAGCTCCCTATCTTCTGTGACTCCAGTTCCAGGAATCCAACATTGTCTGGCCTCCTTAGGCACTGCATGCACATGGTGTGTAGACATACATGAATACAAAACACCCGTGCACATAAAAATAAATAAAAGAAATAATACAAGAATGCCAGGGTGGTTGGGGCTGCAGTGTCAGATGGGGTGAAATTAAGGGAAGAGAGCTGGTTTGGAGGGGTGGGAGGGTTGCAGGCAAGATTAAGCAGGAGCATATAGGCAACAAACAGAAACAATCTTTTTTTATTACTCCAGTCAAGCCCCATCTGGTCATCTGAAATAGGAGCTTCCTAGTCAAATGAGGCACAGGACAGATGTATTTATTTTATATGTATGAGTATTTTGCCTGTGTGTGTGTGTCTGACACCTGAGGAGATCAGGAGAAGGCCTTGGATCCCTCGGAACTTTTGAGTTGTGATGGTTGTGAGCTTCTGTGTGGGTTCTGGGCAGTGAACCCGGATCCTCTGTAGGAGCAATAAGTGCTTTAAACCATTGAGCCATCTCTCCAGCCCCCAAACTTCTTAATAAGCAAAACCTGGCACCTCATTTTCTCTAAATAATTGCTGTCCTTGTGTCTTTTATCCTGTCTTTTACTACTGAACACAAAACAGTAACTTAGTCCTTTTTGTCCATGTGAATTACTGAATCAGTCACAGACCAGAGGTATTCAAAAATGTGTGTCTGAATTGAATCTGCAAATTTTTCTTGGCATTCTCTACATAATGAAAGTGTAGCAATTATACGTTGCATTGGCCTTATCAGTATTAGAGAGTATTTAAAGCTTTGGGGAGCTAGGATTAGAGAGTCTCTGTCTCAAAAACACACAAAATAAATAAATAAAATAAAGCGCCAGGGAGGATGTTCATGTGTCCTTGTAGATTTCCTAGGAGACCTCTGCATCTACTGTAGTATCTATGTATTGGGTGTGGAGGATGGGAATCCCAGAACCAATCTTCTGAGGATACCAATGGGATGATGACTTTGGGGGAGCTCAGTTTGGGTTGCAAGTCAGAAAGCAGCTGGAAGGGTCAGACCATGCCATGTGACTTGGAGAGAGACTATACGGTCTCTCTGTAGTAAAGGAATGGAGAAAGACCGTGGCTGCCACCCATGGAGAAGGGGCTAGAGTGTGGGGTGGATGCTCTGTCTAGCATTCAGAATTGTAAGCATGACTCTTGCTTTGATATCTGACACCAGTTTCCAGTGAGGATTCTTCATGCCCCTCCTTCCCTGCAGTCATACCTCTGTTTTATCTACTCATTTCAGCTAAGGTTAAGGAAACCACAGTCCCACATCCTCCCCAGCACAGAAAAACATATAACTAGAACTGGAGAGGACCTGAGATCTCCATGTGCCCTTCCATTTTCTATAAGCTCCAGAAGGCTGGAAGACACACCGAAGGATGTTGGGATGAGACCTTCCCTGCATCTCCTGCATCACCCTTCTGTCCATCTGCACATCAGAGTTCATCAGAAGATGGAGGACACAGGGTGCAGCTGATGCAGACCTGCAAGTCTTAGATCATTGAGTATGCTGTACCTCGACCTCACTTGACCTTGAAGATGTGTTCATGCCCCTACCCCAACACACACACACACACACACACACACACACACACACACAGAACTCCCAGCTCTGGACAATGGAAAAGATACATTATGTAATCTAATTGCTTCCACATCTATGTAGACACCACCAAAGCCACAGCTCCCCAGAACCAGGAAGTTTTTGTAAAGGAAAATGAAGGTCTGGTTTTTGGTTGGAGAGAATGAGGGTCCTGGCAGAAAGAAACACAAGCACACACCCTGTGCTTCTACATGGCACCAAAGTGGTCCCACCTTGGGTCTGTTTGCCCTTCCCCTCCCACTCCACTGGGGATGCTGTGTCAGTGAAAGAGGAAGTAAAGCAGGGGAAGTGACTCATTGGGGTCCTCCTTTAACTGGGACAGAAGAGTATTTTGTCAACTCAGGGTCCAAGGCCTATTTCTGTAAGCCTAGGTAAATTGTATTCAGGGGAGAGAGAGGGAAAGAAAGACAAGCAGACAGACACACACTCAAGGAGAGATGGAGGGAGGGAGGGAGGGAGAGAGAGAGAGAGAGAGAGAGAGAGAGAGAGAGAGAGAGAGAGAGAGAGAGAGAGAGAGAGATCCTGGCTAAAGACAGCTTACCAGCCACACAGCATGGTTTCGCTTCCGATTTCCTTCCCCTACTCACAGCCTAATATAATTGTTCTCTGAGACTTGGAGTTCACTGTGGAGTCTTGGATCCAAACACCACGATGCCCTTTTTTGTTCTACCACAGAGGACACTGGACACACATACATATTCTGGGGCAATTTATGAACTGGTTAAGGAGGAAAATTGATTAGTTAGGACAGAAGGAATTAGACCCCAGGTAAGCATAAGCAATGTGGGCCTGGCAGGAATCAAGGCTGACCACATTTGGGGACAGCATTTGAGTGCAGCAATCAGAATAAACTATGGGGAAACTTCTTGAGAGCATCTAACCTTGAAATGCATGCAGAGCCACCCAGAGCTGAGTCAGACTCCTTTCCTAAGGAGACCATGTCCTGATAGGTAATCCAGTGGTTAGCTGGAACTTCCACATGTAAACTTTCTCTTCCTCTCTAGAACCCTATTTTCAATTTTTCCCCTTTAGACAGACGTGGTGACATATGCTTGTAATCCCAGCACTCAAGGCAAGAAAATTACTATACTGAGACCAACCTGGAACACCTAGTAAGACTGTTCTTTTTAAAAGCAAAACAATAACTACTTTTATAGTGGTCAAATGGTTCCCTAATTTAAAATTTTATTACTTATTTTTCAGTTAATAATTTAACACGTGTGTAAATGTATTGGGTTGCATATGCACACGTGCACTCCTGCATAGACCACAGTGTACATGTGGAGGTCGGAGAACAGTTTCAAGAAAATGATTCTCTTTTCCCACCATGTGGATCAGAGGGATCATACTCAGGTTGTTGGGCTTCAAGGCAAGTACCTTTTCCCACTGAGCTGCCTCCCAGCCTTGTTCATTTCTTACTTACTTATTGTCTCAATGCCCTGCCAAGAGAATTAGTTTACTGTTGTGACGTGAAAAGTGCCTAGCACAGTGTAGAGCACCACCCTACCCTCATAGCCACCTTCTCTGAGCCTTCTGGGGATCATGAAAGAGGAAAAGGAGGCTTGGGGAGTCTCAGAACACTTCCTGTTCTGCCAAGCTCTGAACATCTGTGCTGTGGTTCGCTTCTTCCACACCAAAGGAGGAAGTCGGGCTTCTCAACCTCTGCCCACCCCACCCCCATCTCCAGTGCCGCGATCCTAACTAAGTCCCCAAGAAGAGCCTGTTTGGAGCTACTTGAAGAAGACTGCCCCTTTTATCTCTCATCTTAAATGGTCCCTGGCTCTGAAAGGCTGCGATGCCTCACTGTGGAGAACTGAGGCAGGGCCCAGAGAGCTGGAAGAAATCCAAGGAGGAAACTGGACTCTGGGGAGGGCCGAGCTTCAGAAGGAGGAACAGTTCCTCAGCCTGCAGGGCTACACTGCAGGACCAGAGGGAAGCTGAGGGTCTGCTGCATCTGCCTCCTGCCCAGCTTGTCACAGCACCTTCCAGTAATCTATACTTGCCCAGGAGCTCAGAGAGTTGACTAAGTCAAAAGGCAAGTAAGCAGCACCCTCTAGGTGGAAAGAGCCATAGATAGTGTCAGTCTGCAGAGCGTTGGGGAGTGAGAGTCTGGCTGCCTCACTCACTAGACTGCTCACCTCTGTGGATCTCTGTTCCCTATTGGAAACGGGAGAATTTAGCCTCTGAGCCTTGACATTTTGAGGGCACTATATCCTAAATATCATTTCTTTTTTTTTTCTTCTTTATTTTCTCTCTCCTCTTCCCTCCCCACTTCTTTTTATGATAGTGTCTTTCACATTGTAGCCCAAACTGGCCTAGTATTTGATGTGTAGTTCAAACTGGACTCAAGTTTGTAATTTTTTTCTCTTCAGCACTGGTTTTACGGGCACGTGCCATCATGCCTGACCAACTACTAAAAACACACACATAATTAAATCTTAAAGCAAGAACTTAAATAGCTTTGTCCATATACGTATTACGTTATGTATGCTATATAGAGAGTCTTTGTGGATGCTGTATACGGAACATTTCCTTTTGGAAATTGGTTTGGGGTGTAGAGGCAGAATCCTCATGAATGGGACAAATGACTTAGAAATGAGACTCCAGGGTTAAGGCTGTAGTTTGGTGGTTGAGTACTTAACTTTTGTAGGAGTCCATGGATTTGACCCCTGCACTATCATAGACGAACGCCTACAGTATACTCCCTCACTCCCCTTCTACCAACCCGGAAGAGAACTCACATCAGCCTGCAGTCAGCCTGGCCCTGGTCTTGGACTTAAAGTATAAATTTCTGTTCTTTATCAGCCACCTCAGTCGGCAGTGCACAGTTATCCCAACCTGAACTAGGACAGTATTTATCTGTCAGAGCTAGATAATCAAAGCCATGTGGTATTACACCAATCTGCTGTTTGGTCTCTGTCCATAATATAAAACTCATAAGTACCTTCTGGTCCATGGGTTTTTTTTGTTTGTTTGTTTTTTGTTGTTGTTTTGGTTTTTTTTTTTTTTTTTTTTTTTTTTGCCATCCCGAGGCATCCAGAGACTAGAGCTTGTACAGTAGAAGGATTCTAAGCAGCGAGAATCCTGATAAATAAAAAAAGTAAGAACCTCTTCTTTGTATAAGACTTGCTTGAGGGCCTCCAATCTTCAGAAAGCATTGGTGTGTGTACTGTCCTGAATTCGAGGTTTTTCAGTCTTTGAACTCTGGAAACTGAGGCTCAAAAGAAGGAAGATTTGGCAGGGACATGTAGTTAGGCCAGGCAGACAAATGGCTATCTAGAGAGTTTGGGGCCCTTCTCACTTCCTGGTGGGTTTGGTAAGTCCTCACTTAGAAGTACCAAGCACTCCAGTAGAGGAGGAAATGGTAAATCATCTCAGGAAGCAGCGCCTGGCCTCCCATAGCTGCTGAGCGGTTAGAACTGACCAGTTGGAATTTCCTAGGATCCGGGCTGCAGAGTAGACTTCGGAAGCCCCTGCAGAGAACTAGATTTCCAAAGGATAGTGTCCAAGAGAATCCCAAAGTATGCATAATCCTAGTCAGGGAGGAAAAAAAAAGATATAATGGTGGAGGCTGGCAGTCTGGGAGGCAATATAGACTCCATGCTGGCTCTAAACTTGCACCTCTAACCTACATTCTACACAGACAAACAGATATTACATGCTTTAGTTTGCACAAGCAGGGATTGAATGTCCAGGGGGTCGAGATCTGTTTGGTTATGATGTCCCATTGTTATGACTCAGTTCCCTCCTCTTAAGGTACCAACCTGTCAACTCTTGGACTAGAAGGACCTATATTGAATTTTAACTGGTGCTGGCAACGTGTTCTTGATAGGAGGTATTGGAGCATCAGTATCCAGTAGTTCTAGGATCTAGGCCCCCTATCTCTGGCATTAAATTCTTCATTCTTATGTTCCTAGTAGCTAAACATCCATCAGTGTTCTTTTCATGCCTGTTTTCCTCTGTAATGAAAAGCTAGATGTTTTCATTTTCTTAAAACTCAACAGCTTTGACCCCCCGCCCCCCCACACCCTTGTTTTTTCACTGTGGGGAGTCCAGAACTGTATGGCTAGGATCTCTCCTTGGAGACTGATTTCACAGAATCTCAGTCACCTGACACCAGCCAGACTGTGTTCTCACCTGGAAGCCTGAGCAGGAGCCTTCTCCAAGCTGCTTCTGCTGTTGGCAAAATCCACTTCCCTTTGCATATGGGACTGAGGAAGGAGCCCCAGCCTCTTGGCAGATGCTGCCTAGAAGCCACTTGCAAGTCCTGGAGGCTACCTAGAGCCTGCCATGTGCTTTTCTCTATAAGCGGTTCCTGGAGCCAGCAGGAGGGTGAGCTGCTTAGAGTCTCCTGTGGAATCACAGAAGCGGCAACTGTCACCGCTGTCACAGTCTGTTGGATAAGAGTGAGTCACAGCCTTACGACCCAAGAGGATGGGATTACACAAAGGGGTGAACACCAAGAGACAGGTGTTTAAAGGTGTCACTCTAGGGTGTTTGCCACACTGGTGAAGAATACCTTTCACATCCTGACAGAGGCCACATTTTAACATTATTACCTCCTGTATGTCACATACTATGCCAGCTGTTGAAGTTACAGAGAAAATAAGAACTGGCCTCTGCTTCAAATAGATCACAGCAATTTCAAGGGGGAGGAGAGCTATGTAATTGGGAAGGTAACTACAGGGAATGTGGGTACCCAGAGAAGTCAAGACACTTCCTGGAGGTGATGAGCCACAGGTGGAGTGTTCAGACAAGAGCAGGGACCAGTCAAGTAAGCAAAGGCGGATCCCACCCAATAGGAGAGAGCTGGGGAGTAAAATGTTTGAGGGTCAGCAGAAGAGGTGGGGGTTGGGGAAGAGGAAGAGGGAAGTTTTGGTTTCGGCTCTATGTGCTGAGGTAAGGAGGTCAACCATGATGATGCTGGGGATGGCCTCTAGTATAAGGGGAAAGGTTGTATTTAATCCTGGTGCGTAGTAACAGGGGTCTTATTTTATAATACTTTAGTTTTGCCCCTAAAATCATAGTCATAAGTCTGCTAAACCCCCAGGTGGTTGTGCTTTCTGGCTAGCTGGACATTCTCTATGGATGCCTCTTGAAGTAAGTGACCAGTGCAGTGAGAGTTGGTTATGCCATGGCATTTTTTTTTTTTGATAGAACTAAACTGATAGTTTGTGGTGATAAAGTTTCACATCTTGCCCAGAATGTCCCCTGTCAGTACCAAGGTGGCAGAAGTTTTCTTCTCTGCAGAGTCATCTCTAAGGTCATGGTAGAAACCCATCCTCCTGGAAAGCCTTAGAGAAATTCTCCAAACCCAGGCTTGCTTTTTCACGCAATCATGAGGATGATGACAAGCCGCTTGGACTGATCCTGGATCCTTCGCTAAGTGTTCTCATTAAAACACAAAATGTGTATATATGTGTATGTGTGTGCAGATGTATGTGTGGGCACACATGCACATGTGAGCGCATGTGTGTGAAAGCTAGAGACAGCCTCAGGGGTCATCCTCAGAAAGAATGTTCATCTCCTCTGAGACAGAGTCTCTCATTGGCCTGAAGCTCACAAATTAGGCTAGACTGGATCTGTCTGTCTCTGCCTCCCTATCTCTGGAATTATAGACACAGGCACCACACCTGGTACTTTTATGTGGGTTCTGGAGACTGAAGTCACATTCAGGCTTGGAAGGCGAGTACCAATGGAGCACATATACGACAAAGCCCTTATAGATCTTTTTTACCTACAGTTTTTAGCATGTATAAATGTAGGTGGTGAGGTCTACCCATCAAAAATGGCTTCTGAATCATATGAGTTGATGGCAAAGAGACTAATGAGGTTCCATTGCTGGCTGAGGAGATATTGGCAATTGAGATCTGCTGGAGGAAGGGTAGTCATTTTTCTTCAGGGTTATGGCTGCTGGCAGGTTGTCCATGCTCCAGTGGACGGTTCTACATGCTACCCATACATGCAGCAATAACTGGATTCAGTGGGTTATTTCTAAAAGGAGATGATATAAGGAGGAGGAGGAGGATGAAGAAGAAAAAGAGAGACAGAAGACAGGGAAAGAGGGAGAAGGGCTCTGAGTCAAATATGATCAGGATATATGAATGCATGAAATTGTCAAAGAATAAATATATTCTTAAAAAGGAAAGAGAAAAAACCCTAAGAATTACAATGAAACAATGTACGTTGGGTAACAGATAGTCCCTTACTGTTGGCTCCTCCCCTTTCTTAAACCTGCTTATTTGAGTAACTTAGGATAGTCTCCCCAAGTGCAGAAGCCATGTTTCCCAGTCTGGGTGTCCCCAGTCCTTAGCACAGCATCTGGTTGACAGAATTTGACTGGACACTTGCTTGTCAGGGGTGTTTGAATGAATGAAGGAGCAGACAAGTGACGGAATGCCAAAGCGATACCATTGTGTCTGGTAGAAAGTCCATCTTAGATTATCGTTTACTTTACATTGTCATACCCAGAAACAGAGCAGTCACTGTTGGTCCTGACCCCATCACCTGCCCCGCTTCCTGAAGTACTCTGCAGTGACACCTCCCTCCCTTTTCACCTATATGACCTAGCCAAGAGGACGGGGAGGGGGTTAATGAGACTGTTTCCATGTGAAATGATGTGTGCAGCACCTGGTTCCGGCCTCATGAGCTCCATAGCTTAGCTGTATATGACTAATCCATGGGTGTCCTAGGAAGACAAGCACCCTGTCTCGTCTGTACTCCTCTGACCCAGCACAGCTGTGAGTCACACAGCCTCTTCTGCGGCTGGGCTGAAACCATTTCAGGAGGACTAAGTAGCCCCATCCGCGCTGAAGTATTTTTAGCTGATTCTAGTGGTTAGAGAATGAGGAGGTGGGGATGGGGGAAGAAAAATTAGTGTCTGTTGTCATCTGCAACCCGAAACGACTCCTTTTCATCTGTTCCTCCAGGGTCTGTGGGTCCCTCCTTCTGGTGGTGTGGGATGGGGAGAGTGGAGGGCGCACCTCTCTCTGCTTGCAATCCCAACATTTTCACCCGAGTGCCAGTCATACCTCAGACCCCACACAAGGAGTGCATTCTAATCTTGCCTTTTCCTCGTTAATGAGTGACTCTGGGCATGTCTGTTCACCTCTTGCCTCCCTTTGTATGTCTAAGAAATTGTAATGGCCAGCTGCTCTAGATCTGTGGAGCTTTTACGAGGCCCCCAGAAATGATTATTGAAATGTCTCCAGCACAGTTTTGCCTTTTGTCTGGTGGTAGGGTGACATGCTCCCTGGCTAAGGGGTTCTCTGCATCTTCCCTTAGAGCCACTCCCCAGGACTGCCAGCCTGAGTTACTTCTGGGGATTCTGACTCTACACTCACCCCCTCACTCTCAGCACCACCCTGTAGGAACACAGTCTTTATTATTCAGTGGACATTTCCCCTCCCCAATCAGCTTGGTGGTTCTCTGTAGAGTTGGTATGACTCTCAGAACAGATGCTGCTCCAGGACAGCCTGGCCTCCGTGATGTTCTATAGAACCTCCTTGACTGGTGAGACTTCAAAGATGGACACCTTAAGTGTGTCCTTGAGCCAGGGGCTAAAGAACTAACCTATGTCTCACACTCAGAAGAGCATGGGAAAGTCTGCCAAAACAGTCAATTCCTTACTGAGTTCCTGCTGCTGTGGGCAAGGGACTGGGCTGAATGTCATTATCTGTCATCTCATTCCTGGGTTGTGGTACCTCTGGCTTCCTTGGCACAAGACAGCAGGAGCTTCTAAGCCTCAGATCCCCAGGGGATAGTAGTTAAGCTTATGCCATGGATTGAACTTAAAGAAAGCTTCATCTCCCTCCTAAGAGGACATTCCAGTAAGCAGTGTGACACCACTCTGCAGAATGGCGATTGAGGACCCCATAAGGAGGGCTATAATGACCTGAGATCCAAGATGTGCATGTGTGCGTGTCCACTTGCATGACTGCACATATAGAAGCCATGGGTCAACATCAGGCATCTTCCTCTGTCAAATTTATCCTAATTTTTGATCTATGGTCTCTTGCTGAACCTGAAGCTCATGGATCAGCTAAACTAGCTGGCCAGTGAGCCCACATAGTCAACCTATCCCCACCTCCCTGTTATGAGAAAGAAGACATTTGTCATACTGTGGGTGCTGGGGGATCCAAACTCTGATTGCCATGCTTGTGCAGCGGTCACTTTACCCACTGAACATCTTCCTAGTCCCATCCATGCCTCTCTTAGAACTATCTTTGGGCATGCTGCACCTGCAGTGCTGGCCTGCATGATTGAGGTGGTAGGCCATGTTGCTGTCCCATTGGCCTTCCCCTATTGGCCCCTAGTGACTCAGTCACTTTCCTCCTGATTGAATTTAACTGCCACTCCTGGATATAGAACCAGATTCCTTCCCTTGTGTTATCTAGAAAGCTTTTCTCTCTTGCCAAATCTGAAACACTCTTAAGACCTTCCAGAAGTTATATAGATGGCTTCAGCAGAGAAGGAATCTGGGTCAACAAGCACCCGACCTTGAAAGGCTTCTATTAGAATGAACTTCCATTTATCCTTGGAACACTGTGAAGATTGATGGGTTAATAGGCACAGGCGTGTGTGCAGATGTTATTTTTGTTCAGTGTCTAATATATGCAAGACACCACACTGAGCTCTTTAAATGCATTACCTGACTTTAATGGAGAGCCTTCCTGAAGAAGCAGGCATAGTTAGCTCAACTTAAGAAATTCAGAAATTGTATCTTGGCGAGAAATAACTTGTCCACTGTCATCTTCCAGCTAGAACAAATTTGGTTTCCAGTAACGAGCTTTTTTATACAGCAGAACAAGAACACCTGAGCCTCCATGCAGCCCTTACCCCCATTGTGTGAGAAGGAAGGCATTGCTGGAGACACCTAAATGTGTGAGGAAGTGTGTTTGTGATGTCGCCACCCATGGACTAATGGCTGATTTCCCAGTTACAAGCCACTGCCTCCCTGAAGTGGGGGCCACACAGCTCCTGGCTCTTTTTAGAAAGAACAAAACAAGGCCTCCCATTTGGGCTGCTGGGCTCTGCCACATAAACACACTGGAAACCTAAACAGCATTTTTTCTGCTAGCCACCCTCTTGAGAGGGCTGCTTGATGGAGATGCTTGTGGACAGAGAGGCTTTACCTCACTGGCATTCTCCGGGGAGGGCCTGCACACCTAATTCCCCAAATAGCTCATCTTTTTTTTCTCTTTCTCTGATGAGTTTTATGAAAAAGTTTGGTGCACTTTCCTCCCCGTTGGCTGGCCTTGGAGGCAACAGCCCAAGACTTGCCGTGGCATTGATTATTAGATACAGCCAGGCCATTAACCCCAGGCTGACTGAAAGGGCTCTCCACTGGGAGCCTGACTCTGACACAGGCCGTCAGAATCAATACATCTTTCTCCATTAGGTTCATTTCCTCTGACGGAAATGGGTCTGCCCATTACAGTTGATGCTTATTGACAGGCCTCTCTCTCCTGCCCTCTCAAAGCACCCTGGGGAAACCCCATAGGGATGCTGGCCAAGACCCTGGGAGTGAGCTTGTTCAGTAGAGCTACCTCCGCATTAGCAAGTAGCTGGACTCCCTGTGTGAATGTGATAGAATGAACATTTTTCTTGTATAGGAAAAAGAGACCAGGTACAGAAGGGCAGGATCAGTTTGAGAATAGTGAGCTCGCCAGTTTTAGACTTGTGGAGGAACTTTCTGACGCCATCGGGCAACCAGGAAATGCCCTCAAAATGTCTGGAAGAAAAGATGATCCCCTGAAGAGTCAAGGAAAGGGCCGGGGGATGACAAGCCCCCTGTAGCCAAGGGGTCATCATCACTTAGGGAGACTGGAGGGAGGGGCCTCAAAATACCTCCAAGACATTATTCCTTTCTTACACACACACACACACACACACACACACACACACACACACACACACACGCACGCACGCACGCACGCACGCACGCCATTTGAAAACATTAAAATTAAACACCAATCTGGGAACGTCTTTTGGGGAAAGGACACACTTGAAAACAGTGCTGGTTTCTGGTGCTTTCCTTCACAACAGAAATAATGTGCGAGTCCCTGAGCTTATCCTGGCGGCCACTGCTGCCCAGTCTTAGTGTACATAGCTCTTAGGCTGGTCATCAAATGCCGTCTCATACTCAATGGAAGAAGGGGCTGGGTCTTTCTAGTTCTTACTGTAGCTGAAGGATAACAGATGTTTCGGTTGATGGGCAGTGATGATGAGAGACCCTGAGTCTGAGAGGTCAGGGGGTTGTTAGGTCAGGGGTTGCTCTGGGAGCATCCTGGCTCCCGTGTTTCATCTATCTTCTCATCCCCACACCCGTGTGCTCTCCCTAGCCTTGGAACCGCCTCAAGACAAAAGAGAAGGGAAACATGGCGATTGTGGTTTGTGGCGGGATTGAGCCTTCATTACGAGTAAAATCCCAGAGAAATTAATATGATGCAAAAGCAATCAATTTTCATGAGGGAAAATGGGGGCAGAGAGGAAGGGAGAGACACAGACACACACAGAGATGATGCAGAGAAACAGAGACAAAGAGAATGAATTATTTCAGGGCACCTCGTTTCAGATAAGAAGCGGGTTTTTGTTTTGCTTTCTGTCTGGGGTCAGAAAAGCCTTTATTTAATTTTATTTTTTAGATGTATGAGTGGTTTCACCTATATTATGTATGTGCACTGTGTGTGTGCCTGGTCTCCAGGGAGACCAGAAGAAAACATTGGATCCCCTGGAATCCAACCAAGAGGTGGTTATGAGCCACCCGTGTGGATTCCTAGACCTCTGGTCCCAGATCCTCTTAAAGAGTAGCAAGGGCTACAAACTGCTGGAGCGTCATGCCAGCCCTGTAAAGGTCTTTGTCATGCCCATTGTTCTTACAGAGAAGAGGATTGGAGCTCACAGCTTTGATAGGGAGTAGGGAGAGCCTAGGCTGATGCAGTAGGGTAAAGCCTGCCTTTGGTCCAGAGAAACTGACTCTGTAGTTCCCCGTGGCCCCACCCTCTTTGTGGCCTAGAGTATACTGCTGGAGTCCAAGCAGGTCTAAACAGGCTTGGGCTGAACATAGAAGTCTTCACCACTTCTCCCTGGGTCTACAAAGAGAACAGAACTAGTAACCCATCAGCCAAGACCCTTCCCCAGGCTGGGCTTCAGGTCACCCATACCAATTAGTGGGGCTCCTGGTTTGATCTGAAGGTGCCAGCTCAGGCAAGTCCTTTGGGTGGGTGACAGGAAGCACGAAGTCGCTGGGGCTACTTAATTAGACTCTGCAATTCCAGACCTCAGCAGGTGCCTTCATGTGCAAAAGTAAAGCCTTCCTCTGCAAAACCAAAAGCATAAGACACTCTAAAATTCCAACTCTCTTAAGCTTTGATCTGATACTCAAAACTTGGCAATTTTGGAACATTTGGATTTCAAATGTTTTAATTAGGTATGGTCAATCTGCTATAGGACCTTTAACCCCAGCACTCAGGAGGAAGAGGCAGGCAGATCTTTGAGTTCAAGACCAACCTGGTCTATACAGTGAGTTCCAGGACAGCCAGGGCTACATAGTGAGACTGTCTTATAGTGGGAGAAGAGCTAATTTGGTGACTTAATAGACCAGAAAAGATGATAGGGTAGAGTTCAGAAGGGCCATCTTAATTCCTCACAACCTTTCCCCTCCTGGTATCTTCGTGAGGAAATGGCCGATGACACATGATAACTGGCAACCTACAGATTTGCACCAAAAGGGCCAGAGATTAGGGAAGTTTTGGATAAACCAACTCTGGGTTGCTAGTTTCAATGACTAATAACAGAGATGTGTGCTCAGCTGCGTGGGGGCTGTTCCTAGCAAGCAGAACCATGAACACAGAACTAACCCATCCATGTCTGTGCAAATAACCATCCCCAAACCAAAAAAAAAAAAAAAAGAAAAGAAATCTCTGAAATCTGGCAGTTTGCGATAAGGGATACTTCAACCTGGGAAAGTGATAATTTTGTTCTTTCAGTGAATTGTACTTTACAAGAGGAAGTTTAACAGACTAAAAGTGTCTGTCTGTTGATTAACTGACCACTATGGCAACCACTGCCTGATCTAGACCTTCCTTTGCAGTCAGCTGAACAGCTACAGTTTCCACCAATAGACCTCACCTCTAAGGTACAGATCACATGTACCTCTCTCCACTGGGACCCTCACTTCTTTAAGTCCCGGCCCTGTCTACCAGGCTGCCCTTGGATAAGGATTGTGGTGTTAATACACTGATCTGGACATCTCTTGGCTTTCATGTATATATGTATGTGTGTGTGCATATACATGTAGGTGTGTGCTTGTAGGTATACAGAATATGTATACATATGTGTGAAGAGGAGAGATCAACCTCGCATGTCATTCCTAATGTAGCCATCCATCTTGATTTTTGAGAAAGTGCCTCTGATTGACCTGGAACTCACCGTGCAGGCTAGGCTAGCTGGCCAGGGAATCCCAAAGACTTAGGTGCCTGTGTTACACAGGTCTGCGATGACAAAATCAGCACTGTAGCCTTTTGTAGGTTGGTTGGTTGTTTTTAAACATGGATTCTAAGGCTCTACTTTGGGACTGTACATTCACGCTGCAAATACCAACTACACTATGCTGTCACCCAAACTCCTCAGTGGCCAAGCTCAGCTGTCATTGTTAGTCGCCTCCTCAGACATCATCCACTCAGCACATTTCAGCAGCTAAGTCTCCGTGAGGTTCCTATTTAGCTCCCAGTGCGGCTGGTGAGCATTGGGATAACAATGGCCATTCCACTGAGCTGGAAATTCTTCCTGTCTGTCTATCTCTGGAGACACAGACAGCTTGTAGTTTGTCAAGAGGTTGTAGCATCTACTCAGTGCCACTGTTCAAAGTCTTTCCCAATTCCCCAGTCTTATTTTTTTTTACCAAAAAGAGAAATAAATGGAAGATCACCTCTTGGCTTCTGCTCTCAAGGTGGCCGCTTGCCTCAAGCACAATGCTGAGCTGTCAAGGGTTGTGCACATGCACAGCCCCTACAAGCCACCCACCAAAAAAAAAAAAAAAAAAAAAAAAGGTTTGTTGGGGCGGGAATGTGGCTGTGGCTGTGAGTGTTTGCACCACATAAACGGATTTCCCAGCATCATGTGGTAACTCCAGTTTCTGGGCACTGAATTTCCGATTCTGGCCTCTATAGTCACAAGCACACATGATGTACCTATATGCATGCAGGCAAAACCTATACCCACATATACATAAAACCTGCATGGCGGCACATCCTAAAATCTCACTATCAGAAAGGATTAGGCCAAGAGGATCAGAAGTTGGCAGTCATTCTTGGCTACACAGTTAATGTCAGGTCAGCCTGGGCTAAGTGAGAATCTGTCTCCAAAAAAAGCTATCGTTTTGCACAGATAATGCTCTGAAAGTATTTCTCCATTGTCCCTTACAGCATCAGTGGTTTCATTGTATATCTGGACTCTCCTACTGAGAAACAGAATTGGCTCCACCTATGTGTCCCCAGAATGGCATAGACTGTTATACTGATTTTGAGCAAAAAGTCATCTGATTAATTGGGCCATTTTTAATTCAATTAAAAGTGTTAGGTGTGAGGTTTTTTTTTGTCTTAGAGTTGATATTAAATATTTCTAAACCATAAGGTTGTCTTGGTGACATGGAAAAGAGATACAGCCATTCTGGTTATATAGGGCATTTTATCCACTAGGAGGATTCTGTGCTTGGCCTTGTGTCTTCTTTTTCCTTCACAAATACATCTTTTGAACACAGACAACTAGAGCACAAAGAATGGAGGGAATGTAGAGCTGAGGCCATATTTCTGCCTGAGAGCTACTCAGTGGACTACAGTGCAGAAGGAGAAAACGCCTCTAAGCCCAGATTTGAAGTCCAAAAGGCCCCCAAATCCACACCTCTCTGAGTACCATGATGCTTTGTGTTTTTAGCCATTTTGCTTTTCAGGTCTTCAGATTTATAATACTCAATTGTTAGTGTATGTAAATATCCTCAAAGCCAGAAATGCTACAAAATCAGAAAAACTTCTGGTTCCCCCACATTTTGGGTGAGGATGACTCAAACTGCAGTTGGGAAGTTCAGTGAATTGGTTTTGTATTCACTGAATCAAGGTTTTACTCTTTTGAGGGAACATATTCCATGTATTTCCTAGTGGTTTTGACTTTGGGTATCATCTAGCTGAGTCATAAGCCATACATCTGAAGACATAAGAAAGATGACTTACCACAAAGGGCCTCAGGTCCACGCTAACCTGTCCCCTGTGTTAGGGGTGTGTTCAGTGTTTCTTAATCTTCACTGTTACTCAGTTAATAGCAGAAGCTTAGATCTCAGTTATAACTCAAAAAATAGAGAAGGTGAACAGAAGTCACAGTCAAACACAGAAGCAGAGTTTCCCATACTAGATAAGCTACACAGCAAGCTACACAGCCTCTCTGTTCACATCCCCCGGTCTTTCTATCAGCCTGGGACAGGCCTGAATTCCTGGCCCATCATCCCTAACTCAAAGTTGTCAGAATTCTGTCCTGCATTCTCCCTAGAGCTGTCCGTTTGGCGGCCTCAGCATTCAGTGTTTTGCAATGGCAAGACAGCTTTGCTCAGTATCTCAAACACCCTTTCCAGCACCCATACCTTTGGACATCCTGCTCATCTATCCTCGAGGCCTCTACAGAGCCCAGAATGCCTTTGGAGCACTGATGGGAAATAGGATCTGTTAAGCAATGCACCGTGCTCAGGCCTCTGCTGCTCTCATTTCCTCTTGTTCTTAGATTGGTCTTCACTCTTAAAGCAATTGTCAGAACTCCAACTTCACAAAGACGAAGTCTGGAGGAATGTGGTACAGTTGATGCTCAGGAAGTGATGCCTTGAGCTGGTAGCTTGTATGATGTTCAGTGAATGAAGACTATCACCAAAGCACGTTAAAACTGCCCCCAGCATCTCCGAATTTAATTCAGTATCCTAGGGGAGCATGATGTATAGTGTTGGAGGACCCTAAGCCCAGGGCTCCTCACTGTGGATGCAGACTCTTAGTTATCTGAGCTCCTTGGCACAGTGTCCACCTCAGCCACAGCCCTTCATGTTCCCCTCTGGAACACCATTTGTGGGTTTCCTTCTTTTGTTTGGTTTTTGCTTCTGGTTTTTTTTTTTTTTTTTTTTGCATAATTCACATTGTGTGAACCCTCTATCAGCAAGGCTACCTCTTTCTTCCTCTATACACCAGTAACTATTAAAACCCTAGTAGGTAGATGTTCAAGTCAAGAGACCTAACAGGAGGGTCAGTCAGAGTCCACAATGAGACCTCACAGAACCAGGGTAGCAGCTGGGGGGGGGGTCCACGTGAAGGGCAAGAAAATAAGGGATTCCAATCATGTTACAGTGATTAGGCCACTTGAGCCTATAGCATACATAGTACCTGAAGGTTGAGAAGATTGCTGTCTCCCTCAAACACTGAAGATCTCTCTCTCTCTCTCTCTCTCTCTCTCTCTCTCTCTCTCTCTCTCTCTCTCTCTCTGTGTGTGTGTGTGTGTGTGTGTGTGTGTGTGTGTGTTCCTTCTCAGGTTTAGCCTGGTGCCTGCAAAGTGGTTCTCAACCTGTGGGTTGAATGTGTCCTGCATCATATATTTTTACAACGGGGTTCATAACAGTAGCAAAATTACAGTTTTGAAGTAGCAACAAAATAATTTTAGGGTTGAGGGTCACCACCACTTGAGGAATTGTACTAAAGAGTTGCAGCACCAGGAAGGTTGAGAACCACTGTCCTAGAGTAATGTGGAATATGGTCTGAGAGGGAATTGAGAGCAGACTATTTTGTGATGTCTGGAAATGACACTAGCTTAGATCAGCCAAGGAAACCAGAAGCCACGGCCCCTGAAAGATGCTCACCAATCAGAAAGCAGCCTTGCAGACCTTTAGCTTGGCTTTTCATTTTCATCATGAGTTCTATCAGGGAGTGAGGGAACAGCGAAAGGGAACGAGGGAAAGGGCTGGGAGACAGAGAAGGGATGGGCTGAGAGAAGAAGAAGGTGGAGACCCTGCTGCAGGCAAGCCAGTGGGGCAGGTGCTTTTTATTATAAAGCATGACCTTGGGGCATGACCTCCACATCCAAAGATCTGAAGAACCAGGGAGCTGGGAGCAGCGGGAGACTCCCCCACCCCGCAGAGCAGAAGTAGGGGGTTGGTTGGCACTATTGGCTCCTCCTGTGAGTGGTTAGACCCTCAAGGTGGCCTGCTTGGCTTGCCAGGCAACCCTTGCGATTCCACCTGTGTCTGCTTCCTTAGTAGTCAGGAGACTTGGTGCTTTTTTTTTTTTTTTCCATAGGCAACTACAAATGAATGCTAGGTGTCAATTAGGACCCAGATGTTCCGTGTACCAGTTTGTCCCACTTTCTGGTCTCAGGTCAGGCCATCCTCCCAAGAGAACTCAGTGCTGCGGTGCCCCACTGAGACTCAAGAAGGGATTGGACTCCCACACTTGGGGCGGCTCTCTCTCTGCTGAGGTTTTGGGCAGACTCTGAAGCCAGCTCTCTGCCAGCCTGAGTTGCTCTGAGGGGAGCAGATGCTTGGCTGTACTGCTCGGCACACACCCACTTGCCCTTGGCGTTGGCCCCAGGGGGTGGGCCCTGGGGGTGGCGCTCTATGGCAACTCACTCTTCAGCTGAGCAGAGCTGGAGTCCCTTCTGCCTCTGTTCTGAGTCTGTCTGTTCTGTGGGCAGAGTTCTGGGAACAGGCTCAATCCGGATTGTAACCAGCTTGCTTTGGGCCTCCAGGATGGGGTTTTCCCTTCCTAGGGAATTTCATCCCTCTGTTTCAGACATATAAATACTTTCTAGAAACCTTTAGAAATACACTTAAGGACCAGTGAATGAAGATATTCACCACAAAGCGCGCCAACTTGAGTTTAATTTCTTATGGAAGGAGAGAACCAACTCTTCCAAGTCTTCTGTCCTACCACCATCCCCCCAAAAGGGAGGGGAGCTGGAGAGATGGCTCAGCAGTTAAAAGCACTTGCTGCACTTCTGAGGAACCATTGGTTTCCTAGCACCCACATGCTGGCTCCCAATCATCCATAACTCCAGTTCTATGCGACCCAACCTCTTCAGATCTATGCAGAGACCAGGCATGAATATAACACATGGTATATTCAGAAAAAAACATACAAATAAAATGAATCTTAAAAAAAGGAGCTAAAAGAATGCTTAAGACATATTATTCCTTCGAGAGTTCTTTCTAGAGGCCCACGTGCAGTAGTAGCCAGCACAGCTCACCCTCACTAGAGGGAGTGTGTTAGATGTGATACCCTTCCACAGAATGAAAGCCATCTGTCTTGTCTCTCCAAAAAAGAAGTGTTTGGGTTTTCTTAACCTGTCTTGCAGACTTAACACGCTCAACCCTTTCATTATCTCTATCCATTCTTTCCCTTTGAACCTTCTCCAAAACATGTCTTTTAAGTTAGGGAGACCATAACTTAATTAGATCTCTCATTTCCAGAGGATTCTCATGGCTCCTCCAAAGAAATAAATTAAATTTCAGTCAGATACATTTCATTGGGGGAAGGGTGCAAGAAAAAGAAATTGGATGTTTTATATAAATAGCACATTGTCTGGGCTGAAAATGAGTTTTCTTTATTCCAATTGTTTTTGGAACAATGGGTCTTTTGGGGGACATTTAATCTTTTTCTAGCTTCCAGCTCCCTACAACTGGTGAGCTTTTGTGTGTATGTGGCTTCTCTACCTAAAAAAGGGAAGCTGGGGTCTCCCTGGCCTGGGGAATTCCTTCAAAAGGTGTGTGTGGTAGTCAGGGTGAGAGAGTTTTATGCTTCCAGCCGGTTTTGACCAGCTTCCTTCCCAGTGTCTGCCTCATTTCTCGGTGGGTAGCACAGTGCTGGTCCAGATAGGTGACTACAGGGAAGCTAGGCTGGGATGAAATCCATGCCTGAGTTAGCTCTGTGCAGTATCAGAACCTCAAGCCCTATGCTCTGCAGTGCCTCAGCCAGGCTGCTTTGAAGAGCAGATTGCTCCACTGGAGTTTTCCTTGGTAGACTGAAGAAACCAGGTTTACAAATGACGTCTGAGGTTCCTCCCAGCCTGACCCAGAGACCCTCACAGGACTTGTTTTTTTAAGTGGTCCATGGAGGGGTCACGAGAGAAAGAAAGACGCAGATGTCACAGGCAAACAGGAAAAGGATACTTGGAAAGAGTGACAGTTCAGGTTGACTTCCCTCCCTTCTCTCGAGAACCCCCAAGTCAGCATAATGCAAGGAAGATGAAAATGATCACTTCCTGGCCACCTGTGATGCGTCAGCACTGCCAAGGCTCCTAGTACTATTTATCTTAACATTCCGTGATGAGCAGAGGCACTTGGTGTCTTGTACTATCAGAGCCACCACTCCCGTTCCCCCAGGAGTCAACATTCTCAAGTTCATAATGCCCCTCTTTGAAGCTGTCATTGGGCTGTGTGTCTTGTCAAGTTTCTCAGGTTTTCTCTCTACTGCTATTGCTACTACTATTATTATTGAAACAAGCTCTCACTGTGTAGCCCTGGCTGGCCTGGAATTCATTATGAAGACCAAGCTGACCTCTGCTTCCCCAATCCTAGATCAAAGGTGTGTGCCACCATGCTCAGCTCCCTCCGTGGCTCTTGCCGACCTCCCCCTTCCCCCCCCCACCCCCCGCCCATGCAGGTACAGTGACAGAGTTAGCCTACATGACTGAATGCCATGGGGACAGGGAGCAGGTGAATCTTGTTCCCAGCACCCAGAATGGTGCTGATGAAACAGCTGGCAGTGAGTAGCAGCTTGTAAACACATTTACATGAATACATGGAAGCACAGATCAGCACCAAAGCTGGATACGAACCCAGAACTCTGTGGCTCTGTCAGACTTGGCTTTGCAGCACTCCTCAAAAGCTTGTGTGCAGGGTCTCACTGTTATGAGTCTCCTGTAGATGCATTGGCCCACCATGAGGAGGGCTGTGAGCAGCCTCTCCAGAAGTAAGTCATAGTATAACACTGTCTCTATTTTATCCAATAATATTCGTCCCCAAAGAGGTCTGTGAAATAATTGGAGATGATGGATGCAACCTGGGTGGTTGGGCCATGGAAAAGGAGGAAGTAAGTTTATCCAAGTGGCCATGTAGACATTTAGCTCCACAGCTTCATATCTACCAGCTCCACCTCCTCTGCCATTCCAACATGGGTTGTAAGAATCCACTTTGTAGGGGGATCTAGGTTATTGGAAATGAGTGGGTGAAATTTGAGAGCCACAGACCTGACAACTTTGGGGGAAGTGAACATAAAATCCTAATGTGGAAACGACTGAAAATAGACTGTATGGGATGTCAGGCTGCATGCAAATCCAATGCTAATTACATGGAAATTAATGATGAGCCCCAACTTCCATCTGCCTTCCTGTGACCCTTGGGGAGTCCGTGCTGCGGGCATCTTTCCCATGCCACATAGCAGTGCAGGAAACACAAACTCTGATGCCGCCCCCTGCCCACTCTACCCCATTGAGAGAGGTTGAGAGAAAGGCTAACAATACTAACAATAGATATTTGATTTCCTTCTGCAGACAAAAAGCTCTGGTATCCACAGGAGGGAGAAGTGTTCAAGCAGCATGTGACTGGTTGGTATGAAATAAATAAATTGAGAAAATAGCATGTAATTAACTCTGAGTGTCTGTGAGGAGGAGAAGAGGGTGCGCAGTCTTTTTTCTAATGGACCCTTCCAGGAGGGGATGAGCCAAATGTGACAAGCCCATTTATCAAGTCGACTGCCTCCTCTGCCCTGGCCCCAGGGTATATGTATTTCCTTGGATCTGTTTAAAGGTTTTCAGAATCTTCCCAGATAGAGGCTCACATTATCTGAGCCCTGCCAGTCATTTCAAGATTCGCTGTACGTGTTTGGATGCCAGGCTGGCCAATTTAGAAAACCGTTCTACTTACTCATTTGCCAGAAGGCCACAGGCCACCTTCCTGGTGCTTCCTTTTACTTTGGAGGAACAGGAGCTCCAGCATAGATGGGGCTGAAGGATGGGCTGTGTGCAAGGAGACTACTCTTTGGGAAAAGGATTTGGAGTTAACCCAAAAATGCTTCCTGGAGAGCAGCTTTGTGGGGTTTTTTTTAGGGAGTTGTGGGATGAGGAGGCAAATACCACTCGCTGGAGAACAGAAGTCTCCCTCCGTCTGAGAGTTGGTTGGAGTTTTACAGTACAAATGGAAGTCCTTCTCAGTTCTGTCCTGGGGTGGGAAGCGTGGAGAGGGATGGGCCTGTATCTTCTGTTTCTCCTTGTCCACTGTTCTCCATTGATGCTTTCCTGGCTCTCTTCTCTCTCACAGGTTGTTCTCCCATGTTGGTGACCCCTTCCTGGATGACCCCCTGCCTCGAGAGTATGTCCTCTACCTCCGCCCAACAGGCCCATTAGCCCAGAAGCTTTCTGACTTTTGGCAGCAGTCGAAGCAAATCTGTGGGAAGAACAAAGCCCACAACATCTTCCCCCACATCACCCTCTGCCAGTTCTTCATGGTGAGCGACATTGCATTCTCTGTCTCCCCACCTCCTCCAGTGTCCCAAACAACCCCCCAGGGATCTGAGCTGAAGACTAAGGAAATGTTCAGGAACTCTTAGCTATGTGTGGACCTTCCAGGGGCCATGTGGCTGTGGTTCCACACTCCTGTCATTTGCTGGGGCCTGGAGCATCTGGGTTTAGTGCATCAAGACAACCATGCACTTCTAAAACCTGAAGGACAAGTCTGACCCTTTGTGGGTGGTACTCTGGCCTGGCATCTACGGGAACAGCCATTGACATAGCCTCATACATGCTTGCTATCTGCTCATTCCACTCTTAGGATAGGAGTCGTGTGTGTGTGTGTGTGTGTGTGTGTGTGTGTGTGTGTGTGTGTGTGTGTGTGTGTATGTCTGTGTGTGTCTGTGTGTGTGTGTGTGTGTGTGTGTGTGTGTCTGTGTGTGTCTTTGTTCCAAAGATCCACCTCAGGTATCGTTTCTCTAAAGACATCCACCCACTTTGCAGTCTAGTTTGGAACTCACTAAGGAGTCTAAGCTGGCTGGCCAATAAGTCCCAGAGATTCTCTTGTCTCTGCCTCCCTGATGCTGGGATTACATAGCTTTTTCTATGTGGTTCTGGCAATTTAATTCCACACTCTCATGCTTACATGGCACATACTCCAGATGAACTACTCTCCATTATTTTTAGTTTTTGGGACAGACTCACATAGCTCAGCTTCAAGCTTGCTACATCGCCAAGCATCCCGAAACTCCTGACCTTTGAACTCCTGATCCTCCTGCCTCAGCTTCCCAAGTGTTGTGATTACAGGCATGTGACACCAGGCCTGGCCAGCTCTCAGGACAGGGACAGGGAAGGAACAGAGTGGGACAACGTAAATGGATTACAAACAAGAAAAGCCAGTCCACTTACATGGAGGGCACCGCGAGGTTTTACTAGATTTTTCTAGAGACTGAAAGATAACCCTGTACCAGTCCCTCATCCGCACTCCAGCTGTCTGTAGAAAAGCTTATTCCGGGGCTAAATTAATACTATAAAGATTGAAGTATACTTCCGCTCTCACGGTGATAGAGTTAACCTACCCTCACGTGTTCTGCTCAAAACAGGATGGTATAGCCTTTTCAAACAATTTTCAAAATATATTTTGCTTTTTTTTTCCTTCCCCCCTCCCCTAACATCGCCTCTCTTCGTGTGTGTCTCAGGTAGAAGTCATGTTCCTAACACCTCGTCTCTAGCAGCTCACTCTGAAAATTAAATCAATTGTCACTTCCTCTTAGTCATCCCAGGATCTTGCAAAAAAGCATTCAGAGGTTTAGAGACTCATTCTTCCTCCCAGCCCTCCGAAGAGGGTAGGTGGATGATGACATCAGCACTCCTCAGACTTATTCTTCCCAAGGATCATGGGAGTGGAGGTGGAGACAGCAGTTGTCTGAGAAGCAGCTGGAAGAGGAGGTTCTTCCTGTTTCTTTGTTGCCTGCCCCCTCCCCCACCTCCCCTCCCTTGAATCTTCCTCTATCTAACTCTGCCTTATTCCCTTGATAGAGGGTCTCTTGCTGAGCTGGCCCTTGCTTTTGCCCTTAGGCTAGTTGACCAGCAAGCTGTCAGGCTCTGGCTATTACATACAGCCTTCTGTGTAGGCCTGAGAAACACCACCAGCATGGCTGACTTTTTATGTGGGTCCCGGGGATTTAAACTCAAGTGCTCAATCTTGCAAAGCAAGCACTCTTGCACACTGACTTGTCTCCCTAGCCTGCCTTTTTGTTCCAGGGTCAGGGGTCAGGGTCTCGGATGTCCCAGGCTTACCTAGTACTCAGTGTAGCTGAGGGTGACCTTAAACTGTTCTGTGACCTCAACACACCCAGTTTATTCCAATCCCCGTCCAATTTTAGATGGTTCTGAAAATGGAATGCTCAACTTCCTGAATGCCAAGCAAGCAAGCACTCTACCAACCAAGCGGTGTCCTCTGCTCTAACCTCTAGGGTTTGGGGTGTGTTTTTATATTTTATTGTACGTTTATAGATGTTTTCCCTACGTGGATGTCTGTGCACCGCTTTCACAGAGGCCAGAGTGGGGTGTTGGGTCCCCTGGGACTAAGTTGCAGGACACTTACGAACCACTATGTGGGTGCTGGGAACTGAACATAGATCCTCTGCAAGAGCAGTAAGTGCTCTTAATCTCTGAGCCAACTCTGCAGGTCCAAGAACTTTTTGTTAAATTGGCAGATTATGGTATGTTGTGACTGTTTGATGCATGCATAGTTATAGAGTGATGCTTGAACTCAGCCCATATGCACTGCTTGGCACCATTATTTGTAGTAAGAACTTGACCTTCTTGTCTTCCTTTGGGTCTGTGGATTGAGCTCAAGGCATTATTGCACACTAGGAAAGAACTCTAACACTGCACCCCATTGCCAATCTACCTTTTAGCAGTTTTCTAGTATCCCTCATACTGTCTGTAGCAATTGTTACCATGCTTCTAGTTACTTCTGAAATTGTGTTTCTTTTAACCAACTCCTCAACCCCAAGCCTGGCTTTTATCTTCTGGCTTTTATCTTCTGCTTAACCAATCAGGTGGCATTCTGGCAAGGTTCCCAGGAGCCACGAGAGCCACAACAGAACAAGGAGAAGAGATGTCAGGATGCATTTCCTAGTTTTATTTGCCCCCTGGATAATCAGTGTCTGGATAATTGAGAGCCTGCAGCTCTTCCCTCCCTCATGGACAGGAGTGTTGGTTAAGTGATTGCATGATCAGCCTCAGCCCCCTGGGGACAGACAGAGTGCTCAGTGCTGAGAGGCAGCAGGCTTCTCTCTCTCCTGGGCCTTAATGAAGGCTGTTGATTTTCCATCCCCAGTGTGAGGACAGCAAGGTTGATGCTCTGGGAGAAGCCCTGCAGACCACTGTCAGTCGCTGGAAATGCAAGTTCTCAGCCCCACTGCCCCTGGAGCTCTACACGTCCTCCAACTTCATCGGGCTCTTCGTCAAGGAAGACAGCGCGGAGGTCCTCAAGAAGTTTGCTGCTGACTTTGCTGCGGAGGCTGCATCCAAAACAGGTAAACACCCGAGGCTGGTTGCACAGTCCTGGATCCCAAGATTAGAAGTCAGAAAGGCAGGGGTGGGGATGGTTATGTGACAGCCAACCTACAAAGAGGAAAAGGATTGATTTTGGCTCAGTCCCAAAATAATTTCCAGCCAGTGGTGATTAGTGCCATAACTAGCAGGCCCGTGGTAAGATAGAACGTCATGGTGGGAGTCCATAGAAGAACAAACCTGCTCACCTCAAAGAAACAAGGAAACAGGCAGGAGTGAGCACAAGGGACTGGGGTCCCAATGTCCCCTTCAGAGGTACATCCCAAATAGTTTAAGTTCTTTCCATAGGCACCACCTCTTAAAGAATCCACAGGTTGGTGACCAAGCCTTCCACATATGACATATGGGGACTTTTAAGATCAGATGGTAACTTCTGCAGAGGATTATGTGGGAATGGATCCCCATGGCAAAGCGCACCCAATATCCCTTATGATATGTGAGGCTGCTTTCTGTCCTGCTAACCTACTGAAGAGTGTACCCATGACTCCCAGAGACTTAACTGTCTCCCTGAACTATAAATGTAGCCCTTTGTAGTATCCATCTCCTCCAGCCCAGATCTAAGAGCACACGCTTTCATCTCCTCAGCTCCCACCCATGCGTGCTTTTATCTGGGTCTGACCGCTCATTCCATACACATAGCACAGGGCACAGCCGAGTAGAAACAGTTTATAGTAAATCATGAAAATGTTCAGCAAGTCGAAGAGTGTTGGTTCAGTGGATTAGTTTATCTTAAGACAGGATCTCACGTCGCCTGGGCTGGCCTCAAACTTCATACGTAGCTAAGGCTGAACCATGAATAATTCTCCTGTGTCTGGCTCCTGGGTGCTGGGATTCTAGCTGTGTACCACCATATCTGGTTTTACCTAGTCCTGGGGATAGAATCCAGGGTTTCATGCATGCTCTCTCAATTGAGCTGAGCTACATCCCCGGCCCCTGGATCCAAGTGCTAAATATAAAGCTGGTGACACTCACGGTTCCCCAGCCACACATTTAGGGATGACTAGAGACTGGAAGACCTGATCTAAGTCACTGAACTCACTCCTTGGTCTCCAGACCTTCAGCCATACTTTACTGGGTGTCAGTCCCCAGTGCTGGTGAACCAGTAATTCTCAACTACAGTCCCCAGTGCTGTCAATCCCCAGTGCTATTTATATTACTTGTGTGGCATTTCTTCAGAGAAGCCCCTACATAGAGCTTGGGCCCTAGAAAGAGTGTAATCAGTAGCAAATATAGTTCTGCAGGTCACAGTGCATGCCTACCCTTAAAAGGACTGTGGTTTGGGGCCCCCTTCTGAGAACCTCTTTCTCCCAGGGACCAGCCATCATTTACTAGACTCAACAGAGGTGAAAGATTTTTAAAGAGATAGAGTAACAAAGAGAAAATTACCCCTTCTCTTATCCATTGTCCTTAAGGACTTTTTAAAAATTCCCACTAGCTGTTGTCAGTTTACAAAATCACTACACGAACCAACAAAAGCCCCATTTTACAAATCTGAAGAGCAGGACTGTGGTCAAGCCTTAGAGCACATATGGAATAAAAGACAGTCAAAGCTGAGATTGCTAGTCCTGCTCTAAGAATCTCCTGTCAGGAAGAATTTGGTGGTTTCACAGCTCTGTCCCCATGGTGCCCCCTGGTGGAAACCCTCAGAACTGCATGGCCATGACACAGCTGGTCTAGCTAGCTTGGTAGAAAGTAGGTCATTATGTCTTTGCCCTAGAATTCATGCCTGTGTAGTTGAGAATTACTGGTTCACCTAGATTCTTCCAGCGAGTACATTTAGTGTCATTCTTCATTCCGAGTGGCTCAAGAAGATTCACCCTTGTGCATTGGTTTCATCAGCAAGTACCGATAACCCAGAGTGTGGATGGTGGAAACACACAAACACCTGTCTCGTGGACTCACTCCTCAGAAATACCCTGTAGTGTAATGGAAAAAGGGCCAAAGCCCAAAAGATCAGCTTCCTCTTCTGTAATCCCTTGATTTCTTCCAATCCCTTAATATTCTCTTGTTGCATCTTGTTTATTGTTCACACCAGGGAAGTAGATGGTTCTTCCTCGTGTAACATACAAAGAGGAGATAAAACTCATCCCTCACCTTAGTAGATTTGCTCTGCTTTATCTTTAACATTTTAAAATAATGGTATGCATACTTTAAATGACCCCAGTGCAGAGCAGTGTCTCCCAGAGGGGCCATTTGCCAATGTGGGGAGTGCTTTTGGGTTGCTGTAACATTGGGGATGCTCCTGGCATCCGGTGGGTAGAAGCTGGGGGTGTTGCAACACTCTGTAATGCAAGAATAGTGCCCTATAAATAGCTATTCACATAAGTGTTGTTGGGAAGCCTCCTTTGTGCTGGGAATGTCCCCTCCACTCTCCTCATTTTTCTACCACGCTCCTAGAATCCAGGAAACTTGATCCCATAGCTCCAGTAGTCACACTGTTACAAGATCCGCTTTGCATTTTCACATCAGTCATGTTGGCCCTTTAGGTCTCTGTTTTCCTTCATCTGAATGATGGGGCTGATGATGAGCCCTGGACCTGTCAGGAGGAGTCAGCCAAAAAGACTAGCCAGAGTCCATTCACAGCTCCTGCAGAAAAGCCATCTGCCATGTGGCTTTTTATCACTGGAACAGTGGGGTTGATTACCAGCCTGAGATCTACCCCTTTAATTCACTGCTGCCCCTCCCAGAGACTTTCTTCTTCGTTATTTGGGGAGCAGGATTCTGAGGGTACCTTTCTGCGCCCTTTCCTCTGTCTCCCCCATTGCTGTGACCTCTTTATTCTAATTCCCAAACACTACCTTCCTTTTTCCAGAAGTGCATGTGGAGCCTCATAAGAAACAGCTGCATGTGACCCTGGCATACCACTTCCAAGCTAGCCATCTACCCACTCTAGAGAAACTCGCCCAGAACATCGATGTCAAGCTAGGATGTGATTGGGTGGCCACCATATTCTCTCGGGACATTCGGTTTGCCAACCATGAGGTAAGGTTTCCCTGCAGCCCTGCATATTCCCAGGCACAGGGATGCCATCAGGGCAAGGAGCACGTTTCTGGCAACACAGGGAGATGGAGATCAAAGGGACATGACAGTGGGACACAGGGTAATGGGGGCCCAAGGAGGGAGTTATCAAGCAGCACAGGAAAATGGGGACCAAAAGGGAGTGAGTGAGAACTTGGCCAGGAGTCAGTGGGCTCCAGATTTTATTGAGGTTCTGGGGACTTCCTGAAAGGCTTAGCATGTGTGGCACGATTTATCTAAATAATATCCCCATGTTCTGTCTGCCCTGTCAGCCTTATTGGACAGAAATAAGAATAAAATGGAGGATAGACAGAAAATATATTGGTGAAAAGTTAATACTCTATTTATATAAACTTGTGATGTTAATAAAGACATTATGCTGACTTGAGGTGAGTCAAACACATAAACACAAAAATAAACCAAAGTCAAACCTATAAAGGTAAAATCCATAGGTATTTGATGATATCCTGATGCCTAGAGCATTTGAGGTACCCTTGGGCATGCCAAATTTCTTAAAAAAATTTCACTCAAGTTTTAAGAGCCAGTGAGATGGCTCAGCCTGTGAAGGTACTTGTTGTCAGGTCTGACAACCTGAGTTTGCTTCCCAGAACCCACATGGTGGGGGAGAATCCAGGCATTCAGGTTGCCCTCTGACCTCCAGTGCACGCACGCACGTGCACACACACACACACACACACACACACACACACACACACACACATGCACAAACATGGGGGCGTGTACATTTGTAAGAGAAGAATTTTGGAGTACAGCAAGTGAGAAGGGACAGACTGATCTGGTCCCTTGTGAGAGGTTGCTGATCACACAATGGAAGGTGTGAGTGAGGATGTTCAATGCTACTATAGACAAATGCGTATAAGTCTAACATCCTTCTTTGGATGTAATCAACGTGGCTTTCCAGTCAATTGTGCCTCTCAGAAGGTAAATATTCACCTTTTTTTGTCTTAAAGGGGACTCAGAGTCTGCACTAAAGCAGCAATACAATTGAGGGCTAGACAGGAAGCAGAACCTAGTCTTCTGATCAACAAAGGCAGGTGATCCATCTAAAGGACGGCCACACACTGTGGTCCTGTGTGTCTGCTGTTTCCTGTTTTGTCATGGTTTCAGTTATCAGAAGCTATTGTTTCATGAGCAAGGCTTGAGAGATGGCCCAGTGGGTAGGAAATATGAATCCCTGAGTTCAGATCCCAAACACTCAGACAAAAGCTGGACCTGACCCATGTGCCCAATAAGCTCTGGATTGAGAGGCAGATAGATAAATCGTAGGAGCTAGTATACATGAAATTCTGAGCTTCTGGATCAATGAGAGACCCTGCCACAAGGAAACAAAAGAAGAGCAATAGAAGGAGACACCAGCCTCTTTTTCTGGACTATACATGTGCACACACAGGGGTAGGAGCACACAGGGGCAAACACACACACTCATATATATACTACATAAACACCGTAAACACACACAAATCCATAGCCTTCAGATAACTTTTATTGCACTGTATTATTAGAACGTCTCTATTTTATTATTAATTATTGTCTTCAGTCTATAAATTAAATTTGATCATAGCTATAAATAGAAAAAATATCTAGTATAGGCTCATACAACACAGAGAGAATGCATTTGGCATATTTGCAATTTCAGATCTACCTTCTGGGTTTTAGAATGAAACCCGTGGTTAGTGGAGAATTTTCTTCCAATTTAATTACATTTATTAAGCAATAGTTAAATGTTTCCCAATTTTTTTAACAACAATGTTTTTGTTAGCGTGCATGGCCTCTTGGCAATTCTTTCATACTTTCTTAACATGAAAAAAGGAAAGGAAAGAAATGAAGAGGACCTCTTGCTGCATCCAGGCAACTGATCGTTTGGGAAGTGTTCAGAACTGTCTATGAACCGAGGCTTCTGGGCGAATGAGATATGGTGCTCTGGGAGGACAGGCTGGTCTTGACCTTCCTGATGAGAACATCCTTCAGTCAATGAATGGATGGTTTCTCCTGAGGCAGACTAAGCAGACTAAATCTGCTCTTAAGAATTTTAGCCTCTCCTGGAATCACCTAGAGTGAGTCCTAAAGGATTCTAGAGAGAGGTGTGGCTGCTCTGACTCTTTTCCAAGGACAAAGGCAAAATAAAAGGTTGAGGGTGTTTGTGGTACAAGGTCTCCGAGAAGTCACCTTTGTTAAGAGGAGAAGGTGGCTGTGGAATTTTACAGGGATTGTCTTATAATGAATACTGCCCTCCAGTTAATTCCAAGGGTAACGGCTTTTCTTCATGACCCACATTCTGCTCAGTGTGTGCAGCAGCAAAGAGGCTGCAAATGCCCACATGAATTATTTCTAAAAATAACCTAGCCCCTTTATCTCTTATTTGTGAAAGTTCAATTATTACAGTTTCTTTTGATAAGGCATCCATTTCCCCTATAGGTCTCCTCTGGGGTCTTCTGGTCTTCCGGAACCCACCTCCACCTCCTTCATCCTGTCCCCAGGCTTGATAAGGTGTTCTAGCCAAGAAACCAATGACCAGAAAAGGGGACTGACCTAGGGAAGGACACCAAGCAAGGCCCAGTGATGCTTTAAAAACTGTAAGGTGGTGGTGTTTCAGATTGTCACATAAAAACTCACAGATGCCTGTTTCTAGCTCACATGTGCCCTTCCGTGTTAGGGATGGCATTGAGCTGTAGTGCTGAGCAAGTGACCAGCCACAGAAATGTAGAAGGACAGAATTCTACAGAAAATAGACATACCAGAGCCTCCAGCTTCTGCTCCAATTCTGGCTTCCTCATTTTAGCAGTAGACTCCCATCGACAATTTCTGTAATTCACAGGCTAGGATTGTAGCTTGGTTTGTAGGGTGTTGGCCTAGAATGCATGAATCCCCAGATTCAATTCCCAGAGCCTCTGTAATCGCAGAGGCAGGAAGACTAGAAATTAAAGGTTATCCTCAGCTACACAGTGAGTTCAGGGCCAGCCTAGGCTACATGAGTCCTTGACTAAAACAAACAATAAAAAGCCCAGCCAATGAACTAAAAAGCAAAAAAAAAAAAAAAAAAAAAAACAACAAACAAACAGGCTAGGGAGATGATGCTGAAGGGCAGAATTCAATACTCCAGCACTCACAGAAGGAAAACGTGTACCTGTAATCTTAGTGTCGGAGAGGCAGAGACGGGAGCATCCCTGGAGTTTGCTGTGTAGCCGATTCAGTCAATTCAGGGAGCTCCAAGTTCAATGAGAGATCCTGTCTCAAAAAAAATAAAGTAGATTAGGCATTAAGAGATGTCTTAGCATTCTGTTCCCAGTACCCAAGTCAGGGGCTCACAGATGCCTTTACAGGTCCCCTTCTGGTCTCCAAGGACACCTACACAGATGGTACACACACATACACACACCTGAGCACGCGTGCACATGTGCGAAGTAAAAGGTAATTGTTCATTTGCTTATTGGTACTGAGGACTGTACCCGAAACCTGGAGCACCTGAGCACACACTCCACTTCTAAGTTACACCTCTGGCCTCCAATTATAATGCTATATTTGATCAACTCCCTTGGTTTTTAGGTTATAAATTCCATCAGTTATTTATTGCCTTCTAACGTATGACTAGGATATATTGTCCCCAATCCTCCTTACACCTTGGTGTTCTCAGGGGTAGCTGAGGTGGGATGCCCAGCGTTGAGGAGCACTTCTCTGTCTCTGAGATCTTCCAAACTAAGCTGTGCTCAGGTAGCTGAGGGAGGTTTTGCCTGTGTCCTGTTCCAGGAACAGTAATGCTCCCTCCCTACATTATCACATGGCCGCCCAGAATTGAGTGTAAAAGAGATTTCCGGTGCATAACTTTTTGTCTTTTAAACCAGCTCTGCAGTGCCCCTGGCTTGTATGAAGATCATAGAGGAACAGGGGAGGGGGAAAGGAGGTGATCAGAGGACAGACAGGCTGACTAGCAACTGAAGGAAAGCTAGAGAGTTAGAGACAGAAGCAGGCAGTCTAACTAGAAAAGCCAGAGAGACAAAGTCTGTGCATTATCAACTTCATTCTCTGAGAGAAACCACATTTTCCTGGCTCTTTTCTTTGGAGATTTTCTGAAGAAAATAGCTTATTCGGTTCGGTTTGATTTTTCTCTTTAATTTTATTTTAATTTTATTTTTTGAGATAAAAATTCGCTCTGTAACCCAGGCTTACCTAGACTCACTACATAGACCAGGCTAACCTCAAGCTCAAGGTGATCTTTTCATCTCGGCCTCCAGAGTGCTGAAATGACAGTCGTCGTCCACCACACAGCAGAGCATGGTTGGTGCCTCACCTTGACATTAGCTGCTGGCTAGTCCACAGGCCCACCCAGTGCTGACCTCAGGCCCCTGGGTCATGGCTAGCTGCAAAGTGTACCATGAGGCAGGAACCAGGAACTTGGGCCACTAGAATTACCTATGCCTCTGTCCTCCAGCATTTTCTTTGGGTACCACCGTTAATTTTTATAGTCTAGGTATTGGTAGAGACCAAAGATGAAAACATAAAAGATGGGAACCAGACTATATAGCCTGTCATTGTCAGCCCGGGAGCTCTGGGGAAGGTTATGAAAGCCCCTTCCACATTTCTGGCTGTCTGGAAAACAAAATGAAATAGAATATAATTTTCTTTCCTGTTGAGGTCTCTTGCTGGTAATAAAAAAAATACAAAACAAATGTCAAAAGTTAAAAAAAATGTCTAGGATTATGATGCTAATATACACCAAGAAGGGAAGCACCCCCCCCCCAAGTAGGATAAATCAGCCACATGGCCTAGCCTTATGTCTGCCCTGGGGGCCTTTTCTGAGCTCAGCAAAAGGACATGTGGCTTCCATCTACTCTCTGGTGGAAGCTGGTTACCCTCTGCTACTCCCACCGGGATCTAAGAGAGAGAGCTTCTTTCAAGGTCTTTGTTACGATTGTAGACTTTCAAAAAGAGCCTTGAAGGCATAGATTATGTTTGTGCTATCAAATGAGTCACGAAAAGGGGGAGAAAGCATCCTTCCTGAGTGATGAGTCACGAAAAGGGGGAGAAAGCATCCTTCCTGAGTGGCTAAAAGCACTTACTGCACTTGCAGAAGTCCCGAGTTCGGTTCCAAGAACCCACAACAGCTCACAACACAGTAACTCCAGTTTCAGGGGATCTGATGCCCTCTTCTGGTCTACACAGACTCCTGCATGCATGTACATATGGACGTGGTGTGTACACACACACACACACACATAGACACACATACATACACAGAAACACACACAGACGCACAGACACACATACATACACACACACACACACACACACACACACACACACACACACACACACACACACACAAATAGTTTAGTACCATCCCAGTAGAAGTGACTCTCGTTCTGGCCCATCTGTGAATCTGTGTACAAGACAAGTTGCTTTATACAATTCCATATGCCTCCTGCTTGCCACAGCAGATAAAACAGGGAAACAAATGTCTGTGTTCCAGCAATTGCCCGGAAGAACCTTCCAGGTTTCTGATGAGTTCCTGAAACTTCTGAGTCCTGACAGGAAATGAAAGCATGACTTGGGGGTCTGGAAGGTTGTGGAGCACCAGGCACCTGCCCGTAAAATCCCAGCAAAAGAAGTGCTTTCTGATCAGAAGCCAGACCTTCCAAGAGCCTGTGACCTCAGGGGCCCCTGTATGTAGCGTATTCGGCTATTGCATATATAGAATATGGTCTGGTACCTGAGGTGCTCAAAAGGATGGTAGATGGATCTCATGTGTCGTCTCCTTTTTGCAGACATTACAGGTGATCTACCCCTATTCCCCTCAGAATGATGATGAGCTGGAGTTGGTCCCTGGGGATTTCATCTTCATGTCTCCCATGGAACAGACCAGCACCAGTGAGGGCTGGATTTATGGCACCTCATTGACCACCGGCTGTTCTGGGCTGCTTCCTGAGAACTACATTACCAAGGCTGATGAGTGTAGCACCTGGATCTTCCATGGGTAGGTAAACCCACTCTCCTGCCTTAATTGGTGCCACCGCATGTCTGACTTCCTAGTGGACAGCCAACCTGAGGGGAGTTGCTGTCCATCTTTGGCTAAAGAGTAGCAACATCTAGTGCCGAGCATGGCCTGCTTCAGGGCTTCTGTGTGCTTGATCCCGAGGCAGGGGGCTTTTCAGAGCAGCTAGACCCAGGACAGAAAGAGATTGTAAAATTAGGAGCCCTTGTTTACTAGGTGACTCTGAGCAAGCCCTCAGTCCTGGCGCAGATGTGCTTAGGCCACAGAGACTGTGTCCAAGGTGACAGGCAACTGTTGGAACTTAACAGGAGCATGATGCCTCCCATTTTTACTAAGGTGACAACCACCTGCCCCTCACAACACCGCTGTCCTCAATCTACACTGAATCCAGTGTCCAGAATGGACCATGTTGTATCAGCTTTGTCCCAGATATAAATAGGAACACAAAAACTCCTTTCTCCTTCCCCGTCCAGGGAGCTCAGATCCAGTCACCAGGCTTCACATGTGTCTCTTCTATGTGGCAATGTTTTCTGAGAGGCAGAAGCCCTGAACATCTGCTGTGTCCTTACCTCCCATTGCCTTTCCTGTCAAAAGGGACCAGAACAAGGTGACTGCTGCCTACATGGTATTTTGCCTGGAGGGAAAGGACACAGAAGGTCCCCTGCTCTGTGAGCCCCATACAAACCACACACTTAAGATGGGAAGGAACACACTCTTCCTTCATCTGCGTGACAACCCTCCCCAGCCCACAGGCATCCAGATGCTTCATGCCCTCAAACATCCCCAGTTTTGTTTTTTTTTTTTTTTTTTTTTTTTTTTTTTTTTTTTTTTTTAGAAATGTTTCTGAATCCGAAAATACAAAAGTTGAAACTCTGCAGTAACCATTTATCCCCTAAAAATAAATGAGGGCTGGGAGAGAGCACATTGGTAAAGTCACACTTAAATCCCAGTGCTGAGAAAGTAGAGGTAGGGGAGGGGTGGGGCATTCAACCAGCCTAACCTACTTGGTGAGTCTTGGGCCAGTGACAGACTCTTACCCCCCCAAAAAGGTGAGAGGCCAGCAACATGGCTTAGGGGGTAGGTGAAAACACTTGCCACAGAGCCCAATGGTAATGTCTGGAGGCACATCTTGTTGATGGTCACACACACACACACACACACACACACACACACACACACAGCAAAATACAGTCATGTTACATTTGTAATAGCATTTGGATCGGGGCGGACTTTGTACACAGTAATGGTCCCATGGACTGTGTCACACAGCATGCTAACACGTAGTTTAAGCTCACTATGATGCTCCCAGTGGTTCACTTCTCAGAACATCTCCCCAGTAAGCGGCTCGCTCATTCATGTACTGAGAACCAGCAATAATTGGCTTGATAAAGCAAGGCTCATGGGTCATTTTTAGTAATGGGACTAAATATGGGGGAAGAATACACACACGAATTCCTGCTAACCCATGTAAGACTTTACATAGACCTCCTTCCTGAAGTAGAATTCAGGCACCACCATGGAGAAAACTGACTGACCTCTCTCAGGGCACCATGGAAGGTCTATGTGTCATCTTTTATTTTGAAATAATTGTTGATATTATTTCCACAAAATACCCAATAGTGGAATTTTTAATAGTGGGATTTTTGGGGGGCTCTATGTTTACTAGACCTCATTAAGCTAAATGTCTCTCCCATTAAAATGGCCTGACAGGTGAGCTGCACTTTATTGCTTACCCCCAAAGGTAGAAATGACTCACAGAGGCATATCTCAGCTCCACTATAAGACAGGCCTTCTCATGTGAGCCTAACCAAAGATAGCCAGTCGGGAGACATATGAGCCAGCTGCCTTGATGCTCAAGATGTGGAGAGATTTCAAGTATAGGGACTTGGGAGGTTGGTGGCCTTTATACCTCTCCCCACCCAGTGCTCCTCGGCCTTCTGGGTAGCTAAGAAAACGTTTTCTCAACTGCCCTTTCTGGTGGCCATTTGTTCCTGAGTGTTCCTAAGTGCTCTCTGGATAATGCTGGCCCACTGTCCTCTACATTGGGGTGAGCTTCTGGTCCTCACACAGGCCTAGCATGTTCTAGGCAGGCGCTGGAATCTTTCTGCTCCCTGAGAAGAGGTTTTGAGTGACAGACCAGCTTCCTCCCCACCCTGGTCTGGCACTGTCCTCAAGGGGGATCCAAGCCTTTGATTGTAGTGACATTGGAGACAGAAAGGAAGCTGCCATTCTCCTCACCAAGGGAACTGGAGGGAGAGAAAAGGCCCTATCCTTTTCTTCCCAGCTGTGATTAAGTAAAGATGTTAGAGACATGGGCAAGGAAGATGTCAGCTTGGTTCCTGACAATTAGACCTTGGAGGACTGAATGAGCCAGACAGGAAACCTGAAGTCTCCTCAGTTGTGTGCCATTGGGGAGGCTCTGTGCTTAAAATAAAGGGGGAGCAGCTGGTCTATTAGAGTGTTTGGATGTCTCAGATTTCCTTGAGCTGTAGTTACTTAAGTTTGCCCATAGCAGATTTAATTTGGCTGCACGTCATACAAAATGGCAATGGCTGTATTGAGCTACAGGCCCCTGGTTCTTCCTCTCAGGCTCGGGACAATAGTCTGAGGAGCAGGACAAAGCCAAGAGCACCTCTGTATGTCTGATATGCACAAGGCTGTAAGTCTCTCAGGGTCTGACATTTTTGCCTGAGCATGTAGCGAGGCTGAAGACATAGCTCAGTTGGTAGGGTGCTTGCCTCGCATACCTGAAGCCCTGGTTTTGATTTTCAGCATCACATAGAGACCAGACATGATGCTGCATGCCTATAATCCCATCCCTCGGGAGGCAGAAGCAGAGGGATCAGGAGTTAAATCAGCCTTTGTAGCACCGATCCTAATTGGTCTTAATAATAAAAACTGAGAGCCTGGTATCAGGGTAAATGCTGAAAGATCAGTGAGACAAACGAGCCAGCCACAACCACCTCTTACCTTGCCAACTCCTCAGCCCAAAGCAGGAAGATCAGTAGTTCAAGGTCGCTCTGGGCTACACAACATTGAATTTGTCTAAAAAAGAAACAGAGTCAGGTGGTGGTGGCAGCTCTTGAATCCCAGCGTTAGGAACGTGGAGACAGGAATATAAAGCAAGTAGAAGCAGAATCTCAAGGCCTGTTCAGTCTGAGGATTTGTAGAGACAGGGTCTTTCTCCCCTTCTTCCGCTGAGGAGTTGCTGAGGTCAGAGGTGGCTGTGCTTTGCTCCTTTGTCTCTCTGATCTTTCAGCATTTATCCCCATATCTGGCTCTGGGTTTTTATTGTTAAGATCAATTAGGATTTGTGCTACAAGCCTTGGCTGTGTGTATAGTTGGAAGCCAACCTGGATTATATGAAACCCTGTCCCAAAGGAAAACAAAAACTGGCCTATCATTTGTAGGGGAAAACGGGTATGGGGAACTTTGAAAGTCAAAAAGTGTGCCAAATCATATGATTTCCTAAAAACAAAACAACAACAAAAAAAAAAAACCCAAAAATTCAGTTAACTTCTTACCTCTGACCTGACTGTGTCACTCATGGGTATTTACCATAGGCTTTAAGGAAACAGACAATAACATTGTATGAATTACTGGTCATAATAACTAAGTTATGGAGCCAGCATAGGTGTCTGTCGGCAGAGGAGTGAATAAGGAAAATGTGGTAAAGATACGCAGTAGAATTTGACTTAGCAAAAAAATAAAAGAAAGCAAAATTATGTCATTTGAAGGAAAGTAGATGCAACTGGGGATTATTATCATAAGTGAATTAAACCAGTCTCAGAAAAACTAATACTTCATGTTCTCTCTTGTTGATCATAAATTTTATATAGGTACATAAAATCACATATGTGCATGCATATAGACATACGACATGGATATAGACATGAAACTGTTTAAAGTCAGAGCTGGGGGTAACTGACGGGCATGGGGGAGGGAATGTGGGACAAGAGAAAGAAAATGTCATCCAAGTACATTATCAACTTTTTTGAAATAAGGTATTTGTGTCCCCAGCCACCACCAGCAGGATCTCTGTGTAGCCCTGGCTGTCCTAGAACGTGTAGACCAGGCTGGCTTCAGAATTCTGCCTCCATCTGCCTCCAGAGCGCTGGAATTACAAGGGTGCTCCACCACACCAATTCAAAGTACATTATGTACTTGTTTGACAACGTCCTTGTGAAACTAGGGACTATGTACAATGAATATATGTTTAAAAAAAAATCCAGAGGTGGACAGTTTTTAAGAACCTGAAAACCAGTTAGCTTACTGATTTTAGAAAATATGGAGAAAAAATCAAAAAGAAAATTCTAATAGGCATGTTGTGTTAAAGCCAAATACTGCAGAGAGGGTCCTTGCTGACCTGAACAAGTCTTAAGGTCCACAGACACAAGCCCAGACTTGATTGAGTAAACTGGACTTTCTCAAAAGCAAAAAAATTAAAAATCCAAATACTTCCTTCTGAGACTGCACGGTGACCCAAGAGATGTGTGTTTGCCCGATGACCATATTTAAATTGCAGACCCTCGAGCTTTAGAAAGCTGTACTGTGTGTGCAGAAATTTCAGTGTGCTGTGTTGGAACTGTTTTGCTCTTAGCCAGATTGCCTCTGGGCTTCCGTAGTTACAGTGGCATTGTCAGAAATGAGTTCTTGGCTCACAGCTCCAAACATCTGGCAAGAGTCAGATCCTCTGAAATAGCCCAGTTTTTAATCATCTCCTTGGAGTTGCTATGGAGGCACGCATAATGCTGGAGATGAAGAAAGCACGTTAAGGGATACGGCTCTGTGCCTGATAGCCTTAGAGCCATGGGCAGGTGGTGCTGGAAAGACATCTCCCCTCCCATTCCTCAGATGGAAAAGATTAAAGGCGGTGGGACCTGTTTGTTTCGCTGCAGTGATAGAGCTGGAACAGTGGGTACATAATTGATACTTCATTATTTTTTAACATGTCTTTGCTGCCAACCCTGCCTGTAGCATCCTAATAAGCCTACAATCACTGGACCCCATTCGTGCCCAAAGGGATGCGTGCATCTGTTCTCAGTTCTGAGAACTGTCCCCTCCTTGTTTATTAACTGTGGAACTTCAGTAAAAAAAAAAAACAAGATGTTCTTGCCCAGGGGGTGGGGTGCTCCCTGCTCAGGTTCCCAAACACTTTATGATCAGGCAGTCTCTGGTGCTAATTCCCATACTCCAGTTGAGCCTCGGCATAACAAACAGCTGATGACACCTAGCGAAAGCAGTTAACCCTTTCCTCTCCTCCCTCTGCAGTTCATACTCCATCTTAAATACGGTATCATCCAGCTCGCTCACGTTTGGTGATGGCGTGTTAGAGAGGCGGCTGTATGAGGACCAAGGACTTGGGGAGACATCACCTCTCACTATCATCTGCCAGCCCATGCAGGTACGGCTGATCATGAGGGCCGTGTCACACCCTCGAATCTAACTGGGATGCTTTGAGGACCATCCTCAGCATTGACCTTGCTTTTTTCAAAGGGTTCTTAACCTTATGGCGAGACAGTGCACAAAATAGTAAAAGACACATAGCAATGCAAAAGTAGGAAGAGATGGGTGAGTGGTGCTGACTAGGGACATCACCATGCTGGTTTTGTCTTGTTAGCAAGGCCATCTCAAGGAAGGAGGAGGAGGCTTTCCTCTTCAGAATAGGAACAATACCCAAATTTGTATCGGTAGAATGGGATTCTTAGCATAGTCTTTGAACCCAAGGATTCAATGTATGGTTAACACTTTGGAGGCTGGAGAAAAGAACAGAAGGAGCTGTCAAGCAGAACAAAATAAGACAAGTTGACAGTTCAGTGTGTCAGGGATGAAGAGGGAGGGAGGTACACCTTTATCTGGAGCCCAGGGTTTGAATTAAAGAACATCTGGAGAGCAGGTGGCAAAGTCCACAGCACCAATCCACACATTAGCCCTGGAAAAGCAAAACGAAGCCAACGGAAGAGTGTTGGCCAACAAGGACCTAGCATCCCAAGGCGTTTGGGAGCATCCAGTGCATCAGCAAGAAGGATGTAGAAACATCTATGCAATTTCACTAGCCACTGTGAAAACCAGGATTGTCTCAACTTGCCTATGTCACCATTGAGAAGTCACAGCCCCCCCCCCCCCCCCCCCGCATCAGCCCATTCTAGAAATACCAGTATATACACAGTCAGATAACAGAGCACACATGATGACCAGAATATACAAAATGTGGCTGGAGAGATGATGTAGCAGTTAAGAGCACTGGCTGCTGTTCTAAAGGACCCAGGTTCAACTCACCGCTCCCGTAAGACAGCTTATAACTGTCTGCAATTCAAGTCCTAGTGTGTTTTCTGGCCTCTGTGGACACTCTACACACATACATGCATAAATAATAAAATTTTAGGAAAAAGAATATGCAGAGCAGGGTACTAGTTATAAACTAGGCATGAGGCAGACCCACGTGACAATAGCATTTCTCTGTCCTTGAGGGAACTGATGACATCTCTTTGGTAGAGATAGCTGTGCTTCTAGATGAAGGTTGGACCTGTGAACTATACCTTGAGTAACCCTCCTGTTACAGTAGGGGGCAGCAGAGAGCATAGCACTTTCACACTCCTTCATACTTCAAAGCACCTGCAGATGGGTGCCTGAGAGTAACTTGGGAGGTCTGTAGGAGAAGTGTATTATCCTCGCTTTACAAGCTGGTTAAACTAAACCAAAGCAGTCCGGGAGATTGTCAAAGTCTATACATTGGCAGAATTTGTCCCAGAGCTCTGCTCAGTTGGTATCTGGGTAGGTCTGTGGTTGCTCTTTGTGCATGCTTATTCTTTGCTTTTCTTTCTCTGCAGCCTCTAAGAGTCAACAGCCAGCCTGGGCCCCAGAAGCGATGCCTCTTTGTATGTCGGCATGGGGAGAGGATGGATGTTGTATTTGGGAAGTACTGGCTGTCCCAATGCTTTGATGCCAAAGGTGTGTGATGATAGTTTCTCCACTTACCCAGTGTGCCTCTCTGGGGTTTCGGTTACCCACAGTAACCAGGCTCTAAAACTAGCAAGCGAAAAGTCTCAAACAGGCTATCTTAGGGCTTCTATTGCTGCGGTGCAACACCATGACCAAAAGCAGGTTGGGAAGGAGTTTATTTGGTTTACACTTCCACATTGTAGTCCATCATTTGAAGAGAGACAGGACAAGAACCCAAAGAGGACAGGACCTAGAGGCAGGAGCGGATGCAGAGGCCATGGAGGGGTGCTGCTTACTGGCTTGCCCCTAATGTTGCTCAATCTGTCTCCTTACAAGACCACCAGCCCGAGTGGCACCACCAACAATGGTCTGGGCCCTCTCCCATCCATCACTAATTAAGAAAATGCTCTACAGCACAGGCTTGCCTGCAGCCCAATCGTATGAAATCATCTTCTCAATTGGGATTCCCTCCTCTCGATGACTCAAGTGGTTATAAAATTAGCCAGCGCACAAACAATTCATATGTTTTATATTATGATCCCTCCATTCTGGTTAATGTGACAAAATCCATCTATGTCCATTTAGGTCAACATCTCTTTTTTCAGTGTATCCACAGTATATTCTGCCCACCTATTTCTTGCCTAATACCATTTTAGTTGTTCACCTCTCTTCACTTGATCACAGAAATACAGTATCCTTTCATAAGTACAGGTATACATATATAAGATACTTTGTGAGAGACATCTCTCTAACTTTCGTTACAGTATATCGTTTTTTTAATTCCTCATTACTGTGGCTGGCTTATAAGTTAAATGTTACAATAGGTGTTCTTTTGTGGGGGAAAAAAGTCTTTCAGGATTCGGCACAGCCTATGGTTTTAGACATAGCGGTGCTCTTGGATTCCACCACCTGTCTCTCTGGGGTAGTGATTGATAGACTGCACAGCAATGCATACTCATAGTGACCTCTAGGGGGCACAGTCGAGCTACTTTTATATACATGTAGTCATCATGTACGTGCAGTTACAAAATTCTTGGAATCTCTAAGTCCTTCTTAGTGGGGAGAGATAAGCCTTCTTGTCTCCTCCATTCTATAAACTGAGGTATCAGGGAGCAAAGAGTAGCTATGTCTTTCCCATGTTGAGACAACAAAATCATGTCAGAGATGCACTGACTCTGGCCAGAATTCCTGCCGTTACATCACCATGGGCCATCTGGTTCCATTCTCGTTTGAGTGACATTTTAAGAATGGGAGCCTTGCTCATGTCTGGTTGTTATATTCACTGAAAAGTCCCCTCATTGCTGTCATCAGCAGAAGGGCTGGTGGATTCTAAGTCAATCTACCAAAGAAAAAGGATCCAATACAATATTTTCCATTGGCTTCAGAAGGTTCAACTCATTGTCTTTGGCCAAGAAGGAGGAGGAGTCAGGGTCATTGAAGAAAGTCTTCAGTAAACAAGAAGTCTATGCAGCCTTTATTTGCCCATCTTCTTCCTCCAGGCCGCTACATACGCACCAACCTGAACATGCCTCATAGCTTACCTCAGCGGAGTGGCGGTTTCCGGGACTATGAGAAAGATGCTCCAATCACTGTGTTTGGGTGTATGCAAGCAAGGCTAGTGGGTAAGGAAATCTGGCGACTGCATGGCATCTCCTGACTCCTTCAGTAGACCCCCACCATGGGTGTACAAACACTTCTTTCCTTCCTTCCTTCCTTCCTTCCTTCCTTCCTTCCTTCCTTCCTTCCTTCCTTCCTTCCTTCTCTCTTTTGTATTTGTTTGGTTGAATTTTTGAGACAGGGTCTGATAGACCAGGGTGGCCTAGAAATCAGCTTTTCTGCCTCAGCCTTCATGGGAATGAGACTCCAGATAGACCTCTGCTGATTACAGATGTGGTCCACGCAAAGGCATGAGAGAAGGAAAATCAAACGTGGTTTACTTACGTCACTGATCTAGTAGATGTATTAGTTGATAGCTCAAGACAGCAACATCTGCCAGCATGGTGTAGGGAGAGGCGTGGGTGAGGAAGAGGTGTAGGGGAATTGCTGAATTTGCACAGGCCCACTGACATTTTGAAGCTGGTCAGTTCTTCAAAAGCATTTTCTATACTAGCTGTGCGGAAACTATGCCATGTAATACTCAGTCATTATATATATATCATTTACTTTGCACAAGTTCCTAGACTGGGTAGCTGGGACCCCTGTAAGTGTCATGGATGACTGTCGGACTATATGACTAACAATAACAAGCTGCACAGAGTATGAGGGAAATATAAGAAGGAAAGAAAAAGGATGGAAGGAAGCGAGAGAGAGAGGGAAGGAGGGAGAAGGAAGAAGAACGGATGATTAAGAGGCGGATGAGCTGGGCCTTGCATGGATGTCATCTATAAAGAAGGAACAGAATAGAGAGAGGGGTGTTCTTGACGTGGAAGACAATATAAACAAAATCACAGAGGTTAGCATAGAGGGATTCCTGCAAGCTAATGGTTCAGTGGGTAAAGGCACTTACAACAAAAGCCTGGTGACCCGAGTGTTCAATCCCCAGACCCTGCATAAAGGTAGGAGCGAGGAGGGAACTAATTCCATTAAGTTGACTTCTGTCCTCCATATGCACACATGCTCTTCTCTCTCTCTCTCTCTCTCTCTCTCTCTCTCTCTCTCTCTCTCTCTCTCTCTCTCTCTCTCTCTCTCACACACACACACACACACATACAACCACCACTACCAGCAGAAGCAATAACAACAATAATAATATTGTTAGATAAATAAATAGCGTTAAGAGTACAGGGGAAAGCAGATGGTGGCAGCACATGCCTTTAATCCCAGAACCTGGGAGGCAGAGGCAGATCTCTGTGAGTTTGAGGCTAGCCCAGGACAACCAGGACTGCACAGAGAACGCCGGTCTTTAAAAAGCCTAAATTAATGAGTATAATGAAGAGTACAGGGAAGACTACAAGCCCTTCTTTTTTCTAGAGCATAAATAGAGTGAGATCAAGAGAAGGGGCTGGCAGGGTCGCCAAGTCCACGGGAGACAGCGGCACCACGTGAAGGTAGTTAGAGTTTACCTAGTAGAGAAAAGAAGTAAACCACCCGAGGAAGGATTACGAGGGTTTATTGTGTTCAAGAGTCTGGGCAGCTGAGATTCAGGTGGGCACCCTGGAATTATAACAAGGTCTGACTACCCTCTCCCTGTTATCACAGAGTGGGTTTCGGCTTCTTCCTAGTAGAGGTCAGAGCATTTCCCTGTTTATGGGCCTCTCCAAGAGGGCGTTTGGTTGCTTGCTGGCACTAGAAAGAAAAGGACAGGACAAGTGTTTTACTTGGGTCTCTTCCACGAAGCACTGATGAGGGAGCTCACGGCTCTCTGTGAGCACCTGCTGGGAAAGGGAGGTGTGTGAGTCTGCTTGGCAGGTTTCCATCCAGGGGCAGGATGAAGCCCAGGAGAGTCTATCTATCCTGCTGATTCTCTGTTGGTTCTCTTGGCAGGTGAAGCCTTGTTAGAAAGTAACACCATTATTGATCATGTGTATTGTTCTCCATCCCTACGCTGTGTCCAGACTGCACATAATATATTGAAAGGTAAGACTCTTGGCTTGATAAAGGTTAGTTACATCCCTCCACTTACTGCAGAGTTAAGGAGCTTCAAAAGCAGAAAGTTTGTTTTTGTTATTGTTTTTTGAGACAGGGTTTCAAGGTGACAGGTAGCCCAGGTTACCCTCAAACCTACAGCAATCCTCCTGCCTCAGCCTCAGGATTACAATCTGAGCCACCATGGCACCCACAAATCTGGAAGTTTTACTGAGGATTCTTCTACAGTGTGACCAACCTTGCACAAAAGTCATACTTCTAGTAATATAATCCAGAGAGAGGGGGCATACTAGAAGAAAATTTTCTAAGAATTTTAAGCTGTCTTAGATGGGTTGTAGCTGTGCAAAAATATTTTCATCTTTTACAGAAATGATTCTTTGTCTTTGCATGTAAGCAGTTGGCTCTGTTGTTAACCCTTTACTTCCAGGGGCTGCTGAGATGTTAGGAATTCCACGTTATCACCAAATTACTTTCTTCAGTTAATTGGAAAGACTTATTTATTTATTTGCCTCCTTTTTGAGACATGGTTTCACTGTGTAACAATGACTGGCCAGGAACTCACGTTGTTGGCTAGACTGGCCTCAAACCCACCGAGATCCACCTGTTCCTACCTCCCAAGTGCTGAGATTAAAGATATGCACCACTGTGCCCCACAAACTGTAACAGTACTCAATTCTCGCCCTAAAATACATGAAAACTGGTGCTAGAGCAATCCCCATTTTCACCCCATTGGACAGAAGACTGGGGCTGGGGTGACAGGGTGGTGAACTGAACTGAGCCAGCCAAGGGCCAGTTGTGAAGAAGCCAGCAAGGAATTTGGCATAACACGTGAGCCCTGTGTTTAACCTTAAGTAAACATTCCTGGTGTATTTACTGTGCACAGAGAAACCGGACTAAAGGCAGTGTAAAGATAGATAAGTGAATCTGAAGGGAAAATTCCAACTCCGAGGGAATCACAATGTGATAAAAACAGAATTGTGCACTGTCACATATAAATGTTTATCACCAGGTTCCCTGATGGGAAAAGCGAGTAATTTATGTTCAGGTGTAAGTTAAACCACTGTACAGCAGTGGGAGCCATGAGGACAGCTGAAGGGTTTGAGTCTGAGATTTTCTCTATAAAACATCATGGAATTTACTTTAGAAAGAATTGTGATGTAGAAATCAGTGGTGCACACCTGATCCCGGCATTCCACAAGAATTGAGAATGAGGTCAGCCTAGGGTACATTTGTCCTTGACAGTAAGAAGAGAATCCCAGACTTAGACAAATTGGGTAATGACTTGTGGGGAGTGTCTTTTAAATCAGGTACCAGCCATCATACATAGAAGAGGTGCAGCCAGAGTAATAAATGCACTTGTTGGGATATGTTTCAAATTTAATAAAAATATCTTGAGATATCAGAGGACAGATCCACCTCTTCCAGTCTTTGTTTGTTTTTTTGTTTTTGTTTGGTTTTTTGTTTTTGTTTTTGTTTTGAGATAAGAGTTTTCTGTGTAACAGTCCTGGAACTTGCTTTGTAGACCAGGCTGGCTTTGAACTCACAGAGATCCTCTTGCCTCTGCTTACCAAGCACTAATAGTGTGCGCCATGGCTTCTTCTGCCTCCTGTCTTTCTATATCTTCCTTAAATACCTTCTTTGTTCAATTAAGGCATGGCACCACCACTGCCTGCCTGGGAGCCTGGAACTCCTTCTGTAAACTAAGATGACCTCAAACTCAGATTTGATTGGATTAAGGTCGTAGGTCACCACTCCCAGATATTCCCTGTGCTGAGATTAAAGGTGTGAGTTACCACTGTCTGATCCTCCTAGACTGACTGTGGGTAGATCCCTCTGATATCTCAGGCTGTTTTTATTAAATTTGAAACATATCCCCACATGCACTAGTTTATTAAACAAAAACATTATTTTAAACATATGCCTTATGTATATCTGTACTATTTACATATTAAATCTACAATTTACACTGTAAAGCACACAATTTATAAACTTGGTACAAACCTGTGTGCTTCCAACTTAAGCCCAGTAGGAAAGGGACACTGCCTTGTAATTATTTTTTTTTTTAAGATTATAGTATAATTCCATCTTTCCCCTCCCTTTCCTCCTTCCAAACCCTTCCATCCATCCTACCCTTCTCTCTCTCATGCCCTCTTTCTTTATCAATTGTTACATATGTGCATGCGTGTTTCTGAACACTTAAGTATGGCCTGCTCAGTTTGCACAATGCTTCTTACACGTTTGTTTCCAGGCTGACAATTTGGCATTGGGCAGCCATTGGATATACTGTGCCATGGGGAAACTACATTCCAGACTTGGCATCGCCCAGTTGCCCACAGTGCCTTCGGCAGGGCTGAGGCCTCATTGGCTTCCCCATCCCCCAGCACTGTCATGTCTGCTGGTGTCATCTTTGTTCAGCTCATGTTTAGCCGTCATGGTTGTGAGGATTTATGGGTATATCTTCTGATATTCCTAGGAGGCACTCCTGTATCAAACTCCCTGATCCTGTTTCTTCCCATCTCTTGCCTCCCTCTTTCTCGGTGTCCACCTGAACCTTTACGTGTGGGAGGGTTTTATAGATGTATCTTTTGGAACTGGGCCCCACAATTCTTCATTTGATGGGTTGTGGTCTTTTATAATATATTTCGCCTGTTGCAAAGAGATGTTTCCTTGATGAAGGGTTAAGAACTATACTTGTCTGAGGTCATAAGGATGAATATCTAAGAAGGTAGTTGGGGATTGTGTGCTTTAATAATGGTTGTAGGTTCTTCCTCCAAGACCCATGACCTCACTAGTCCCTGGCTAGATTTCCTTCTCATCAAGGGGGTCTTAAATCCAATTAGAATGCCACCGGTTAACATGCCACTGCCACACCATTAGAGTTATCTTGCCTTGCTTATTATCACTGTGGTTATAGACATTAGAGCTGGTTGCTTCCCTCCATTGGAAGCTTGCATGGTACATCCTGCTCTGCCTTGTTATTTTTGTAACAGCTTGTTCCGTGGATCATTTTTCCACTGACAATTTAGTGAGACTTCCTTCATCTTCGTTTTACTTCATCCCTAAGGTTTACAACAAGACAATCACTTGAAGATTCGGGTCGAGCCAGGCTTATTTGAATGGACAAAGTGGGTTGCTGGGAGCACGTTACCGGCATGGATACCTCCATCAGAGTTAGCTGCAGCCAACCTGAGTGTTGATACAACCTACAGGTAACCTCTGACTTGCTGTCTCCTGGGGACCCTGTCTCCGGCACTGTCACCAACACCATGTTCATCAAGCAGATGATAGATCTCACAAGGCTTCCAGGAAATTGTTCATTGTGGTAGAAATCAAGCTATGATTTTAGAAAGTAAAACTGGGGATACAGTTTTTTCTTTTAATCTAAAGTTAGTATAAATTATGCTCTTTACACCACCCACTCTTGTGTTCAGATTCCTAACTTTCTTATATCTACTTCAATGTAAAGGGAAAAGCCCTTTGGTATTTTAGGGATACACACAAGATGGTGATCAAACAGCTCAGTGGGTGTGGGAAGTGACAGTGTATTACCTTCCATTTTTACTATAAATGTTCCAAATCACTTGGACTTTTATCCTTTTGAGACAGGGTCACTTTATGTAACCCAGGCTGACCTGGGATTCTCCTCTTTCTGTCTCCCAAATGCTGTGACTACAGGCATGGGCTACCATGTCTGGATTCCACTGAATTCTTAGTTCTTTTTTTCAACATCCACTTAGTATTTTTATAATCTTGAAAAGAGAAAGTGAATGAAGTGTGTGTGTGTGTGTGTGTGTGTGTGTGTGTGTGTGTGTGTGTCCTCACATGCACAGACTTGTAAACACTCTACTAAGCTATGTTCCCAGCCTAGAAAGCCATTTTTAATGTACACAACAGTCCACGTGGCTTGCCTATGGCAAATGTTTTGTGGTCATGCATGGAAATATTAACAATGACATTGCTATTATAAAATGTTAACATCTAGTAATATTTTTCTGTGTCTCGGGTTCTGTGTGTTCTGCCTTGTAGTCAGTTCTAGTCCTGTGTATTGCTGCTTCCATTGACCATACTCTGTGCTTGGATATTTGTTCGAATGCCCCAGGGGGACAGTCTGCATACCTCCTAAAGAATTAATCAATAATAATACAGTGACAATGCAAAGCAAAAACCCACCCAGACGCTTTGAGGAAAGACCGGAAATAGCAACCATTCCAGTAGGAAATGAAACTCTTAGAGCAGAACTTGGCAAAGTGACCAGTCTGCATAGAACTTTCTTCCTTGCGTTCTCTATTGGCCTCTCCTTTCAAGTAGCTGTGAATAATCTGTTGGCTTCCTGAACAAGATGGGAGAGAATACCCTTCTCCACATCCCCTGTTCTGCTCTGTGAGGAGGAATGAAGGTAACACAGTCATTCAGCTCTGCTACTCTCTGTTTTAAGGGAGTTAGTTCTGCTCAAACATAACATTAATGGACTCATCACTGGAAGGCCTCACATGTCCCTGGCCACTGTTGTCCCTCTTCCTTGGGAGAAATAGCAATAGAATGCTGCCCCCTTGCCAACGCCATCTCCTTTCTCATCAGGCCACTGCCGATGTTGGTAAAATGACTCTTCCCTCTCTCCATCCAGCCCCATCCAAGTCATCTTGGGGTGACTGGGTTTCAGTTTCCTCTGTGCATGTGTTCCATGCTATTTCCCGAGATGACCTACAAAATTCTGCAAATGCATCCATGCTGAGCTTTTCACTGCACGCCAGATGTGTACCCAGGCCTTACATCCACCAGTTGTGCAGGCTGGATGAATGCTTGGAATTGCTGGATCAAACATGGTTCTTATTCTACGTTTTTTTTTCCATTTTAAAATTCTGTATAACATTTTTTTGTCCATTTTGAGTGGGAATAGGAAGCCAAAAGTAAAGCGTATGAAAACCAATACAGTCGAGTTAACCACTCTGTCATAAATGGCACCAAATGAATAGGCCAGAAGATCTCAACTTGTGGGTCGAGACTCCTTTTGCAAAGGTCTCCTAAGACCACCAGATAACACAGATTTTACATTATGATTCATAACAGTAGCAAAATTACAGTTACGAAGTAGCAACAAAAATAATCTTATGGTTGGGGGTCACACAAGAACCACTGGGTTTTGAAACCTTTGGAGCAAGTAAATGAAGCTCAAATGATCACATGGAAAACAGTCTCAAGACTCAATATGATCGGAGTCAAGCATGCTCTGCTTAAAGAGTCCTGCCTTGCCTGCTGCTCTTGCAGATGACTGTGCTTGGTTCTCAGCAGCCACGTGGCTGCTCACAACTGTCTGTAACTTCATTTCCAGGTGATCTGATGCCTCTTCTGACCACCTCATGCTCCCTCACACACATGGCCACACACACATCAAAAAAATGAATACATACATGCATACATACATACACACATACATACATGCATAAATGATTTTTAAGCAAGAGAGTCTTGACTCCTTGCAACAAGGGCCATGAAGAATAGGAGGGAAGGACTGTAAGCTACATAAGGGAAGCTGGTAACTCATAAGTGAGGCATCATCTGTAGGTGACAAGAACAGCCTGGGGCTGTGTATAGAAAGCAGACTAGGGAGCTGGGCCAAGAATACAAGTGAGAAAGACAAAACCAAAATATTCTACCAACTGGGAAGCACTTCAGAGCAGGGTGGAAAGGCCCTGACACTTGGTTGGAGTAGGAGGGGCAGGGAGGCCAGAGGACTGAAGGAGGTCATAGATGCGGGGTGAGCTTTGAATGAAGCTCCAGGCAAAGCATGCTCTACAGATTGGACCAGCACAGGTTAGAGAAGAGGGTAGCCATGGGAGATTGCTAAGAGAACCACCAGGAACACTTATTAAATCACCGTATAGTAAATAGTTGGAAGCTGACCCGACTAAAGGCGGTACAGGCCCTTGTAGGTGTGGTTAGCAGTTTGATAGATCTTGCTTGTAGGAGAAACTTAGACTCTGCCTCGCCTCGTGACTGTCAGGGCATCCTTCAAGACACTGGGAGAAGCCAGAGGCAAGAACAGCTGAAGAGCTGGCTCTCTAGGATCCCACTCATTGTTTACACAAATCTAATATGACAATATGGTCTCACCCGTGAAGTGACTCCCTGACCACACAACGTGGTCTTTTGTTACAGAAGGGGGAGAGCGGGGAGCTGCTGGGAGACAGGATAAAAAACCACTGACTGGGGAGCTGCATCAGAGGTGGGGGTGGACAGGGAAGGTCGGGAAGAGGAATTCATCCCAGGACAAAGATGCCTCTCTGTGTCCTCCGAGGAAGAGTTGGGTGGTAAGCGTCAGGATGTTTTTTTCCTGGGTAATGTGGGGCTGTGGAAAATCTAATCTCCAAACACCACAGTATTGGGCTTCCTAATAGTAAATAGAGCACTTATGGGAAGGTTTTGGGCTTGTTTGTTTGTTTAGTCTGCTATTGAGAGGGTATTTTGCAATGTAATCCAGGCTGGCTTTCAGCTTCCCCTGCCATTTTTAGCTCTCTGGGTGCTGAAATTTCAGGTTGTGCCAACATATCCAGCTATGATGGATGGTTTTGAAGAGAATACTATCAGCTGTCCTGTGTGAGAGCTTCAGGTCACAGGGCACATCCAAGATTCAGATTCAAGTCTCCCCACTAAGAGTAGCTAAAGACAGCTGTCACCCCAGAGATGGTTTTGTCGCCTAGAGACCTACTAGAGTCTATGGAAGTGTTGCTGGGAAGGCTGGCAACGTGTTTTCAGACAGCCCTGACACGTGGGGATCTCTCAGTAAATATTTTTCATACTAACTTTAACAGTAATGATTTTAAAATTATGATAAAGAGGCCTTGTAAATGTTGAGAGCTCAGCACCACCTGCACCAGGCACCACACATTCAATAATTAAAGACACAAGAAAATGGGGAGAGCTTAGGATGTAAGATGAGACAAATATCTCATGGACCAGAAGCTCCATAAAATAAAGGAAGTGTAAACAGACCAGGGTGGGCCCCATGGGCATCGGTGACTGGTCACCGAAGTAAATGCTTTGATTTTTCTATTCAGTGCCTTTGTAGACTGTGTCACAGTTATGGTGTCCATCTATAGCCTACCCACCTGGTCCACACAGAGAGCTTCTGAAGTGGAGGAATCCATCTCTATGTCCCTCAGCCTTTTCCGGTGCTGGTGTCTTAAAATAAGACACATAGAGAAGGAAGTGGCTGATGGAAATTTCACAGGCTCACACATAGATGCGCACACCTGTTTTTTCAAAGTTCTCATTACAGCTCATTGTGAATAAAGCCGCTAAGGAAAACTTGTAGGTGATCTATACAGAGGGAACCCAAATCCACCTTGCGTCCTGTTAGCCAGACGGTTAGGACCCTCAGTAACCAATAATGTCAAGAAAAAGTGTGCAGTCTGCTTAAGTACATCCCCGTGAGCAAGGCGGTCACCGGACACCTCATTTTTCCAATGAGTCGCTGTGAGTGACACTATAGCTTTCAAACCTCAGCATCTGCCTGATGGAAACTCCCTGCACCTCCTTCCTTCCCAGAGAAATGGATAAACAGAAATACGGGATCTTCCAAGAGGCCTGGAAATATGTAGTGATGTTATTTCTTTATCTCAGGAACAAAATGTTTCTTTTTCTTTGTTCACATTCCCATTGTAGACCTCACATTCCAGTCAGCAAATTGGTGATTTCCGAATCTTATGACACCTACATCAGTAGAAGTTTCCAAGTGACAAAAGAGATAATAAGTGAATGTAAAAGTAAAGGTAGGTGATATTATTTGGGACTCCATTAAATATGTGAACATCTCTCCTTCGTGACTTATGAACTGTTTCGGGTGTTTGAAATTGCTTTTTCAAATTTAATAGGAAATAAAAATTTGTTTTCAGGCTCTCTTGTAGAGCCTTCCACATTCAATCTGTGATATTCTTTGGGGATATAACAAGGTATCACTACCTAGGAACCCAGGAGATAGCATTACCACATTAGGTAAGCTGGGCTCTGCATTGTAGCTAGTCATTTTGTACCCTATGGAGGGGATGCCCAGCTATAATTTCCAGAAGTTCTGTAGAAAAATAACATTGACTTACAATGGTAAAGGATGGAGATGTCTACACACAAACTCATCCACAGAAATGCATACACTGCTCCTTCTGTCACTAGCCAAGAACAATGTTGGGAAACACTCAAGTCTGTTTGCATCTTAGAGACTGGTCTCAAATAGTTGGTAAAATGTAGGAACAACTGCCCACTGTGAGCTAAGTTAATGTATTTATACTCAGGAAGCAAAAATTACAACCACATACATGCAGATATTAACAGTGGGTAGTCATGGGCATCTCAGGATGGATTATTCCCACATCACGGTTATTACCAATAAGCTACTCACTACCATGGAAATACATCAAGCATGTTCTCAGCTGTGAGGTCTCAAATGCTCACAGTTCTGCAGTGAATAATGGCATTTAAAACTGTATTGGATGGGCTGGCTCAGGGAGCCTGCAGATGTAGCGTGGTAAGCTTCTGTCTCCATCGTGCTGATAGTTACACAGAGGTATACGTTTGAAGGCATGCTCACACACAAAGCAGTGCTGATGAGCCTGATGAGATCAGAATCGTGAACGGTACCCATGTCTATTTCCATAGTTTTGAGGGTAAACCACTTCGTGAAACATGGAATTATGGAAGACTGGGGGAATGGTCATGAGACCTCCTTACTCCAGTAGGGTATGGGGATATAATTTCCTATAAATCTGTAATTACTTCTACTTTTTTCTTTTTGAAAATAATTTTTAGTTCCTTTTAAAATATCATACAAGATATTAGATATTATTATGACATGCAAGGTATTTGATATTATTGTGACCATTTTCAGCAGAAATGTGTTTTAGCAGATTCCCTTCCCCCAAATATACCTTATTGATTTTCAGTGTCCGAGGCATTCTGCATGCTTGAAGTGTTCTACCACTGAACTCTAGCCCTAGATTTCTTTTAAAATTTTAATTAGCATATAATAATCATACATATTTATAGAGTACAATGTGATTTCAATACATATATATTTCAATATATATGTATATATTATGATGCATAATGAGCCAGTTGGGGTAATTAGCCTCTCTCATTTCCTAGGAAATAACATTCTGATTGTGGCCCATGCATCTTCCCTTGAAGCTTGTACCTGCCAGCTCCAAGGCCTGTGCCCTCAGAACTCTAAGGACTTTGTACAAATGGTCCGGAAGGTAATTCACTCCTGCATTTATGGGGCCAGTAGTACTTTGTGTTTTCCTAACTGCTCAGCGACTAGCTGATAGCTAACTTCCCTGAAATAGAATTTTCTGCTGAGCCGAGAAGACTTGTTTACTGATTCACTCAACCAAGGTGTGTTAGAGAAACTCCGTAGGGTATTTGGTTAAGACCAAGTAAGAGGAAAGGGTTTTATGGAGGAAGCTAAGAACTGTAAGTAATGAGGGAGGGAATAAGCAGAGGCAGGTTTGAAGACAGCTAAGCAGGGAGGCCAGGGGAAGGAGCATGTGAAAACAGCCAGGCTGAAAAATAAACCAAGAATGACAGAAACCCCAGGAGGCTGGCCTTACTCATCTGTCTGGATTCTTGCTTCTGTCTGTATATTCTGTCAACCACATCACCACACATCTCTTCAGGTGAGGAAGCTATCTCCTTTCCCTTCTAACGCAAACCCTAGTTCAAACTCAATCACAATTTTCTTATTTTAAAAAGGGTTCGCTTGGGCACACATCCATCCCATTAGTCTGTTAGCTACTGGGGACAGATTGGTTGTCTTGTTTATGGCTATGCCTCTGGACACCAGAGCTCTGAATTGCCATGAGAGCCCATGGTTTCTTCTCTGAAGGTCCCAAGTGCGTGTTCTGTGCTCCCCACAGAAGATAAAACAAGTCTCTCTCTCCCTCCCTCCCCCTCCTCCTTTCCCCCCTCCCCCTCTCTTGGGGAGAGCGATTTTTCACGATAGGATTTTTTGTGTAGCCCTAACTATGTTGGAACTAGCTCTGTACACTAGTATCTCTCAGGCCTCGAACCCATAGAGATCTGCCCACCTCTGCCTCCTGAGTACTGGAATTAAAGGTGACAAATTGTTTTTAATTGAATAATCTGGTATGGTGGCACATGTCTATAAACCTAGTCCTTGAGAAATATATCCTGGATGATCATGACTTCAAGGTTATTCTTAGCTTCATAATGAGTTCAAGGCCAGTCTGGACTACATGAGACCCTAACTGAAAAAACTTGGATATTCTTCCCCATTAAGCACAAATATAATGTGAGAAATCTTTGGTATGCCTTTTAAACTTAATATGCAATTTGGAGTTTAATCCTTGGTACAATTGCATTACTCTAGTCTCTACCCAACCCTGAGGTCAGCTGTGGTCTGAAAATCCAGTATTATGCAGTAAGAAATTAGCAGGGTGAGGGGTGGGTGAGCACATTCACATAGCTTGTATTATAGTATATTATTTAAACTGCTCTGTTTTACTTATTATTGTTATTTGTCTTTTTGTGTCTAGTTTATAAATTTAACTTTATCATAGGTGTGTCAATATGGGGGGGGAAACATACAGGGTTTGATACTGTCCATGTTTCTGGAATGCATCCCTATGGTTAAGTTAGCATTGTGCATGCTTCTGTTCCCATCCCATGTTATTAGCCTATAGTCTGTAATCATGTAGTAGGGAGCTCACCATTGGCCAGATCCTGATGAGCAATTTTAGCACCATTGCCTTAGATTTACCAGTCCCATCCATTTAGGGTTGTTTGTTGATTTGAAAGGTTTTATATTTCTGTCTGTGTGCCCTGGAAACACTTGAATATCTATGTCAACGCAAAGATTAAGGCACTAACTCTTGGTCTTCTGTTTGCCCTTTCCTTGCTGCTCTGACTTCAGATCCCATACCTAGGCTTTTGTTCCTGTGAAGAATTGGGAGAAACTGGAATATGGCAGCTAACAGACCCACCCATCCTTCCGCTTACCCATGGACCCACTGGGGGCTTCAACTGGAGAGAGACCTTGCTGCAAGAATAAGCCGTCTGAGTGTTGGAAAGAAATGGCCTATTGCAGATGAGTCCTCAGGATATTTGGTAGCAGTGGAGAAGTCCACACTGCGTTGGAAGTGCACAGCTCAGAATCATTTAGCATATTTCTTTTCACGCTTAGGGGGTCTTACAGTGAAACTGTGTTGGTGAGAGAAAGGCAGGATTCTGAAGGAGGAAAAACAATCCATCTTCTCTGGCCTTGCCTAGCTAATATGCTTTGGAGAATTGTCTTCCTAAGCTGGGACACCCACTGCAGCAGAGACTACCATCCTTCTTCAGGCTATGCATGGCTAAAGAGCCTCACACTTCTCCCAGAGAGCTGGCCTTACCCTTGAGAGACCTGCAAAGGGAAGGACTGTATCTCCAATCCAGCTGGGGATGGGATAGTCTTTTTGTGCTCCATTTACAAGTTAGGTAAAGTCACACTGAGGAGTGTTTTGGCGGTTACTAGAACCCATAAGAACAGTCCTCAGGTCATACAGCAAATTCCATTTGCAACAGACTCCATTTCCTGTGTGCAAGGCACCTGCTTGAGGACTCCCAATATTCACCCTGGTACTACCACTTAATCTCCAGAGCAACCTGGCTCTTCATGCTTCTATCTGTAAAATGGGGAGAGAAGCACTTTTGCTCTCCAAAGCACTTTGAGATTCTCAGGGGGAAATAAGAAAATGGGTGACATATTGGATGGGAGGTACAGTGACTGGCAGAATATTAATCAAATTGAACCCCTGTGATCGCCCAATGGAGCTGTGAAATCCCTAAGCCAGTCTGAATCAAGATCTGTCTTTCCACCCAGGCTCTAGACTGTTTTAAGCAGTTAAGGATATTGGCATCTGGAAGGATGCGTGTTCGATTCATAATTTGGATCAGAAAAAAAAAAAAAGCCATCTCCCTCGTGTGAAATATTTAGAAGCTATACCAAGGGTCAAATTGAACACATACAGTCGGTGTCAAACTGTGGCAGAATATCCATAGGCAAACCAGTTCTAGGTTGTTAAAGGGAGTCGGGGGACTGACTTAATGATGACAGTTACAACCGCCCTGCTCATTTTGCTGACCCCTTTATTTGCTTTTCTGTGATAATTTAAAATAGACAGAAGCTAGGGCTGTTTAAAGGGAGTTGAGCATCACAGGCTGTCCGTGGACCCTCGTCACATCTGCTTCCTGTATTTACAGATAGTGTGTATTTAAAAAGGAATAAATGACAATCCAACCAAAACACCACTTACCAATGTCTATTTAATTGTGTGAATAGCCATTAGGGCCCCAGACAGTAGCCTGGGATGAGGTAGCTTACTTTAAGCGTGTAAGACACTTAGAGAAACGTCATAAATTTTACATTTTAATAGATTTTTGCTAGAATGGAAAGAACATGGGCCCAGCTTCTGGCATGGATGGTGACCTGGATGGATCCCTCTGGTGACACATTAATTTATGTTTTAACCTTAAAATATCTTGGACAAGAGACTCCAATTAAAAGTCTCAAGGGAAAAGTCACAGGGTAGCCACAGAAATGTCCCTGGCGCTTATTCTTCTGGTGATTGTAGTGAAGTGAACTCACTATTTACTCAGGTCCAAAATGATTCACCACTACCTCTCCAGATTTGATGCGCCCACTAAATCATCAGCTTTCCTTAACACCAAAACGAATGTCATGGACAGTGTCTGTGCTTGTTTTTTTTTTTAAAAAAAGTTCTTCCTAGGTTCTCCCCTCTGTCTCTCTCGGTTTTCTTAGTCTTAATTGTCTAGGTAAATGAATCACTTTGACTGGGTTTCATTGTTCTTAATCCAATATAAATGGAGTCCTGGGTGATTTCCACAGAGCCAAAGGGGACAGAATCTGTAGTAAGTTTCTGAATTGCTTAAGTAGAAAACTCTGGAGTAAAGAAAAGTTTAATTACCCAAATTGCTTATCAAAATGGCTGAGTGATCTGTGTTCAATTAATATCTTAATTCACGCTTGCCCACTTAAAAAATTTAAACATCAGGTCCAGCTGAGCAATCCTTTGATTCTCTGTGTACAGAGACATCTGTATCATCAGCTTTCATATGCATACAAAAGTTCTAAGCTGCCAGCCCGCCCTGCGCTTAGACAAGTTTTTTTTTTTTTTTTTTTTTTTTTTTTTTTTTTTTTTTTTTTTTTTTTTTGATCTGCGGCTCATGTTTATTAGCACAAATGATATTTGGGAGAAGGAATGAGTCAGGAACAGGGTAGAAAAAATAATCAGAAGAAAATTTCCATGCCCCTTCCCTCTTTTTTTCTATTCTTCTTGTAAGTGTTGGAAAGTTACTGGATGTCTCCACCCAGGGAGAATGAATTTAGTGAAAAGGTTTACTCTGGTATTACACGTCTGAACAGCACCCTGCTTCAACAAGTGTTCACACGCTCCAGTGTTATTCTAGGTGGGATTTTGTTCCTGAGATCTCCTCTGTGGACTGGCTAGACTAATTTGCACATGTTAATGTTCACAGTGGGGCTGTGCTTTTCCCAGGCTCTCCTCACCATCTCTGCTTGGCCACACGGAGCCCTTTGCTTCACCCCAGGATGACAATAGCATCCAGATAAATGTGTCTTTCCCTTTGCATTAAGACTCATGCAATCTGAATGGCTGATTCAGTGACCCTCTGATGGCTGAGAGAGGAGGTTATTTTTTATCCTGTAGTGAATGGCCTAGGAGACTTTCTACTTCTTATTTTAATCATACTTTAACCAAAGAATTATTTTAAAGTAACCTTATATTTGAAAGATGATTTTGCAATTAATTAACTAACTAAAAGTGTGCCTTCTGGAGCCATGTGGGTTTGATAAGCCACTGTTGGTCATTTTCTTGCCAAGTTTTATTTGGAATACACGTGTATTCCTGCCGTGTGTAGGACTGTTCTGGATGTATCTTTTCTGCTCTACAAGCTGTATTCCTGAAAAAATGAAGTCTTTTATTTCAATTATCTAATGTCATGGGGAAGCCAATGGATGGCAGCAGGGAAAGAGGTCCCTATCTCACTGCCTTTGTAGAAAAGTTTGCTTCTGTGCTTCAAGAACGGCATTCCTCTGTAACCTGGGCACTAGGTTTAATTTCACAGCAATGATGAATTCTCTTATGAATCTACTCTCAGTATATTCATGTGTTAGAATACAGATGAGCCTCCCACTAAGCTTCACAGGGTCAGCACAGTCAACTGTACCAAATCTGCACAAAGTTGGATAATGCAGCTCTCTGAGATTTGCATTTAAATTGTAATCCAACACATGCCAAGTGAGAGAGAAAAAGAGGGGTGTCCTGTGATGAGCCTGTGCTGCTGCAGGGGACAGCCTGGCTAGGAGGGTAGGAGACAGCCTGACTTAAACATCTGTTTAGATGAATGTCCACATCAAAAAGGTGGCGGGGGGGGGGGGGGGGGGGGACCTGGAGGCTTTTCATCTTTAAACACAGGACTAAAATTGGATTTGCTTCTGTAACATTTCACCATTGATTTCTGGGAAAGTGGCCATGGGCATTGCCTCTCAATGCAAAAGAAATTAACAGGACTGTTACGTATGTATAGTATTAGGTTTGCTGTGTAGGTTGAAAATTAGGGTCATTAATAGTGAAACAATATATAGTCAGTTCTCACAAAGACTTGCCTGGTACTCCTTAACCGCCATAATTTGCGCCGGAATTTTGCAGCTGTTCAACTATTTGTGGACTCTGTACGGGATATTCGTGTATAATGCATACTGTTTCTGCCACTGGGATGAGAACAGCTTCCCAGAACCTTTGAGTTACATGTACACCATTCTGAACCTGCTCTATGGAGAAGGCTCATCAGTTTCTTTCTCACTTATGAGACTTTTGTATCGCCTGTTTTCTATGTGATCCCAGTGTATTTATTTTGGGGAAAAGTTTGTAATTACAAGAGAGAAAGTCCCACCTAGCTGTACTGCCGAACTCACTCCTTGTACACTACCTGAAGCTTTTGTGCTTGTCGGCTGAGAAGCTGTTCTTCCTGACAAAGCTGTGCCAGCATCGTGATGGGTTTACCGCATCCCAGGACCATATCCACTGAAATGGTTCCCAGATGATGTAATAAAAGGAAACTATGTCCTCAGTCAATCCAGAGCAACTGCAAAGTACATCCTGAGTGTGGTCTCTTTCTGTCATGTCTTTGGATGGCACTGTGGTCACGGGGACTGCAGGCATCCATTAAGTGTGACTCTTCCAACAAAGGCAGAGGGATGCAAGCTGCTAATGGAAAGGGATCTTTTTGCAGCTCTGTGGATCTTGGGTTCTTTCTGGTAAGACATCCAGATGGAAAGACGAGAAGCCAGAAGTCACTGAGAAAGCATGCCCCATGATGTCTCGGGTTTATCCTAGGCAAATGGTGGGCTACTTCTCCATCAACTGCTCAGAGCCAAGGTTCCTGAGACAAATACAAATTAACAAGAGAAAAGTAGACAAGTTTAACTTTTATATAGCATGGGAAACATCATTTGTTTGTTTTTCTAGATAGGTTTGTTTTTTTGTTTATTTCTTGTTTTGTTGTTTGTTTTGCTTTGTTTTTTAAGTAGCCCTGGCTGTCCTGGAACTCACTCTGTAGACCAGGCTGGCCTTGAATTCATAAAGATCTGCCTGTTTCTGCCTCCTGAGTGCTGGGATTAAAGGTGTATGCCACCACCGCCCTGCATGGGAAATTTTATAAAGAAATGAAGACCCAAAATTCAGAACACAATGAAGCCTAACCATGTATGTAATTGGTTTTAGTTATGGTTTTTGACACAAAGACTCACATAGCCCAAGCTAGCCTTGAACTAGTTTTATGGCTTTAAATTCCTGGTCCTCATCTCCACTCCCCCAGGCTGGGATTACAGACACCCTGCACCACACAGGGCTAAAGCCTAAATGTTTTAGTGGTAAGTTTGAGGTAAAATGGAAAGTTGTGGAGAAACAGGAAAGAGCAAATACTTTGTATTTGCAAGTTGTGATGTAACACGTTAACAGCAGCTACACCACCTGCTTGGCTTCCTCTCTGTCATCAGATAAGAAAGCCCTCTCTTCTCTGTTGTGAAAATAGTTCCTCTCTAATCCCAAAAAAGAAAGGAAATAAAGAAATAGTCCCTCTCACAGGAGGGTTTGGGGATCCTTGTGGGAGGGGCTTAGAGCAGCCTTTGTAGGTTTGATGTCCTGCTTTGGGGGACAATGACATGGTTGTTAGTGACCTTACTGTCATTTTAAAACTCCATCTTACAATCCTGTTATACCAAATTGACATATTGGGGGGGGGGGAGTTCTGATGCCATTGGCATCATTTCCCATCAACGACCACTTCAAGAAGGTGTGTACCAAACATCATCCACTGAGCAAAGATATGAAAGACAGGGAGGGGGCACAAATCTAGCTCAGGCTACATTTTATACTCATAGGCTCCTTTTCTGAATCATATGTTAAGCTAAGGTTTTAAAGTAAGCCTTGAAAGTGAAATTGTGTCCAGGACATGAATACAGATTTTCATCCACAACCCTGGCAGGATCTACTTCCTGAGGAAACAGAATATCTAATCCTGGGCTCTATACAAAAGACCAGGTTATATTTAGTCTGCTGGCTGGTTCTCGGCTGTTCTCTGCTTGAAAGATTCTCAAACTTACTTTGTCCTTTTGTGGTGTATGCAAAAGCTAGCTGCACATCCAGAAAAATATAAGTAAAATTTAAAAATAATAATAAACTAAGCCTGCTTTGTTTGCATCTGCTTAGGCTGACATCAGCAAAATGTGGTTGCTTCTCTCGTTGGTGTGGGTTTGGTTCCTTGTTTGTGGGTTTGTTTTGTCCTTGTATCAGGACCTTTCCCACTGAAAACATCTTCCTCTCCTGTTCCTCCGTGTGTTCTCGGGGCAGTCCACAAGGTCTACCTATTGCTGGGGAGGAAGGCCAGGCTCCTGAGGGCGGGTGGTGCTTCCAGGACCAAAGCTCAGGACACTGACTCAAGTTAGTTACTGCATGCCTTCAACTCACCTCACCTATAAATGAGCATAGTGGTGGCCCTTTCTCTCTTGTGTCTCTCCATCCCTTCTTTCTCCATTTATGTCTCCCCTTTTATTCCTTCTTTCTTTTGCCAGTGAGCTTTGAAGAATCAAATGGAATAAGGATGTAAAATACTTGATGCCATATGCCAATGATAACAAAATGCTATATGCTAAAACATAGATACCTGCTTTTCTAAGACCAAGATAAACTCATGGACTATTCTACTCAACTGGGAGTATGAGGGGTGAGGGATGAAAGCCTTATTCATAAAGATACTTTCTCTCTCCCCTGTTCATACAGTGAGCTGCTGTAGAGAGAATGGTGGAAGCTGATGTGCTCGTTAGCATCTGTAAGGATCTTGTAGTTATTGTTGTAGAGGTTGAGGTGGGCTCTTGCCGTGTAGCCTAGTCTGGCCTTAAACATATCCCTTTGCCTTAACTTCCTGAGTGCTGATATTACAAGCATGTAACACCATACATGGTTGAATTCTGTGTTTTGTTTAGACAGTTGCTTGAATGATCCATCCCATCCTTTTATGTAATGCAACATAATTAAATTGTTTTTATTTGATCTTGGTACTAATTTTTCAAGGCAAAGAGACCAGGTATTATGAAGTCATTGTGTGAAAGAACTTAAGAGGACCATTGAGATGGCTCAGTAGGGAAAGTTTTTGATACGAAAGCCAGCCTGAGTTTTATCTTGAGAGCTCACAGTGAGATTCAGAGTCCCTGTGGCCATGCACCCCTCCATCACCTATAACAATGATGATGATGATAATCTTAACCATAAGTAAGCAGTGCAATGGTTGCTCAGGGACAAACCTACATTTTTAAAGACACTTAAGCTACTGAGGTTGTAGACTCATCTGTGTTTACACAGTATTCACTGAGTGACATGTTCCTAGTAAGGAAGAGACACTGATGCTGTAGCAGCAAAGGAGAAAGCCAAGTATTGGCCATTATGGAGTAGGGGGAATACAGTGAATACACAGTAAGATGAGTAGAAACTTTGGCAGGATCTCCCAGTCACTGTGATCGAGAGTGACTTTGGAAGAGATATGGAGCAGAAGATTATTTCTTATGTGAGACCCTACGAGGGTGACCATTGAAAAACTAGCTAGTCATGGCAAAGGACAGAACAAGGACTGTTTGGTGGGCCCAGTGCAGGGTTTGGTAGTGGGAATGGCTTGGGACTTACTCTTTGGCCTTTTCAGGAAGAGTGTGACAAATCTAAGGAATAGTGTGGCAAAGCATGGGGTTGTTATCTGAAGCTCACAAGAATCTGTCACAAAAACTAGTTTCTCTGACAATAGATTCAGAGATGGGGTCGTTCCAGGATTAGCCACGTAAGCGACATACAGCATTTATTGAACATTTGTATTTATCATGCCCTGCCACATGCACCATGTATTTTATTTGTTCACTAATTTACTTTGTGTGTGTGTGTGTGTGTGTGTGTGTGTGTGTGTGTGTGTGTACATGTCCATGTGTGTTCAGGAATGTGTACAAGTGTGTGGAGGCCAGAGGGCTATGTTGTTGGTGTTTTTCTTTATTTTATTTAATAATAATATTTGTTTAGACAGTTCTTGAATGATCTTCATTTTATTTAATAATAATAAATCTTATTTTTACTTTTATTTTAGTGGGTATATGCATCTGTCTATGTGAGGGATTGCCAACAGAGGCTACAAGATGGGATTGGATTCCCTGGAGTTGGAGATAAAGATGACTATGAGTTGCCTGATGTGGATGTTGGGAATTGAACTCATGTCCTCTGTAAGAGCAGCCAGTACTCTTAACTCTCTGAACCATCTCTCTATCCACTCCACATTTTTGTTTTCGATCCAAAGTCCCACTGTTGCTGGGTCCTAATAGTTCCTTTGAGGAAGGGGTAAGAAGGTGCAGAGCCAAGAAACAGACACCCAGAGTCAATTGAAAAGGACTATCCCCTCTATTCAACAATGGGGAGAGCCTTATATATCCTCCTCCCAGCACCCAGGCTGTGTCACAATCTGGTAATATTGCATGACTGTCCCTCATTGGCTGGGCACAATCAGGAGATTGACAGTGCCTGTTACTAGGCAAATTGTGAGTGACCAGGAATCTTGAACAAAGTTGCTAGGCCCTCAGGCAGACTGCAGGTTGGCTAATAAGGAAGTAAATTAGGTGCATGCCTTGGTAACTGGTTTGAGGCAAATGCTGTGGCCCAGTGGGCCTGTCATACTACACCCTACCACATAGCCCTAGCTATCCTGGAAATCTCTGTGTAGACCAGGGTGGCCTCTAATTCATAGAGACTAACCTGACTCTCAGCTGCTTGAATTAAAGAAGGACACCACCATGTCCAGCCCCTCCACATTAATTTGAGACAGGATCTCTTAATGAATCTTTAGTTTTCTGATTTGACTAATCTAGATTCTTGCCTGCCTCCTCAGTTCAGGTTCTGTGTCTGGATGTCGGGTGCCTTCTAGGGATAAACTCAGGTCCTCAAGCTTGTGGCATCAATCATTTACCAACTGAGCCTCAACACCCATGCACCTCCAATTTTCTTGCTTATTCTGATATTTCTTGCTTATTCTGATATAAGAGAGGAGCTGAATATTTTTCCCACATTGACATGACACAGTCACATGATGAAGAAGCCCTAAAGCTGAGAATCAACAACCATGCCAAACTAATAGCCTAAATCTTTTTGTTTCATTTTGTATATATGTATATTTGTTTCTTTATTGGGTTTTGAAATAACATCTCGCATGTATCCCAGACTGGTACATAATTCCTTATGTAGCCCAGGCTGACCTCAAACTCCTGATTCTCTTGCCTGTCTTTCTTGAGTGCAGGATTTATACATGCACCTACTATGCCCATCTGAAAGTGTTCAAGAAACTTGATGAAAATATTGCAGAAGCCCAAGATCAGTGAGATGCTTGGGTTTTTCAGAACATAGTTAGAAATTCGACTTAGCTCTAATCTTCTCATTTACATGTGAAGACATGGGGCAGTCACCTCTGTGAGCTGGGACCTGAAAGTGGTCTTGTCTATTCTGCAATCAATCGGTTAAACTACAGTCTACCCCCTCCCCTTTTCCTTTTCTCTCTCTCTCTCTCTCTCTCTCTCTCTCTCTCTCTCTCTCTCTCTCTCTCTCTCTCTCTCTCTCCTAGAGTACTATGGTTTGTCAGGGCCTTGGGCATGCAAGGCAGGACACTTTTCTTCTGAACTCAACTTGTATCTGGGCTATTTCCAGAATCACCCTTTTGGCTAAATTAAACCTTCCACTTCCATGAAAGCTTAGGGCAAGTAGAAAGCTTTCCAGGTAGAATGATGTCTTAAAGGCAGAAGCCTTGTTGTCAGTTTTAAACTAGTTCCATACTGTGACGAACACCATAAGCAAAGCAACTTAGAGAAAGAAGGGGCTTATTTTGCTTACAATTCTGGGTCATAGTCCCATGCTGAGGGCTGTGAGGGTAGAAAGGTAAAACAGGAAATTTGGAGGCACACTGCATCCAGGCTTGCTCAGACACATGCAAACTCAACTAGTTGGCCAGCTTCCTTCCAGGACTACATGCATAGGGAATGGTGCTGCCCACAGTGGGTTTGGCCCCCCTCCATCAATTAACAAACAATAATTCCTCAAAATTGGCCCACAGACAAATTTTGGGTAATTTATCCACTGAGACTCCCTTTTCAGGTGACCCTAGACTATGTCAAGTTGGCAGTTACGGATAACTAGGGCAGTGCCCTTTTCCAAGTTAGCCCACCCTGCTGTGGTTGCTGAGATGCAATTCCAGCCACATAGGTCTGTAGATCTCTCTGTCAGAAGGTGCTGTGGATACTGTGATTAATTCAGTGGGCCCTGAGTATTCTTTCCATCTTACAGATGAGTAAAGGGATTCTAAGAGACAATAAATATGCTAAGGTGATGTGGCTGCTATTGGCAAAGTGTAGGTGAGGAGGCAGGCTCCATTATCTTTCCTGTCTACTACCAACTTATGATCTTAGCTGTTCCTAAGAAACATTTTCTGGGTAAGTGATTTCAAAAGCTGGTGGTCTAGCTTAGAAACTCCCACAAGTTTTAGAACAGTACTTGAATTTACAACAGGTCCTCAGTGCTGAGAAATAGGCAAGCCCACCACTGTGTGGCTGGGAAAGGCCAGAGTTCTTCACAGAGCATGAAAGGTCAAAAAGGAAGTGAAAGCCCTTCTGTAACTGCTACAAAAGTCCCAGTGGTACCTGCTCATGGGGAAATCCTGTTTGTTCTAGCCCTTAAGATGTCCATCTGTGGCCTTTTTAATGGTTCTTTCCTCCTTAGCTTTTACCTCTGCCAACAGTTACACCAGGATAGTGATGGGCATTGGGGAAAATGCTTGTTTATCTAAAAACTGACCCTTTTCATCTTTCCATCCAATGTTAGTCCCTAGGAGCCATGAAACAAAAGGCAAAGTTCTCATGAAATGGAAGCCACGCTCACAAATTGGTGGACACCCTTCTTGACCTTTCATGGTTCTTTGTGGAGAGCTGTGGCCTTTCCCAGAAAATGTTCTTTCCAGAGATGGCTCTTGGGTACAAGGATAATTTTGAGCTGAGGCAAGAATATAAAAATAATCAATAAGAAAAAGGCAGACTGTCCTCTCTTTCTTTGCTAAAAAGCAGGGCATTGACATATGAAGGGTGTGTGTGTGTGTGTGTGTGTGTGTGTACCCCGCTTTAAAGACACCAGTCATTTGCTGGAGACAAGTTTGGTCCCTTCCCAGCCTCCAGAGGGCACCAGAGGAACTTGTAAAAAGCTTTATCAAGCAGCCCTTCCTTACCTGTTCATTCCCCACATGTATGCCACCCCCCATTTGCTGTGGGTTGAGACTCACCATCCTTTTATACTGCTACAACGTCTCTAGAACTCCCTTGTTCCCTGCTGAAAACGCCACCCCCTTGAGACTTGCTCCCTCGCTGGTGTCCCCCATGCACATGCATGTCTGAAGCGCACACAAAGACAAACTATTTTCCTCTTCTTACTCTTTCTTTTGTTATTAGGGTCCAGCTAAGAATGTAGAAAAGCAATAGGGAAACTCTTTCTCACTAATGAGGCCTCCCACCTACAAGGTGGTCACCACATACACTTCCGTTAGCAAACAGTGAAAGGCACTTCTTGACCACTATGACCTTCGTCACCATCTCTCTCCACCCACTGAACAATTGCAATCTGTAATTCTTTCCCATTGGCCACATGTGGGCCACGGGCTGAAGTGGAGTTTAGTGAGTGAGTAGGAAGGACTTTGTAGACCACAAGGACGTGTCATATGCCAGTCTGCTTTGCAGTATTTCCTTCAGAGACCGTTCTGAACTTCTGAGACTGATGGACTCTTGTGACCTTAGGAAGTTTTGGTGTTGTTGTTTAAAGATTCTTTTGCATTTTAAATTATGTGTATGCATGTGTTCTCTTTGTGTGTGTGTGTGTGTGTGTGTGTGTGTGTGTGTGTGTGTGTGTGTGTGTGTGTCATAAGATCCGCCTAGAGCTAGAGTTCCAGGCTTATGGCTTCAGACTCTCAGTCTATCATGGCTAGACCAGAGCAGCATGGTAACTAGAGTGTTACCACCTGTAGCAGCATCAGTATTTGGTGGCTGCTTATCTATTCAGACATGGCAGGCAGGAGAAGAGAAAACTAGACAAGAACTGAAGGGGACTGTGACCTCCAGTGTTTCGTTCCTAACAGCCTGTGGAGACCAACTATGCACCATGACCCTAAACCAACACAGAGCAGCTGGAGAGTGAAGTTTAAATGCACCAGCCAGTCCGGACATTCTACATTGAAAACCTGATGGCAAGATCTTCTTAAATGCTCTAGAAAAATTACATCAAACATTTAAACTTTGGAACAAAAAGAGTAGTGCTAAGGCTAAGAGATGGCTCAGTGGCCAGGAGTGCAGACTACTTTCCCAAAGGACCTGGGTTCGATTCCCAGCACCCACATGGCAGATAACAACTGCCTGTAACAGGGATCGGATGCCTTCATCTTGCTTCTGTGGGTACCAAGATTGCACAGGGACATCCATTCAGACACAACACATACAAATACATCTTTAAAAAGAATACTGCTCATATCTCAAATGAAGCATCCATTCAGTCTTACATTTACACACTCTTGGCAAACTATTACAAATGAACTAGTCTATCTGAATTAATGAGAGAAGGGCACAGAAATTGTTTATTTGTATATTTCAGTCTCTTACCAGAGCATATTTTCCTTTTTTTAAAAAAAAAAGGAAATTTTGTTTCTTTGTATCTAATCATCTTAGAGAGGCATGTAAAGGTTGGTTGAAAATGGTGTTGGCATAACTGTATGGCAGCAAGTCGAAGAACGCAAATAGATTTATATCTATCACCCTGCACAAAACTCTACTCCAAGCGGAGAAAAGACCTCAACATAAGCCCAGATACACTGAACCTGACAGAAGAGAAAGTGGGAAGTAACCTTGAAAACATTGGCACAGGAGACCACTTCCTGAACAGAACACCAATAGTGCAGGCACTAAGATTAATACGTGGGGCCTCATGAAACTGAAAAGTTTCAGTAAGGGAAAGGACACTGTCAATAGGACAAAATGGCAGCCTACAGAATGGGAAAATATCTTCACATCCCCCACATCTAACAGAGGTCTGATTTCCAAGATATATAAAGAACTCAAGAAACTAGACATCAAAAAAATCAAATAATCCTATTTTATAAGGGGGTACTGACCTAAACAGGATTCTTAACAGAGAAATATCAAATGGACAGAAACATTTAAAGAACTGGTCAACCTCCCTAGCCATCAGGGAAATGCAAATAACATGACTCTGAGATTCTACCTTATACCTGTCAGAATGGCTAAGATCAGAGACACAAATGACCGCTTATGGTGGAGAGGATGTGAAGCGAAGGGAACCTTCCTCCATGGCTGGTGAGAGTGCAAACTTGTACAGCCACTTTGGAAATCAATACGGTGGTTTCTCAGAAAATTGAGAATTGATCTACCTCAAGACGATACCACTCTTGAGCATATACCCAAAAGATGCTCAATCATACCGTAAAGACATTTGCTCAACTATGCTCATAGCAGCTTTATTCGTAACAACCATAACCTGTAAAAAACCTAGGTGTCCCTCGACAAAAGAATTAGTAAATAAAATGTGGTACACTGACACAATGGAGTATTACTCAGCTGTTAAAAATAGTGGCATGAGGAAATTTGAAGGCAAATGGATGGAGCTAGGAAAAAAATCGTCCTGTGTGAGGTAACCCAGACTCAGAAAGATAAATATGGTATGTACTCACTCATAAGAGGATATTAACTGTAAAGTTAAGGGATAATGGTGCTACAATTCACAACATTGGAGAAGCTAGGTAACAAGGGGACACTTGAATCTCCCTGGGGAAGGGAAATAAAATGGATTTTGTGGGTGGATTAGAGCTGGGTAGGGATGGGAACCTGAGGGATCAGGTAGGTGTGGGGTCAGGGGAGAGTAGTTAAGAGACAACTGGAAAGGGGCATTTTGGGATTGGGTAGAAATCTGGTACAAGGGAAATTCTGACTCCTAGCAATAGAAGATACAAAGCCTGGACTAGCCATCTCATATGACCAGGAAAAACTACCAGTGGAGGGCACAGCAGATTGGGACACCAACCCAGCCACATAACTTCTGACCTACAGTCTGTCTGGTTTATGGGATATGCTGTGACAAGGGTGGCACAGAGATTGTGGGAGTGGCTGACAATGACTGGTCCCAACTGAGATCCATGCTATGAGAGTGAGCCCACCCCTGACATGGGAGGTCCAGGACCCAGAGTCCAATGGCCCAGAGACTTAGGATAGAATCAAACACAACTGGAGGGGGCGGGAAATGTCAATGCAATGATGCCTAATGCTATTCTCATAGAATAGTGCCTATCCCAATAGTCATAAGAAAGGCTTCATCCAGCAACTGATGGAAGCAGATGCAGATCCACAGTCAAACATTAGGCTAAGCTCAGGGAATTCTGCTACAGAGAGAGAGGAAGGGTTGTAGGGGCCAGGGGAATTAAGGACATCACAAGAAAACTCACAGAATCGGTTAACCTGGGCTCATAGAAGCTCACAGAGACCGAACTACAACCAGGTAGCCTGCATGGAATTGACCTAGTCCCTCTGTATATATATAACAATTGTGTAGCTTGATCTTCTTGTGGGACCCCTAACAGCAGGAACAGGGCCTGTCTATGACTCTTTTGCTGGTCTTTAGGATCTTATTCCTCATACCAGGTCATCTTGCCCAGCCTTAATACACGGGGAGATGCTTAGTCTTACTGTAACTTGATATGTCTTGTTTTGTTGATATCCATAAGAGGCCTGCCCTTTCCTGAATAGAAACATTGGAGGAGTGGATGTGGGGGCACAGATGAGAGGAGAGGGGCTGAGAGGAGAGGAGGGAGAGGTAACTGTGGTTGGGCTGATAAATACATACATACATACATACATACATACATACATACATACATACATAAAAGATTAAAAAAGAGTTGGTTGAATATGTGGAGAAATAGAAGGATGGATGAATGAATGGGTGGGTCAGTACATAGATTGAAGAACAGAGAAGCAAATGAACAAATTTATATACCCTCTAATAACCACTAGAATTGTTGTCTGACTTATAAATACAAAACACCCAAGAAGACTGGGCAAAAATTATCAAGCTATAGTTTATTTAATAAACTAGAAAATCAAAACTAAAGATGGCCTCAGTAGACAGGGACATTTTCACCTTTTCCCTACCCCCTGTCTTCCCCAAAGTGTCGGTCAGTTGACTTACCATCACTACCTACTTGTGGTGGGACAGTGTTTGTCATGACACCTCACTCACACCTCTCCACAGTGGATATGGCGCCTGTGGTCCCCAATGTGTTCCACCAGGAGGTGTTTGAGGGGCACCTAACTAAGAGAACGCTCAGAGTGGGTGGAGGCATTGGCGCTCATAAGGTCACAGAGCTACAGCCTCCTCCCTTCAAAAGCCTGCATGTACAATAGAACCTACAGGAAGCCGACAGAGAGTGTTCAGCGCAGTCAACATGTGGTGGGAAGTTTTCAGCCTGCTGTCCTGGGTCCCTTTGCACGGTAAGGGTTTAGAGCAAATGGATTTTGGGTATGGCTTTGCTCAGATGACTTAGCATTTTTGCCAAGCCTATCTTGTCAGTTGACTGTGTTTATGAAGGACCTACAATGGAAAACAACCCAGGTATATTTGATGATACTTCTCTAGCTGTACTCAGCTCACTCACATACCTGTTACTGTGTCTATTCTGTCCCTGGACCTGTTCTTCAGGGTACAGGGACAGCGTGGTGGGCGTGCATCTGTGGGATCTATTATGGTGAAATGGAACCGGTTTCCTAGTCAAGACTTCCTTGTGTATGTCTTTCTTCAGTATTTTAATTTCTCTAAAATTCAGTTTTTGCATCTTTAGATAAAGATAGTGATAAAAGTTTGTCCTGTCAAGCTCCTCATTATACGAAAATCTGAAGCGCAACTATGTTTATATGTGTATGAGACTTTGGCCTGCCTGAGTCTGTGTATCACGTGCACACAGTGTCTGAGGGAGCCAAAAGGGGAATCTGGATCTTTTGAAACTAGAGTTACAGGTGACTTTGAGCTGCCATGTGAGAGCTGGCGATGACCCTAGGTCCTCTTCAAGAGCAGCCAGTGTTCCGAACAGCTGAGCCATCTCTCCAGCCCCAAAGGCAACTTGCTTTAAAGACATCAATTCTATTTTACATTTTGCTATATTTTGGTTTTCGAAGCTTAATTCTACCATAGCATTATGAATATTAGAGAAAGATGTCATGGCCTTTGAAGCATAGGTCAAATTATTCCTACCCAAAAGTGTGGGAAATGGTGAGGGATCATTTCCTGGTGCCCTTGCATCAGATGTCTGGGAAGGGACCACGTACAGACAGCCACTGCTCAACATCGTATGCTTGTTTGCCTCTGAACACTGAGTCTCCTATTCTGTGCCAGGGAGCATGGCTACCCCTCCCATCTGCGTGCATTTCACAATGGTAACTGAAGACACTATTCCTGGAGGAAGGGGCAGCAAGATGTTTTTTAACATAGCTTTTCAATTCCCTGGTCTCTAAACTTCAATTAGTGCCTTCCTTTCTGATCCCTGTCTGAGGCACTTAACAAGCATTCCATTTTGGTAACGGATGACTTTAGTTTCTCAGTAAGTGCTTAAAGAACAGCTAATGCATTCTGAAAGGGTACATTTAGGCAGCCAAAATTAGCATGATTTCAATTATTCTAAGGTTTAAAGCCTTCAGCTGACCTTAACTTTTCCAGGCTTTAAACTTTTCCCACATTAGGGAAAAAAAAAAACGCCCCAGAGAAATAATTTTTTAAATAAGCAGCAAAAGCAAAGAGTCATATCTTAAGATAAACCTAATCTGAGTGTGGCAGTGCACATCTGTACCATCAGCATCTGGGACAGGAGAATCACCATGAGTTCGGGATCAGTCTAGGCTACGTGATGGATATCAGTAATTGCAGTGCAACATGGCAAGACCCTGTCTCGAAAAACAAAAAAATAAAAAGATAATCTTAAGACAAGACTGCTAGAATGTGCAACCCACGTGAGCACATGTATGCTGGTGCCTGCCAAGGCCAGAGGCATCAGATTCCCCCAGAGCAGGAGTTACAGATGTTTGCAAGCTACCCAATGTGTGTGCTTGGAATTGAGCTAGGGTCCTCCACAAAAACAGTGTTCTCTTAACTGCCAAGCTATCTCTCCAGCTCTGAAATCATGTCTTAACATGGATGGAGAACCACTACTGGCTTAGACATTTTGAAAGATTCAATATTGAAAGAATCCAAACTGAAAATTCCCCTGCCCAAACGATACAGACCCTCAGCGGGATTTGAACCGCTGCTGGTCACTCTGACCTAAGCCTACTCAGGCTCCTCAGAGTCCCCTGTGAGCTGGAGCTGACCATGCTGCTTCTTGGCAGCATCAGCTTTGACACAACTATAAATTGTCAGCCGGATTTGAGCCAATTAGGCAGTAGGAAGATCACTTTGGTGACTTATAACGCTGCCAGAGACTTGCCAACAGAAGAATTTCAAGATCTTGGACCCTGCCCCTCATTTCAAGGCTCCTGAGATGAGTAATCTCTAGGGTGGATAAAATGTAACAAGAATGAGTCTGGGATTTTGTTTGTTTGGTTGGTTGGTTTGGTTTGGGTTTTGGGTCCTTTTGTTTTTTTGTTATACTGAATTCATTCTCCTCAGGTACATTTGTAGAAGATGAAAAACGTCAAGCCCAGCCATATTCCAACCCTTTTTCCCCCCTAGCTGCAGGAAGGAAGGTCTTCTGCAAACTGAAGAATTCCTTTTCTCTTGTTTTGTGTTGTCTTTTTTCTTTTTAAGTCGGACTCTTTGAGATGATCTGGAAAATGATTTGGTTTTGACAGGTCTAACTGATTTTCATATCTGTAGTTTCTCTGTCCAGTCTACTTAAAATAATGCGTGTAACGTGTAATGACGTTCGCTGCGGTGCGCTTCTGCCTAACTCTCCACAAGAGCTTCAGAAACAGGGCTGCAATCTGAGAACTCCCTCACGATGTTTTAGCCTTAATTCACTCAAGTCTCTATTATTTGATGTCACAATGGCAGAGATACATTCAAGTTCCGTTAAAGTATTTGTCTCTGAAGATTTACATTTGTCCTTTTTGCCCATCAATTTCATATCTAAAACCTAACTTTGTTCTCGTCCCTGAGAGTATATAGTGAATGGGTGTCACAGGGCCTCTGCTTCTAGCCATCTGTAACCCACTAACAAAGATCTACCTGTAACCACACAAGTGCAAAGGAATGCACTAAGTGCTAAGAACACTCCAAGTCTCTGAGTATCTAGAAGAGAGATCCAGTCAGTTGGAAGGAAGGGGGCAAATGTCTGTTTCAATTTTGGTTTTCTTTTTATACGTATTGTGTTGGTTTGCAGGCGCATACGTATGTGCGTGAAAACTCAAGTTTGATACTGAAAAGCCTCTTGATAAATCTCCACTTATTCATTTGAGGCAGGATCTCTCTGACAAACTTGGAGCTTGCCAATATGACTACTCTCACTAGCCAACTTGGTTCAGAGATCCCGTCTCTGCCTCCAGAGTGTGGGAATGGCAGAAGAGCCCCCCCCCCCACACACACACCCTGGGTTCTAGGGATCTGAACTCCCATCTTCTCGCCTGCTCAGCATGTGCTTTCAGCGCTGAGCAGTCCCGGAAACCTTCTACTTGGAAGTTTTGACAAAGTTGCAACCTATGAGTTGGGTCTGTCCATAAGGAGAGCCTTGAAGGAGATGAAAAATGTTCTGTGCAGACTCTTGAGAACAGCTGGGCAAAAGTAGCTTTTCAGTCTGGATCTTCCAGGGCCCAACAAGAGTCCCTTCACATGGAACATGTGGGAAGAATGTCACCAAGTGAGGCACGAGAAGAACATGTGAAGAATTTTAGCCTTATGTCTACATACAAAGGGAGCCATAGCAAATACTTTTAAATATTTCTTCTTTCTCTTTAAAACTTATGTGTATGTTGTACGGCATGTGGGCAGGTGGGGTACAGGTGTCAGTGAAGGACAGAAGCATCAGATCTCTCTGGAGCGGGAGTTGGAGCTGTTAACTGCTGAGTGTGGGTATTAGGAACTGAGCTCAAGTTTTCTGCCAGAGTCGTTTGAACTCTTTTTAAATTATTTATTTTAAGAATATGAGTGTTTTATCTGCATGTACATACCTGCACACTCACATGCATGTCTGGTGCCCTTAGAAGCCAACTAGGAAATTGTGTCCGTTAGAACTAGAGTTACAGGCAGTTGTGGCCCCACCTGTGGGTTCTGGGAATCAAACTGTCCTCTGGAAAAGCAGCACACACTCTTAACTCCTGAGCCATCTCCGGGGACCGGAAATATTTTAAATGAAGACAAAAGCATAATGTGTTTTAAATGTCAGTCTAAAAGCTAATGGATGATGCATTAGAGGGACAGACAGCTAGAAGACAGTGGTTGGAATGGGCCAGCCAGAAGCAATGGGTACCTCAGCCAAGGCCACAGGAAATGAAGACCAAGTTGATTAAATCAATGCTTGGGAGAAATGAGGGGTTGGTGTGCTTAATGTCTGGGCGCCATGGTTGGTGACAACATTAAGTAAGGAAACACTGGATGGAGCCTGTGGGAGCATGAGAGACACAGGGAACAGTCAGATCCCAGACTCCAGCTGGACATGAAGAAACAGGGACAGGGCAGGTTACAGATCTGGACCCTGCAACAAGCTTGTTCTGATTTGATTTTGAATGTATTACATGCAACAGTTGAGCCTAAATCAATTTTTTAATGTTATTTTTAAGTCTATCTGATTACCAATATAAAGACCCTCCACAGCAGCTCTCCCCTAACCTTGGGAAAGACCAAGTGTTCTTAGGAAGTCACTGTCTTGGGGTGGGGGTGGGGGAGTGGGCGTGACCACTCACCTTTTGCTTAAAAGTTAGTCACCTGTGCTTTGATGACTCACCATCCACTGACAGGAACATTAGTTTATTTATTTTTGTGGGTGATGTGTATATGTGAGAGAGAGTGTGCCCGGGTGTGAGTATGTATGCACATGTGTGTGGGGGGGGGGAGTACACTTGTGTATGCTGATGCACATAATACAAAACAGTAGAGAACTCTGGGTATCATCCTCTGAGGTTCTCTCCCCTCCTTTACTTGAGACATCATCTCAAGCCTGAAGTGCACTGTTTTAGCCAGCCTGACCTTAGCTAACCCCAGGGATCTGCCTGTCTCTGAACCCCCAACACCTAGATTACAAGCACACACAAACCACACAGGCATGCTTGGCTTTTTTTTTTTAATGTGGGTGCTGGAGATTTGAACTCAGGTCCTCATGCTTGCAGAGCATATGTTCTTACCCACTGAGCCATCTTCCAAGTCCAGGACCATTGATGAGAAAGCACTCAAGCTCCGTTTCTGTAAAGTCACGCACAGTAGAGTGTTGGCAAGCCTCTATAATGTCTCTGCCGCAGACTACATACACCACGGCTCCACAAGATTAGAGCACAGTCTGAGTGGGTAGCGAGCCATGCTCTCCAAGTCTGTGTAAATACTAAGCCCACTTAATGAGAAGGGAAAGAGGAGCCAGTATGACTATGTAGGGCTATGGTACCTACTGCCAAGACTTCTGACCTGATTTTACATGGTGAAAAGACAGAAGCCGTTCCCACAAGCTGTTCTCTGACTACACATGTGCACTCTGCGTACTCACCCACATGCTTACAGAAACACACACACACAGAGAAATAGGTAGGTAGGTAGGTAGATCCATCCTCTATACATACATGCATACGTGCACACATACATAGATGTACCAGCTTTTTCTTTGGGGACTTCCAAACAGCTCCTATTAGTTTTGAATGCGCAGCCTTAGCTTAGCTCTTTCCTGCCTTGCTCGTTTAACTTAAATTAACCTGTTCCTCATCTACCTTTTGCTTTGGGGATTTTTACTTTTCTTTCCTTCTGTAGATCTGATTTTCGCTGCTTCTCATGTCTGACTGACCGGCAGCTGCCTGGCTTCGGGCCCAGGGTGTCTCCTTCGTTATGTCCTCCTCCTCCTCCTCCTCCTCCTCCTCCTCCTCCTCCTCCTCTTTCTTCTCATTCTTCCCTTCTCTCTTGAGCCTAGAATTCTCCTCCTACTTACTCTCTGTCCACTAGCCCCGCCTATCCTTTCTCTGCCCAGCTATTGGCCATTCAGCTTGTTATTAGACACATCAGGTGCCTAAAGCAGGCAAGATGAAACAAATGCACCACATCTTTACATAATTAAACACACATACTTACATAAACAAATACAGCATAAACAAAAGTAACACGTGCCTACATTGTAACATTCCACAACATAAACAAATGTAACACATCTTTACATAGTTAAGTATTCCACAACAGACAGAAGATAGATAGATAGATAGATAGATAGATAGATAGATAGATAGATAGATAGATAGATAGATAGATGGATGGATGGATGGATGGATGGATGGATGGATGGATGGATGGATGGATGGATGGATGGATGGATAGATGAGTGAAAACATGTAATAATTTTTTTAAGGACAAGAAAAATGGGGCCAATCCTTAGCACTGTAAAAATAAGTATGATTCATGACATTTGCACAAAAGATGAAATCTGCTAACTACACAGTCCATAAGGAAAGGCTCAAAGGGTAGCCTAGTAACACATAGCCATTAGTGGCTGCCTGCATCCAGTCACTGAGATAACACAGGCCAGAAGACAGTAATCCACCCGTCAACACAGCCTAAGTAGGAGGTGGTAAGACATTACAGCCACTCATTGCTGAGTTCCACACAGGACTGATCTACAGATGAGAATGTTGCAGGCCAAAGACCGGGAGAAAGTAGGAAGCTGGCACACGGCACGCAGGGCAGGAGAGAAGTGAAGGGTAGTGAAGCTACTGTCAGTGTGTAGTTAGCACTGACGGGGAGGAAGTGGTAGCAAAAACAAAAACCCACACCTCGTTGCTCTGACAACAGGTGAAAGTCTGACTCCAAACTTAGATGAAGAGAAAGTGAACAGAGAGGCTTTCCATTTAGTGTCTTCCAGCACAAGGAGGGCCATGCATATCTTTTCCTTGGAGGGCTTCTCCCTCAGCTCAGCATCTTCCTGTTGACATAGCATGGTATCCCAAGTAATATTTTAAGTATTATTTTAAGCAAAGCTGAGAGGACCTGTGGCTTCACAGTGGACTAGTCTTCCTTTCTCCATTCACTTCCAGCTACAGGATCAAACTCGTGGGCCAAAAGAATACTAGCAAAGTCCAAAGCAAGGCGTGGTGTCCCAGCCAAGGCTCTGCACCTCAACCACAGACCTTCCCATATGCATTTCTGATGTCAGTAGATTGTTCAGTCTGACCTGCAGCCACACACACTAAGTTCTCAGCCACAAGAGCAGCTGCTGCTGATCTCAGGGTGAATAATACCTTTGCCTATGCTAAAAAGCCACCGTCTAGTTTATCACAAGCTAATGGTGTTGTAAAAGCCTACTGACTCTGTTTAATTCATGAGCATGAGATTATTTCCCATGAGGGAACCCAAGCAGAATTCTGGCTGCAGGCCTCATTGCTTATTTTTGAAAACACGGTGTCTTGATTACTTAGTTACTTAGTAACTGAAACTAAGGCCTGTGACATGCAAGGCACATACTCTACCATGGCATCCAGCTCCATGAATCTCTTTGCGTGTTTGTGTATTCATATTTAAGTAGATGTGTACGTATTTATGTGGCCATGTGTGCACACATATGTGAAAGCCAGAGGTGAACACTGAGTGTATTTAACATCATTTTTTTTTGGAGACAGGGTGTCTCTTTGAACCTAGAACTGGTCTATTCTACTAGCCTGGCTGGCCAGCAACAGCAAGCCCCAGGAGGCCTCCTGTCCTTACCTTCACAGCGCTGGGATTGAAGATGAATACTCTGCTCTTATTATATATATTTTGGTGGATGTTGGAGTCCAGACTCAGATCCCTAGGAATGCATGGCAAGCCCTTTACAGTCTAAGCCATCTCTCTGCCTCACAATGATGTATTGTTCTTTCTCTGCATTGTCTGATGGCATAGGTGTTTGTCAATTAGGACTAAAATAAACCGTTTTTCCAAGAAAATCAGTATTAATACAACACAGAAAGTCTGGGTTACTATTGTTTAGCCTACGTGGAAGTTAAGGACTAGATATGGAATATACACCAAATTAAGCTGACCTAGTGAGACCCCAGTGCTCCCCAAAGCATTTTTCCTGATATTTAAAATTACCTCAAGGATGCTGTGTACGGTGGCTCGTGTCTATAATCCCAGCACTTGGGAGGCTGGGACAGGAGGATCAGGAGCTCAGTGTCAGCTTGAGCTATGTGGTGAGTTCAGAGCCAGTCAGGGCCAGCCTGAGCTATGTGATGAGTTCAGAGCCAGTCAGGGCCAGCCTGAGCTAGGTGATGAGTTCAGAGCCAGACAGGGCCAGCCTGGGCTATGTGATGAGTTCAGAGCCAGTTGGAACTACATGAAACATTGTTTCAAAAATGATTTTTTTTTACAATGTTTGTATCACAGGAAAATAAACTGTTTTTTTCTTTTTTAGGTTGAAAATAGGGCTGTAAAGCATTTGCTGTTTATAATTTATAAGTGTAGTGTTCTTCTGGTTGGATAGTTTTTACACCCTCCTGGGTAAGAATCATATTATGCTGAGGAAAAACAGTTTAATTGAAAACTTGGAGCAATAATGAACAATGATGGACGTGCCAATTCAGTGTTAAAAAAACAAAACCAGCTTATTTTCCCTCCTTTATTTTCTTTCTGGGACAATAAATTTGTCACTGCTTAGAGTCAAGTCTTCATCATTCCCTGGGGGTAGTGAATCAGGGAATTGAGACTCAATACAATTTGCTAGAGAAAGTCTCACTGTGGTAGAAGCTATCTGGGGTGGATCTGTATACACTCAGTGAGTCACTAGAGTATCACAGTGTGTGTGTGTGTGTGTGTGTGTGTGTGTGTGTGTGTGTGTATGTGTATGTATGTATGTTTGTGTGTGTTTGTGCATATGTGTGTGTGTGCATGTTCCTATAATGGGGATTCAACCCAGGACTTCTTCATTGTTAGGAAATACTTTGCCATGGGGCAATGCCAGGGCCTGCAATCCCCCCCTCCCCCAGACTCATAGACTGCTGTGTAATACTTAAGCTTGCAAATAACCCATTTTATAACGTGAGGCTATGAATGTTGGTTTCCGGGGGTTTGTCACTCTGACTGGCCTACATAGTTATAGAGTAGACTGAAGTCCAAACCCTGAGTACAAATCCAGGTCCTATGACCTCTGTGACCTTGAGCTGCTGGATTTACTCATCTGTAAAGTGAGCAACAGGTCTTTTCTTTGGGGCTGGGCAGTGGCTTTTGCTGCCAGGGCACTTGCCTGGTAGGCTTGACCATCTTAATTCAGTCATGGGACTTGTTTGGCAGAGGAGCAGGCACCGAGTGCTTGGGGTGGTCCTCTGACCACCACACCTCCTGCACGCGTGCTGTCTGACCTTGCCCATATCTCCTTCTACAGCAGCCTTTCTGAACACGGAAACCATTACAGTGGAGGAAGGGCAGACACTCACCCTGAAATGTGCCACTTCTCTGACAAAGAATGCCTCCTCTCTGCAGTGGCTGGCCCCTTCCGGGTTCACCATTTTTTTAAATCAGCATCCTGGTAAGTGGGTGAGGGGAGAAAAAAAAAATGATAAACCTCAACCTAAGGGATTTCCAGCTGGGGAAGATTAATGACACAGAGGTCCACATGAGTCATCCAAAGGGTGGGCTCAGCCCACCCACTGTTTCACGTGACTCACACCTCTGAAGCCTGTTTTGACATAGAGAGGCTTTTGGGGGGACAGGAAGTCTGAAGTGGAAACCCCACCAGAAAGTTGTTAAAGGGGGCTCAAATTCACAAAACACCTTTCTCTGCCTGTATCTCACCCCCACGTTGCTTTTTGACTCTAAAATGACCAGGAAAGACCACAGCAGAGCCATTGGTAGGCAGCAGGCTGCTCTGGTGAACCTTCCTGTGGAGCTGATACACCTCCTGTCTGGAGGCAGGGGCAGAGTCACATTACCAAGCTAACACCAAGATTTCTAGGCAGTAGAAATTAATGGGATGAACTTTAGACAGGAGGACAATCATGCCTCTCTTGTGTCACACAGGAAATGTGCGCTGCAGGCTAGAGATAAAAAGGGCTGAGCTCCGTGTATCACTTAGACCTTAGGAATTTGCCAAAGACTCAATGAGACCATTTGATCACTCCAATTCTCCTAGATGGTAGGTTCTCGAGAAAATAAGATTCAGCAAAGTTCCATTAACGTTCACAAACAGAGCCACTAGAAAATAGACATGCTTTGTCAATACTGTTTAATCGATGCGTTAAATATAAAATAGCCAAATAGGTCGTTGTAAGCTTTACTGGCTGTTAATAGGAGCGTCCAATAGACTAAGTAAATACAGGTTGAGAACAGTGGTGGAGAAATGAACTTGGAGTAGGGATAATTCTGTTAAAAGAAGGTTTTTGTTGTTCTCTTTGGAAGGACAGGAAGTTAGACGCTCTGGGGTTTCTGCAGTAGAACCTCTTGGTCCACATCAAAGGTCACCAGATGGAGTCATATTGCCCTCTGGTTGGCATTTGGCCATGACTGAGAACTGTTGGGGTTGTTACAAGTAGGGAGTGGGGGTCCTGGGCTCTGGAATCTGGAAGGTGGAGTTCAGGCATGCCCTAAACAACCCACACTACATGGTGCAAGCCCTCACAACGAAGAATTCTTGACTCCAGTGTCAACAGAAATGAGACTGGAAACCCAGAGGCCTCAGGACCCAAGAAGCACAGCCTCCTTTGCATGAGAAAGGTTCCTGTGGGCCATTGTCCAAGGTTTAACTCTGCTTACACTTGCAGACATTAAGCACCTTTGACAAATTAAAGAGCAAATGAACAAAATCGCTCATTTCAGAGCCTCTGCTTTGCCCAGGGATCCTTGGCCTAACATGAAATTCCTGGGTCAGTACGGAAAATCAAGAGGGACACTCCATGTTAGTTAGAACTTTTAAAAACCTTTTTTTTTTTTTTTTTTTTTTTTTTTTTTTAACTATTGGCTAAGTCCCTGGAAGGAATAAGGATAAAAATCCACAGGAATCTCCAAATTCTAATGGGCATTTTTTAAATTAAAAATTGAAGGCAGTTAGCTGGTGTATTTATCTTCTGTTGCTGACATTTGCTGTGACAAGGCAAACCACACATAAATTAGGTTTAAGAAACAAGTATGGCAGGGCATTGTTCATTAAAGCAAGGGAAGCCAGGCATGGTGGATGACACATGGCTTTAATCCCAGCACTGGGGAGGCAGAGGCGGGTACTCCTGTGAGCAAGCTTACCTCATGGCAACTTCTTTTCTCTCTTACACAGCTCTAAAAAGTTCCAAATACCAGCTTCTTCACCACTCGGCCACACAGCTCTCCATCAGTGTGTCCAATGTAACTCTGCAAGATGAAGGCATGTATAAGTGCTTACATTATGGAAGTTCCGTGACGACCAAGCAAGTGAGGGTGATTGTGCTAGGTATGTTCGCAGCAGGGTAACTCTCCACGGGCATGATATAGTAATGAGAAAAATGCATCCTTTTTATTTATTTTTTAATTAAAAAAAATGTATCTGAGGTCCAGTGACAGTGCACACTTTTAATCCCAGCACTCTGGAGGCAGAGGCAGGAAGATCTCTGTGAGTTCAAGGCCTGGTCTACAAAATGAGTTCCCGGACAGCTAGGACTACACCAAGAAACCTTGTCTTGAAAAAAGACAAAAACAAATAAACAAAAAAAATTATCTGAGGAGGGCCGTGTGCCAGGGGGCTCACACAGAGGTCAGAGGGCAATTTGAAGGAATCCATTCTTCCCTTCCATCACATGGATCTTGGGGACTGAACTCAGGTTATTGGGCTTGGTATCATGTACCTCCACCCGCTGAGCCATCTCCTCCGGCCCATTTTAAAATTACAGTGAATCATTTATAAGATTGATTTTACTTTTAATTAGGTGTCTATGTGTGGGATAAAGTGTGAATGCCCAAACAGACCAGAAGGCAGTGCCAGGTTAGAATTTTGTGTATATTTGATATGGTTCGATTTTACCCAGTTATCTGGCAGTGGATTTCTATGGATGCATATGGGAACGAGGCAGAAGGCAGCAATGCATAATAGGAGACGCTTAGAGCTGTTTCTGTGTAGAAAAGAGCTTTATTGTCAGATGAGTATGGTTATGATTAGCAGAGAGATTATGATACCAGAAGTTATGATAAGCAGAGAGGGGGGGGGGAGAGAGATTCAGAAGAGAGAATCCTGCTTTAAATGGGGCTTGACATCAGAGCTCAGAGGAGGGCGTGGCTTTAGAGGCTAACACACTCAGGAGCTGTCAGGTGATTTCAAGCCACCCAACATGGGTGCTAGGCACCAAACACAGACCCTGTGCAAGAACAGTGCTCTTCCTTATCCACTGAGCCATCCTTCCAGCTCTACTTTATACCATTTTAAAATTTGATATTTTAGTTTTAGATTTTTTTTCTTTGATGCAGGAGTTTCTAAGGGTGCCCCTGTCATTGTTTATCAATAGAAAACTAAAGAGACCTTTTTGTATGGGGAGCTCTAGATCCAAAAGTCAACCAATAAATTTCCCTTGGGTAACAACTAAACATAAATAAGATTCATATTTTATAGGCTGTGACCATGTGCCAGGCACCTTATGATTCTAGGGAATCAAAGACGTAGGTATAATCTCTGCTTTTAAGGAGTTTGCTCACTACTTATTTCTACCACTGGGAAATGTCCCCAGACATGCTGGCTTAGGCTGGTGTGTGTTTCTGGGCTGTCATCACACCTTCTGAACTCCTCCATTATAACGCCCAGGATCAGATTTGCTTTTCTTTTGATGACAGTAAGGGCTGGAACTCAGAGTTTTGAGCATGGTAAGCGCATGTGCTACCACGGAGCCACCAATCCAAGCCCTGATGCATGACCTTTGAACTCAGTGGTTCTCAACCTTCCTAATGCTGCAACCCTTTCATGCACGTCCTCATTTGTAGTGACTCCCCAACCACAAAATTATTTTTGTTGCTACTTCAAAACCCTAATATTTTTGTTATGAAGTAATGTAAGTATCTGTGTTTTCTGATGGTCTTAGGTGACCCCTGTGAAAGGGTCAGTAAACCTCCAAGAGGGTCGTGACCACAGGTTAAGAGCCACTGTACTAACTTTCTAAAAATATGGGACCTGAGTCCACAGCCAGACTTTTAGTTCCTTGAAGGGCCTCATCTTTGTAGTGCCAGCAAGCAACACATCTGGAACCTGCCCAGCGTCATTCCATTCCTTCCCAGAATCTGCATAAATTCATAAATGCAAGTGAATAAATACAAGTGGGATTCTCCATGAAAGAAAAAAGCAAAAGTAGAATTGGAGAAAGGAAGAAATAAGGTTAGCTGAAAATGATTTCCAGGGCAGAAGTACAAGAGAAAAGACCAGTGGGTTCTTAATCATGGAAATGTTCTTTTGATGTGAAGAAGAAGCATAAGAAATTTACTTTGTCCCTTATTTGCATAAATTAACAAACCTTTAGAGCTAAAAAGTCAATGCCTCTGCATCACAGTGGATATACCAAGAAGTTGTAGGAGTTGTCTGTTTCTAGCTGGTGACAGGGATAGGGCTAGAAGATGGATCTCTCCCTAGTGTTCTAACAACCAAGCTTGTAGCAGCCCATCACATTCAGACTGCTGTTCTACGGATGCCTCTTTGGGAATTCTCAGGAACCAGTAACGTGCTCAGAGACAAACATTCTGACTTCAGCCAGCTCGGTTCTTTGAAAGCGTAACATGATAAGATGCTAAAAAAAAAATGTTAAACAAGTGTGGCCAGAAATTAAATAATTATTCCAATAACCATCCCTAAAGTTCATAGTTGATACCCTCTGCTTACATATGCAGACCAGGGAGATGGAGAGCCTGTCACTCAGGAGAGTGCTTGTCATACAAGTCTGACATACTGGTTTAGGATGCCCACTGCCCACATAAAAGCTGGGCACGGACATCCTAACACCAGCACTGACTGACGGACAGGCTAGCTATGTCTATGAGGCCCAGATCCGGTGATAGACAGTGTCTGACATCTGCCTCTGGCCTCTACATACCCATGTCAACATGCCCACCTACAACTAGTTCAGCACAGAAAATTTATTTTTTTCTAGTGACCCCTGTGAAGCCAACGGTGGAAGCTCTGGTTCTCAGAAGGCAGAATGGAGAGAAACATGTTGTGTTGAAATGCTCCACAGAGAGGAGCAAGCCCCCTCCGCAAATCACCTGGCTGCTGGGGAGTGATGTGGAGATCTATGGTAAGTAGTGGACAGAGAGGTTTCTTTGTTTTCTTTCTTGTTTAGATTTCTGAGCTTTTTAAGTGTTATGGTGCCCTCTGGTGGCAAGAGGTGCCCAAAGACACAGTTCGACAGATCAGTCCAGCTCCAGAGAAATCAGCCTTATAAAAACCAATCAATATTTTGTCTAATGTTAAAAGGCTAATCTCAAACCATAAATTTTTAAAAATCAGAGTAGAAATATAAGGTGAGTTATTTATAATACTTCTTAAAAACGGACAAAATTCTCTAAGTTAAGCGGTGCTACATGGAACATAAGGTGTTTCAGTCATAAAATGGGAAACCTGTCACTATATATGTACACATGATATTCAGCTTACCAAGTGACTATGTCCCAAAAAAACCACTGCATAAGTTGAAATCTTTTTCTGAAAATCTTAATGCTCCAATTCACCAAATATCAAACAACCTCATCAACCTCAGACAAAGCAAAGCATATTTATTTAAAAAATAAAAATCTGAGCTATACATGTATTTTATTCAGTTTTGTTCTGAAGGCAGTTAAAACAAAGAACAACTGCCTATATCTATGAGTGTGCATGTGTGTGCTTTTATACATTTTAATGTTGAGAAATCCTAAACTGGGGCATCATAAGTCAAGGAGTGTCTTTAATTAAACACACAAGCCTTCCTTTAATATGAATACTGTATTGCATATACAGAAAAGGATGACAAGGTTATAAGAGGCAGGTGTGATGGCTTATATATGGAACCCCAGGACATGGAAGGCTGGGGCAAAATGATTGTATGTTTGAGGCAAGCCTGGGCTACATAGTGAGTCCTGGGTCTGTTGTTTTGTGTTTCTGGCCCAGACTTTCCAGCCTAGCCTCATGGCCCGGACTTTCAGACCCATAGTCTCAAAGTCCCACTGAAATACACAGATGCTTATATTAATTGTATGTTGATTGACTTGGGGCCTAGGCATATAACTTGCTAACTCTTTACCCTTTAACTAACCCATGACTCTTACCTGTTCAGCCATGGGGCTTGGTACCTTTTCTTAGAGCAGTATAGTTGTCCTCTGTTTCTTCTGGCTTGTCCTGCAACTCTGGTGTCTCTGTGGCATTTCTGCTCTGTTCTTCCTGTTTCTAGAGTTTTCTTAGTCTGGTAGCCCTGCCCACACTTCCTGTCTGCCTTTGGCCAATCTGCATTTTTATTAAACTAGTAAGTGGGACAGTTATTTACAATGTAATAACATAATCCCACTACATGGGCCAATTTGAACTACTTAGTGAACCCTCCATAAAAACGTCTTCAATACTGTAATAATAAAGAATTATTTTTCTTTTAAACAGGATAACCATGATCTTTGGAAAACAGTTAGCACTTGCTGAAATTTCAGAAGATGTTGCCTTTGCTAACTGTACAGCCATCTGCCCTTAAGGGCTTCAAGGGGCTATGCACTGTCAAGAAAGCTGAGGGCTAAATGGAATTCTAGATAGAATAAGTCTTCAGATTCACATCTGTCTTCCAGTCCAGCAGGGTCTACCTCATCATAAAAGTCCTTCATTAATGTAACCTTCATGAGCTCTTGGGGCTTTGTGTTTTGTGTTAATAAGTTACCCTTCTTGTCTAAACACTGTGAGCTTTGCTCATTTTCCCCCAGCACAAGGTAGAAACTTACCCACTCTCCCTTACACACCGCATGATGCTTGTCTTTCTGCCCATGTCCAACCCACATAAGGCAGCTGTCTGAGTACCTAAACTAAGGTTCCCCTTGCCATGTGAACTATCCAATAGAGTTCCGTAGTCATAATTTTCCTGTCTCTTTAAATCATTGTGCAGGTGGACTCCACCATGAATTTAAGAAGGATGGGAAAACCTGTAACACCAGCAGCACGCTCATAGTTCACACGTATAGCAAAAACTCAACAGGGCAGTGCATTATCCGGCACAAGGGCCTACAGGGAAGGAAACTGGCTGCCCCCTTCCAGTTTGACAATTTGGGTAAGAAGAATGGTTTTGTTTAGCTGTCTTTAATTTAGCTTACTATTGTCCTGGTTTGCTTTTGTCTTATTAAGCTAAAATACTGACCAAAAACAATTTGAAGGAAAGAAGGTTTATTTCAACTCACAGTTCTCCAGTCATGTTCCATCCCAAGGGAACTCAGGGCAGGAATTCAGGACAGGAACCAGGAGGCAGGAGCGGAAGCAGAGGCTATGGAGGGATGCTGCTTACTAAATTGCTCCTCATGACTTGCTCAGCCTGCTTTCTTATAGAGCCCAGGACAACCTGCCAAGGAGTGGTACCGCTCATCCCTTGGTTAAGCCTCCCCACATCAATCATCAATCAAGACAGTGGCCACAGACACACCTGCAGGCCAATCTGATGGAAGAAATTCTTCAACTGATGTTCCATATTCCCAAGTGTATCAAGTGAACAACCAGTATTGGCCACTTGGTGATCTAGGACCATTCCAGGTCTCCAGCAAATGTTCAAAATGGGCCGTGGATATCAGCAATTGGTGGTTTCTATTTGCTTATTATCTTCATCCTTTGATGAGCCACATAGATAGTACTAACATTTTGTTCATCTAATCAGAAAAAAAAAAAGCAGCTGAGAATGTTTTAAAGTATGTTCACAAGTAAGCATTCTGAACCCTTTTTTATACACTATCTTCTGGGTAGGATGCAGAGAACATAAGAATTGTCCTAGGGATGTGTCATATCTAAGAGTATGCAATGTTTCTAGAGAACAGAACAAAAAGAATTAAGTTATCTGCGGACTGATTTGCTTGTCGATTTCAAATTGCAAATGAGGAACATTTAGTTCCTATCACTTATGTGGCAGTGGGGTTTTACGGCATTGAGCCACAATTTTCAAGCATCTTTAATGTAATCACCTTCTACACTTGTGTGTGTGTGTGTGTGTGTGTGTGTGTGTGTGTGTGTGTGTGTGTGTGTATGTTCATGTGAGTGTGTGAATGGTGTGCAGGTTCAGGTAGAGGTGAACATGTATGGCCAGAGGCCAGCATCTTCCTTAGTGGCTAATCTTAGTTTTTGTGACAGTCTCTCACTGAACCTGGAGGTCACTAGTTCGAGACTGGCTTGCCAATGAGCTGTATGAATCCACCCATCTCAGCCTCAGAGTGCAGGGAGCATAGACTCATGGTGTTCTGGCTTGTCTGTGGGTGCTGAGGATGCTCGCTCAGGTCCCCGCACTTAGGCAGCCCTTTACCAACTGAGTCATCTCCCCAGCCCACCTTCACATTCCTAAGAATAACTGAGAATCACGGAGAACTTTTATATGTTCAGATTTTCTCTGCTAATATTTACCTATTAGTAGTTAAAACTGAGAAATTTAAAATACATGGTTAAGTTATTTTAAAATAATAAGTCTACTATATGTTACCAAACATTGTACAGTTTTATGGAAAAATAGCAATGTTGCAAACATGTGAAAAAATGGTTCCTTTTTTATTTTTTTAAGTACTCTCAATATCTGGTTTAATAGAAAACAATGTGGTTCTCAACAGTTTCTGCATTCAGTTATTTCTACCAAGGCATCTTGCTAGCAAGAGAATCACCAGATATTTGAGGCCAGCCTGGTCTACATGGCAAGGTCTGTGTCAACTAACGCTATTATACAGCAAGACCATCTCAAAAAACAAACAAACTTTTCTCACCATATTGTATTATTTGTTTTTCTATAACTCTCCTGCTTTCCTCAAAGGTTTTACCCACAATTTGGGTTTTTAACAGATGTTTAAAAATTACATATGCTTAATTACTAAAAAAAAATTTAAACCACAGGAAATTCTTTGATTAAATGAACACCGAGAAGCATCTGTAGATTTCAGGAGACAATACCCATCTGTCACATATTGTAGTTAATAGGCACAGTTACATGCTTACACACTTACATTCTTCCTGGATGCCAGCTTTTCATTGACAGATGAAAATGATCTAAGCTGACTCTCTGGAAATATCCACAAACATTTTTTTTAATGTTACACAACATTTAGTGAGCATCTCACTTAATAAATTGGCATTGTACTAAACACTTTATGTGAATCGAGTTATCCCTGCGCACACACACACACACACACACACACACACATACACACAAGTAAAGCTAGCAACTGTATTTCATACATAAGGGAAAATATTCAGTGCTGTATAAATTAAGCATTGTTTCATCTCAACATGCTGATAATAGCATTGAGATTCAGCTCAGTCTGTAACTGGAGAAAATGGGTCAATGATATGGAAGTGTAATTCTTATGGAAATAGGAAAATATCCATATTGAGATGGACAGAGGAACTGATAGACACGTTGTGCAGAAGGACACAGCAAATGCCCTTTGTCTGTTTCTGCCGAATATCCTTGCACACAGGGGTCCCAGCATGTACTCTTGGCCATGTCTCCTAGCAGATGGTCAAGCTGCAGGGTACAGATTCAAAACACAGGTTGGGGCTCCGACTTTGGGCACAGCCCCCAGAAGTGGGTAGCAGTCAGGCTCTGTCCACTGTGATCCTGAGTGAAATGTGGCTAAAGCTAATGTCGGTGGTTGCTGACTTTTGCTTTTCCCACTTTCTAGTTTCATGTCAAGAGACAACTTCAGATGCCCCTGAACAGAACTCTCTCTCTTCTCAAGACCCCCAGCAGCCCACAAGTATGGGTAAGTCCCCAAATCACTGAAACCTTAGGAGAAATGCCTGGTTGGAAATGTATGTTTTTAATTCTACATTTAACGAATATTTTAAATTTTGTGTGTGTGGAGTGTGTATGTGTACCCATATGGTGTACTCGCTCATACATACATGGTGGAAACGAGAAGTTGATGTAAGAATTTTAATTTGTCCACTCCTCCTGCCTGTTTCTGAGTGATTCATTGATTTTTGAAATAAGGTTTCTCATTGAACCAGTAGCTCAGTATTTCAGTTAGACCAACTGGTCAGCAAGCCTGTCAGAATGCTCCCTCCCATCTCTACTGCCCAGGGCTGGGGTATGAGGCATGTGCGGCTGTACCTGAGTTTTATGTGAGTTACAGGAATGCAAGCTCTTGAGCTTGCATGGTGAGCTCTACCTGCTAAACCATCTCCTCTCTCTTTATTTTTATTTTTCATAGGATTGTATAAACCTCCTCAAACTGGTTGTAGTTGTGTGGTATCCTGGGATAAAATTAGGTTAAGAATTCTTATTTTGTGAGCTTGTTATTCCAGGGCCTTATGAACTCAGAGCTATTTACACACGCGTGCGCGCACACACACACACACACACACACACACACACACACACACACACACACACACACACACACGACTGTGGCATGTGAATTCCATCTTTGACAAAGACATAGCTGAAGTCATTTGGGAGACTTGCTCTTGGTTTTCTATGTACAGCATCACAAATGTAAAGATTCCCACCCACAGAGAGATGAGGAGTAGGAGATGGGGTCAGGAGTATTATGAACAACAGTGTGCCCCATCACTCATGAAGGCACATTTCTCAGTTACTTGGTTGTCAAGAACACGAATCACTTTGACAGGATAAAGCCATAAGAAGGATTTTTAAAACTCTTGCATTTTAGATAATGAATCAACTAGTTAACTTAGGGGGAAATATCATAGATTTCATTTACTTCATGAAGCACTGTATATGCCAATAGTGGATAATCAGGAAATGCGCAATAAGGGGGCATGTGAATGAATGAACGAGCAAACGAACTAAGCCTAAGCTTAGCCTCTCTCAGGAAGGTATGCATTCTGCGTATCCTCTATAATAATTCTGTATGGTAAAGTAACTGTCTTCAGGTCATTATCATGTTCATAGTTTTCAGGATCAGATCATATTTTTTTAAACGCTGTGTCCTGAGTAACATTGAAAGTGAATGTTTGGGGTTTTAAACATTGAAAAATACAATATATACTGTACAGATTTTTTTTTGAAGCGTGGTGAAAATTGAAAACATTATGAAGTGGAGCAACCACATCCTTGCTTCAATAATTCAATATTTTTAAACGTGTTTAGAATCTGGTTGTTTTTAAATTGCCTGACACTGCTACTGAACAACTCAATTTTCTGCTCTGCATTTTCATATACAACCTAGGATTTAAGAGACATGGTCTCTAAAATTCTTTGCAGCTTTCAATTTCTGCAATTTTATTACTGTTAATATCTATTTTGAGAGCAGGAGGCTTCCTTCCCCCTCGGGGCCACACAGTGGCGCTGTGCAATGGCTGATAAAACACTTAGCAAGAGGGAATTGGAAGCATAAGCAACAGAACCCCAGAAAAGCTCCGTTATTGTTCCCGTTCATCTACAAAAGCCTCACAGTTCACCCTGTTTCTAAAAGAGGAGCATTTAGACTTTAGACTGGCCACCGAGACACGCGGTTCAAGAAGCTTTACCCTGTGCATTTCTACCCAAGTTTCTCCAGAAAGTCCAGATGATGTCCCAAGCCCTCCTTGTTCAGTGAAGCATCCTACAGCCTTCCTCCCTAATTGTCCTCACCCAGGAAAGAAGCATGGAATGATGAGTTTAGCTTAGGTTTCCCAGTTAGGAAAAAAAAACTGGAAATTTCCTGGTTGACCCTGCTACTCAACTGCTTCAGGACTAGGTCCTTTGCCAGCTGCTCAAAACCTGTTCTCCCAGAGCTGAGATGAATGCCACAGTCTGGTGTACATTAAGTGTTCAGTAAAGAGTGATCTTTACAAGTAAGACAAAGGAAGTCTGGCTATTTGTGACTATTTTTGTAAGAAACTGCTACTTTGAGGCAAAATAAGACAGACACAGAAAGACAAAGACTGCATGTTCTTTCTCATATGTAAGAACTAAAAATGTTGTAGAAGTAAAAATGACTGTGGTTACTTTTCATTGAAACTTAGGAGGGATGGGGTGGGGGGAGTTAGATGATGGCAATAGTAAGTTCTGTTGCTCTGCAGCATGGTAGGGTGACCGTTGTTTAGATCAGCTGTCACAGTGGCTAGCAGAATGGCCCAACAGGTAAAGTGCTTTCTACACAAGTCTGAAGATCCAAGTTCAGATCTCTAGTAGCCATATAAATTCCTGTAGCCTACACTAATCTCAGCACTGGAGAGGCAGAGATGGCCATTTCCTTAGGGCTCACTGACCTCTCTAGTAGGTTCATTGAGAACCTGTCTAAAAAAATAAACAAATAAATAAATAAACAAATATAAATAAATAAATAAATAAATAGATAAATAAATAAATAAATAAATAGACAGGCCCAAACACAGTGGCATGTGCCTTTAAATCCAGTGCTTGAGAGGCAGAAGCAGGAATATTTCTGGGAGGTCAAGGCCAGCCTGTAGTGAATTCTAAGCCAGCCAGGGGTTATATAGAGAGAATCTGTCAAAAAAAAAAAAAAAAAAAGATGGTGAAGAGAAAGCAAGAAGACCAAGACACTTCCTTAAAATAAACTTTATCTCGACTAGAGAAATAGCTCAGAGAAAAAGCACTGGCTGTTGTTCTGGCAGAACTGGCTTTGATTCCCAGAATTCACATGGTTACTCACAATCTTGTGTAAATCCAGGGGATCTGACACCCTCTCCTGGCCTCCTTGGGTACTTGGCACCCACTGTGCACATACATACACACACACATACACACATACACACATACACACATACACACATACACACATACATACACACATACACACATACACACATACACACACATACACACACATACACACACACATACACACATACACACATACACACACATACACACACACATACATACATACATACAAACATACAAACACCCACTCACATTAAATAATATATTTTGAGAGAAACTAGCTCTCTGTCATAACATTAGTTCTTTTCTGTGGGTAGAACCTTCTGGACCTAAACTTCCCTTAAAGGCCTACATGCCCACACCATCACATAGCAAATAAAATGAGGTTTAGAGAGACAGTCAAATCAGGGCAGTTTAGGATGAATCACATATATGTGACATATGAATATATATGTCGTACTTTCACCTTAGTCTCAGTGATGGGAAATTCCAGTACACAAGAGACCGACAAGGAGGAAGAAGAGCATGTCACTCAAGACCCTGACTTGTTCACTGGTGAGTGTTACCACTACACTTAGAGTAGACATTCATATTCTGACCTTCTAGCTGTGTGCCCAGTGGTCTTCATTCCTTGTTTCCTGTGACCTTTTTACCCTTCTGGCATGTTAATCACACCTTTGCTCCATCCCTAGTTGCCTCTTGACTTCCTGTCATCCTGGTCCCGTAATTTTTGCTAACTCCTGCATCTCCACACCAGCTAACTAACTCTACTTCTGAGTTCTTTTGTTTTAAAAGGATTTTTGTTTTTTTGTTTTCTGAGACAATGTTTCTCTGTGTAACAGTCCTGGCTGTCCTGGAACTCACTGAGATCTGCCTGCCTCTGCCTCCCAAGTGCTTGGGATTAAAAGTGTGCACCACCACCACTAGGCTTTTAAAAGCACTTCTTTTTCATGGGTCTGCCTACATACTTGTATGTGTACCCCATGTGTGCCTGGTGCCTGCAGAGGCTAGAGGATGATGCTGGAGCCCTGAAACTGGAGTTACTGATTGTTGTGGGTTATTGTGCGGGTACTGGGAGTCAAACCCAGGTCCTTTAGAAGAGCAGCTGGTGTTCTTAGCTGTGGAGCCTTTCTCCAGCCCCTTTTATAAGTTCCTAAATGTAAATGTTCTTGATTTCACTGCTTCACCTTGTCTCTGTTTAAATTTGGATATTTGGGGTTAAACCCAAGATTTCACACATGCTAGGAAAGCTTTGAGCCAGCTTTTCTTAGTTTATAGAAAGGCCGCTCATTCCTGAGCTGTTTCCTGTTGCGTATATGCAGAGGAATTCCATATTGCTACTTACAGAATGTTCTTCTGGGCATCAATCTCAATTCCATTCTGTGTTCCCCCCCCCCCCTTTTTAACATTTACTATCCATCTTAGGGAGCACCACACTCATGGGGAGGAGGTCGGAGAACAGCTTTCAGGAGTTGGTTCCTCCCTTCTCCTGTGTGGGTCCCAGGAACCAAACTCGGTAGCAAGAATCCATTACTAGCTGAACCGTGTCGCCGGCTCTTTCATTCTGCATTTCCATGTCTTTAGTAAAACGTCTTCTCTCCTAAGCTCAACATTGCCAAAACCCAAGCAGCATCCTTTAAACAAAACAGTTTGTTTGAAGCATTATATTCCAACTCATTTCTCTGTGCAGATAAAGAACTGGATGCATAAATACATGACGCACATGTAGTTATCAATGACTCATGAGTTCTCTTCCAGGTATTCTGTCTATGATCATAGTTACTCCCTTAATATTGGCCCTTATTATCTTATGACTTCAGCTCATCCTCTTCTGGTCCAGGCTTAGCACTAGAGAGGTAGAGACAGGTGGGTCCCTGTGGGTTTGGGGCAAGCCTGGATTACATAGCAAGTTCCAGGCTGGCCAGAGCTACATAATGAGACTATATCTCAAAAGACAGAGAGAGAGAGAGAAATACAGCTGAAGACTGACCATCACATTCCATAATGACCAGGGGAAAAGCCACAAAGCCCAAATTGCCTAACGCCCTGCCATTTTCCTCTCAGAAGCCCGTGCTCAGTACATAGGCCTGGAGAAGAGAAAGAGTGGCATCCTGCTGCTCACGCTGGTGTCCTTCCTCATTTTCATCCTCTTCATCATTGTCCAGCTCTTCATCATGAAGCTCCGTAAAGCACACGTGATCTGGAAGAAGGGTGAGTGGGCAGAGAATCCGGTGAGGTCCCTAAGAGCCCGAAGGCTGACCAGAGAAAAGGGAAACCTGTCAATCAACACTCCTCTCTTTGCTGCCCTGCAAGCTGATCAGTAAGGGGCATCACTCAAATAAGCAATCATTTGTTTTCTAGAAAACATAGGATCTCCAGGGAACGTGCCCAAAAACTGTCAGTCAGGGAAGCTGATGTAGCTATGAGAGTTTGTGCTGAAATGTAGATGCTCTTGCTGACAAAACACTGAGCCGGTTCACTCAGCCTTCACTGAGTGCCCACTGCATGCCAGGGATCATTCCCAGTGAGTCTACAGGACAGGAGGCCCCTGGTCTCCTTATGTTTATGTATGGATAGAGGTTATGTTCTACTTATAGATAAATGTCTGATGCCTTTCATATTTTGCAAGAATATGCTTCACTCATCAATAAGACCCTAGCCATTTCCCCTAAGCATTCTAATGAGTTACCGTTTAAACCAAAACAATAACAACCATAATGATACCATAGTAATCAATAAATCAAAATAAAAATATCTAAGTATAGGTAATCACTATTGAAATGCATATAGTCAACATATAAGAGGACTTTAGAAGTTATTCAGAATAATTCCATGAATATTTGTAGGATTAAAGCCTCTCTTCAGGATATGAAGGAGGATATGAAGACCACAAAAGCTAGAGAATGGGGAGCAGGGCCATAAAATGCTGTCTTTCTGGATGTGGCATGGCAACTGGCATTATGAACTCATAGTGGCTATGACTACCTGTATAGGAGCTGCAAACACAATGACGATGATGATGGTGATGAGTTAGGAAAACTATGAGAGTGATCAGGGGTAGGAGAAAGCATGAGAAAAGGGAATGGGGTAACTACCATCACAATATATCATATACAAATCAAAAACCTAAAACTAACTTTTAAAAAATTCTCTCTTCGATGTCAACTAATTACGTAGCCCTATGATTCTGTCTGTTGCAGCATCCACAAGATAACTGTCTAGCCCCTGACATGTCATGAGCCTCTATCAAGATGGGCTACAAAGATAAACTATCCAATTTTGAAAAATCAGTACACATGCTAAACCTCAAACATAATACGGTATTTGTGGTATACCAGTTAACTAAAATATATTGTGAAACTAATATCTTTCCCCCCCCCCCTTTTTGACTGTAGCTGCTAAAGTATTTTAAATGACTTGAGCTTTAGTGCTGCTGGACAAGGCTGATCTAATCACATATGGTCCTCTAATAACACAAAATTCTTTATCCCAACTCAAGATACTACATGATAGTCTAAAAGCATCATTCTTGATAGCTTAGTATGAGCTTATATAGATAAAGTAATAACTCATTATGGATAGACCCAAGGGGGTAGCCAAGAGGGGGTAATGAGGGGAAAATGAATAGCATGTGCTTTCCTTTACATGTAGAAAATACATATAACATAAAAGCAGAAGGAAAACTAGAGAGGAACTGTGGAAGGGGAGAAGAGATCTAAGTGGGGGTAATGGAGTGATGATGGGAGGTAAACGTGAGAAAACCATATTGATACATATGTGCCTTGGTTACTTTTCTATTGCTATAAAGAGACACCATGAACAAGCTGACTTATAGAATAAAAGCATTTAACTGAGGACTTGCTTATAGTATCAAAGGATGAGCCATTGTCATCATAGTGGGGAGTGTGGCAGCATGCAGGCAGGCAAGTGTGGTGTTGGAAAGTAGCTGAGAGTTCCACATCTTGATTCACGGGTAGAGGTAGAGAGACTGGGCTTGGTGCGGCCTTTAAGTGACCCATCTCCTCCAACAAGGATGTCCTAATTTTTCCCAAATAGTTCCACATATAACTAAACATTCAAGTATATGAGTCTATGTAGGTCATTCTTACTCAAACCACCACATATGCACAAAAATGTCAAAATAAAAAAACAACATTTTGTATGCTGACTAAGTCAAGTAAAAGATAATTTGACCATAATATGTACCCAAAGAAAGGGTCTGATGAATGGTGTAGTATTATTTCAAAGTCTCCCCTTAACGATTGGCCACCATCATTCTGTTAGGACTATTGCAATTGTCCCTTTCTGAAGGACAATGCTTGTCTCTATTGTCCTGTTTTGGCTTCATCTCTTACAGTGCCCCTGGGAACCCCAAAATACTATAAGATGGCATATTGAGCTAATGAACAGGAGGCACAGGAGGTCATGACAGGTCAACAGTAGTCAGGTTGTCATCTTCCTTAGACATCCATTTCTCACGGGGTCTGCAATGTCAGAAATTAGTAATGTAATGCTCTTTTCTTACAGAAACTGACATTTCAGAGCAAACTCTGGAAAGTTACAGGTCAAGATCCAACAATGAAGAAACATCTTCCCAAGAGAATAACAGCCAGCGTAAGTCACATATGCGCCCCGACATTTCGACAGTGAGGGTCATTCGTAAGTCACATTGGGGAGTGTGGGTAGGGAACAAAAGTTTGATTGGACCTGATGGATTTACATTAGATTTATAATACTTAAGGAAGTTTATCTTTAAAAATTAAGTGGTAGTTAAATCTACAGAGTAGAAAAACCCTCCACTTTCGGAAGGCCGGCTCTGATTTTGCTGTCACACTTTGTGGTGTGGCCTGAACAGCACAGCATCCTACACAAAACCTTGGTCAATGAGACACTATCCGCCCCCCCCCCCCCCCCCCCCGTGCTCTAATCTGTAAGTAAACAACCAAATTTATCCTGCATCCTTGACTTAGTCACGATGCCCAAAACAAAATGAAGCATCTGGTAAATTTTTGTTGAATAAATGAATTCCAGGATTAATTAATTCAAAGAAAAACATTTGGGGTCTTTTGGATGACTTCACTACTTTACACAAAATAATGGTGGGAAAGACCCTAAGACAGAAGGGATAACATAGCTGTGGGTGGGAGTCTATGTCTGCACACATACTCATGTGTATTTCTGATTTAAAAAAAAAATCTAGTAGACAGAAGTCAGGCAGAACAATAGTATGGCAAGAATTTTATATCTTCTAACCTGTTGTATGTCCTCTGTAAGGATTAATGCCAAGCGTTTCAGGAAATGTGCTGAGCTTCGCTGCTTGGCTCTGTTTGTGTGGTGGAGGGGTTTTGTAGGATCTGGTCTCTTAAAACATCTGTACCTTTCTGTTTCGGTTTGATTTTCCAAGGTATGACACAGAGAGAATAGGCTTCTAGTAGAAGAGACACGGTGGCCAGATGATGGGGAAACAGCCTACTACTGGCTAGTGGGCTGTGAAGCACAGGTGACTGGCATCAGAACTGTATATCCCTGGGCAAGGGGAAAGTTAAACAGCCCAGAAAAAAGGAAAACCCTCACCCCAGGTGCTGAGCAAACAAACCACAAATGGCCTATTGGCTTGGTTTTAAGGAAATGGAATGGACACCTGCATTCAGAACTCCCTGAATGTGGGGAGGTGGAGAAATGGGGATCTCTCCATCTTCAAAGGAGAAAGATTATCTCCTGGGCTCAGATCCCCATTTTCCTTCTGTGTTAGTCAGGTTTGGTTTGGTTTTTCACTCCTGTGGCAAACACCTGGAAGGAAAAGGGATTTATTTTAGCTCATATGTTCAAAGGTCTCTGCCTACTGTGATGGGGGGAGGGTAGTGGAGGCAAACCTTTCATATCATGGCAGCCAACAGTGGGCAGAGAAAGAACCCACTTGCTCACTAGCTTCTTCTTCCTCTCTCCCTTTGATTCTACCCAGGCCAGGCCCTGGCCTGTAAGTTTGGGCTTCTACACTCAGGGTGGGTGCATTACCCCTATTTCACCCTCCCTAGAAACAACAGATACCCCCAAAGTCATTCTTTACTGACTTTCTAGAGGTTTGTCAATCCAATTCATGATACACAGCCCCTTTCTCCATGCCTTGAATCCAATGCTACAGCTATATTGTTTTATGCTTTCAAAAGATCAGTCTGGGGCCAGCTCCAGCTCTAAGTTTTGAGAGTTCTGTCCCAACCTCATTTTTCCCCACAAGCCTTGTTATTTTCGAGTTTGTGATTTTGCTGAAGGCAATGTATCATTTTCTGTAGTTGATAGACAACAAAAATGTCTATGTATTTTATGTTAGATTGATTAGCATATCATTTATGTAGCATAAGTTGTTTTTAAATTAAAACACAGAAGTTTATTTAAAACATTTACACATGCCAAATTATTGTAGGTTAGATTTTATAACTAAAACACGGCCGCCAAAGAGCTTCAAATAAGTGGGTGCAAAGCTGCTCAAAACTCATCTTGAATGTGCTCTTGTTTCAGCTTCCCAGTCTAAGCGTTATATGGACTACATCACAGGGTTCTATTCAGGGGTGAAAGCAAAGAGGAAGGAGAATGCACAGCCCTGGAAACAAGAAAGCAAGCACAGCCGTGTCCCAGAGAGTATTGTGTAAGTGTTCCCTGAAATAGAAGATAGGATTCCAGGACAGCCGTGTAAGGCCCTGGAAAGGAGCATGAAAATAAATGTCCAGTGAATACAATTCAGGACAGTGCCCACTGAGCCAGGGCAGAAACATGAGGACCAAGCCATGGACAGAAAGCTCCTCAGTGAAAGAAAAACATCAAAAGAACCTATTATGACTGGCACTACTTCAGAGCAAGAGGACTCTACTGGGTCTTTTGGCTCAGGGTCAGTATGACCAGCAAATGTCCGACCTGGAAGCAAGCGGTCAGTAGGCAGCAGTTTTTAGATATGGGGCTGCAGTGAAACTATTTAAATTGGTTTTAAATCTTCCCCTCTGGTCAAGAAGAACTTAAGGATGAGAAGTGTGCAAAGGAGACCTGAGATACCAGAAGCCTGCTTTCAAGCATGCTCTCAGAAGGTGTCACATGGGCAATAGGGGGAAATGGTACATCACATGCTGTGATGGACATGAAGAGCCGGAGATCTACAACTCTCAACGTAAGAGGTGGATTCAACTGCCAGTTTCTTAGGTTTCCTTGCGTGTGAGATAACCGAGAAAACATTTTTTTTAAACCTGATTACACCGTGACAAAAGCATGTGTGGAAGAAAACCATGGGTTTAATTAACAGGTTGTTAAATTCATGAGTGGCTTTTGGGATCCTTTAATAAAGACCAAAATGTGTCTTTCTGGAGGTTGTTTTGCTTATTGATTCTCTCTGTAAAAATGATTTATAACTCTCTTTTCAAAAAAAAAATCAGTTTAGAGGACATGGTAAATTCTGATGCTCTATGAAACATTTCTCCCTATTTGGATCTGAGAAAACTAAAAACTAATTTGAAAGTATCACATACACACACCCATGCACACATGCACATACCCACACATACTCACACACATCCACACAAACATGCATACACACACCTATATTATGAACGTGTTATTATTGCAGGGAAGCTCCTGGTTCTAGCCCTTCTGCTATCATTTTTTCTTTTAACATTTACAATATTATAGCAAGGTGTAAAGGCAGCACAGAAGACCTTCCTCACCTCTCTGAGAGTGAATGGACCTAATGCTCATCAGCCCTTAAACCTTCTGAGTATTCCAGCGAAGACACATATCACCACAAAGCAGCCAACTAAGTCAGGAAAACAGCATTCTTTCTACTCATGGTCCTTAAATGTTATGGTGGTTTGCGTAAGATTGGCCACCATAAACTCATATGTTTAAATGTTAACTTGGTCCCCAGTTAGTAGAAATATTTAGGAAGGATTAGGAAGTGTGGACTTGTTGGAAATGTGTCACTGGAGACCGGTTTTGAGGTTTCAAAATCCCATATGAGGCCCAGTCTTACTCTCTCTGCCTACTGCTTGAAGATCAAGAAATAAAGCTCTGAACTGCTGCTCCAGGATCATGCCTGTTTGCTTCCCATCATGATAATAATGGACTAACTCTCTAAAACTATAGGCCAGCTCCCAATTAAAGGCTTTATTTTATAAGGGTTGCTTTAACCGTAGTGTCACAGCAGTAGAATAGTAACTAAGACACCATTCCAGTTTTCCTAATTGTCCTAACTGTCCTGAAGACCCCAATTAGATTTTCACTTCATCTTGGAATTATTTATCTGCCTTTTTTTTTTCATGGGTGTTTGCAATACAGGGTAATTACTTTAAAGAGCAGCCCCCAGTCATGCGTTGTCCGATGTTTCTTTGAGATCGGGTTCAAGTAACACTTTCATCGAACTCTCAAAGAAGCCCATTGGGTTTTATTTATCCCACTTGATTTCTGCTGCTCATCTTTATTGATTCATGTGGTACTGCTGCAGTTCTGCACTGTAAAGCCACTCTCCAACTATTTTATGGGGAACTGCTTCAGACTTTGAAGCTATTCACGGATTTTCTTAGATCTGTACTTTCTTAGAGTCTGCCTCCTCACTATCCAGTGGGCTGTTATCTGACTATCACACTGATCCATTGCTAATTTCACAGACAAATTGTGGACACCAGCTTCTTTATCCTCCTAGCAGACACGTATCCATCATCAGGTGCGCAGTTCACTTCTGATACTAGACATTCAGACTTTCCCTCTGCCAGCCCTGAAATCAGCAATTCTTTAAGAATTCCTGTTTAGTGGCTCCAAGGTCCTTCTCCTGTGAAGGCTCCAGTTCTAATTTCTGTTCTTCCATCCTCATTTCCTCCATGTGCAGTCCCTGCTCACTAACCTTGGCCTCACACTTCGTGGCCCCTCTGTGTGGAAGTGTTTGGAATGTACACAAGCACACACACTCACCAACCTTCTCACCCATTCAAATTGACATTGCGGGCAAGAGTAGCTCTTTATGGGGCACCATCTCCTCCTTAGGATGAGCCTCCCCCACTCTCTCTGGACCTCCACATGTTCCTACTCACACTGATGCCTTGTCTTCAGGATGGAACTGTTTGGGAAGAGCATGAGGGTAGGATGCTGGGAGTAAGTTAGGAATCCTGCTTTCCAAGGGTATTTTGATGTGCAAAGACATCTAGATCTGACACATTGTTCATAGTTTTGTTGGATCTCTGTGTCAGCCGTTCATCAAGCCACTAGTAGTTTGAAAACAATCCAGAAGGAAGCACTCTTACCTCAGGGGTGGTTCTGTTGGCCACCTTTGAGTCTCTGTTTGTAGCTAATCTTCCCACACGGTATCTTCTGTGACTGCCCCATCTCTCCAGATTCATTATCAAGAATGAGGTGAATGTGCCAACAATTCAGCAGCATGCCAACTGTCAGAATCTCCTGAAAGAATATCCTAATATGGGGATTCCCAGTTCGTTCCCAGGGCCCATTGTCAGGAGGTTTGTGGTAGAATTTTTGAATCAGTATTTTATAAAGACTTTACTGCAACCTGGTAGGAAACTGTGGTGGAGCACAAACCAAATGTTTTCAAAGCAGAAATGAACAGTTAATGCTGCGGTTGAGGTGATCACAACCTCCCCATCATCACTTTAAAGCATTCATGCCAATATTGCATAAATGACTGAGGGCGAAATCTAAATGCCAGTCCGAGCCTACCTGGCCTCAAGACCACACCCACTCTATTGCTGTAGTAAGATGACTTTGGGGGAAATGGAATGAGATATTGGGAGCTGTCTTCAACATCTCTCATTTGCCCTATGAGACTGATGATTCCGGCTACATCAGTGTCATCGTTTCCATCTCTCTGGAGATATGTGAAGTGCTAGCAGGTGAGCAGAGAGCACCGGGTTCCCAGGGTTGGTGGCATTGAGAGCATTCTTCAACTAGAAGCTGCCTTTCTGGTCAGGTGTTTTGTTTCTCTGGTTTTGGAGTCTACCTGCTTTTTTCTTCACGCTAAGTGGGCACTGGAAGATTACCGTGCAGCCTTTATTTCCCCCAAAGCTTTAAAATTACTTTATTAAGTCCCTTATATAATCCAATTATAGTGTATCATCCATGCGTTGCAGAGAAATTTACCAATAAAATAGTTATATTTATAGATTTCTTGCACCTCTGTACTTCTTGGTCTGGTTTTACAAATAGAATATCCAAATTAGAAAGGAATTTATGTCAAGCATTACAATGTCTGTTGAAGAAACTTAATGTCCTAGAAATATTAGTTTAAGTTTTGAGAGGGAAGTTTTCTTGAGTGACAAGATGGTTCAGCAAGTAAGCCTCTTGCTGCAAATCCTGAAGGTTTCATTTTATTGTCTGGGACCCACAGGGTGGAAGGAGAGAATGGATCCTTGAAAATTGTCTTGACCTCCACATGCATACACACACAAAAAGAATGAATAAATAAATATAATTATTTTTTAAAAAGAAGTTCCCTGGGCTCATACAAGTTTGTGAACTATCAAACATTACAACTTCAACATACAGGATCTAAAAGTTGTCATAAAGGGATCTGTGTGGCTTTACTTAACCCAGTTTTGTTCGGATGTCATTTACCCACAAATAGTGATCCCTGTCCCTGTATGTATGGGGGACAGTTTCAGGACCTCCCTTCTATCATTACCCAAAATACCCAAATATGAAGATTTTCAGGTCCCTTATATAAAACTGTGATACTCATTTATATACTGCATACATCCTTCTGAAAGTATAAATTACTTCCAGATTATGAATAATACTTAGTGCAATGTAAATGATAAATGGATAGCAATTACAGTCTGTTTGGGGGGAAATAATAACAAGAGTTGTACATGCCCAATGAAAAGTGACCTGTTTTGATACCCAAGATTGTTGTATGAAGTTTATGGCCCTGACTTCTTGGGTTTGCCTGGTGGCTTGGACTTTCTAGCTTACAGTCCCATAGTCCCAATGAAACATACAGATGCTTACATTAATTGTAAGCTGAATGACCTGGGACCCAGGCATATAACTTGTTAACTCTTTACCCTTAAACTAACCCATGATTCTTATCCTGTTCAGCCATGCGGTTCGGTATCTTTTCTCAGAGCAGCATAGTTGTCCTCTGCTTTTTCTGCCTTCTCTGTGGCATTTCTGCTCTGTTCTTCCTGTTCTCAGAGTTTTCTTAGTCTGGTAGGCCCGCCCACATTTCCTGTCTGCCTTTGGCCAGTTAACACTTTTTATTATACTCATAGGCAGGACAGTTATTTACAATGTAACATCATGAATCCACTATACAAGATTTGTTGCTTTCATGGATGTAGAATAAATATTACAATAAGTACAATAATTAAATCAGTACTGTCCATTTAGGCATGAGTGAGTTCTTGATAGGTTTCTGAAAAAGATTTTTGTTTGTTTGTTTACATATTTTGAAACAGGATCTTACTGTGTGGCCCAAGATATCCTCAAATATACAAACCGTCTCTCTCAATGCCTGGCACAGAAAATTCTTAATGATAAAAGGAAGCTTACGGAATCAAGAAATCTTTCCCTGAAAATGTAACTACAAATGATGTCTGAGCCAGCATCCCTCTTTCATGGGGCAGGCAACTGTGCCAAGGACACTGCAGCAAAGAGATGGAGAAAACCTATGTTCTTACTCGTCTTGAGCTGCCGTGTCCAAACTATTGTGAATGGGAAAGCTGACAGTTATTCAAGTCAGACAAGCTGGATCTACAGTTACCTTCTCCCAAATGCAGCAGCTTGAAATCCTAGAACAGGCTGTTTTGTGCATGGTCTTTATCCTGGAAAACACAGATGCAGTGTTATTTACTGATGGAAGTACAGTGACCCAAACACAGTCAAGCATCTGCCAAAGATGTGACTGGGATTGGGACCTTAGGCTCTGGGCTCCTGACGTGCCCAAAGCAAGATTCTGCCTTTTTTCCCTACACGTGAAGCAGCTTTATGCTTTTTCCCTCTCACTCATTAAAAGATGGAGCTAGAGAAGAATGGGCAGAGCCTGCTCAATGCTGCCTTCTAGGAAGAAAATCAAAAGAATGATTATCATACCACCCCATTACAATGGATGGATGGACAGATGGACGGACAGAAGATAGATAGATAGATAGATAGATAGATAGATAGATAGATAGATAGATAGATAGATAGATATTCTGGCTCCAAACATCACCCATACTATCTGTCATTAGGTGAAAATAGAGAAAATGACAACCACCCAACAGTCCAAGCACCCTGGAGTCACAAGGCTCCCTAAGATGAAGAAGGTGGTTTGAACTGCTGACCGTTAATGAGCCCACTAATTTAACCCAACAACATAATCTCCCCTCCACTTCCTCTGGCTGAAGTCATGGTAATTTGCTATATTCATAAAGGGGTTTGATCTAGATGAAACGCTGTTGCATTTTTTTTTAACCATCCTGAACCTTCTAAAGGAAAAGAAGCCCTCTTCCTCCCTGTAATGCACTCATGAGCAGGTCTGTCATCATGGTTGAAATATGTTAATTTCCCCCATCGTCTCATCCGCTCCTTGTTTTCAGATACAAGCAAACCAAGTCACAGGGAGCAAAAATGTCTTGTAGCCTCCCCAAATGTACCATACAGTTTATGGTTTTGTTTTTGTTTTTAAGAGCCATTTTACTTAATTTCTAGAAAAGCCTAAATTCAGAGAAACAACTGTATTGATATTTAAAGATAGAAAATAATTTTGCCAGGGTGGTTTTGGCTCCATGAAACAACAGATCTTTTTTTTGTATGTTATTATTAAGACAGGAAAGCTCAGGGATGGAGAGATGGCTCAGCAGTTAGGAACACATGTTGCTCTCATAGAAGACTGGTGTTCAGTTCCCAGCACCTACATCCAAGAACTCAACCATCTGTAACTCCTGTTTCAGGGGGACATATTGCCTCTTTCCTCCTCAATCACACACACACACACACACACACACACACACACACACACACACACACACACACAAACACACACACACTACCAGGAAGATAGGACTCCTGCAAACCACGTTTCTCCTTTCCTAACAGGCTTCTTGCTGGCTCCCCTGGTGATATGCAGGAGAAAGAGGTGGCCAATGCTAAGGAGGAAAAGGAACTGACATTCCTTTTCTTACTGTATCCTCCAAGTCCCCTTGGCAGAGTTTTTTCATCTCCATGAGCTTGGTAGGTTTCAGCAGGGTTATGTGAGTCCCTTCTGTTCCTCCCAGAGCCAGGTCTGTTAGTGTGTTCTCATCCCATTCAGAGGCCTGGAGCCTTGCCCCAAGTGGCCCTGCTCCAAGCTTCTCAAGGATAATGATTTCAGGTTTGTCTCTGGCCTTCCCTAGCCATAAAAGCTTTCCGGAGTCACTATACCCATAATACGTGTGTCCCCTTTCCAACTCTTTATATCTTCATATCAAATTATTTCCATCAAAACAGCTGATATGCCCTGACATTTGTGTCTGTTATTCAAACCTTTAGTTACAGCAGATTATAAACAACTGATGCAGAGTGAGAGGGAGGTGAGCCAGACTCAGGGAGGGAGAGGTTCAATGCTGAGAAGGTGGTGTGTCTCTACCAGAAGCTGTTGGATCACAGCACTTAGGAATCACACAAGGTCCTTTAACTGCTGAGAACCAGAATAAATGTGCTCCAGATGATGCAGAAGCAGTGAAGAATCGCTGCAGTGGTCCACACTGACTGGTGACTGAGAAGCCAGGTGGATGCGGGCTTCTCTCTTGAATCCTCAAAGTAACACATCTTGAAAGCAGCTTCAGAAAGGATATACATGTGCAGGGTTTTCCTCTGCGTGAATGAAGGTTGCTAACATGGTAATTCATTCAGTGAATAACAACATAAATAACACAAATGCTTCATATAACTCAGTTTACTTTGTCAGTGAACACTAGGATCTTACTGTACATATATAGGAAAAGTCCCTGGCTGTGAAAAGAAAGTGAGTATAATCTGCTGTAATAAGAATCCTATTGTAATGTAAAAAAAAAACTAGTAGAAAGATTATTTCCCAATTCCCTGTTTCATATATTAGTGAAGCAACTGGTCTGTAAACATTCTTGCCTCTTTGGAGGCAATTATTCAGACCTACTTGTGTCTCTAATGTGAGTATAATTTCCTTTCTTCATCTTGGAAAAAATTTTGACTGTAGGCATCCACATATAAATATGTCCTTTTCTTCTTTTCCTATGTCTCTTTTTTCCAAGGCAGGGTTTCGCTGTGTAGCCCTGATTGTCCTGGAACTCTCTTTGTGGACCACAGGCTGGCCTCCACCTGCCTCTGCCTCCCAAGGGATTCAAGGTGTTCACCACCCTCCCCCTCCCCCTCCCCCTTGAATGTCTTAAAGAAGTATCAGTTCCAACCGGTAAAGTCCGAAAATAAAATCTCCAAAGTACTCTGATTACAATCCTAACTTCATATAAATTCCTACTTAAGCGTTTTTTGTTTGTTTGTTGTTTGTTTTTTTGAGTTGTTACCCCTGCTGGATGTGTACCTATAAACCCAGAAGAGCTAGGTTTAACTGTTGTTTAATTTTATGTTTCCATATTCACCAGTTTGGATGCTGTATGAGATACCTTCATCATAGCTATGACAAAATGCCAGGCAGCAAGAAAAGAGGTGATTATTTGGGTGTTTGGCTTCAGCCTGTCAAAGTGGGCAAGACTTGGCTGAATCGAAGGGGTCAGCATGGCACACACTCTTCACATCGTGGGGTAACTGGAAAGCAGAGAATTCAGAAAAGGGCTTTATGCCTCAAAGACCAACCTCAGTGACCCATCTCCACCAACCAGATCCCCAACCACAAAAAATCGCCACCAGCTGGGAACCAAGTGTTCAAACCCATGAGCCTGCGTGGAACGGTTCAGGTTTAAGTTGTCACAAATACATAAAAAACGTATGCTTACTCCAGGTGACTGTCTGAAGGTGAAGTTGCTGGGAACTAAGGTGTGACTGAATATCTCAGATGTTCACACTTCGGGCCATATAATTCCCTTGACCCTTGGAACTGCTGTGTTTTTCTGTTTGCTGTTCCTTTGTGTGTTTCAGCATTTTGAGACAGGCTGTCACTCCCCTGCATCCACCAGCCACTCCCTCTGACTGTGTACTCCCAAGTGGCATCAACGTGGCCACCTTTTCAGCATAAGATACCTGTGTGGTGAGTGTGCTGTCCTGAATGGCTTTAATTTTCCCTCTTCTGAATATTAATGAATGAAGTTCCTTTTCTATACGGGTCAAATGTTTATTGGCCACTTGTCCTCTCCTTTCCTCCAGCCTCCCTTCTCTCCTTGCCTCCCGGGTTCAATCAGCTACCCATTCACTAGCTGGAGTCCTTTCTTCCTAGTGTAGGACCCCAGCAGCATCACTGACCCATGGCTTTCCCTTCCCTGCTTTTCTCTCTAGCCGAGGTTGGGGTAGCTGGACCAGAGCATCCCTCCCGAGCCGAGGGCTCCCAGTGCAGCAGGGCTGCAGGAGCTCTGGGCCCCGAGGCTCTGAGCGAGCGACCGGGTGTTGGCCCCGTCTCCAGGCAGCGGCGGGCGGACCGGGGAGGGGGGGAGGGAGGGAGCCGCAGCGGGAGCCGGGGCTGCGGAGGTTGCGGGGCCGGGGGCGAGGCCGCCCAGCAGCGTCGGCAGGTGAAGGACGGTTCCCGGCGGGTGGGAAGGGGCCGCGCGGGGCAGGGCGTACCGAGAACTCCCGGGCGGGCGCGAGGGAGCCGCAGAGCCTGAGATCCTGGAGGAAGGACCGCGCCCAGGCGGGGCCACGACTCCCCAGGCCAGGCAGCCTGGTCCCCAGCCCCTTGTCCGGGCCTCTTACCCGCCACCTCCAAACCTTCAAAGACCCCCTGCAGCCGGTCCTGACCCTTAGAAAGGGACAGCTGTGAAAACCCTGAGATTCCCATGGGACAGCACCCAGCCTGTTCCCAACAGGGCAGCTTTGGATCTGCTGTTCATCCTAAGCGGGCCTCCTTGTCCCCCTGCCCCAGCGGATTTGTCCCCAAGTAGGAGACAGAAGGCCTTAACAGGAGCCTGGACAGCTGGTGGTTTCTTAGTCCCTTGATACTAGTGCCTGTGCCCAGGCCTTGTTTACTAAGATCTGGATTGGTCAGGATGGTAGAGGCCCAACCGTTTTTTTTTTTGTTGTTTTGTTTTGTTTTTTTTAATTTGTTTTGGTTTGGACTTTTTGTATGAGGTATGACTAGGGAATTACTCTTGAAATGTAGCCACTTACCAAATTTATTTGAGGGGTCAGCTTTTCTGTTCTCTCTCTCAAGCTTCCTCAGAAAACCCAATTTAGGGGTCATTTCACTCTGCTTTTTCACATTCTTCCAAAATTTTATCAGTCTGTCAACCAAAATTAAATTATTATCATATATGGCCATTATTTGTCACTGCCAAGAAACCCTGGCTTCTCATTTAAGAAAAGACAAAATGAAGGATCTGTATCATTGTATGAAAAGCGATTCTGAAATAAAGTATGATTTTTTTTTTCCTACTGGAGTTGTAGATTAAAATCTGGGGGTCATGCATATTCTATCAGTAAGCTACACCTCCTATCCTTGACTTTTTAAGCCTGTTTCTCAAGATTTCAAATACAGTGACCTTTTAAATAAACAAAATTGGCATTTATAGTGTCTTAGATTTTAAATGATTTCATGTTTGCTGCTTTTAAAAAAACTGAAAAGCAAATCGGTATTAAATATGGCAGAATGTGATTATGCATATTAAACAAGACTCTGCAAGCAAACTAATCTAAAATTAGGCGATGATATATTAGTCTACCAAGAGGAAATTTGGCGTTAGTCAGAGAATCATTACATGTTTGTTTAAGTATGAACACTACCTTTTGTGTGTTGTGTTTGTTAAGGTGCTTTCATCTAAGGATCGGATTGTGTCCTTGGAAACCCTAGCAACAAGGTCAATGTAATAGTAATTCAAGGAACGGAAATCAGGTCAAGGTATTTAATTAAAAATTGAATTTTCCAAAAGAACATGAGCAAGCCAATCCTAACAAGTTTGGAATAGCTCCAATGGTAAAGGTTTCTCTCTCTCTCTCTCTCTCTCTCTCTCTCTCTCTCTCTCTCTCTCACACACACACACACACACACACACACACACACACACACACACACACACAGTGTGAAGGCAATGAGAGAGAAGAGAAACACTGGGTAGAGATGAAAGGAAACCCAACCTCAACTATCATCTTCTAATCCTGTGAGAACTCAAAAGCATTTTTCCGTAAACCATCTCCTGGGTCACTATTGTGGCCCTTGGAGACAGTAAGGGTTCACTTGGAATCACACTCTTAAGTAAGTTAGAAGCCTAACTCCAATAATTCCCAGCTGTAATGCAGGCCAGTCTCCTTCCTATCCAGCTTTGCTCAAGGACAGCGTCTACTCCAGGTAGGTGGACATCCAGCCTGTGCTGTGAGTCGCCCAGTGACAGGACTCACAAACCTTTTGTGGAACAGTTTGGGGGTTTTGTTCTTGTTTTGTTTGTTTTTAGAGTCTTATGCAGCCAAAGCTGGCCTCCCTCCAATGCCCTATCTTCCTCCTTCCCTCTCCAAAGTGCTTAGCTCACTGTGGTGCACCAACATACCTTGTTTATTGAACATTTTTAACCATTATTATCACATTGTTGTCATTTAATACTGAGCTGATAATAATCTCCATATAATGGCCACCAAATTACACACTCCTCTCCAGCAGCATCCTGGGTAGCAAGAGGCTTTTCTAACTGATAGAGCCAGCTGACCCTGGTCTAGGAATGAAACAGTCTGTATATGACAGTTCTGGTGGGGAAATCATGCTTTTCTCGCCTTTACTCTCTAAATGGTAAACCCTAAATCTGTTTGAGTGCATCTGTGGCTGCTACTAAACAGAACACACACACACATACACACACACACACACACACACACACACACACACACACACACACACACACACATACACACACACTTGCCCTGGGCATTTGAAATAAAGCCACCAAAAGCACTGCTTACAATTAACCATTTGGCTTTGTTCTGGCTTGTTTGTAAGAAGCCCTTGGAAGCTGGAAACAGAATCTGCTTTCAAGCAGCCATTTGATTCCCTCAATAAAACCTCATTCGATTACTCGGGCCACTTATGGGCCCTAAATCAGATGTGTTTCTGCAGAGAGAAAAACAATCATTTTCCCAATAGGCCTTCCTTGCTCATACACTCAAAAGGGTGCATTCAAAAGCCTGCAGATAATATAACAAGGTTCTCTTGCTCATTGACATTTTTGACAAACATTGCCATTATGATTTCAGTAGCCACAGAGTAACATAAATATAATATTTAAGCAACATTTTTGACACCCACAATTATAAATGTCAGCTAACTGCTTCTTTTAACAAGTGCGTTCTATTTTTCAGGATGAGTAAATATAAACCAATTCCCAAGCTCTCCAGTCAGTCTCCTGTCCATCACACCAACTTGAGGACCCAGTCTTCAGGCAGATCCTTTAAGAAAGAAGACTTAAGTCGGATTTCAAAAGACTCCTTAGAATCAGATTCAGAAAGCCTCTCTCAAGAGAGTAAGTCCCAGTCTGAAGTTGAGGACCAAATCCGGGACAAAAATATGGAGCCTGACAGCTTAGAAGAGGAGGGTCCCGACCAGGAAAGCCTGAGGGAGCCAGCAGAGGAAGTAAACAGAAAAGCGGCCCACAGAGGCAACAAGGATGACCTTGGAGCCCATGCTGGTATAAATCACAGGTAAGGAATTTGCATGAAGACAGTGAGGTTGACTGATTTCTGATGCCTTACCAGGTGAGGAGGATGAGGGTGGGCTGTCCTTGTGAGCAATGTGCAAAAGCAGGTCTCCAACTAAGGGCAGTGTGACTCCTGGTTTCACCACGTTCTCCCACTTCTTCCTCCTGCTCCTCTTCCTCCTCTTCATTCTGCTCCTTTTTTGTTTGGTTGTTGGTTTTTGTTTGGGTTTTGAGACAGGGTTTCTGGCTTCACTGTGTAATAGCCTTGGCAGTTCTGGAACTAGCTCTGTAGATGAGACCGGCCTTGAACTCACTGAGGTCCACCTGCCTCTACCTCCTGAGTCCTGGGATTAAAGGCATGCACTGCAGCCCCCTGCTGCTGCCACCACCCAGGGTCCTCCCTACCCTCTTCTTACTACCCTCTTCTTTAACTAAACAATGCTGTCATTGTTGACTGGGTGTAGAAGCCTCAAGAATGTACCTAAAGTACCAGGAGATCCTTCTCGTGGATCGTCAGGCATGACCACTGGTCTTAGACACTATTCTTGTTGCTGTGACAGAAAATGCCTGACAGAGGAAAAAGATTTATTATTTCCATGGTTCAGGGGGTATAGTCTGTCAGGGTGTAGAAGACACAGAAGCTGGAGAGACTTGGTCTGTGATGAAGGATGCTCAGGCTGCAGCCTCATGCATAGAGCCAGTAGGAAGCAGAGCCCGATGGACCCTGAAGTGGCTGCTACCATTGAGGCCAACTTACAAAGACCTGCTTCTCCTGGCTAGGCCACATGTGCAAACATTCCACAACCCTCTAAAAATAAAGCCACTGGCTGTGGACCACAAGCCTAGGAGGTCACATTTCATATCTCAAAGGACTTGTCCGAAGTGGAGGACAGTCATGGTGGAGTCTCTAGTCCTGAGTATTTTCATTTTCTTCTCCATCATTTCCCTGGAGATATCAAGTTAAATAAAACTTGTCTTCATATTAAGGAGTCTCAAAAAAAAATCAGAAAAAAATTATAAATGCTAAAGCAAAAGAGAGTTTAGGATGACTTTAGCTAAACAGAATGGTTGCATCAGCTGCGGGGGGGGGGGGGGGGTGGGCAGAGGGGAAAGTGTGATGAACTAGTTTTTCTGGAAGCTGGTCTTTAAATTAGAGAGTGGGTATTAGCTATGGACCAAAGCTGCTGTGCTGATGATGTTTATTACAAAAGTATTAATATTGTGAAATTTTTAAGGCCATTTTCACTCAGATCCTCACCGTAATTTAGTGGGAGAGGTGTGAGTTCCTACAAAAAGTTGGGGGAAATGAGGCTAACAGAGAAGAAATAACTTGTCTAAGGTTATAGTGGTTTTAAGGCACTTTTTGTTATTAATGTCATACTTTATTTTATTTTTTGTTTGTTTTCTGCTACTATGGATCAAACTCAGAGCTTGAGGCATACTAAGGAACCACTCTGCCACTGAGCCAAACCCACAACTGTAAGCTTTTAGACTATGAAAAATAGCAATCCTAAAAAATAAAAATACATGGGAAAAGATGACACAACTCTTAACATCATCCTTATTTTAAATTATTTTAGAGTCATACTCATAAATATCATTTAATCATTTTTTTTGCCGGAGCTAGAGAGATGGCTAAATGATTAAGAATCTGTACTGCTTTTAGAGTTCGGTTCTCAGCACCCACAACAGACAGCTCCAGGTGACACCCGTGACCTCCCAATGTGCCTGCATTTAACTGCACATACCTATCACAGATACACAAAGATACATATGCCTAAAAGAAAAAATAGTTTCTGTCTACCCTTTTCATAAACTTTCCCCATTCCCAGAAGTGATCAAAAATACACTGTTGTGGGTGTGCATCCTTTTTATTACTGTTTTACTTATTCATTTCTTCCATGGGTGCTTAAAACTGATGATGACATATGCATATACATATACAACATCTCTATTCTGTTTGCTCAACAAATGTTTTTGGCGTTTTCCTGCTAGGTTCTGTTTATCTTATAAATAATCACTGTGTGGACGTAAAGCTTAACCACTCCCTACTCTCAGTTGCTTCATTCGCTGCTGTGTGTGAACACTTGACAAGAAGTACCTTAGGAAATAAAGAGTTGGTTTGAGCTTACATTTCCAGGGATGCCATCCATCATGGCAGAAAAGTCATGGCGGAAGAAGCTTGGGGCCTCTGGTCTCATGGCATCTACAGTCAGGAACCAGGAAGGGTGAGGGTTACTGCTCTGCTCACCTTCCTTTTTATTTGTGCAGAGGTTAGGATGGTTCTTCTCATGTCAGTTAACCTAGGAATCCCTCACAGCCATGCTTGATTCTAGTTCCTGTCAAGCTAAGAGCCAACATTTACCATCACATCCTCCAATGAATATGTTTAGCTTGCTCCAATTCTTATTTCACACAAGTGTCTATGTGCATCCTTCTGTGGATTGTTGATATGTGAGCTCTGTTAGGGTGTGTATATGCAGAAATGCAATCATAGAATCATAGAAGTAATATGTGCCCATGGTGCCTGTGGGTTCCCAGAACTCACAGTTGCCTAGGCATCTTAACCTCTTCACTCTGAGAGGATATAACAATCTACCTTTGGTCAATTTTAATTGCTTTTCACTCTTTGTGTCTTGTATGTTTTTAACCCAAAAAGGTCAATTTATATATAGTCTTTAATGACTGATTAATTTCATTAACAAAATAGCCTATTTTTCTGTACTTATAATTATAATTATGGACTTGCCTCATGCGACACAGTATTCCAGTGTCTAGAAATGTTACAGTGTGGTTATCTAAGACAATGGAGGTAGACATGATGGATTTATTTTTATAGTCAATGTTTTAATTTCATATATGTATGAAAGAATTGACAGAGTTCAGTGACAGATTAGCTACAGAGGCTGAAGGAGCAAGAAGGCCACTGACTAGGTGTAATTACTGTTAGCACGGAGAGAACTTCTCTCATGGACCTTCATTGCTCCACATCTTTACACTGATACCTTGTTTAATCCTGTGGAAGCCTGGCAGGTAAGTACTATAGTCAGCCCATCTTGCAGGTTGTGTGTGAGGTTTCAGGATGTCTCCTTAATGTCCATTTGTCATCATATCTAGTGAGTACTTGCGCAGAACACTCACGCAATCTGGCTTGGTGCTCTATGTTGTTATCCTGCCTCTGATATGGGAGATCTGTTCTCTTCCTGGTAGTCAATGGTCAAGTTTTACTTGTAGAGATAAGGGCATTGGAAAGGAAGTCTTTCTGTGCTGTTACTTCTCATGCTTTTTTATGTGTATGAATTTTTGCTTGCATATATGTATCTACGCCAATGAGATCAGTGTCCACAGAGGCCAGAAGAAGAGTGTACAAAGTTTTCTTGTCTTAGTAAGATGAGGAACCAAGACAAGAGTCTGCTGAGTGACCTCTTTTCCCATGCTTAGCAGGCACCAGACTTTAACCTTGTTCAAATTCCCCAGGGATAATTTGATTACTACATAAGACATCGCAAGATAAAGGTTATACTTCCAAAAAGTCAAAATTATGGTTAGATTCTTCATCTTCTGGTCCAGAGGCTCTTAGATAATTCCATTTTCTTCTGGTTGCCCTGCCTTAGTCATGTTTAATGTTAGACTGTAAAGTGCAGGGCAGAGTTAGGGTAGACTACACTTAGTACCTGTTAGATTGTAGTGCTCCATTCACTGGAGTAAAAGGACCAGTTCCACACTACAAAGGAAAACACAACTGAAGGATTTGTCCAAATAATGTCTCGAAAATGTGATTCAAGTGTGGTTGGGTATCGATTCTTTCTCTGCCTCATATGCCAGGGGTGTTCTCTCACTCAAACCTAAGTAGTTACGAGCCATGATACAAATAAATTGATCTCGGGCTCTCGACATAAAATTGAAGCAGGCTTTTATTTCTACAAGGTAGATGGCATTCTGGGGATTGTAGTTCAAAAAAAAAATTAGTCCAAGTCTGGCCTTAAACCAAGACAAACCTTTCTTCTTGCTTTTATAAGCAATAGTTTTAAAAGCTGCCTGACAAATCACTTAGCCCCACACTTAGGTTTTGATGTGAGTAGAACCTCCAGAAGTCAGAGCCACAGTTCAGGGTCTATGGATTAGAGGAAACCCTTCACTTAATGGAAATTGGAGCAGCATTGACAGCAGTGAATGAATCAAAAGTGGAGAGAGGATCATCATGTGCTAATCCTTAAGCCCCACTCCAGAATGAGCCTCGTGACACTTGGCACTCATAAAGAAGCAGATCAGTGTAATGCCCAGGGTGTCAGAAATAACCTCTTTAGTCCTGAAGCCTTCTGAAGTCTTGTGCATTAAAAACAAAACAAAACAAACAAACAAACAAAAAGCCAAGAAAGAAAATCAGAAAGCAGCCATACAGTACCTAGCATATGTGTATAATAAGGTCTCACTTATAAGAGTATTTATATAATCCCTCAGTTGTAGAGCTGCTTGCTTCACATTATTTCCTTTATCTTAGTCAGAGCCTCTAGTTAGACGTAATTTAATTTAAAAATCCTAGTCCTTAATATGGTCGTAAGGAGTGAACCCAGGATTTCACACATGTGGATCTCACATGTGAACCCTTGCCTTGAGCATTTCTATTACTTTGCAGATAAGAAACTGAGGCTCTAGGATGTGTGTGGAGCTCACAAGCTGCTCATCGATGACTTGACTCAAGGCTCTAACTGTGAATACATAATCATGGCTCTACAATGTCTTACCACCAAGTACTTACATAGCATCAAGCCTGATGACCTGAGTCTGATCCCCAAGACCCATAAGAAGGAGGAAAGAACTGACTTACACAGCTTGTTCTCTGGCCTCTACATGTGTGCAGGTATACACACACACACACACACACACACACACACACACACACACACACACACACACACACATGAAATGAATAAGCCAATGTAATAAAATGAAATATGGAATCGTGGATTCCAATTTATTAACTAGTAAAACATTGAAGATAGGACTGTTGAGATATGTCAGCAGGTGAAGGCTCCTGCTACAAAGCCCTAGGACCTAAGTTTGATTCCTCTGGACCCACATGGGGGAAGGAGAGGGCCAACTCTTGAAAGCTGTCCTCTGACCTCCACACCTGCACTGATTGACATGCACATGTGCACACAAAGGTAATAACAATAATAGACATATAAAGGCTAAAGAGAGAACAATCTCAGGATGGACTAAACTGAAGCCCGGGTAAATATGTATGTGGAATTATACATTTTTATAAAGCAACACAGTTGTCTAAAGGCTACTGAGTCTCCCGAATAATTAGATATTTACTGTATTCCTCCTTGGGCAGTGAGGTCAGGGGTTACATTAGCCTTCATTCTTAAGCAGTTCTCCTGGGACATAGCCATGTGTCCATGTCAGCCATTACTAGGTCAGTTCCGCATTCTGGAACTGTTGGAAAGGAGTAGGGGACTGCCTTGGGAATAACCAGCTTTAAAGAAAACAAAAACAAAAACAAAAAAAAACCTGTTATACTCCCCCTTCTCTTGGGTGCTTTAAAGTGCTTTAATACAAGAAACGGGAAAAATATTGGATGATGAATTTTAGGGCTTGAAGAGGAGTATTGAAGAGTCAAGACAAATATGGTGGATGAAGAAAGCCTTAGTGATGATCAAATATTGGGAGTTTTCTTTCCTTCCAAATTTGTCCAACTGTTTTTCTTTCTTTTTTTCCCTCTCATCTGTGTAGGGGTATTGTATTGTTTCATGGTAAATAATTGTCCCGCCCACTGGTTTAATAAAAAGCGCTGATTGGCCAAAGGCAGGCAGGAAGTATGGGCAGGGCTACCAGACTAAGAAAACTCTTGAGAACAGGAAGCAGAGGGCAGAACACTAGAGAGAATGCTGGAGAGAAGCCGTAGGAAGCAGAGGACAACCATGCTGCTCTAAGAAAAGGTACTGAGCCCCATGGCTGAACAGGAAGAATCGTGGGTTAGATGAAGGGTAGAGAGCTAGCGAGTGATATGCCTGGGCCTGAGACTGATCAGCATAAAACTATTGAAAGCATCTGTGTGTCTCTGCTGGGTCTGCAGGTCTGCAGGCCTAAACCTTGAGGCAAGGCCCAAAAGTCCTGGCTAGAAACCTCCTACTACACATCTGTTTTCTAGAATTTGGGAAATGTTTAAGCTAAAGCTAGACTTACGTCCCTTAGAAGAGTTGAGGATTTTTTTTCTGCAGTTGAGAATATAAGAAAGACATTTAAAGCTGGTTCTGGTGTTCTACAATTATGGAGACCATTCCTGAAGGTTCCAGAATTAACTTTCATTCTTGCTCATTGCTAATGTCATTCATCTACGTTAATCTCTATTCTCTGTTGACAGGTAAACTTTCAATTCAAGGCCATTGATTGACCAATCTCTTTAAATACTTTACCCTATACACCATGTTCTAGGGGTCCTAAACAACTGGGGGTGTGGCAGTTAAAATTTTATTTATTTCAAGCCATGTGGAAACTAGTTATATTAGAGGTGTGCTTTTTCTTATAGGTATTAGCTGTTTCTACTTTCCATTCATTCATTGGCTCTAACTTCTTAGTTAAACCCTGATGTGTTCCCCAGTGCAGGCGTGTGGTATCATGGCTGAAGGGCTGTCATCGAGGAAGGAGAGTGTGGGAGAATGGATTATTTCTGTCAAAGGTCAAGCTCCTATCAGAAATGCTAAAGCCACCGAAGCTGGTGGGAGGTCTCCACTATTGCTCCCAGAGATAACCACTAGTTCCTTTACTCATTTATTTCAAAACGAGGGTATATATTTGTGTTCAAGTAGGTAGACAACCAGTTAAAAAAACTTTAGAAAGTAAATTTATTACCCACAATCTTGTGAGTTTATCAAGAATATTAGACCTAGTTACTAACAGGATAGTTTAATTTATGACCTACTTCTCGTTCTTCAAAAGTTGAAAATATAGAAAACTTTGATTAGTATAGTTTTCAACTTCCTTTCCTAAAAATTTACTTATATATCATGATGCATTCCCACAAATAAATTTTGGGAGGTTGATTTTTTTCCCATCACATGAGTCAGGAGTATAGAATGCCTTTATTTGTGGGGTCATCTGGACATTTGAGGCTGAGTCTCACTTTGTGGTTTAGGCTGGGTTTGAACTCATGGAAATCCTTCCTAAGTGCTGAGATTCCCACTGTGATCCATCAAGCCTAGTTTAATACACTTTTAGTTTTAGTTACTATAATCTTCTTAGTATAGTTTTAATGTATTACACTTAAATTAAGTGATTTTTTTGCCAATACTTACAAGCATTGAGAAGTTTTACACAACAAGCCCAGCTTAACTCATACGATGATAGATTCTTAGAACTTTTAGAGTCTAGAAGGTCAACCACTTTTTCCTGTTATACAAAAGGAGGGACCATGGCCTAGAGAAATACAGAAGCTTACACCATTGGTCAGTCAGCGGCAGAGCCTGGTCATAGGGTGTCTTAGGTACTTAGTTACATCTCTGCTGAGAAGAGACACTGTGACTCAGGAAATTTATTTTAAAAGTCATTTAATTGGGGATTTCCTTGCAGTTTCAGAGGGTGAGTTCATGACGAGAAGCACTGTGGCAGGCAGGCATGGGCACTGGAGCAGTAGCTGACCGATTACATCTGATCTACAAGTTTGTGGCAGAGAGAGAGGCTAGCCCTGGCATGAGCTTTTAAAACCTGAAAACCCATCTTTTCCAACAAGGCAACACTTCCTAATCCTTCCCAAAGTAGTTCCGTCAACTAGGAATCAAGCATATAAATATATGAGCCTACAGTGGTCATGATCATCCAAAGCATCACACAAGGGTAAGACGTGTCCATTGTTTTTTTCTCATGATGTCAAATATAAATGCCAATACCATTAATCTGACATTTAAAATGTAAAATTTACACTGTCTAAAGAAGGTGTAAATACTCAAAAGTCTTAAAAGTTGAGGCCTTGGGCTAGTAGTTCAGTTGGTAGACTGCTTGCCTAGCATGTACAAAGCCCTGGATTCAATCCCCAGCACTGCAGAAACTGGGCATGAGGGTGTATATTATAATCCCAGGACTAAGGAGTGTGAGTCAGGAGGATCCAAAGTTCATTCTTAGCTAATAAGAAGTTCAAAGCTAGAGTCCGTCTCAAGAGAAAAAGTCTCTACTCTTAACTATTGCTTGAGTGGCTAAAAGGAATGCCCGAAGTTCCATAGAAAATGTCCCCAAATTGTATCATAAACTCTCGCTGTCAGAGAGAAACGGTAGCCCCAAAGGCTGTGCCACAATTACTGGAAATTTTGAGGAGCCCCATCTTATTTGTGAAAGAGGACAAGGAGGAGGATGAGGAGGAGGAAAAAGAGAGGAAGAAAGAGCCTGGAGAGATAGCTCAAGTGATTAGGAGCACTTGCTGCTCTTGCAGAGGCCCTGGGGTTTGGTTCCAAGGACACACATGGTACCTCACAAGCCTATGTAATTCCAGTTCCATGGGATCTGATGTCCTCTTCTGGTCCCCTCAGGCACTACATGCAAGTGATATATAGACATATATACATACATGTGAAATAAAAATAAATAAATGAAAATTCATAAGAGGAAAAGTCTGCACCTTTTTAAGTTAGGCATAGGTTCAGGAAGCTGATACAAAGCAAATGGTAGGGAGCTTCAGAAATGTGTGTGTGTGTGTGTGTGTGCGCGCCCATATATACCAAAGAAAAAATATTTATGCATTTATGCTCTAGCCAACATGTAAAAGAAATAAATAGAAAAAAGAAAAAGGGTAAATTACACCTTTCTGAGTCAAGGCCTCAGCTTTTAAGACTTCTGGGTATTTATACATCCTTTAGACAGTGTACATTTTACATTTCAAAGATCAAATTAATGATATTAGAATTTATATTTTCATGGGAAAAATCAATAGACTTAACAGAGCCTGTAATTCTTGCATGATAATCAAGGTTTCTGGAAAGAAAAGTACATTATCTCATTAAAATAATAATTGTTCTTTTTAACATGGCATTAAGGGAACCCACCTTCCTAAAAGGTGGTTCCTTAGCCAGATGGCTGAATGACCCAACTGGATTGACTTACATTTTGAGTAGTGTGGACTGTTAGGCTCATACTCAGACTAGCAGTAGACTTGATCGACTAGCAGAAGCCTTTCCTTAATGGAATTCAGTAGAACCCCCAACCAGACTACTATAACAACATGGCATTTCTTGTGACACTGTAGCCTTCATCCTGCTTAGCAGTCATCTCAGTACAAGAGAGCTGCTAAGATTTGACATTGAGATCACTAGCATGTGCTGTTTAGAGATTCCCCCCCCCCTTTATTTGCAGGTTCATCTTGAACTAAAACTGGTCCTAGCAATAACAGTGACAAGTGCCTGGTTATAACAGTCACAGATCTATTGTTGAAGCTCAGTGTGTTGGTGCACACCTTTAATCCGGGCACTTGGGAGGCAGAGGCAGGTGAATCGCTGTGAGTCTGAGGCCAGCCTGGTCGATATAATGAGTGGTAGGATGACAGCCAGGGTTATGTGGAGAGGCCCTGTCACAAAACACAAACACACAGCAACAAAAGAACACAAATAAAAGGAATTGGGGCAAAATGATCCAAATAATGTAATTGTGGCAAGCAAAGTCCACTGAATGACAATTAGCCCCTTCATTTAAGTGTGTTTTATAGATGGGTTTTACCTTCAGTTCATTAAGTTATTATTTTTCTATCAAAATGTTTAATTATTTAAGTAAAATAAATGACTCCATTAAATGAAAATTATGGCTTACAAATAATCTCCAGAAGTATGTCTGGGGAAACATTTTATTTCATACCTGCAAAGGTGACTTTTTAATCTTTTGGATTTGTTGCGTTTTATTTCCTTAAAAGCCGCTGAAAAGCAGAGCAAGATGAGGACTTAGGAATCTCAGAAACAAATGTGTTTTGTGGCTTCTTTAAAGAGCAAACTCCACACTTAAACAAAAATTGAATTTGCTGCTCGTGTGCATAAAAGATTTAATGGCATATAAATTGGGAATAATTATTCTGTTTCAAAGGATTAAATGAAACCTAAATCAGTAATAATATGTGCAGTTTCCATCTAACTGCCTGCTTAACACAGAGTGGCAAGTAAATAGCAGCTAACTGACGGATGGGCTTTGCTTTTATTCCCCTCCTCAACAGGCAAAATGGCCAGTTATTGAATATTTTATTGTGAGTGCAAAGGATGTTAATTGAACTAGAAACATGCTCTAATTTTAGTAATTTTTTGATTGAATACAAACTGAGTATGAGGCTCTTGATTAAATGGAGATTTGATTTTATTTTGTTTGAAGTTATCACAGCACGGACCCACATGGTCCATTAAAGGCAGCCGAGACCCCACTGAATGCATGTGAGCTGCCCCTCACTTGCTCTTCTCTCTGCATCCATTTCTAACCCAAGCCTCTGAAGAGGAGCCCCGACATCTGTTGTCTGAAGGGTAACAAAGGAATTGTGTTCTTATTGTCTGGGTGACCTTCCTATGGGATGAGGAGGGAAAGAGGTCCACGTTTTGTGTGCAGATGATTGCTCATAAAAGAGCACTTCACACTCATTTTGTCCCTGTGTGCTGACCCAGACTGAAAAACACAATTGGGCTTCTTAGCTCACGAGCTTGGTACAATGGGGTCCTTTAGTATCATGTTCTGTTTCAACAGTTCCATTTATTTCTGGGAAGCATTACAGTTTTCCATGCACATGATTTTGAAAAAAGAAAAAAAAAACCAAAAAAACAACCTCCCATTAGTTTCAACATGTCTTCCATTTGAAACCATGAGGGGGATGTTTGGAGTCAGCCTTGACAGTCTAGATGGCATTGAGTTGTTAAAGTGTCCACGGGAACCATGGTGGGTTTGGTTTTATCACATTCCTTAATGCTTCCCTTCTGACAATTAGTTTAGAAACATGTCTCTCAGCACCTCATCTCTTCCCGTTTGTTCCCAACCCCTTCGGTATTATTGTCTATTTCTACTTAACACAGCGGGCTCAGTAGGCATGATGATCTTCCAAGCTGCCAATTCTTAAAGAAAGGGAATCTTTTAGGGCCTGGAAGTTACAGGTTTTCTGGAAGACGCAAAATTGAATTCTCCCACTTTTCTCCCTTATAAAGGTTTAGTGGCTGTTAAAATATTTCATCATGTGCTTTCACTGATATTTCTTAATCCCATTTCCTAAATTATGGTTCAGACGTTTCCCACAGAACCTAAGTTGTGACTAAAAACGGAGTCTTTTTTTTAAAAAAAAAAAAAATGAGTGTTATATCTTTCGGGCCACTAAGGTACCACTTAGAGCCTCCTGCCTTTAAATATCTTAAGCCCGGGGGTGGGGGGGGGGGGTGTAGAAGGATCCAGTGAGCTCCATCAGCAGGTGGTGTAATATACAACAATGGGGTTATGTCCTGGAGACTGCACAGCTGGCAGTGAGGAAAACTCGGGACAGCTTGTTGCTGTACCCTCCGGGCTGGTGTTGGCACTGAAGTTAAATAATCATTCACAAAGTAATCAGTGGCACCAGAAATTAAGGGCAGGCAATCCTGTTCCAGAGTGGTTGTCCCTGTGTACTGTCACATCTCCCAGAACCAGAAAACTCTATGTCACTGTGCATCCAGGTGGCTATCGGACATCATTGTTGGATGTTAGCTCAGTCACTGCAGTCGGAGTGTTTCAGAGGCAATGTCAGGGGTAAGAGAGGAGACTACATTCCCTTCAGATATAGAAGGCCTTGTGTTATCTTCCCATGATTGTGATGAGAGGTCAGAAGTAGACACTTTAAGAGGAGGAACACTCCTGGGCTCACTCTTCTGTGGCGCTTGACCATGTTTCTTTATGCCAGAGCCAATATTGAGGCAGGAGCACCAGAGAGAGAGGGCTCTCTTCATCTCCTGGAGCCCAAGAAACAAAGAGAGAGCAAAGTTCCAATAACCCAAAAGGCATGGCTCCAATGGCTTAGTTTCCTCATGAGGCCCTATCTTCTAAAGGTTCAATCAGTTCTCAAGCTGGGGACCAAATCTTCAATACATGGGCCTCTCTGGGACATTAAACCCTAATTATTACAACTACCTTTAAAAAACAAAAAACAAAAACAAAAAAACAAAACAGATGTTACTCGGTTATGCCAGTAAGTAAGATATCTTAGGGTCACAGGATGGCAAGGTTGGAGTGGGTTTTAAGATATTATTGAACAATCAAATATGGAGTCCCTGGAACTAGAGTTACAGATGGTTATGAGCCATCATGTGGGTCCTGTAAACAGAACCCCAGATCCTCTGTTAAGAGCAGCTAGTACTCTTAGCCACTGACTCATCCTTCCAGCCTGTTGATGCCCCATTTGCTCACCAAGGAGACTGTTTTAAGTGCCTTCAAAAGAATGTGTGTGTAAGGCAGACCTGAATGAAGCTCATCCCTTTGGCTGTCCCTAGTTGGTTACTAGTCTTCTTTCTGTAATTAAGCACTCAGATAATTTAGCTGAGCCCAAATTCTTCCAGAGTTATGAGATCCTTGCAGATCTGACCTCTGGTTAACCTTGAGCTCCGAGCCTCAGCCAGCATTCAGCTTCCGTTTACCTGCAGAGCATGTATTCCTGAGACGCAACGATGCTCTGTCCCCTCCACTCTTCCCAATGTTCTCCCAGCCTTAGGTTGAGGCCATGACTCCCTGAATAAAGCTCTCCCCAACCTCCTGAGGAACAAACAAGGTCCCTCCTGAATCCAGGTGGCCCTGTGGTCCCCTCCAGAGCAGGCATCACTCCACAGTTTTCCTTGTTTCTCCAACACTGTGCTTCTTAACCACTGTATCTCCTCAGCTTAGTAAGCACTCGGGAAACACTTGTCAAAGCAGCCAGTGAAAATGTATAAAAGAGCAAAGTTAAATTCAGTTTTTCCTTTCAGTAAACCACAGATGTAGGAATACAGCCTTTGTTTGCTTGTTTGTTTTAAATTGTACTTAAAGATAATTATTGAGCTTTCTTCTCCATGTAAAGAACTGCAATTGAGTCTTAGGTCACTTAGTATAAGATAAGCCCTAAAATCATTCACTAATTTGCCCCAGTGCGAGAGGCGCCTTCATGTTAAGATTTTAACTGTGTTGCTACTTTCTAAAATAAACATCAACTACTGTATTTGTGTTGGAGTAGTTATGGAGATCCTGTTACCTTTCTGGATACATTTAACTTCTATGCCCTAGAGCACTGTCCTGTACTAAGTCAGAGATTAAGGCAGGAAGGTATAACGTTGTCCTAGCTACCCAGGACCTTAGGGGAGAACACTGTCATAGTGGAAAATCAATGATCACATGTGCAGAGCACTTTAAGATACACAGCTTCTTTTGTCATCAGAAGTGGAAGAAACACAGCGGCCCCATTGGTAACAAACTGCCTTGAAAATAGAAGGTGAAAGACCCAGTGTACAGAGAAGTTTGTAGGACAGACAAGCCACAGGAGAGACCTACCCATCATGGCCCCAAAGACAGGTCATCTTATAGTCCCGGTGTGGGAGAAACCATGATGCCTCATTTCCTGACCGATGGACTATTCTCCTTCTAGAGTTTTGCTGTGGAGGAGCCCATCTAGGAAAAGGAAAAGCCTCCTACATCCAAAGGCTTTCCACCTTCTTAGGAGAGTTGAAAAACTAGCAACGACAGCTCAGGAAAGCCAACGAGTGTCGGCTTCTTGTCCAGTTTTTGCTTTACATTGAATCAAAGAAATCCAGGTCCACATGAAGATGGGTAAATTAGCATTATAGAGACCATTAGTTTGTTTACCCAGCATAAAATTATGTCTTCTGTAAACGGGAATATCAAATAGAATAAAAGGCTGGGTGATTTACATTTTCTTTTTGATTAGAGGATTGCATCCACTATCCTCAGCAAGGAAAAAAAATCTCTCCCATTCAGCTTCTGAAGATCAAAGAAGCCATTTAATATACCACATTACCAGCTTTCTTTATTTTTTTTCTTTCTCGGTTAAGGCTAGAGGGCTCCTTTACAAATAGAGACTGTCACAGGCAGGAAGAAGGACTTTATTTGGGGTCTAGTTTACTTCCCTCACCCAGAACCATGTGCTTAACCTTAATTAAGTGAGTTGCCCCAGAACTTGAGGCCCATGCTGTCTTGTCTCCTGACAACCAAGACACTCAGAGCCATGGTCCGAGTCTAAACTGTGTGGATTGTACTGTGGAACATTTGGTAAAAATCAATGGACGAGAGGAAGGGAAAACCAAAATTCCTGAAAAGAAAGCTGAGTCTGTGTAGACATTCAAATGGAGTAAAAACCTGGCTCTCTTCCCAAGCAGAAATTCAAAGTAACATTATGTTCTTCCCTTCCTAGAGAGAAATAGCCAAATATGCATATAACCAGCTAAAGAGAAACTTGTAAAAGATACTTTCTTTTGCTTCCCTCAGCCCCTCTCTCTTTCTTCCTTTTTTTTTGGGGGGGGCACAGTTTCATGTAGCCCAGTCTGACCTTCAAGGATGACCTTGAACTTCTGATTCTCCCACTACTTCTACCTTCCTAGTGCTGGGATGCAGGAGTGTACCACATGCCCAATACTGAAGATAGGATGCTGGACAAGCATTCTATCAACTGAACTCCAAGCCCAGTTGGCCAATGTGAACTGTACTTTTATTATCTTCAGCAGGAAAAACACCAGATCATCACGTATGGAATAGGACTCCTTGAACCATAGTGATATGCTGGTTAAGGGTGGCACATATTTCTTTTCGTCTTTTTTTTTTTTTTTTAACTAGAGATTTTAATGAACTTGGAAGATTAGACTTTTTCTGTGGTTCTCATTGGAGTCTTAGAGACACCTTCATCATCTAAATGATGAGAGGAAAATTAGAGGACAGCATCTGAGACTGAGTTTGAGTAAAATGATGAAGTGATTGGGATGAATGAGTTTATTTATTCATTTATTGTGAACTTTTTAGTGGGTCTGTCTCAGTTGGGGACTATCCTTTAGGGAAAACCCCTGGGATTTACCTTAATTAAGGACTTCTTTTCTGGTTTGGACAGCCAGCATCACATAGAAGACAAATATTCAGACCTCCGATATGATCCCAATTGGAAGAAGAAAACAGAGGAGGAGCCGCCATTGGCTGTGGGAGCATTGCCAAGGTCGGCTGACAGCTCTTCAGTAAGCCTGCCTCTGGCTCCACTCTACCCTTCCAGGGAACCATCGGGGAGGCTCTCAGGGAAAGGCAAAGAGAAGAAAAGTCCTCAGAGCGAAACTTCCTTGCTTGGAAGCGAGTTCCTAAGTCCAAGCTATGATCGTGGCGACCATCAAAATGAGTCCTTTTCAGAACTAAGCGACAGTGACCAGGAGGAGAAGTCCAGCGACCTCTCTAGGTACCTGAAGAGCTCGAGTTCACACAATGAAGTTTTCCTACCAGGATCACGGGGGCCCCGGAGAAGGAAGTCCAAGCAGTATTTTGTAGAAAAAAACAAGCTGACTTTGGGATTACCTACTCCTAAAACAGACTCTTACCTGCAACTTCACAATAAAAAAAGAGGAGAGACTCGCCTCGAACAGGTATGTGGCGGCTGCTTAAACATCCCTTCTAAGTTGCCCTGGGATTTGCGTTTGTCTGAAATGGCTGGATGCCTCTCCCTTCTGAGCGATGATGCCATAGTAACCACTTGGCTTGATAAAGCAAATGCTTCCATACTAGTGCATGCTGTCCCCTGCTGCTGCCACTTCCTCTGCTTCTTTGCTTCTTCCTTCTCCCCTTTCTTCATTTGTGTGTGTGTGTGTGTGTGTGTGTGTGTGTGTGTGTGTGTGTGTGTGTGTGTGTGTGTGTGTGTTGGGGGGGTTGTGGTGGGTTTTTTTGTATGAATGTATGTGGTTGTGAGATCAGCATTCAGGAATTACCTTTTTTTCTTCTGACTTGTGGATGCTGAAGATCCACCTCAGGTCACCAGGCTTGGTGATAAGTGCCTTTACCAGCTGTGGCCCCAGTGCTAGCCTAGCTGTTTCTTGTAGAATGAAAGAACTCTGTAAGTTCTTAGGAGCAAAATAAAACATGCCTGTAGCTTACAGGGTTGTAACTTCTACCATTCAACCACTATATCTAAAATGTCTCCATGCAAAGACTCATCAAAGTTTTTAAATATTTATTTTATGTGTATGAATGTTTTCCTGCGTGTATCTCTGCACCCTGTGTGTGTGCCTTGGAATTTATTTCTTCTGTGTGTTCCAATAGATAAAATGCAGGGCTGAGCATTTAACTGCCTGTGTGGCTTGTTTTTGTTCTCACCTTAGCATTGGTTGCAACTTTACAAAGTGACCCAGCGCATTGGAAATAGTAACACAACATGTTCTCCCCTAGAACCACAGCATGTATAGGAAGTGATTTTGTACACAGATTCTGTGTAGATGCTGGGTCCTGAGCTGGGGTGGCATGGAGGGGGGTGTTGTGAAGCAGAGTACAGCATGAAAGGTTTTTCTTTTTAATTATTCAAATGACTCTATATCTGTCCAGTTCCCATGGATAATCACTACACTGTCCCCCATTGTCTTGTATAAGTAGTGTGAAATGATTATAGTAAACTCATATGTAAAATTAGAAAAATAATTATGCTCTCTTTCTCTCATCTGATCATTTTAAGGATACATTATTTCCTGAATGACGGGCCTGTTAGACTCCACGCACAGTGGTAGCAGGCACACTTGCAGTTCTATCACCAAAGACATTGAGGCTGGGGGATGGCAAGTATGAGGCTAGCCTAGACTATGTAGCAAGATCTTATCTGAAGCACACACATGCACAGGCACACACACACTCACATACATAAGAAGAAGAAAAGCAAGAAAAGAAATTCTGTTACAAGTAAATGTAACTTATTTCGTGGCCACAAATAAGGACCTTTTCAGCTCACCACCTAGTGAGTATTGCCTATATACTATACACTCAAGTGCGTGGCTGATCAGCAATCCAACACCCCTATTGGAGAACAGCTTGGAATTCGTCACCTATGAGGGTAGAGTCCCTTTCAAGGATTAGGAATATGTGACATCTTTGCCTTTGTAACTAACAATAAAACACAGGAATAGAACATTTAACTGAGTTATTAAAATAGCTAAACTTAATTAGTTTTCAACTTTTTTACTGTTTTAAATGTAAACATACTTTCTGTTTCATGAAACTTAAGTGAAATTTCAAATTTTGCTTTATTGCTTACTTAAAAATATAAATGAATTCAAGAGTGGAATTGTCTGTTGCTGGTCATCCCTCCCAGCCTAGGATACTACTTTTCATTGCTGTTCCGTGTCCTGTTTTGAGTCAATGTCTTGCTTTGTAGTTTAGGCTGTCCCAGGCAGTCTCAATCTCAGAGCAATCATCCTGCCTCAGCCACAGGGTGTCAGGATGGTATCCAGCTCTTTTCACTACTTTCTAAAATGTTCCTAGACAAGCTTCTCATAAAAGGGGGGGGGGCATTAGAGAGGCCAAAAGAGTTATGTTTTCAGTATAAGGGGAAAAGATTTTCCATGAACTTTGGAGCTGACCCCTTAATTGGTGATTTGGTAGTGATCACACATTATGGTGGCAATCAGCTGCAGGGTGCTTCGGTTGTCGGTGTTCCCAAAGCCTAGTCTTTATTTTTGTTTGGCCACAGAGGAAACTTTAAACTCATGTTAGGTTTGTCTTTCTTTGAACTCTTGACTTGCTATATGAAGGAGATGTTGAGTTTGCCAACCCTTCAAATGGGTTCAAATGCCTTAATGCTTAAAAAAAAAAAAAAAAATCCAAGATCTTTTTAAAAGGGTAGTCATGTGTTTAATATAATGATGGAATAATTATGTGTGTCATAGTCATAGTACAAAAATTTGTGTGTTCTTTCTGAATTATTATATATAAACATGGGACAGTTTTTTTCTACTGACACATGGTTCTTTTTCTGTTTGTCATTTATTTATTTATTTATTTATTTATTTATTTATTTATTTATTTATTTATTTATTTTATTTGGGGGGGAGGGTCTAGTTTTGGCTTTTGAGACACCGTATTGTATAGCCCAGGCTGTCTTGAACTCTCTAAATTGCAGAAGATGACCTTGACCTTCTGATCCTGTTTGGCTGGTTGGTTGTATTTTTAATGAAAGATAAAAAGCTGATTACTTAGTTCATAATAAGTGACCATATTAAAGAAAGCTGTGGAAATTTAGAGTGATGCTGGGGGCTCGAGAGATGGCTCAGAGGTTAAGAACACTGCCTGCTCTTCCAGAGGACCTGAGTTCAATTCCCAAAACCATAAGGTGGCTCACAACCATCTATAATGAGATATGGTGCCCTCTTCTGGTGTGCAGGCATACATGCAGGCAGAATATTGTTTACAAGATAAATTAAAAAAAATTAATGAAAATTCCTAATGCTGGGTCTGGGAATGGGGGGATGGCTCAGTGGGTAAGAGTCTGTGCCCTTCAAGCTTGAAGGCCTGAGTTCAAATCCCCAGGACCCATATATAAAAGCTTGGCATGGGTATTTATTCCCAGCATGTGAAGCAGTAAGAATAGACAGATCCTAAGGCTCACTACAGGCCAATCAGCTTAGATAAGACAGCACGCTCTAAGTTCAAGGAGAAACCGTCTCAAAGCAATAGCAAAAAGAATAATATAAAAAGCCACAACTTTTTTTATTGATTCTTTGTGGATTTCATATTATGAATTCCAATCCCACTCATCTCCTCATGTCCACCCTCCCACCCTCTGCCCTTGCAACCTCCCCTAAAAATCAACATTCAAAAGTCAAACCTCAAAAACCAAAAAAATCAAGCAAACACCAACCAAAAAGAAAAAAAAAGGGGGAAATAAGAAAAATCTGGGCACAGAAGCTGTAGTGTGGTCCAGTGAGTCCCGGTCACCCTTTAGTCCATATATATTTACTTGTAAGTATTCATTGCAATGAGTCATTGGTCTGGTTCTAGGCCTCTGACACTCTTAAATCATGTTCTGGCGCACACACACCGCACACACATGAGCAATGAACGGTGACACCTTATCGGATGTTATAATATATTACAAGACTTCAAGTAATAGAGTAATATTTAATACATATATACACAGAAAAATTGAACACAATAGAATGAGAACTCTAGAAATAGATTTCCGTACATAGATACAATAAGAAATGCCTCACTGTTCAAAACAGCAGCCTGGGTAACCCCAAGGGAAACAGTGAAGTAGATTAATAGATCCATCATACAAAATACATTCCAAATAGGTCAAGTGTTCAATTGTTAAAATTAAACCATAAAAACAATAGAAAAAAATATAGGCAGATCTTTTTAAGACTGAGAAATATTTAAAAATCAGAGATTAATAATGTGGCTTTGTGTATATTAAAAAATCTATCAGAGAAAACTATGAACAATGTAAAAATATGAGAAAAAAACTAGGAAAAAATATACCTAATTTATACCACAGGTAAAACTCTATATTTAGTGCATAAAGACATTCTCCTCCTTGTCAATCACAGGGAGACTGAAAACACTGGAGAAACATCCAAAAAAGCCAGGCTAGACAAGTCATAGAAAGTTCACACTGGTGAACATACTAAGTATCTGTCATATAGAGAAGAGCAAATTAATACTAAATTGAGATTCACTTCCATTTATAATTAATAAGTGTTTACACTTGTTGATGAAAGTTCACAGTAACATCAGGAAGAGAAGAAATCAGCACAACCCGAATAAAGGACAACTTGTGTCTATGTAGCAAACAATGACACTCCCAGGGAAATGAGAACATAATGTCTAAGAGAGCTCTTGCTTGGCTCTGCCCTGTCCTGGCTGTGTGACCTTGTGCAGGCTATTAAACCTCTTTGTGCCACAGATTTCTCATCTAAAAAGGAGGTAATAACAGTATTTTCCTTGTAGGGTTTTAAAGAATATCAAATGAGGCACTCACTCTACAGAGAGGCCTTAGGTTAGAGCCTGATTAACAGTAAGTGCTGCATATGATTTTGTAATTAGTATTTTTATTTGGCCCAACATACTCCAGTCCTAGGAATTTGTCCTAGATAGATGTGTGCAATCTTGAAAAAGCAACTATACCAGATGATTCATTTCAGCCTTGTTTGTGAAATCGAGAGATCAAAAGCCACTCAAATAGCTGTCATTTTGGAGGGGATAGTTAGGGAAGTTACAGTAGGTCTACACGATAGAACACACTATGGCTGTTTAAGAAATGAAGACTCATTCTGAAATGCTTTGGTCAATTTAACAGAATTTGTTAGTAAGAGAAATTCAAAAAGTGAAACATGCAGATATAGTTTTTCAAAAAGGAATGAAAACACATGTTAAGTTGGTATGTGCATACACCTGTAGTCTCTGCACTTGGGAAAGTTGAGGCAGAAAGATTATAAATTTTAGGTCTAGACTAGGCTATATAGTAAGACACTGTGGAATACTGCAGAAGTGACTAATAGATAACTTTCTGCCCTGTGCCTTCTTATGCCTGTGGGTTTTCTTTCTCTTTCTCTTGGTGTTAGTTTGTTTTGAGCATCTCACAACATGGCCCTAGTTGGCCTGAAGCTCCTATAGGTCTGCCTGTCTCTGCCTCCAGAATACTGGAATTAAAGCCATACATCACTACACCTGGCTGTGTCTATTGTTTTGAACCATACTTAATATAATTTTAATTATTATAACTTAAAAAAAAACTAAATTGAAAATAGCAACAAGTGTAGATTAGGGTCATCAGCTAGGACTGTGCATCAGATAAGGTGCTTGCCCAGCATTCACAAAATCCTGACACCATAGTGATCAGGCATGGTCACACACTCATCTCCTAGCAGAAGGTCAAGGTCATTGTTAACTACGTATGACCCTATCCCGGAAAGGGGGTTAGGGGACAAGGGTCAATTTTAATATCAGCTTTGTAATAACCCTGTTAAGTTCTCTTCCTGTACCTCCACACAGTCATCTATGCTGCTTTCTATTCCTTTCTTTTTTGCCTGCACATGATTCAAAATGGAACCATTGGCCTTAAATTCAGTTTTCCCATAGAACTGATGAACTCAAAGATTCTCCTGCTGAATGTTGGGATTAAAGGCATGGGTACGCACTTTCAATGAGGACATAGCACATGACCTTGAGGCCAGGAACTGATATAAAAGCAGCACACACTAGAGGGCACCTGAGCATCACCATCTGGCCACTGCCCTGCTGGTGACCACTGGCACTTATTCAGCTCATTAGCATCTGAGTCAAATTAAAGAAAATTGTGTCCAGAAATGAACCACCCTTCTGTCTTGATTTCAACAGACTTTGAAGATGAAGGTGGGGTCTAGCCTGAGTTCAGAGGAGCTTTAAGTGCCTTATCAGTGTGATTTGGCCCTTTCCTACTAATACCTTGAAAAGAAATTACAGGTATTTTACAATTGTAAATACAGAAAGGTTATTCGATTGTCTGTAGTCTTCAGAACCATATAAAACCATAAACAAAAGCCACTGCCCTGATCTGTGGGCCAACAGCAGGCCAGTCATCAAGTGTTTACTGAGGGCCCACTATGCCCTAGGTTCTCTTGTCTGTACTAGGGAAGCAGCAGAAAATAAGGCATAGAGAGCCCCCATCTGTCCAGGAGTCTGCTTTTCACCCATGTGCCACAGACAAGAATCACCAAAAACCAAACTAGATATATTTTCTGTAGAGGTATCGTTTGAACTGAGCCCTGAGGAATGTAAGAGAAACGGATGGGAAATCTGGAAGGAATGTTGGCTTTCCCTACCTTGGGAGAAGCACCCTTGCATATGGTAAAAGATGGTATGGGGGAGGAAAGAGCAATAATATTCTGGTTGGGAAGTCAGAGAATCCTGAATCTACACATAATGTTTTCCAAGTGTTGGAACACATGGGTCTTTGAAAGCTTACCTTGCTTCTATCTGGGGTCAAGTTCTGGGTTGGAATATTACTTGAATGCTTTATGCAAAGCTCTTGACCCAGACCAGCAATAAAGGGGGACTGTCAAGAGCTGAGGAAATGGTTCATTCAGCAAGCACAGGAGCCAAGTTTGATCCCCAGGACTCCTGTGTTTAGGTCAAGGAACTGGTCATGGTAGTGTACCTGGAAGGGGAAGGTAGATCCTTGGAGCTCATTGGCCAGCCAGCTTAGCCTAATTGGTGACCTCCAGGCCATGAAAGACCCTGTCTTAAAAGAGAGGGAGAGAGGGAATGACCATGAAAAAGGACACACCCAAGGTTATCTTCTCCACATCCAGACCTGCACACACGTATGCACAAATGTGGATACACTTGTGCATGTGTGTGTACATGTGCGCACATTCCTTTTGCCTTATGAAAAGAAGTGAAGCCACTTAGGGGATAGGTCCTTCTAAATGGTCTCCTATCCCAAGTGACAGTGCCCAGAAGTAAGGAGATAGACCCTTCGGTGGCATAAGGACACAATAGGACATGTCTGATGTGCTTGAGTATGACATGACATCATCATCATCTATAGTATTGCTCCTCAAAGACCATCTACAAATGGGATTCATTTTAGTCAGAATTTTTGCTGTTGGTGATGTCTCTCAAAATACCTGAGAGAAAACCAGCTCGGGGAAGAAAGGTTTATATGGAACCAAGATTTCTGTCCATCACGGTGGAGTGGGTGTGGCAGAGCAGAGAATCTCACTTCCTGCTGGCCATGACGTGGGACATGTCCCCCATTTTTTCCAATACAGGCAACCAGCCTATGGGATCAAGACATTCATACACAGGGAAGTGTGTCTGAATATTTGCAGTCAAACTCTGCCCGTGGATTACAGAACTCTACCATTTTTACTACATTAGTTTACTTGTTTATTGAACATGTGCACACCACTGCATCATGTGGAGGTCAGAGAACAGCTTGTGGAACTTGATTCTCTCCTTCTCCCATGTGGATCCCAGCAAAGGAACCTAGGTTGTTGGGCTTGCTCACAAACACCCGTACCACTCAGCCATCTCACTATCCTGTGAACCTTGCAATCTTACATCCACCTAACTGGAACTTTCTTTAATAATTGCTTTGAATACCTGAGCTTTGGAATTATCACAAGGAAATTATGAATAACCTTGGATCGTGTACACCATATTTAATGCCTTGATTTTACATTACAGTTTTGTATCATCTTTTTGTTTGTTTGTGTTTGGGACTTCACTGTATAGTTCTGCTGGCCTCCAACTCAGAGATCCACCTGCCTCTGCCCCCCAAGTGCTGGGATTTAAGGTGTGCATCACCACTGCTGGCCTCTACAATATTGAAGATAAATTTCAGACTCTTGGAGTATGAAAACCCTTGCTAACCTTCCCTCCCCACCCTCCTTTGGTCTCCACCCCTCAACCCCCCACCCTATGCTGCATCTAGTACTCCAGCCACTGTCTGTTCTCACTGCTCCCAGACCCAACATGTCTTCCAGACACCTCCTTCTTCCCTATTCGCAGACCACTCTTTGCTGGCACCTTCCTTGGGAAATCTCACCTTCCTGTGACTCTCTGCCCTGTGAGGATACCTGAGTATCTGCACTCCTGCTTCCTTCCTCACCTGGACATCTGCTGTGGAATCCAGAACGCTTCATTGCATCCTCTCCCTCTCCCTCCCTCTATGTGTCTATGTGTCTGTGTGTCTGTGTCTGTGTGTACATTGTCATGACCTCAAGGTTGTAGACCAATTAAGCATGGCACACAGAAAGCAATAACGAAATATTTATTGAAGAAATGTAACTTGGTTTTGTTTTGGTTTTTGAGACAGGGTTTCTCTTTGTTAATGACAATCCTGGGTATCCTGGAACTTGCTTTGTAGACCAAGGCAGCCTTGTCCTCACAGATCCACCTGCCTCTGCTTCTCAAGTACTAGGATTAAAGGCAGGAGCCACCACCACCCTACCAAGAGATGTAATTTGTAAATACTTACTCTTTGTCCAAAATTTGGTAGAAAGGTGGGGAGAGAGAGAGAACGAAGGTGCTTACTGAGCTAAACAATGCCATTTGAAGTCAAAAGCAGACTGAGCCTTATTTTCCCTGTTAAAGTGAGGTTACAAATGTTTGCTTTCTGGGACTAGGGCTGTAGCTTGGTTAGCAGAGTGCTTATTAGAGTATACAAAGCCCATGTTCTGACTCCCTTTCCTTATGCTGTATAAACCCAGTATGGGGTACACAGTTGTGTTTCCCCAGCACTTGGGAGACAGGAGCAGTCAAGAGTTCAAGACCATCCTCAGGTGCACTGAGAACTCATGTCCAGCCTGGGCTACATGAGACTCTGTATCAAAAGTACAAAGGTTTCCTTTCTTCTGCAGATTCAGGTGTTACAATGAGGTTTCTGGCCCAGACTAGCCCCACAGTTCAGACCCACCCGCAGCTGCTTATCTGGATCAGCAATCCCAAAGTCCCAAAGAAACACACAGACGCTTATATTAACTTCATGCTGTTTGGCCTATGGCTCAGGCACATTGCTAGCTAGCTCCTTCATCTTAACCCATTTCCATTAATCTGTCTGCCACATGTCCCGTGAGTCACGTGTGTTTCTTACATGTTTCTTTTTTGGGTATCTGGCTCGATCTGTCTCTCACTCCGCCCTCCTCCTCCTACCTATTCTGATTCCCCACCTACTTCTTCTATGGTGCTCACCAAGGAACAAAACAGCTCCTTTATTTAAAGACTGATATTCACAGCATACAGAAAGGCATTCCCACATCACTCAGGATTGTTGGGATATTCCAGTGACATTCTATATGTGGAACCTCCAAATGTTGCATAGGCCTGCGTGGTGTATTTATTATTGAACGGTGTGAGTTTCCTAGTGATGAGACCACTTTCCACGTCTGATTTGCTCTTCTTCTCCACGGTCCTGAGTTAAGTGGAGCTTTGCCTTGTCTGTTGGATTCACTTTTCTCCTGTTTAACTCCTGATCATCCTTTTATGACTGTGTTTGGAAGCATGGACCCCTTTCTTACTGGATGTTCCAGATTAGTGCTGCCTCTGAGATCTGGCTCCACAGCACTTGCAGAAATCATTCTTCTGCCCAGCTGAGACTCCAGGGCTATTCATTGATTGACTGATAGATTTTCTTATTTTGTCCTATGCCAACACAAGAGCACTTACTTATGACTACATAAAACTTGATAGTTTTTTCAATATAAGACATTTCTGGGGCGCCCTTCTGGTGGACACTGCTCAGCACTGCAGAGTGACACTTCATTAAATCCCTATGACTGAAGAGGGATCCATACAGAAGAAAACTTCCCACGGTGCTTATACGTGCTACATGCCCTTTTGAAAACTGGAAATTTAATGCAATTAATCATTTTTAAGGTTTAGTCTCTTCTAAACATTCAAAAATGAACCCATCCCTTTGGATAATTCTGTGCTGTCTTAGACAGGGCATATCACACCAATTTGTATCAAAGTCAGAAGTGAATGGCATTTTTGTCTTTTGTACAAAATGACCCAGGCTGCCATGAATCTATGATCATGTCATGTGTGCCTCCACTTGACATCTTATGGAACAGGAGGAAGGATACACATAAACAACCAGAGCTTACTGAAAACTGGTCCACAGACTGAGATCACTAATTCTGAGCCCCAAATTGGAAATACTCCCAAGTCTAAAACTTTTGAGCTATGATCAAGAGGCCGTAAGAGGAAAGATGTGTAACCAGACATTTCTTTCCCACCTACCTGTTCTGAAATATCTGGCAGGTGCTTCTCAAACAATTGACATGGAGGCTTAATATTATTTATAAAAGCTCAGCTATTGGATTAGACTTGTTACTAGCTAATTCTTGCACTTAAATTAAGCCATAATTCTTATCTATGTTTAGCCATGTTGCTTGGTACTTTTTCTCAGTATGGCATTCTCATCTTGCTTCCTCAGATCCTGGCTGGTGACTCTCTGACTCTACCCTTTCTCTTTCCAGAATTTTCCTAGTCTGGTTGTCCCACCTATACTTCCTGCCTGGCTACAGGCCAGTCAGCATTTTATGAAACCAATTCAAGTGATAAGTCTTTACAGTGAACAAGAGCATTGTCTCACAGCAAAGATGGAAGGGATGAAGGGAAGAAAGGAGGTAGAGATGCATTATATACGTAGGAGAGGTGGACAATAGACATACATATAAGAAAAAGGGAAAGAAGGGAATATCAAAAGCTGTGTCATGGTGGGGGAAATCACAGTTTAAATTAGGTTGTACAGCAGTATCTCTCTGACGATATGGAGGCCATGAGAAAACATAGCACACAAATATTTGGAGAAGATAATTCATGGGAGAGGCATTAGCAACGAGAAGCTGAGGAGCTGAAGGACCAGTGGCCCTGGGGCACAGTGACGTGGAAGATGAGACCCCAGTTTCCACCCCCATTTTCTTGGCAGTTCACTGCCTGGATTTGATATAAACCACAAACCTGCCTGGATAATTGAGTGGACTGAACTGCCCTTTGATATCCATGGTGGACCCTTCTCAGACACTAAAGTCTGATGAGTTCAAGTCCTTCTATTAAATGGTGTGGTGTTTGTGTGAACCCTATGTGCATCCTCGTACGTACTCTCAGATGGCTTTAGCTCATGTTGACACCTCACAGTTATGTTGACACCATATTATTCTGGAAAGTGATGGGATTGGGATTTTTTAAATACACACAATGCTCAGGTGGATACATGTCTGGTTTTATTTGTTGTTTTGTTTTGTTCCTTTCTTGTTAGTACTGGGGGTTGAACTCAGGACATGCTAGGGAAGTGCTTTACAACTGAGCTGAACTCATGGATCTGGAATCCGTGTAAACAGAGAGATGATTATATCCATTCTGATGAAGATGAGAGAGCTCAGGGAACAACACAGATTGAATTCATCATCTAGTTGTATTTATTGAAAATCTGTATGCCAGGCACATTCAGGACCAGTGGGAAGTACAAATGCATAGTGTTCTGGTCTGTCCAGCACAGCAGTTCTGCTTATAGCCCCTCCATTCTGAAGGCCATCATGGTCTTCGGGAAAGAAGGGTGTGTTGACTAGTTTTATGTCAACTTGAGAAAAGCTAGAATCATCTGAAAGGAATGGACCTCAATTGAGAAACTGTCTCCATAAGATCCAACTGTACGCTATTTTCTAAATGAATGATGGGAGAGGAGGGTACAGCCCATTTGGGTTGGGGTTACCCCTGAGCTGATAGTACTGGATTTTATAAGAAAGCAGGCTGGACAGGCTGTGGGGAGCAAGTCATTAAGCAGCATCCATCATGGCTTCTGCATCAGCCCCTGCCTCCAGGATCCTGACCTGTTTGAGCACTTGACCTGATTTCCCTCCAATGATGGAGTTTTACCTGGAAGTATAAGCAAAACAAACCCCTTTCTCCCCAAGTTGCTTTTGGTCATGGTCATCACAGCAATGATAACTCTGACTAACACAAAGTGATATGAGCCACAGGATGGTGCTTGCTAGGAAAGAGAAAATACAAAAGATGTCTATGGATGCTTCCTTTGGGAATCAGGGAAGACCTCATGGAGAAAGTTACATTTGCACCAATACTGATACTCTAAATAGGATGGTACAGAAGCTAATTCAAGCTACTCCAGAAGTTGAGACAAGAGAAAGATGAGACTAAAACTATCCTGGTTAACTTCATGAGAACTTATCTCAAAAAAAATTTTTTTTTTAAGAATAAGGATCTAACTTTCCTAGCATGCAAATACAGATAATGACATGAAGTGTAGTTTCTTAGCAGAGAATGGCCTTCAAACAGGCCCAGAGATAATGGTCCATGTAAACATCAGTGTTAGGAAAGGAGCAAGGATCCCAGGATTAAAAAGGAACTGGGAGCACAGGTATAGATAGGCCTAGCATGCTTGGAAAGATTAAGGACAATGGAAAAATAAGGAAGTGTTTTTAAGCAGGACAATGATCATTCCAGAATCTTCTACAGAAAAGGAGTGTGTGTGTGTGTGTGTGTGTGTGTGTGTGTGTGTGTGTGTGTGTGTGTGTGTATTGTGCACATCTATGTCCATAGAACTCAGCATCAAGTTCATACAGGCCTTCTATAGGAATGGAGACAGGCTGGCAACAGAGTCCAAATATCTCACGTGTTGTCTCTAACAGCTACAAACACAAAACCCCTTGATCATTTAAGCAGCTGTGCTAAGTGTCAGCCAAACCACCCCACTGGAGTAGAATCTGAATCAGTCTCTTTCGCCAGCCATGGGGATAGCACAGGGGAAAATGTATCAGGAATACAACAGGAACAGATGCTTCCTAGCACTCATTAGTCAAATAAACATAGAAACCCTCGCTCTACCCAGTGATTGTGCCCAAAATGGGGGTATAAGTAGCTCATACATCAGAATAATGATGAAACATTAAAAAAAAAAAATCCAACACTGGGCTGGCTCAGCAGGTAAGCTGCCCACAGCCAAGCCTGTCAACATAAGTTTGATACCCAAGGCCTACGTGGTGAATGGAAAAAACAAAGTCCTCAGGTGGTTCTCTGACCTCCACCTATGCACCATGGTATGCACCTCACACATGCAGACATACATGCATGCACACACATACATATACATACAATAAATATAATCTTTATTTAATCTGACACTTCAGCTTTTTAAATTTGACCGTGTGGTTAGTTGCCAGTATATTACCATTCGGAACAGGCACAACAAAGCCTTCTCAGATAATGTGAAGCTCCCCATGGCAGAAAACACACAGACAGTAGAAAAGGCAGACTAGAAGGGGAAGCCTGGGCACAGCCCACAGTGATTACAGTCTAGTATCAGCGTGTTTATGAACTATGTGTCAGTGTGTGTTATGTAGATCTGCTGTGTCACACAGCTCGGGGTGAAGCCTCAGCTCTGCTTCCTGCCACTACATCGGATTCTCTAAGAACCATGATGTGTTTCTTTGAGAGAGGAACAGCCAGCGCTGTCTAGCTCAGCTGTGCTCAATCTGAGTTGCTTTCCTCCCTACAAACCCTCACTTCAAAGCAAGGAACATAATGTACAATTTTTTAATGGCTCTAGACCCAGGCACTCAGACTCTGTGCTCTGCGCCTTACCTCAGTGTAAACACCTAATCAAGGTGGCCTGGGCTTCAACAATAGCAGCCAAATGCAATTTGAGAACCACAAGCCTTTGAAGTTTTCCCTGCAGAGGCCGGTTTTCTACTGGGATAATGACATGCCATGATTGCTGTCTTTGTTGTATCTTTTCAGTACGGAGGCAATTATAGGCCCCAATTTAACAGAATAGACATTACACAGCTTACGATGCTCAAAATGCAATTTCATTTGATCATTCTCTCGATTTGATTGGTATTAATAGAATGGTTCACCAAAAAAAAAAAAAGAAAGAAAGAAAGAAAAAGGAAAAATAGCTGGCAGAGGTTGTGTCCCACTCCACTTTCAAAGAGCTAATGTAGAAGTATGTTTTACCTGCCCAGCAAACTCACCGGGGTGATGCAGCCCAGCTCTACCAAAACCGTGTGCATAGAAACCGTGTGTGTCCTTCGCTCCCTGGCAAAGGAAGCAACCAATGCTCTATCAGTAATATGTAAAGTTTTTGACAAAACTATATAAGCGTGCTTGTCCATGGAAAATTAATGTCACTGATATCTAAGGCACCCTCTGTTTCTTTTGTATTTGCGAGAGCTGGAGAATGTACATCCCACTGGTGATCTCTCCTGTTCCTTCCTCACTGAGTAAAAGTGTATCTTCGCCTGCTCATGAAACCTTTTTAGAATTTTGCCTCTCTTGCCCTTCATTTCTCACTGAGAAGAGACTTGGCTTTTTCTTTAGACAAGGCGTTTCTGCTCAACATCAGAGTAGTAAGAGGTGTACAGTAGACAGGCATGGACACCCGTGCCTAAAATCTCAGTGCTTGGGAGGCTGAGGCAGGAGGAGGGGAAGCCAGCCTGGACTACGGCAGCATAGCAAGACCCCATCTCAAAAATAAAAAATAAAACAAATAAGCAACAAAAACCTTTGCAACCATGCCAGTAATTGTGAAACCTAGTATTTTGGAGCTCAGGGTGCTTTTGGAGCTTCTGTGTGGGAGGAGCCCTGATGTCAATTTGGGAAGCGGCTCTCGGCCTTCATTAAGCATCCTAAACTTTGGACGACTTCGTGATATGAAGTCTTCCACTTGCAGAGGAGACTATTCATTCCAAAGCAGATGATCATTTCCATTTAGAAAGCAGTCAGGGTCATCAAATAGTACATTTCTCTCCCTTATTTGAGGACTAACACTTCAAGCAGTTGCTTTTCCTTTTCTTCTTTCAGATCAATGTTTTAAAATCTTCTTATTACTATTGTTATCATGCATGTGTATGTTCTGAGTGATCACATGCAACATGGATTCAACAACATACGTGTGGGGGTCAGGGGAGAAGGTCACAAGATCAGTGACTTTTACATATAAGTTTGTTAGGCGTACACAGCCAGCACTTTCCCTGCTAAGCCATCTATCTCGCCAGTCCCAGATCAGCTTGCAATTATTCAAGTTTCCATATTGCCTCCTTTCCTTTCCTCTGTGTGTGTGTGTGTGTGTGTGTGTGTGTGTGTGTGTGTGTGTGTGTGTGGTTATTTCGTGGACTTACTACAGACAGATGAGGTTATACTCAAGCTAAAAGAAGCACGGTGTTCCCTCTTGAGCTACAGAAGCCATGCTGAATGGAAAAGGCTGAGATTGTCAAATATTTACTCAGGCTAGCATAATCACCAACTATGTTTCCTTCTTAGTATCGAACACTTGACCCCACTGGTAAATATCAGCAGCAGAGGGAGAATTTGGACTCAAGCCTGTCAGATATGTTCCCCCATGATCCTTCATTCTTGCATGTGGTCACCCCCCACACTCCACAGCCCACCACAGGAAATTTAGTGGCTTGTTTCCAGGTTCTCTCCATACACTTTGAGTTTGCTTTCTGTGGGACATTCTAGTGACTACCTTTCTGTGTAACTCAGAGGCATGTTTCTTGATATGAAACAAATAGTCAATGGAGGGCTATTATTTTTGCACTGCTCTGATCAAAATGCTTGAAAAAACAGATCAGAAAAAGAAAGATCTGTCTTAGCTTATGGTTTCAGATGTTTGTTCTGTAGTTAATTTGTTTCCACTGATCCTGGGCTGATGGTGAGATGGGATGTTATAGGGATAGCATGTGAAGGAACATGCTGTTTACATGGGTAGTCAGGAAGAAGACCCAATGTGACCTTCAAAGGCATGCTCCCAGTAGCTTGTATTCTCCAACTAGGACCCACCTCATAAAGTTTCCACCACCTCCCACCGTCTCTTCATCCTCCTGCCTCAGCTTCCCAAGCAGAGAATGACTGGTGTGCACCACTGCACTACCTATTAAAACGGGCCTTGTCAGATGATTTTTCTCACATGTTTGGGCACACTTAAAGTAGGCCAGGCTAAGCTGTGGTGTTCAGTTGGTTAGGTGTATGTCTTAGTTAGGGTTTAGGATGCTATGTAAGAGGGAAAATTTAGTTCCTCATACAACTCTGAGATCACATTCCACTAGTGAGGAAAGCCAGAGCAGGAACTCAAGGCAGGAACCTTAGATAGGAACTGAAAGAGAGGCCATAGCATGACCTGCTTATTGGCTTGCTTAGTTTGCTTTCTTATACAACCCAGTCCCACTTGCCCAGGGGTGGCACTACCTATAGCAATATGGGCCCTCCCACATCAATCATCAATCAAGAAAATGCCCCGTAGTCCATCTGGTGGGGACATTTTCTCAATGGAGTTTCCCTGTTTCCAAAAGACCCTCACTTGGGTAGAGTTGACAAAAGCCGGTCAGCACAGTGAATTGAATGCATTTTAAAAATTACAATGAGTTTATCAGGACAAATTCCCCATTGTAAGTAAAGGGTATGATATCATCATATTTCTGTTGATGGGAACAATTGATGCTTTCAGTATCCTGTTCTAATAACTGGCCCAAAGCTGAGCCTCCTGACCAGGCATGTGACATTTAAACAGGGAACCATTTGCTCTTCACACCTGCACGAGAGAACATTTTGTTTCCATCTTCCCTGAGAGCAATCCAGGTCCCTTTAATGATTTTCATCTCAGATTTTGCCCAAAATCTCAAGTGTTGAAAGATTGGTCCCCACCTGATGGTGCTATCAGGAGATGGCAGAAATTTTAGGAGCTGGGGACTATTTGGAGGAAGTAGGTCATATGGTTGCACCCTTGAAGAGTATACAAGATACCAGCTCCTTCCTCAATATCTCCTGCTTGCTGGTTACTCTAAGGTAAACCACCTTGTTCCATGTGATACTCCCACTATGGCATTCTGCCTCATCCCAGGCCCCAAAGCAGCAGGGCTCAGTAACCCTGGGCTGAACCTTCTGCAACCATGCGTTAAAATCAATGCTCCCTCCTCAGAAATGGTTTCTCTTGTATTTTTTTTTTTTTTTTAGCACAGTGATGAAAGGCTGACTTGTATAAGTGCCTGAGAACTGAAACAATGTACCCTTGAAATAAACCAAGCCTAAACCCTGCCTTTGCAGGGCCTCTCTCTAGAGTACACAGACTTGAACCCCATGACTGTAGGACTGAAGTGAACCCACTTATGATGCCGTATGTACCACTTACTGTACTGTGTGCTTTGTACTCTCAGATCTCCCACCTCATCAGAGGAACTGGCAAGATGGCTATCCAGAATGACAAAGAAGTCGAAAGCACTTCCATGGATCCCGAGGACAAATGGCATCACAGAGCAAAGCAGCTCAAGGTCATCTGCTAGATTGTGTGTGAAGTGCGCTTCAAGTGGTACTGCTAGATATAAGTCATGTTTGTCACAGAGTTCTTGTCACTTAAGGGTTTATTTTATGTTTAGAATGTTACCTACTGTCTTCTGTCAAGGACTGCAATAGCTTACATGCTTGCTCTGCAGCCCTACCTGATTTTTTAAAAGGTCCCCTGTTCCAAGACACCATCACTTCACACTCCAAGCATACAAAGACAAAAATCCCTCACAGAAGAGAGGAGTAAGGGATGTGCAGAAGGAAAATAATATGTTTCCTCTGGGAGCTAGCAGCTACCCAGTAGACTCAGGTGACACCATCCCTAAAGCTGATGGATCCCTCAGAGCCTCACCAAGCCTTGTTTCCAGAAGGTTCAAGCTTACCAGCTGGTGACTTAGTGATGGTGTCCTTCTTGTCCATGGACACTCATAAGTGATTTGGAGGCAGGAGTAATTGTCCCACTATTTCTAGAAGAAATAGAAAAATCATTAGAATGTGATATTTTTCTGAGTCAGTGCATGGAATTATATGGAGTCTTTCTTGGATCAGATTCCACCACTCCCCCACCCTCCCCACCCCTCCATCCTCCCCACCCCTCCACCCCCGTTTAAGAAAGGATGAGCATGACTTTAATTCCATCACTCCAGCACTCAGAGGCAGAGGCAGACAGATCTCTTTTAGTCTGAGATCAACCTGGCCTACATAGCAAGTTCTAGGCCAGCCAATGCTACATAGTGAGACCTAGTTTCAAGGGTGGGGGATGGAAGAGGCAAATCTTTTTAGATTGCCAGTTAAAGTCACACATGAAGCAACTTTAAAGTCAAAAACATCCAGGCATTGTAGAAGTCAGAAAGGACAGCCATTCTAAACCCTCTCTTGACCTCACCAGGTCTCTAGGCTGCTGATAGAATTGAAATAAGTAAAGAAACAGTCACGCACCCGGAGCTTCCTGAAAGCCGATGTCAGGGAGGCCACCTCAAAAAGTAGAAAAGATGGGGACTGAAGTCTCTCCTGGAAGTGGGGTGTGGAGGTCAGGATCCACAGCTCGACCTGACAGAGAGCTTTGGTGTCATCATGGCTTTTATGTCAGATTCTTTGACCTACTGAAGATCTATATTTCCTCCACCAGCCTTCTCTGTGGACCTTCCTCAGACCGTATTGTCCTACGTTGTTCTGTGCTCAGCTGTGGGTCTTCACAGGTGCCTTAAGTCCCGTTTCATCGGTGTGCCCAAACTGAAGACAGCAGTTACTCTGAGGTCATGCAGAACAGTGTGTAGAAGTACAGCCCTGGCCACAGGACCCTTCCAGGCATCCTAAGGGTGAAAGAAGGTCTTCCTAGATGCAAAACAAAACCACCAATGATAACAACATGAAAAAACATATGGATCCTTTCACTAATTTTGGTGAATTCCCTGTGATCAGCCCTTTTTTCCACCTTTCCAAAGAGTTGTGCATTTGGTCCAGCCAGAACCAGCAGATCTGTATTGTTTATGTTTATCTGACCTGCCTTCTTCCTGGCTGACAGTGAGGGACTTAGCTAATAATTCATGCCAGATGTTTCTTAAAAATATCAGATAAGATGTGAATTCTAAGTTCACATTTTATTTTTAACAAACATAGAAGATAAACAGAATAATACAACAGAAAGTTCTCTGGATCAGAGGTGATCTTGGAACCTACGTACAACTCCCAAGACTCCAGGGCCCAATCAGAGCAGCTAAGAGCAACAGTAGCCTCTATGTTAGAGGAGTTGAGCAACAGTTGTAGTAAGAGCATACGTTCTGTTTTTGTTCATGACCCATGAGCCCATAAGGCAGAAGCTGCCAGACAATGCCTTTCACAGAGCGAGAATGATGGCACAGTGTAGGTGGACACAAGTGACTAAGGATGAGTCTCACTATAACACTCCCATCTCAACTTTAGTCACTGAGATTTCCCAGTGCTGACACTCCACATGTGACATGAAAACCTACTGCCATTAAGTCGTTAGTCTGAGTGCATGGAGGGTATACCAATTGCCAGTGTGGGTAACAAAAGAATCCTAGTGAGAACAGAATGAAATCAAGGATTTCTGCGCTGATGGAGATTAAACAGCCTGAGAATGGCTTTGTATATTAACTTCAGGGAACTCAGGTCTCACCACCTAAAGAGTGACACCTGAGACCTCAATTGTAGGTTAATAAATCTCCAGCCAGCAGCAGGTCTCAAGTAGGATACTTGGGAGGTGAGAAGAAATCATATCAAGCCTATAAAAGTCTTCCTTTATGAGGACTGGGCACTTATATCTATGTCAATGGAGGATTTAACTCTTGAGACAATTCAAGTTTGGTAAAAAATGATGAGTCTTTGGCCTTTGTTGACAAAGCACCCTATGATGAGGCCTGCTGTGATCTGAATCATCAGCAAGGAAGTTATGGCTAGAATCAAGTGGTACCTGGATCTTCAGGCATAGTTCTTCAAAAAAAAAAAAAAAAATCTCCCTTTTTTTTTTCTTTTTTTTTTTTAAGGGAATAAGGAGAGAAAACTGGGGAAGCATAAGTTAGGTCACAGTGCAAAGTCTCTAGTTAGTCCTTTCTTCCCCCAGAGAGTGAAAGACTGAGCAGTTAGTTGTCAAGAAGAATGCTGGGATTGGTCAGTATGAGTTAAGAGTCTATAGAACAGTGCAAAGAGTCACTTGTTTGACTTTAACTAACATGGTGACAGCATGAGAGAGAGCCATTATATTTCAGAAACCTATAAGATTATAAAACAGCAATTTCTGGGCAGCAAGATAGCTCAGCAAGCAAAGGGGCTTGCCACCAAGCCTGACAATGTGAGTTCTATCCCTGGGTGGAAGGTGAGATCTTACATGTCCTCTGATGCCACAAACGCACTATAGCATGAATGCAGCCTCATGAGTATGTGTGTAAATGCACAGAAATAAATAAATGTGTTAAAAATTTTTAACAGTATTGGAGGGTGCCACTACAAAGACTGTACTTGGGCCCATATATTGGGAGAGCCTTTGCACGTGCTTCCCCATGCAACTTGATATACCATAAGGAAGAAAACGTTTTTCTTACCTGGATGCATAAAGAAAGGTGTTGGCTTGTTTGTTATTTTTGTCAGTATTTTAAGATGAGAAAGAACTGCAGGTGGACAGTGAGAATTGATAAGAGCTAATGAGAGCCCTGTCAGTCCTCAAATGGCTCAAATTCCGAAGACAACGTGCTATATTTCAAATAGAAGTCACTATTTAATCAATCTGCTATTGCAAACGATTCCATATATTACTGTTGTACATTGAACAATCTTGTAAATGTCACATTCTAATGTGGTTTTATTAGAAATAGGAACCGTGATCATTATTTGGAAACATGCAGAGGCTCATATTGTCAGTCTTGCAGGTTGTAACAGGGAAGTGAAATAAAACCTAAAACTGTATCATCATGATACAATCTTTCTTCCCAACCAACGAAAACAAATCTGAGCAGGAAAAGGCATGCTTTGCCGAGCTTGAGTATTTTCACTGGCCTCCAATGAGCTGCCTAATGCTTGCATTTTTCAATTAACATTGCATAGATATGGGTCATGAAGGGTTCTTTTTTACATGTGTGTCCTGAAAGGGAAAAAGACATTGCAGTTATATAACACATTGATGCACATGGTCATCTTACTGTTTCAATAAGCAGTTAATCATTCTTTCCAAAAGCCTCTTAACCCTGCTCATTTTTCACAAAGTAATGAGTGCTCCATTCCTCGGGAAATACTCTTAAATTGCACAGCACAATATAGTTACACAGTGTATCTATTGTCCTGAGAGTACATTTTGTTGTTACTGGACTTAGAAAAGCCTGGAGATGGTTCTGAGATTGAAATCCCTGTCCCCAGATGTTTGATTGCCTAAGTGCAGGCTATATTAAGCAACAGAAAGCAAAGCAACCCTGTGGTTTCACAGACGCCCTATCACAGTTCGGTTCTCTCATAATCCTCTGAATAAGATTTAATTTGTTTCATCTGGCAAAAGAGGTCATTTCTATATGCTAACCTCTGTAATGAGCACAGAACTGACAGTCTGAACTGTCTCATATTGAACTTGGACTTGCTTGGCACAGGCAAACCTCTGTCTTCTGTGTGGGGTTTTGTAAATAGTTAGCATAAGCCTATACCTGCTGGCATAGATGTATATTCTTTCTCTGTGCATCTCTCCCTCTTGTTCCCAATTTGGTGATACCTTCCCATATGGCTTGCCAGTCAGAGACCTAATGCAGAGGCTGTTTTAAGCTTTCAAACTCTTTCTGGGCTCACAATCTAACATTTCCTTGGCCTTTCACCATCTAATCACCTGCAATTAGGGAAAAACTTTCTGGAGGCTCTCCTTTTCAACCTATGGCCACTGTCCTAGAAGTTCCAACTCCCATTTAAAAAAAAAAAAAGGAATTAATTGAAAATGTATGAAGAGTACTCATTTTCTATTTTTCCTTAACTACAATATCATTTTTAGAATTACCAAGAACATTTGTCTCAATATGAAGCTACAAAATCAGGCAACATCCCAAGAGGTCAGTCTTCTGATACAGTCAATGGACAACAACCTTCCAGAAGAACAGGCAAGGCCAGGGTTCGGAAACAGAAGAAACGCCAAAAGTCTCTTGGGACCAAAGACCTCGTTGTAAGTCAAAAAAGTCAGAATTACCCTTTCCTACAACCACAAAACCAAAGGCAGCCTGTGGATGCCTCAGCAAAGGATGGGCTGGCCACATATGTGAACTCTTCTAACACCGACTTACAGGACTACAGAACACTCACCCACAACCCCAAAGTCACCTCTGACATGTTTGTTCCATCCAAGCAGGCTTCTGACAGAGTGCCATATAAAAACTTGGTCTCAGGGCTGAACACTGACAAAAAACGAGGACACAGACACGAAGAAGAGAAACGTTCCTTGTATAAGCAGCAGCCCATCTACATGATATCTGATATGGATCTGCAAGACCTTCAGGAACTTTCTCACAGACATGCGTCCCTGAGCCAGAAAGACCCTCAGTCTGATTATGATATGAGCTCACACAGGTCAGCAAAGATCAAGAAGCCAGCCAAACAGCCGCAGGCAGAAACCAAGTACAAGAACATAGAGATGCTATGGTGAGAGCTCTCTTCTCTTAATCTCAAAATCTTTATTTTTATTAGTGTGAATATGCATGTGGTTTTGTGTGTGTGTGCATGTTTGTTATATATAGAGGGGGGGGAAGGAGGGAAGGAGAGAGAGAGAGAAAGAGGGAGGGAGAGAGATAGACAAGCCATCCAGACATGCAAAGTGCTGATTGTGGTGGTACATGGCTTTATTTCCAGCACACAGGAGGCAGAGGCAGGCACATATTTATGAGTTCAAGTCCAGTCTGGTCTACATAGCAGGTACCAGGCTTTAACAGCTATATAGTAGACCTGTCATAAATAAATGAAATATAGATAAATAAATCTTAAATTTAAAAGACATGGTGGCTCTCTCTGCCAAAAGAAATCAAGGTATTTTTTATTCTTTCTTTAGGGTTAGAATTGTTTAAGTTCCCTACAACGTAGATGCTTTGCTTTACTTCTATAAGCAAGTATGTTTTAAAGTCACTTCAAGAGACAGTCTCTGATGCTCCCCTGCAAACCATGCTTTCTAGACACCTGACATGTAGTGACTTTGTTGGTAAAGTGCACAGAAGACAGGCAGTCTGAGATAGGAGGCAATTTTACATATAAATCAGTAGGGAGACAGGTGCAGTATCAGATAGTCTGGGGTACATTTAAAAACGGCCTGAGTCAGCTCCCTGGAGGGACAGTGATGACTGGCAAACACCTTTGTCACCTTTTCAAATGTGGTTGTGTGTCCCTGTAACCTCACCACACCGGAGGCCGAGGAAGAAAGATGCTGAATTCAAGGGCAGCCTGGGCTGCACAGCGACCACCTGACTCCAGACAAGTCCATCATGCAAGCTAATTAATGTCTCTAATTAATTGTGCTCTATCCTCCACACATACACTGTGACACATGTATACGTCATCCTTTGCATAAACATGTATTCTCACAACATGCACACACATGTGCACTTGCGCACACACACAAACACAGGCACAAACACAATAATAAAAATAATTTTAGATTTTAGTAGACAGATATTGAAAGTTCCTGTTACCGTTTTCCTTTGCAAAGAATTTTTGTTATAAGCGAGTTTGTAATTTTATCAAATGTGTATCACCAGTCCTATAATAATGAAATATATCCATAGGCTGTCTACCGTGGCACCATTCTCTTGTCCCTAAAATTAACCCAACTTGTCATATTGGTCCTTTGTTTTGTGGTGCTGTTGAAGGAACCCAAAGCCTTGCCCATTTTAGGTGAGGACCCTACCACATGCCCTATTTAAATAGATTGCTCAGTTTTCTTTGTTTAGGATTTAATGAGTTCATACGATGACGGAAGGCAGGGCCTCTATCTTCCCTGTCTCCCATTGGTTGAATTATCAATATGCTGTCAAACCAGGTGTGGTGGCTCAGGTCTGAAGTCCTAGCCCTGGAAGATAGAAGCAGAAGAATCAGGAGTTCAAAGTCTTGTCAAGGACAGGAGTTCAGTTATGTTTTGAGTTCTTGGTCATCCCGGGTTACATGAGGAGGGTGACCTGAGTGTGCTGGGAGAGTGTCGGCTTTGTGAGTAAGTTGAAGACTTGGCTCTCTCCTGCCCTTTTTGATCCTCTGGGATGGTTTGTAGCCATCAGAATTGAGTGTTTCATAAAAAGTCAGTGGAATTTTCCTGTAAAACTGGATCAAGTTTGCCGATCCAGTTTGGTCATTTTCTATTACTGTTGTCTGTGAGCAGATCTGAACCCCCCACTCATTGTTATAGTGGCCATTAGTCTTCGCACTATTCCTGTCTCGGGTTTAGTTGGTCTGACAAACTGCATTTTCTGGAAAACAAAGAAACAAACACTTTTCCTGCATCAAGATGTACTACCATTAAAGTTTCCAGTTTGTTTGGTCACGATATTTGGGATTGTTTCTATCCGTAGTCACTTCCTTATTTTCTTTCTGCTACTTCTTTTTCTCCTTTTATGTGGTTAGGGGGACAGAATTTTACTGTGATGTCCTGGCTAGGGCCTGATAGTCAGTGTGTTACCCAGGCTGTCCCCAGACTCATGGCAAGCCTCCTGGCTCAGCTTCCTGAGTGCTGAGCTTACAGACATGCACCAACGTACCTGGCTGAAATTCTCAACAATTTTCTGGTTGTTCCAAGACTTTTGGCACAGTTGTCCTGAGAAAACTCTGGCATCTCTCCTGACTATATTTTCTTTTTGAGAATCTCACTTTTCTTATTCCGCTGAACTCATTCTCTGGCATGTTTCTTTGAACAGCAAATGTAGTGTGAGGGCAGAGGGCAGGTGTTTCCCTGGGGTGTCTCGCACACACTTCCTCCATCCCTCCTTCTCTGCCATACTTTACATTCTTGTTCTGCTATAGAACTCCGTCCGCCGCCTAGAAGCTGAGAGTTCTGAGACTGCACCACTGACCCTGTCTTCATTCTGTCCCTGACTGAATGACATCTGACAGAGCACTGCAGAATTTTAAGTTAGAAGCCATTTCCCTCAGAGTCATCCTCTTGCTTCCAGCGTGACTTTCACACAATAAGAAGTCACGTGACTCCAGATCCACTGCTGTTCATTTCCTCTCCAAAAGCTGCAAGGTCACTGTTTTTATAGATGGTACCAGATCCTCTGAGCCTGGAGTCTTGTCCTGTAGGCGGAGCTTACCCACAAGGACACAAATACTCTATAGATATTTATTAGAATATAAACCAACACTCACGGTACAGGTAACCAAGTACAATAGGGACCGAAGTCTGCAGACGGACGGACGAAGGGGTCCTTCCTCCAGCAGCCAGGAACCAGGAAGAGAGCGTGTCGTATCCGCAGACCCTTTTTAATGGGGCTTTTCCCCTGCCCCCTTCAGGTCGGGGGGCCCGGTGCTCTGTATAAATGTCCCTTGACCTTGTCAGCTGACACCTGAATCCCACAACATTGTCCTTTTCCATTCTGGGAAAAACCCCAAAGGGTCCAGTGGGCTGTCTCTTCCCATCCTCTCCGTCTCTGTCTTCTTCCTCAGACACATCCTTCCGGGATTGTCCTTTAATGGCGGTGCTGACTTACACCCTCTACTGCCCTCACGCTTTTCAGGGCATGTCTTTGCTTCTGTGCTGTCCTCCAATGCTCCTCTTTCCACAGAAGCACATCATATTTTCTTGACATCCTACATTCTCAACAAGGTACATGGCAAGTGAGAGCCTTCTTGACAATTTTTAAACTTTTGCTCCCCACTTTCCTCTTCCTGTGTCTCTGTCTCTAGCTTGTCTGGCAATCTGAAAACCATATTGGGAACTGAGTGACAGGCCTATTAACATTGGATTTCTGTAGGATGATCAGTGTGGGCCACTTGGTGGAAAGCTCCTGGGGGTGGGTCGATTAATTTCTGTCCCTAATACTTTCCAGGTACAAGGATATTTTTCTTTCTTCAGAAATGCACATCTCAAAGGTGTGGAAAAAAAGATAGTTGCCTTCCAACACAGAGAAAATTCCAAGATTTACCTGCTGACTTATTTGTACCAGGCATGCACTCCACCAAACGTGCCACATCCCCAACCCACCAGCACTAACTCTTAAACCTCTAATTCTTTACCCAAAAGTCCCACAAAGATAGCCTCATCTTTATAGCTAATCCAAACCTGTTTTGACTTTCATTTCTTTTTGTTTCCATCCCCAGAGATTCTCAGACTCTGGCACACTCAGTTATCTGTTTAAACATCTCTTTAATTCAATCCATCATTTTTAGCTATTTTGTAATGGGAAAGTCATTGGGCTTCAAAATGGTGTACTGGGTTTTGTTGTTGCTTGCTTGTTATCCTGTGCTATATGTACTAACTGAAAGTCCTTAATAAGCCTTTCCTGTTGGGGGTGGAGAGATGGCTCAGCCGGTAAGAGTCAAATGCTATTACAGAGAACCCAAGTTTGGTTCCCCACACTCACGAGATGCCTGTCACTCCAAGTATCTGGATCTGATGTCATCTTCCGAATTCCAAGGGCACATACATATACACACACGTACACATACAGAGAGACATATAAATAAATAAATACTCTTGAAAGAGAGTTAGACTGTCTCAAGGAAAAAGACAAGGGTTTGAATATGAGAAATCAATGTATTCATGAAAAGATGAATGGTTCCTACAGACTTCTACACAAACAGTGGTGTTATGGATTCAAATTTTATTTAAAACACATGTGTTTTCTCCAAAGGAAATTCCACTCTTCCTCAGACATGGAAAGTGTTAGTGCATCTCCTGACTCCCGGCTTGCCCAGATCATGGAACAGCACCAGCAAGCCTTGGTGCAGCTAGCGGAAGTGCAGCCCAGCGAGGGCTCCTTGTCCAGTGCCACACTCCCTCCCATCCTGTCCAGAGTAGAAAGTGAATCCCAACTCAATTCAGACAGAAGCCGCAGACACCAGGTGAAGATGGCCCGCAGTAATTCGGAAGGCTACCTGCTTCAGCTGGAAAGAGGGAGAAAACACAGGAAGCGCAGCGGGACAAAGGTGATAAACATGTGGCTGTTCAGTCAAGTCACTTTTTAATTTTGATCGCAGAGGTGGGCCTGGAATAGGGCTGGTCATTATTTAGCCCCTCCCAAAAGCTGGTCCAGGAACTAGGAACCCTCCCCTCAAGCCCTTGCTATTCCCTGATTCCCTCTTCTTGTCTTTCCGGGAGGTTTTGTTAGCAAGGATGCCTACTCACACTTTCTTTCCAGGTCATCTGAGGGAAGAGTCTACACCACAGAGGCAATAATAATTCTTCTTTTATCCTTAATTCAGTCTTCACTTTTCCTCACTACAGTCTCTCTCTCCTAAGCTGAGTCTCACCCTCATATCTGAAAAGAGAGAGTAGGGCTGAATGAGCAAAAACCATCTTACCAGAGTTCTCTTGCCATCCAACACTGGTTCCTTAGCACCAGAAGATTCCTCTTGGTGAACATATTACTTCAGCCTCTTCACCCAAATACTCAGGCCAGCCAGTGGACTGAGCTGCCCTCCAAAATGGCATCTGCTCTTTACTTGGTTCTTCATCTAGATTTTGGGTCATGACAGTGAACATTTTTGCGCAATTCAGTCTCTTCATGTCCTGCTTTAAACACAGCTTTTTAAATTCTCAGGAAGATCACTTGGTTCCAGAGTGAGATATTGTGACGTTGTTTTTCATTACTATAATAAGATACCTGAGGCAGGTTATGTTATAAAGAAGTTTAATTATCTCGTGGTTCTGAGGCATGGAAAGTGCTCCTATTAGCTTGAAGCTGGAAGACCCCACTTCCACTGTAAATAAGGAGGCCTGAGTTTCCCAGAGAAACATGATTACATGGCAGTTGAGTCCTAAAGTAGGGCCTATATCACTTTCCAGTGTTTCTCAAATAAGCCAAGACTTATAGACGAGACTGGGAAGCAAGCAGCATATGTATTATTTCCATGGGGACATATGCTCAGCCTTTACAACCAACACTTCCTATCAACACAGAGACCATACGCTCACTCCAGAGCTTATAGATCACCAAGGCCTAAGAATTAGACAAACACAGCCTCTTAGAAAAGAACTACAGCTTTTGAATTGGGTTTCCAGCTGCAGGGTAGGAAGGAAGTTGGTAGATTTCAAAGTCCTTGGTCCAGCCCCATCTCCTACTGTCTCTGGGACTCTGGAGGAGTGCTGCTCACTGGCTTGCTCCTCATGGCCTGCTTAGTTTGCTTTCTCATGGAATCCAGGACCACAAGCCCAGGACTGGCCCCACCCATAGTGGGCTGAGACCTCTCACATCAATCACTAATTAAGAACATGCTCTACAGTCTTGCCTTTAGACCATGTTATGGAGGCACTGTTCTCAATTGAGGAGTTATTGACTACCTCCCTGATTCACAGGAACTATCAGAATTACTTTCTTTCTTTCTTTCTTTCTTTTTTTTTTTTTAATTGTGGGTGTGACATTAAGTGAAATAAGGTACCAAAACTTCAGCTTATAGGAAGCCACCTGTGATTTCCAAAGCTTGGGACTCCTTATTTATAGTGGAAGTAGGGCCTTGCAGCAGCAAGCTAATAGAACCATGAGTTAAATAAACCTAGCAAAGATCACATATTAGTTAAATGCCATTTCCCTTTCCTTCCTTTTCACAAATTGAATTCATGTCGTGCTGAGAAAGGATAGGGGCAAATACCTGGTGACAGTGCCAGCACCCTCAGTCTAAGGTGGGAAGAATGGGGCCAGCTTCCTGTCCCTGTCTGCCCCTCCCCAGTATCTGGAAGGGAGGCTGCAATCCATGCGCATCTATTTTCCCAGCCCAGTTCTTTCAATCTATATCGGATAAACACACCAGAGTGCCCTTTGTCTTTAAGCTGGTCCAGAAGCTGAAGTGACTTAGAACCGAGTGATTTGTATAAGACAGCAGGTAGTCCCGACACCAGTCATTATCCATGTCACGCCTGTTTGCTGGCCAAGTCAAAGCTCTTGGTTTCCAAGGGAATTGCCCAAATCACAGTAAAAATTTTGAGGATTTGTAAAGATAATAGGCCTGGGACCCCTTCCTCTTCTGGCTGTGCTGTTGAGAGCAATTTCAGAATACAAGGCATTGTCTATGTCATTAAATCCATGCTTAAGACTAAGAAATTAACACAAGGGATGCTGAACTATCAAAATATACTTCTGTGTCTCCGGACCACCACTTTCCCGAGTAAGGGCTCAGTAGAGAGTCCCTGGCAGATGAGGGCTGAGCTTGTGTAATTAACTGGTGTTTGTTGTCAAAGACAATCTGAGACTTGCTGCTTGGCTGCCCCTAAAAAGAGGTGGATTTGGATTAAATTTAGTAATCACAGAGCACTTATCCTTTGGTCACTGCTCTCTGGCATCCAAGGCATTGTTTTTATCTTGATTTTATGGAACTTTTCCAGTCTTACACATCTGAGGAATTTTCTGGAGGATAAGTCTGTGGTGTAGTCTCCTTACCCCCAGCAGGGTGACACATTTCAGAATCGAAACAAGTCCTCAGTCAATGTCATCTCAACTCAGGCGTTCTCTTTGGAGTATGCCGTGAGTCACACACTGTGGGACACACGCTAGGGAGAATGATGAATGATTAGTAGAATCCTGGCCGTGTTTGAGGGCCAAGGCTAGTAGATGTATGTGTGCAGCCTCAGTGGGTATGTAGCTTTTCGTCTGTCTGTTTTGTTCTGTTTTGTTGATTTGGAGGTGTTTTAAAGCAGGGTCTCACTCACTCTAGACCAAGATGATCCCCAACTCATGGCAGTTTTTCTGCCTGATCCTACCATGTGTGAGGATTACAGGTGTGTGAGCCTTCTGCAAAGACAAGTAGTAAATATACTTAGGGACTTGTTTAGACCACACCTCTATATCCCAATGTTTGATCGACATACTCAGAGACTTAATAGGACTGTCTGTTCTGATATCTTGACACTGTCGTTGTCATTACCATCATCGTCACCATCATCATCACCATCATCATCACCATCATCATTATCATTTTGACGTTATACTTCTTTTTGGTCTTTTAACCAAGAAAGGGTAAATGAAAATAATATCCAGCGATTGTTTGACTGTAAAAGTCTGTTAAAGAAGCATTAAGTAGCTTAGCTGCCTAGTGCTAGAGGGGGGCACAGAGTGGTCAAGGACAGTGAGGATTAATGGGTACTGGAGTTTTGTTTTGTTTTTTCCCCGAGTGATGAAGATGTCATACAATTGGATTGGGCAGTGCCTATACAACTCAGTGACTGTGCTAAAAAGCACTGAACTAAAATCTTTAAATGAGTGAATTTTGTGGTATGAGAATTACATCTCAGCAATGACGTGACATGGAAAGAGATCAAACAGAATTACAGCCTGAGTTCTTCCTCATTTACTTGCACCAAACTTAAGCAGATCCAGGATTCTCACCACCAGTCACCCGGAACAAACTCCCCTAGGGGCCACCTCCATCCCCTGGGAAATGTGGTGTGCTGTAGGCAACTCATCCTATAAAGGGATCAGCAGCCATGGGGATGGCCCATTTGGACCACATGCTCTCCCTCTGTGTCTGTATGGAATGCTGGACCCTTGGCTCTGATTTTGCTTTTCTTTTTACGATAACCCTGATGCTTACTGAAGTTGCTAGCAGTAAGAGTGACTAAAGATCAACACACAATTATCCATGCTTCCCAGCATGCCCTTTGTGAACTGATAGCATGATTAAATGTTAAGCTGCACTAGGGCTACAGATGAAGTTTCTGCCCACTGATCATTTCTTTGTCGTTGTCTTTGGGCAAATTGGATTTATGGCTTGGATTTGAGTGGTGGTTTATTGGTTCCTTTATTTCTTTCTTTTTTACTTTGGCAAATAGGCCATAATTTAGTGATTATAAAACAGTGACTCAGATGGCACCTTTGAGAAGAATGGATTTGTAGTCACAAGTATAAGCTGTCTGTGTTCACTCAACTATGAAAACTGAGTGAAGTTTCTAAAGTGTGATAATACCCTATCTTGTAACCAAGGTTTGTAAAAAGAGTCATCTAGTTGTTCAGTGGCAGCAGAAATGTTCACACTCCCACCAATTTATCTCAGAAATAATAATAAAGTAAAATACAGTGCTTACCTCAGTGGATCTTCAATGGACACCATTTAGAGAAATACCTAACCTAATGACACTAAATGATAGAATATTTGTCTAAAATTCACATATTTGAAATCCACTTGATGTCAGATAAGTAAAGTGAAATAACAAAATTCAAAAAATAAAAATAATTTGTAGTCTATAAATACTTTTCTAAACGTATGAAAAAGCGCCAACAAGGTGGCTCAGTGGATAAATGTGTTTGCTGCACAGGCCTAATGATGTGCACAAACACACAAGTAAATACTTTTAAATAAAAAAAATCTCAGTAGTAAAATCAAGTGTATGAATAAGCTAAAGATAGCCACACAAGTGCCATGTGCCTGTAACCCCAACACTGGGGTGGAGAATTGCAAGTTCAAGAACAGCCAGAGCTACATAGCCAGACTCAGCCCCCCCCCAACTCAAAAAAAAAAGAAATAAGAAACACATAATGGACAGGAAACAGACGAGAGCAGATGAAGTGTTCTTACCTTGATAATGACTATTTTTCTAATGATTATTATTTTGGAATGTCCTTCAATGAGCCATAAATCCCCTATCTTAATGTTATTTTTAATGATTTCTGACCAAAGGTTTCCTTAAAATACAATCTTACCATCTCTCCGTTTTAGACGTGGATGCAGAGGGAGTTTTGACCATAAATGTTTAACATCATAACGGAGCCAGTTCTGTTTACAAAGCTTTTAATCCTTGAAGGGCAGAAGTGTTGCACCCGTGTGGCACTTTATTTTCTCCTTCTGAATAGTGACACTGAAGCCCTGGTGTGTTAGGAATATTGCCTTCCACAGCGGTGACAGACTGACCAGCAATTTCAAAGCCATGGGTTCATTCTTCTTTCATACAATTAACCCAGAGGTAGGCAGTTGCTAACACTGGGGTTTCTATGGCTCAAAACATCAGAACCAAGAACTGTGTGACTCCCTCGCTTCTCCCCTGCCTGAGGAGTGCTGTTCCAGCTGCAGGAGTCCCATCCATCTTGGGGGTGGGGCTAAAAAATAAAAATGAGAGGGAGGTACCACGCCAACCTGAATAAAAAGTCTCCAAAGACAAAACTGCTACCCACCAAATTCAATTAGAGCTTACCAGCCAGAGCTCTGTGGTGGGAAGGTGAGGGGCGGGGGAGTCAGTTCCCATATCTATGGGTTCTAGAAACAGTGCACCTGTACTGAATGCAATAGTCTTTTGAGTCAAGGTGACACCCAAATGACTCTCTGAGTAGCACTTACATCATGCCAGGCATAAGTAATCCAGAGATGAACAAAGCCTATAGACAAATGTGCACAGGTTATAGGCTTATACTGCTCTTTATTTAAGGGACTTGACCATCTACACTGGTATCTATAGGGTGTTTGGGAACCAAACACCCACAGGTAATAAAGGACAACTAACTGAACTGAACTTGGGAGAGGTTGAAGGAGAAGCCTGGGCAGCAGCAGCCTCAGTAGCAGCTGCTTTGGGGTGGTTGGTACAGTATGCACACAGTTCATTCTTAGAGCCATCGAGTTTCACCAAGTATTTCTAACTCATTTGACAAAATGTTTTCATCCATCTGATGATCATTGCAAAGCTATATCTCAGAAAAGGCTCACCAGATGTATAGTCCATCAGGATGGTTAGGAGCACTTGTTGCTCTAATAGAGGACCCAGGTTTGGTTCCCAGCATCCACATGATGGCTCACAGCCACCTGTATCTCCAACTCAGGGAGATCCAACACCCTTTTCTGACTTTTTCAAATGCTGCACACATGTGGTGCACATACCTACATGTAAGCAAAACAACCACAGACACACAAAAGCAAACAAATATTTAAAACTTAATTTTAAAAGGTATAGCCTATCTTAGGACTTAATTTACAGTAACTTTAAAATACATGCACGTACACAAAATTTATTTTGAAAACTCTTGGAAATTGTATTCACACCTCTTAGCAGCGGGTTGTATCCTTGTGAATTTTTGTCTACACATACAAACAAACGTTGAATCTTTGTCTAAATGGTGGCAACAGTTTACACCGTAGTAAGATTTCAAAGCAATTAAGACTTTCCATCTCCTTATCTGCGTGGCCTGTAGTCATTTAGTTTTAATCTTTGATGATCTTACAGAAAAAAAGCACTCTGTCATTGTTAAAAAATGTGTCATCGTGGGAATGGAGACTTTAAAAACAAGCCACAATCTATCTTTATTTATTTATTTGTTTGTTTGTTTGTTTTCGAATCAGGGTTTCTCTGTGTAACTCTGGCTGTCCTGGAACTCATTCAGTATAGCAGGCTAATCTCAAACTTACAAATCCATCTCTTCTGCCCCTCCCCCCCACCCCCAGTGCAAGACATCATAATTGGGAGTGATACACAGTTAGGTAGTCTCACACAGATGGCACACATCATTTTGTCCACTCTAAAATAGTTACTGTCATTGTTCTTGACAACCTGGCACTGCCCTACATATCTGGGAAGAGGAACATTGTCTGAGAAAAATGCTTCCATTCGATTACCTGTAGGCAAGTCATAGGGCATTTCCTTTATGGACAGATGATGGGGGCAGCCCAGGTTACCTTGGGTGGTGCCACCCTTGGGCAGATTGTCCTGGGGTATAGAAGAAAGCAAATGGAGCAAGACATGAAGGGGAATCAGTAGATAGCGCTCCTCTGCGCCTTCTGCTTCAGGGCCTCCCCACTGACTTCCTGCCCTGACTTCCCTCAGTGACGAAGTGTGACCTGAGAGTTATAAGGTGAAATAAATCTTCTCCTCCCCGATCTGCTTTTGGTCATGGTGTTTTACCATAATGAGAGAACCCTAAGACAAGTCGTGTAAACCATTCCTTTGGTGATGTACGTCTTCTCCTTCCTGGAAAGTGGAATCAGAGTCACTGAGGAGTTAAAAGAGGAAAGGCTTTGGTTTCCCCACAAGGGCAAATGGCCAGTCCAAGCTTCAGTCCTTGTGTGGAAAGCTGCAGTTTGGGGTATAGCTTCACTCCATGGCTCTGTCTACGTAAGCACATGATACTAGAGTTACAATGTCAAATTCTAGGTG